>CM026426.1:41931612-42531612 GCA_014871385.1 Ceratodon purpureus
AATTTTGCAAATCACCACATAAAAAAATCAAAGAATTGAAATAAAAAAAAAAACGCTTCAAATCTCCAAAGCCTTCCCCACCCTCCCAGCCTACTGTCGTTGACGACAGTAGGTTTGGGTATTTTTTAAATGTTCAAAAATTATAAAAAGCCATTGAAAATTGAATAATGTTTAAAACAAATTCAGATTTTGTGAGCAAAACGCAATTCACATAACACCAAAAATCAAAGAATTGAAATAAAAAAAAAAAAAAAAACTCAAATCTCCAAAGCCTTCCCCACCCTCCCAGCCTACTGTCGTTGACGACAGTAGGTTTGGGTATTTTTTAAATGTTCAAAAATTATAAAAAAGCCATTGAAAATTGAATGTGTAAAAAACAAATTCAGATTTTGTGAGCAAAACGCAATTCACATAACACCAAAAATCAAAGAATTGAAATAAAAAAAAAAAAAAAAAAACGCTCAAATCTCCAAAGCCTTCCCCACCCTCCCAGCCTACTGTCGTTGACGACAGTAGGTTTGGGTATTTTTTAAATGTTCAAAAATTATAAAAAAGCCATTGAAAATTGAATAATGTTTAAAAACAAATTCAGATTTTGTGAGCAAAACGCAATTCACATAACACCAAAAATCAAAGAATAAAAAAAAAAAAAAAAAAACGCTCAAATCTCCAAAGCCTTCCCCACCCTCCCAGCCTACTGTCGTTGACGACAGTAGGTTTGGGTATTTTTTAAATGTTCAAAAATTATAAAAAAGCCATTGAAAATTGAATAATGTATAAAACAAATTCAGATTTTGTGAGCAAAACGCAATTCACATAACACCAAAAATCAAAGAATTGAAATAAAAAAAAAAAAAACGCTCAAATCAATCCCAAAGCCTTCCCCACCCTCCCAGCCTACTGTCGTTGACGACAGTAGGTTTGGGTATTTTTTAAATGTTCAAAAATTATAAAAAAGCCATTGAAAATTGAATAATGTAAAAAAACAAATTCAGATTTTGTGAGCAAAACGCAATTCACATAACACCAAAAATCAAAGAATTGAAATAAAAAAAAAAAAAAAACGCTCAAATCTCCAAAGCCTTTCCCCACCCTCCCAGCCTACTGTCGTTGACGACAGTAGGTTTGGGTATTTTTTAAATGTTCAAAAATTATAAAAAAGCCATTGAAAATTGAATAATGTATAAACAAATTCAGATTTTGTGAGCAAAACGCAATTCACATAACACCAAAAATCAAAGAATTGAAATAAAAAAAAAAAAAACGCTCAAATCTCCAAAGCCTTCCCACCCTCCCCAGCCTACTGTCGTTGACGACAGTAGGTTTGGGTATTTTTTAAATGTTCAAAAATTAAAAAAGCCATTGAAAATTGAATAATGTTAAAACAAATTCAGATTTTGTGAGCAAAACGCAATTCACATAACACCAAAAATCAAAGAATTGAAATAAAAAAAAAAAAAAACGCTCAAATCTCCAAAGCCTTCCCCACCCTCCCAGCCTACTGTCGTTGACGACAGTAGGTTTGGGTATTTTTTAAATGTTCAAAAATTATAAAAAAGCCATTGAAAATTGAATAATGTTTAAAACAAATTCAGATTTTGTGAGCAAAACGCAATTCACATAACACCAAAAATCAAAGAATTGAAATAAAAAAAAAAAAAAAACGCTCAAATCTCCAAAGCCTTCCCCACCCTCCCAGCCTACTGTCGTTGACGACAGTAGGTTTGGGTATTTTTTAAATGTTCAAAAATTATAAAAAAGCCATTGAAAATTGAATAATGTATAAAACAAATTCAGATTTTGTGAGCAAAACGCAATTCACATAACACCAAAAATCAAAGAATTGAAATAAAAAAAAAAAAACGCTCAAATCTCCAAAGCCTTCCCCACCCTCCCAGCCTACTGTCGTTGACGACAGTAGGTTTGGGTATTTTTTTAAATGTTCAAAAATTATAAAAAAGCCATTGAAAATTGAATAATGTTTAAAACAAATTCAGATTTTGTGAGCAAAACGCAATTCACATAACACCAAAAATCAAAGAATTGAAATAAAAAAAAAAAAAAAACGCTCAAATCCCCCAAAGCCTTCCCCACCCTCCCAGCCTACTGTCGTTGACGACAGTAGGTTTGGGTATTTTTTAAATGTTCAAAAATTATAAAAAAAGCCATTGAAAATTGAATAATGTATAAAACAAATTCAGATTTTGTGAGCAAAACGCAATTCACATAACACCAAAATCAAAGAATTGAAATAAAAAAAAAAAAACGCTCAAATCTCCAAAGCCTTCCCCACCCTCCCAGCCTACTGTCGTTGACGACAGTAGGTTTGGGTATTTTTTAAATGTTCAAAAATTATAAAAAAGCCATTGAAAATTGAATAATGTATAAACAAATTCAGATTTTGTGAGCAAAACGCAATTCACATAACACCAAAATCAAAGAATTGAAATAAAAAAAAAAAAAAAACGCTCAAATCTCCAAAGCCTTCCCCACCCTCCCAGCCTACTGTCGTTGACGACAGTAGGTTTGGGTATTTTTTAAATGTTCAAAAATTATAAAAAGCCATTGAAAATTGAATAATGTATAAAAACAAATTCAGATTTTGTGAGCAAAACGCAATTCACATAACACCAAAAATCAAAGAATTGAAATAAAAAAAAAAAAACGCTCAAATCTCCAAAGCCTTCCCCACCCTCCCAGCCTACTGTCGTTGACGACAGTAGGTTTGGGTATTTTTTAAATGTTCAAAAATTATAAAAAAGCCATTGAAAATTGAATAATGTTTAAAACAAATTCAGATTTTGTGAGCAAAACGCAATTCACATAACACCAAAATCAAAGAATTGAAATAAAAAAAAAAAAAAACGCTCAAATCTCCAAAGCCTTCCCCACCCTCCAGCCTACTGTCGTTGACGACAGTAGGTTTGGGTATTTTTTAAATGTTCAAAAATTATAAAAAAGCCATTGAAAATTGAATAATGTATAAAACAAATTCAGATTTTGTCAAAAACGCAATTCACATAACACCAAAAATCAAAGAATTGAAATAAAAAAAAAAAAAAAAACGCTCAAATCTCCAAAGCCTTCCCCACCCTCCCAGCCTACTGTCGTTGACGACAGTAGGTTTGGGTATTTTTTAAATGTTCAAAAATTATAAAAAAGCCATTGAAAATTGAATAATGTTTAAAACAAATTCATTTTGTGAGCAAAACGCAATTCACATAACACCAAAAATCAAAGAATTGAAATAAAAAAAAAAAAAACGCTCAAATCTCCAAAGCCTTCCCCACCCTCCCAGCCTACTGTCGTTGACGACAGTAGGTTTGGGTATTTTTTAAATGTTCAAAAATTATAAAAAAGCCATTGAAAATTGAATAATGTTTAAAACAAATTCAGATTTTGTGAGCAAAACGCAATTCACATAACACCAAAAATCAAAGAATTGAATAAAAAAAAAAAAAACGC
This sequence comes from Ceratodon purpureus, assembly GCA_014871385.1. Lineage (NCBI taxonomy): Eukaryota > Viridiplantae > Streptophyta > Bryopsida > Pseudoditrichales > Ditrichaceae > Ceratodon > Ceratodon purpureus. The sequence continues at coordinate 41,935,078 of CM026426.1, forward strand.
TCAAATCTCCAAAGCCTTCCCCACCCTCCCAGCCTACTGTCGTTGACGACAGTAGGTTTGGGTATTTTTAAATGTTCAAAAATTATAAAAAAGCCATTGAAAATTGAATAATGTAAAAACAAATTCAGATTTTGTGAGCAAAACGCAATTCACATAACACCAAAAATCAAAGAATTGAAATAAAAAAAAAAAAAAAAACGCTCAAATCTCCAAAGCCTTCCCCACCCTCCCAGCCTACTGTCGTTGACGACAGTAGGTTTGGGTATTTTTTAAATGTTCAAAAATTATAAAAAAGCCATTGAAAATTGAATAATGTATAAACAAATTCAGATTTTGTGAGCAAAACTCAATTCACATAACACCAAAAATCAAAGAATTGAAATAAAAAAAAAAAAAAACGCTCAAATCCCAAAGCCTTCCCCACCCTCCCCCAGCCTACTGTCGTTGACGACAGTAGGTTTGGGTATTTTTTAAATGTTCAAAAATTATAAAAAAGCCATTGAAAATTGAATAATGTATAAAACAAATTCAGATTTTGTGAGCAAAACGCAATTCACATAACACCAAAAATCAAAGAATTGAAATAAAAAAAAAAACGCTCAAATCTCCAAAGCCTTCCCCACCCTCCCAGCCTACTGTCGTTGACGACAGTAGGTTTGGGTATTTTTAAATGTTCAAAAATTATAAAAAAGCCATTGAAAATTGAATAATGTATAAAACAAATTCAGATTTTGTGAGCAAAACGCAATTCACATAACACCAAAAATCAAAGAATTGAAATAAAAAAAAAAAAACGCTCAAATCTCCAAAGCCTTCCCCACCCTCCCAGCCTACTGTCGTTGACGACAGTAGGTTTGGGTATTTTTTAAATGTTCAAAAATTATAAAAAAGCCATTGAAAATTGAATAATGTTTAAAACAAATTCAGATTTTGTGAGCAAAACGCAATTCACATAACACCAAAAATCAAAGAATTGAAATAAAAAAAAAAAAAACGCTCAAATCCCAAAGCCTTCCCCACCCTCCCAGCCTACTGTCGTTGACGACAGTAGGTTTGGGTATTTTTTAAATGTTCAAAAATTATAAAAAAGCCATTGAAAATTGAATAATGTAAAAACAAATTCAGATTTTGTGAGCAAAACGCAATTCACATAACACCAAAAATCAAAGAATTGAAATAAAAAAAAAAAAACGCTCAAATCTCCAAAGCCTTCCCCACCCTCCCAGCCTACTGTCGTTGACGACAGTAGGTTTGGGTATTTTTTAAATGTTCAAAAATTATAAAAAAGCCATTGAAAATTGAATAATGTTTAAAACAAATTCAGATTTTGTGAGCAAAACGCAATTCACAAACACCAAAATCAAAGAATTGAAATAAAAAAAAAAAAAAACGCTCAAATCTCCAAAGCCTTCCCCACCCTCCCAGCCTACTGTCGTTGACGACAGTAGGTTTGGGTATTTTTTAAATGTTCAAAAATTATAAAAAGCCATTGAAAATTGAATAATGTTAAAAAATTCAGATTTTGTGAGCAAAACGCAATTCACATAACACCAAAAATCAAAGAATTGAAAAAAAAAAAAAAACGCTCAAATCTCCAAAGCCTTCCCCACCCTCCCAGCCTACTGTCGTTGACGACAGTAGGTTTGGGTATTTTTTAAATGTTCAAAAATTATAAAAAAGCCATTGAAAATTGAATAATGTAAAAACAAATTCAGATTTTGTGAGCAAAACGCAATTCACATAACACCAAAATCAAAGAATTGAAATAAAAAAAAAAAACGCTCAAATCTCCAAAGCCTTCCCCACCCTCCCAGCCTACTGTCGTTGACGACAGTAGGTTTGGGTATTTTTTAAATGTTCAAAAATTATAAAAAAGCCATTGAAAATTGAATAATGTATAAACAAATTCAGATTTTGTGAGCAAAACGCAATTCACATAACACCAAAAATCAAAGAATTGAAATAAAAAAAAAAACGCTCAAATCTCCAAAGCCTTCCCCACCCTCCCAGCCTACTGTCGTTGACGACAGTAGGTTTGGGTATTTTTTAAATGTTCAAAAATTATAAAAAAGCCATTGAAAATTGAATAATGTTTAAAACAAATTCAGATTTTGTGAGCAAAACGCAATTCACATAACACCAAAAATCAAAGAATTGAAATAAAAAAAAAAAAAACGCTCAAATCTCCAAAGCCTTCCCCACCCTCCCAGCCTACTGTCGTTGACGACAGTAGGTTTGGGTATTTTTTAAATGTTCAAAAATTATAAAAAAGCCATTGAAAATTGAATAATGTTTAAAACAAATTCAGATTTTGTGAGCAAAACGCAATTCACATAACACCAAAAATCAAAGAATTGAAATAAAAAAAAAAAAAACGCTCAAATCTCCAAAGCCTTCCCCACCCTCCCAGCCTACTGTCGTTGACGACAGTAGGTTTGGGTATTTTTAAATGTTCAAAAATTATAAAAAAGCCATTGAAAATTGAATAATGTTATAAAACAAATTCAGATTTTGTGAGCAAAACGCAATTCACATAACACCAAAAATCAAAGAATTGAAATAAAAAAAAAAAAAAAACGCTCAAATCTCCAAAGCCTTCCCCACCCTCCCAGCCTACTGTCGTTGACGACAGTAGGTTTGGGTATTTTTTAAATGTTCAAAAATTATAAAAAAGCCATTGAAAATTGAATAATGTTTAAAACAAATTCAGATTTGTGAGCAAAACGCAATTCACATAACACCAAAAATCAAAGAATTGAAATAAAAAAAAAAAAAACGCTCAAATCCCCAAAGCCTTCCCCACCCTCCCAGCCTACTGTCGTTGACGACAGTAGGTTTGGGTTTTTTTAAATGTTCAAAAATTATAAAAAAGCCATTGAAAATTGAATAATGTATAAAACAAATTCAGATTTTGTGAGCAAAACGCAATTCACATAACACCAAAAATCAAAGAATTGAAATAAAAAAAAAAAAACGCTCAAATCCCCAAAGCCTTCCCCACCCTCCCAGCCTACTGTCGTTGACGACAGTAGGTTTGGGTATTTTTTAAATGTTCAAAAATTATAAAAAAGCCATTGAAAATTGAATAATGTTTAAAACAAATTCAGATTTTGAGCAAAACGCAATTCACATAACACCAAAAATCAAAGAATTGAAATAAAAAAAAAAAAAAAACGCTCAATCCCCAAAGCCTTCCCCACCCTCCCAGCCTACTGTCGTTGACGACAGTAGGTTTGGGTATTTTTTAAATGTTCAAAAATTATAAAAAAGCCATTGAAAATTGAATAATGTATAAAACAAATTCAGATTTTGTGAGCAAACGCAATTCACATAACACCAAAAATCAAAGAATTGAAATAAAAAAAAAAAAAACGCTCAAATCTCCAAAGCCTTCCCCACCCTCCCAGCCTACTGTCGTTGACGACAGTAGGTTTGGGTATTTTTAAATGTTCAAAAATTATAAAAAGCCATTGAAAATTGAATAATGTTTAAAACAAATTCAGATTTTGTGAGCAAAACGCAATTCACATAACACCAAAATCAAAGAATTGAAATAAAAAAAAAAAAACGCTCAAATCTCCAAAGCCTTCCCCACCCTCCCAGCCTACTGTCGTTGACGACAGTAGGTTTGGGTATTTTTTAAATGTTCAAAAATTATAAAAAAGCCATTGAAAATTGAATAATGTAAAAAACAAATTCAGATTTTGTGAGCAAAACGCAATTCACATAACACCAAAAATCAAAGAATTGAAATAAAAAAAAAAAAACGCTCAATCTCCAAAGCCTTCCCCACCCTCCCAGCCTACTGTCGTTGACGACAGTAGGTTTGGGTATTTTTTAAATGTTCAAAAATTATAAAAAGCCATTGAAAATTGAATAATGTAAAAAACAAATTCAGATTTTGTGAGCAAAACGCAATTCACATAACACCAAAAATCAAAGAATTGAAATAAAAAAAAAAAACGCTCAAATCTCCAAAGCCTTCCCCACCCTCCCAGCCTACTTGTCGTTGACGACAGTAGGTTTGGGTATTTTTTAAATGTTCAAAAATTATAAAAAAGCCATTGAAAATTGAATAATGTATAAAACAAATTCAGATTTTGTGAGCAAAACCAATTCACATAACACCAAAAATCAAAGAATTGAAATAAAAAAAAAAAACGCTCAAATCTCCAAAGCCTTCCCCACCCTCCCAGCCTACTGTCGTTGACGACAGTAGGTTTGGGTATTTTTTAAATGTTCAAAAATTATAAAAAAGCCATTGAAAATTGAATAATGTTTAAAACAAATTCAGATTTTGTGAGCAAAACGCAATTCACATAACACCAAAAATCAAAGAATTGAAATAAAAAAAAAAACGCTCAAATCCCCAAAGCCTTCCCCACCCTCCCAGCCTACTGTCGTTGACGACAGTAGGTTTGGGTATTTTTTAAATGTTCAAAAATTATAAAAAAGCCATTGAAAATTGAATAATGTATAAACAAATTCAGATTTTGTGAGCAAAACGCAATTCACATAACACCAAAAATCAAAGAATTGAAATAAAAAAAAAAAAACGCTCAAATCCCCAAAGCCTTCCCCACCCCCCCACTACTGTCGTTGACGACAGTAGGTTTGGGTATTTTTTAAATGTTCAAAAATTATAAAAAAGCCATTGAAAATTGAATAATGTTTAAAACAAATTCAGATTTTGTGAGCAAAACGCAATTCACATAACACCAAAATCAAAGAATTGAAATAAAAAAAAAAAAAAACGCTCAAATCTCCAAAGCCTTCCCACCCTCCCAGCTGTCGTTGACGACAGTAGGTTTGGGTATTTTTTAAATGTTCAAAAATTATAAAAAAGCCATTGAAAATTGAATAATGTTAAACAAATTCAGATTTTGTGAGCAAAACGCAATTCACATAACACCAAAATCAAAGAATTGAAATAAAAAAAAAAAAAAACGCTCAAATCCCCAAAGCCTTCCCCACCCTCCTCCGCCTACTGTCGTTGACGACAGTAGGTTTGGGTATTTTTTAAATGTTCAAAAATTATAAAAAACCATTGAAAATTGAATAATGTATAAACAAATTCATTTTGTGAGCAAAACGCAATTCACATAACCAAAAATCAAAGAATTGAAATAAAAAAACGCTCAAATCTCCAAAGCCTTCCCCACCCTCCCAGCCTACTGTCGTTGACGACAGTAGGTTTGGGTATTTTTTAAATGTTCAAAAATTATAAAAAAGCCATTGAAAATTGAATAATGTTAAAACAAATTCAGATTTTGTGAGCAAAACGCAATTCACATAACACCAAAATCAAAGAATTGAAATAAAAAAAAAAAAACGCTCAAATCTCCAAAGCCTTCCCCACCCTCCCAGCCTACTGTCGTTGACGACAGTAGGTTTGGGTATTTTTTAAATGTTCAAAAATTATAAAAAAGCCATTGAAAATTGAATAATGTAAAACAAATTCAGATTTTGTGAGCAAAACGCAATTCACATAACACCAAAATCAAAGAATTGAAATAAAAAAAAAAAACGCTCAAATCTCCAAAGCCTTCCCACCCTCCCAGCCTACTGTCGTTGACGACAGTAGGTTTGGGTATTTTTAATGTTCAAAAATTATAAAAAAGCCATTGAAAATTGAATAATGTTTAAAACAAATTCAGATTTTGTGAGCAAAACGCAATTCACATAACACCAAAAATCAAAGAATTGAATAAAAAAAAAAAAAACGCTCAAATCTCCAAAGCCTTCCCCACCCTCCCAGCCTACTGTCGTTGACGACAGTAGTTTGGGTATTTTTAAATGTTCAAAAATTAAAAAAAGCCATTGAAAATTGAATAATGTTTAAAACAAATTCAGATTTTGTGAGCAAAACGCAATTCACATAACACCAAAAATCAAAGAATTGAAATAAAAAAAAAAAAAACGCTCAAATCTCCAAAGCCTTCCCCACCCTCCCAGCCTACTGTCGTTGACGACAGTAGGTTTGGGTATTTTTAAATGTTCAAAAATTATAAAAAAGCCATTGAAAATTGAATAATGTATAAAACAAATTCAGATTTTGTGAGCAAAACGCAATTCACATAACACCAATCAAAGAATTGAAATAAAAAAAAAAAAACGCTCAAATCTCCAAAGCCTTCCCCACCCTCCCAGCCTACTGTCGTTGACGACAGTAGGTTTGGGTATTTTTTAAATGTTCAAAAATTATAAAAAAGCCATTGAAAATTGAATAATGTATAAACAAATTCAGATTTTGAGCAAAACGCAATTCACATAACAACACCAAAATCAAAGAATTGAAATAAAAAAAAAAAAACGCTCAAATCTCCAAAGCCTTCCCCACCCTCCCAGCCTACTGTCGTTGACGACAGTAGGTTTGGGTATTTTTAAATGTTCAAAAATTATAAAAAAAAGCCATTGAAAATTGAATAATGTATAAAACAAATTCAGATTTTGTGAGCAAAACTCAATTCACATAACACCAAAATCAAAGAATTGAAATAAAAAAAAAAACGCTCAAATCTCCAAAGCCTTCCCACCCTCCCAGCCTACTGTCGTTGACGACAGTAGGTTTGGGTATTTTTTAAATGTTCAAAAATTATAAAAGCCATTGAAAATTGAATAATGTTTAAAACAAATTCAGATTTTGTGAGCAAAACGCAATTCACATAACACCAAAAATCAAAGAATTGAAATAAAAAAAAAAAAACGCTCAAATCTCCAAAGCCTTCCCCACCCTCCCAGCCTACTGTCGTTGACGACAGTAGGTTTGGGTATTTTTTAAATGTTCAAAAATTATAAAAAGCCATTGAAAATTGAATAATGTTAAAACAAATTCAGATTTTGTGAGCAAAACGCAATTCACATAACACCAAAAATCAAAGAATTGAAATAAAAAAAAAAAACGCTCAAATCTCCAAAGCCTTCCCCACCCTCCCAGCCTACTGTCGTTGACGACAGTAGGTTTGGGTATTTTTTAAATGTTCAAAAATTATAAAAAGCCATTGAAAATTGAATAATGTAAAACAAATTCAGATTTTGTGAGCAAAACGCAATTCACATAACACCAAAAATCAAAGAATTGAAATAAAAAAAAAAAAAAACGCTCAATCTCCAAAGCCTTCCCACCTCCCAGCCTACTGTCGTTGACGACAGTAGGTTTGGGTATTTTTAAATGTTCAAAAATTATAAAAAAGCCATTGAAAATTGAATAATGTTAAAACAAATTCAGATTTTGTGAGCAAAACGCAATTCACATAACACCAAATCAAAGAATTGAAATAAAAAAAAAACGCTCAAATCTCCAAAGCCTTCCCCACCCTCCCAGCCTACTGTCGTTGACGACAGTAGGTTTGGGTATTTTTTAAATGTTCAAAATTATAAAAAAGCCATTGAAAATTGAATAATGTATAAAACAAATTCAGATTTTGTGAGCAAAACGCAATTCACATAACACCAAATCAAAGAATTGAAATAAAAAAAAAAAAACGCTCAAATCTCCAAAGCCTTCCCCACCCTCCCAGCCTACTGTCGTTGACGACAGTAGGTTTGGGTATTTTTTAAATGTTCAAAAATTATAAAAAAGCCATTGAAAATTGAATAATGTATAAACAAATTCAGATTTTGTGAGCAAACGCAATTCACATACCAAAATCAAAGAATTGAAATAAAAAAAAAAAACGCTCAAATCTCCAAAGCCTTCCCCCCCCTCCCAGCCTACTGTCGTTGACGACAGTAGGTTTGGGTATTTTTTAAATGTTTCAAAAATTATAAAAAAGCCATTGAAAATTGAATAATGTAAAACAAATTCAGATTTTTGTGAGCAAAACGCAATTCACATAACACCAAAAATCAAAGAATTGAAATAAAAAAAAAAAACGCTCAAATCTCCAAAGCCTTCCCCACCCTCCCAGCCTACTGTCGTTGACGACAGTAGGTTTGGGTATTTTTTAAATGTTCAAATTATAAAAGCCATTGAAAATTGAATAATGTTTAAAAAACAAATTCAGATTTTGTGAGCAAAACGCAATTCACATAACACCAAAAATCAAAGAATTGAAATAAAAAAAAAAAAAAAACGCTCAAATCTCCCAAAGCCTTCCCCACCCTCCCAGCCTACTGTCGTTGACGACATAGGTTTGGGTATTTTTTAAATGTTCAAAAATTATAAAAAAGCCATTGAAAATTGAATAATGTATAAAACAAATTCAGATTTTGTGAGCAAAACGCAATTCACAACACCAAAATCAAAGAATTGAAATAAAAAAAAAAAAACGCTCAAATCCCAAAGCCTTCCCCACCCTCAGCCTACTGTCGTTGACGACAGTAGGTTTGGGTATTTTTTAAATGTTCAAAAATTATAAAAAAGCCATTGAAAATTGAATAATGTTTAAAACAAATTCAGATTTTGTGAGCAAAACGCAATTCACATAACACCAAAATCAAGAATTGAAATAAAAAAAAAAAAACGCTCAAATCTCCAAAGCCTTCCCCACCCTCCCAGCCTACTGTCGTTGACGACAGTAGGTTTGGGTATTTTTTAAATGTTCAAAAATTATAAAAAAGCCATTGAAAATTGAATGTTAAAACAAATTCAGATTTTGTGAGCAAACGCAATTCACATAACACCAAAATCAAAGAATTGAAATAAAAAAAAAAAACGCTCAAATCTCCAAAGCCTTCCCCACCCTCCCAGCCTACTGTCGTTGACGACAGTAGGTTTGGGTATTTTTTAAATGTTCAAAAATTATAAAAAAGCCATTGAAAATTGAATAATGTATAAAACAAATTCAGATTTTGTGAGCAAAACGCAATTCACATAACACCAAAAATCAAAGAATTGAAATAAAAAAAAAAAAACGCTCAAATCTCCAAAGCCTTCCCCACCCTCCCAGCCTACTGTCGTTGACGACAGTAGGTTTGGGTATTTTTTAAATGTTCAAAAATTATAAAAAAGCCATTGAAAATTGAATAATGTTTAAAACAAATTCAGATTTTGTGAGCAAAACGCAATTCACATAACACCAAAAATCAAAGAATTGAAATAAAAAAAAAAAAACGCTCAAATCCCAAAGCCTTCCCCACCCTCCCAGCCTACTGTCGTTGACGACAGTAGGTTTGGGTATTTTTTAAATGTTCAAAAATTATAAAAAGCCATTGAAAATTGAATAATGTTAAAACAAATTCAGATTTTGTGAGCAAAACGCAATTCACATAACACCAAAAATCAAAGAATTGAAATAAAAAAAAAAAAAAAACGCTCAAATCTCCAAAGCCTTCCCCACCCTCCCAGCCTACTGTCGTTGACGACAGTAGGTTTGGGTATTTTTTAAATGTTCAAAAATTATAAAAAGCCATTGAAAATTGAATAATGTATAAAACAATTCAGATTTTGTGAGCAAAACGCAATTCACATAACACCAAAAATCAAAGAATTGAAATAAAAAAAAAAAAACGCTCAAATCTCCAAAGCCTTCCCCACCCTCCCAGCCTACTGTCGTTGACGACAGTAGGTTTGGGTATTTTTTAAATGTTCAAAAATTAAAAAAAGCCATTGAAAATTGAATAATGTTAAAACAAATTCAGATTTTGTGAGCAAAACGCAATTCACATAACACCAAAAATCAAAGAATTGAAATAAAAAAAAAAAAAAAACGCTCAAATCTCCAAAGCCTTCCCCACCCTCCCAGCCTACTGTCGTTGACGACAGTAGGTTTGGGTATTTTTTAAATGTTCAAAAATTATAAAAAAGCCATTGAAAATTGAATAATGTATAAAACAAATTCAGATTTTGTGAGCAAAACGCAATTCACATAACACCAAAAATCAAAGAATTGAAATAAAAAAAAAAAAACGCTCAAATCTCCAAAGCCTTCCCCACCCTCCCAGCCTACTGTCGTTGACGACAGTAGGTTTGGGTATTTTTTAAATGTTCAAAAATTATAAAAAAGCCATTGAAAATTGAATAATGTAAAACAAATTCAGATTTTGTGAGCAAAACGCAATTCACATAACACCAAAAATCAAAGAATTGAAATAAAAAAAAAAAAACGCTCAAATCTCCAAAGCCTTCCCCACCCTCCCAGCCTACTGTCGTTGACGACAGTAGGTTTGGGTATTTTTTAAATGTTCAAAAATTATAAAAAAGCCATTGAAAATTGAATAATGTTAAAACAAATTCAGATTTTGTGAGCAAAACGCAATTCACATAACACCAAAAATCAAAGAATTGAAATAAAAAAAAAAAAAACGCTCAAATCTCCAAAGCCTTCCCCACCCTCCCAGCCTACTGTCGTTGACGACAGTAGGTTTGGGTATTTTTTAAATGTTCAAAAATTATAAAAAAGCCATTGAAAATTGAATAATGTATAAAACAAATTCAGATTTTGTGAGCAAAACGCAATTCACATAACACCAAAAATCAAAGAATTGAAATAAAAAAAAAAAAACGCTCAAATCTCCAAAGCCTTCCCCACCCTCCCAGCCTACTGTCGTTGACGACAGTAGGTTTGGGTATTTTTTAAATGTTCAAAAATTATAAAAAAGCCATTGAAAATTGAATAATGTTAAAACAAATTCAGATTTTGTGAGCAAAACGCAATTCACATAACACCAAAATCAAAGAATTGAAATAAAAAAAAAAAAACGCTCAAATCTCCAAAGCCTTCCCCACCCTCCCAGCCTACTGTCGTTGACGACAGTAGGTTTGGGTATTTTTTAAATGTTCAAAAATTATAAAAAAGCCATTGAAAATTGAATAATGTATAAAACAAATTCAGATTTTGTGAGCAAAACGCAATTCACATAACACCAAAAATCAAAGAATTGAAATAAAAAAAAAAAAACGCTCAAATCTCCAAAGCCTTCCCCACCCTCCCAGCCTACTGTCGTTGACGACAGTAGGTTTGGGTATTTTTTAAATGTTCAAAAATTATAAAAAAGCCATTGAAAATTGAATAATGTTTAAAACAAATTCAGATTTTGTGAGCAAAACGCAATTCACATAACACCAAAAATCAAAGAATTGAAATAAAAAAAAAAAAAACGCTCAAATCTCCAAAGCCTTCCCCACCCTCCCAGCCTACTGTCGTTGACGACAGTAGGTTTGGGTATTTTTTAAATGTTCAAAAATTATAAAAAAGCCATTGAAAATTGAATAATGTATAAAACAAATTCAGATTTTGTGAGCAAAACGCAATTCACATAACACCAAAAATCAAAGAATTGAAATAAAAAAAAAACGCTCAAATCCCAAAGCCTTCCCCACCCTCCCAGCCTACTGTCGTTGACGACAGTAGGTTTGGGTATTTTTTAAATGTTCAAAAATTATAAAAAAGCCATTGAAAATTGAATAATGTATAAAACAAATTCAGATTTTGTGAGCAAAACGCAATTCACATAACACCAAAAATCAAAGAATTGAAATAAAAAAAAAAAAAACGCTCAAATCTCCAAAGCCTTCCCCACCCTCCCAGCCTACTGTCGTTGACGACAGTAGGTTTGGGTATTTTTTAAATGTTCAAAAATTATAAAAAAGCCATTGAAAATTGAATAATGTTAAAACAAATTCAGATTTTGTGAGCAAAACGCAATTCACATAACACCAAAAATCAAAGAATTGAAATAAAAAAAAAAAAACGCTCAAATCTCCAAAGCCTTCCCCACCCTCCCAGCCTACTGTCGTTGACGACAGTAGGTTTGGGTATTTTTTAAATGTTCAAAAATTATAAAAAAGCCATTGAAAATTGAATAATGTATAAAACAAATTCAGATTTTGTGAGCAAAACGCAATTCACATAACACCAAAAATCAAAGAATTGAAATAAAAAAAAAAAAACGCTCAAATCTCCAAAGCCTTCCCCACCCTCCCAGCCTACTGTCGTTGACGACAGTAGGTTTGGGTATTTTTTAAATGTTCAAAAATTATAAAAAAGCCATTGAAAATTGAATAATGTAAAACAAATTCAGATTTTGTGAGCAAAACGCAATTCACATAACACCAAAAATCAAAGAATTGAAATAAAAAAAAAAAAACGCTCAAATCTCCAAAGCCTTCCCCACCCTCCCAGCCTACTGTCGTTGACGACAGTAGGTTTGGGTATTTTTTAAATGTTCAAAAATTATAAAAAAGCCATTGAAAATTGAATAATGTTTAAAACAAATTCAGATTTTGTGAGCAAAACGCAATTCACATAACACCAAAAATCAAAGAATTGAAATAAAAAAAAAAAAACGCTCAAATCTCCAAAGCCTTCCCCACCCTCCCAGCCTACTGTCGTTGACGACAGTAGGTTTGGGTATTTTTTAAATGTTCAAAAATTATAAAAAAGCCATTGAAAATTGAATAATGTTTAAAACAAATTCAGATTTTGTGAGCAAAACGCAATTCACATAACACCAAAAATCAAAGAATTGAAATAAAAAAAAAAAAACGCTCAAATCTCCAAAGCCTTCCCCACCCTCCCAGCCTACTGTCGTTGACGACAGTAGGTTTGGGTATTTTTTAAATGTTCAAAAATTATAAAAAAGCCATTGAAAATTGAATAATGTTAAAACAAATTCAGATTTTGTGAGCAAAACGCAATTCACATAACACCAAAAATCAAAGAATTGAAATAAAAAAAAAAAAAACGCTCAAATCCCCAAAGCCTTCCCCACCCTCCCAGCCTACTGTCGTTGACGACAGTAGGTTTGGGTATTTTTTAAATGTTCAAAAATTATAAAAAAGCCATTGAAAATTGAATAATGTTAAAACAAATTCAGATTTTGTGAGCAAAACGCAATTCACATAACACCAAAAATCAAAGAATTGAAATAAAAAAAAAAAAACGCTCAAATCTCCAAAGCCTTCCCCACCCTCCCAGCCTACTGTCGTTGACGACAGTAGGTTTGGGTATTTTTTAAATGTTCAAAAATTATAAAAAAGCCATTGAAAATTGAATAATGTATAAAACAAATTCAGATTTTGTGAGCAAAACGCAATTCACATAACACCAAAAATCAAAGAATTGAAATAAAAAAAAAAAAACGCTCAAATCTCCAAAGCCTTCCCCACCCTCCCAGCCTACTGTCGTTGACGACAGTAGGTTTGGGTATTTTTTAAATGTTCAAAAATTATAAAAAAGCCATTGAAAATTGAATAATGTTAAAACAAATTCAGATTTTGTGAGCAAAACGCAATTCACATAACACCAAAAATCAAAGAATTGAAATAAAAAAAAAAAAACGCTCAAATCTCCAAAGCCTTCCCCACCCTCCCAGCCTACTGTCGTTGACGACAGTAGGTTTGGGTATTTTTTAAATGTTCAAAAATTATAAAAAAGCCATTGAAAATTGAATAATGTTTAAAACAAATTCAGATTTTGTGAGCAAAACGCAATTCACATAACACCAAAAATCAAAGAATTGAAATAAAAAAAAAAAAACGCTCAAATCCCCAAAGCCTTCCCCACCCTCCCAGCCTACTGTCGTTGACGACAGTAGGTTTGGGTATTTTTTAAATGTTCAAAAATTATAAAAAAGCCATTGAAAATTGAATAATGTATAAAACAAATTCAGATTTTGTGAGCAAAACGCAATTCACATAACACCAAAAATCAAAGAATTGAAATAAAAAAAAAAAAACGCTCAAATCTCCAAAGCCTTCCCCACCCTCCCAGCCTACTGTCGTTGACGACAGTAGGTTTGGGTATTTTTTAAATGTTCAAAAATTATAAAAAAGCCATTGAAAATTGAATAATGTTAAAACAAATTCAGATTTTGTGAGCAAAACGCAATTCACATAACACCAAAAATCAAAGAATTGAAATAAAAAAAAAAAAACGCTCAAATCTCCAAAGCCTTCCCCACCCTCCCAGCCTACTGTCGTTGACGACAGTAGGTTTGGGTATTTTTTAAATGTTCAAAAATTATAAAAAAGCCATTGAAAATTGAATAATGTATAAAACAAATTCAGATTTTGTGAGCAAAACGCAATTCACATAACACCAAAATCAAAGAATTGAAATAAAAAAAAAAAAACGCTCAAATCTCCAAAGCCTTCCCCACCCTCCCAGCCTACTGTCGTTGACGACAGTAGGTTTGGGTATTTTTTAAATGTTCAAAAATTATAAAAAAGCCATTGAAAATTGAATAATGTATAAAACAAATTCAGATTTTGTGAGCAAAACGCAATTCACATAACACCAAAAATCAAAGAATTGAAATAAAAAAAAAAACGCTCAAATCTCCAAAGCCTTCCCCACCCTCCCAGCCTACTGTCGTTGACGACAGTAGGTTTGGGTATTTTTTAAATGTTCAAAAATTATAAAAAAGCCATTGAAAATTGAATAATGTAAAACAAATTCAGATTTTGTGAGCAAAACGCAATTCACATAACACCAAAAATCAAAGAATTGAAATAAAAAAAAAAAAAACGCTCAAATCTCCAAAGCCTTCCCCACCCTCCCAGCCTACTGTCGTTGACGACAGTAGGTTTGGGTATTTTTTAAATGTTCAAAAATTATAAAAAAGCCATTGAAAATTGAATAATGTTAAAACAAATTCAGATTTTGTGAGCAAAACGCAATTCACATAACACCAAAAATCAAAGAATTGAAATAAAAAAAAAAAAACGCTCAAATCTCCAAAGCCTTCCCCACCCTCCCAGCCTACTGTCGTTGACGACAGTTTTGGGTATTTTTTAAATGTTCAAAAATTATAAAAAAGCCATTGAAAATTGAATAATGTATAAAACAAATTCAGATTTTGTGAGCAAAACGCAATTCACATAACACCAAAAATCAAAGAATTGAAATAAAAAAAAAAAAACGCTCAAATCTCCAAAGCCTTCCCCACCCTCCCACCTACTGTCGTTGACGACAGTAGGTTTGGGTATTTTTTAAATGTTCAAAAATTATAAAAAAGCCATTGAAAATTGAATAATGTATAAAACAAATTCAGATTTTGTGAGCAAAACGCAATTCACATAACACCAAAAATCAAAGAATTGAAATAAAAAAAAAAAAAACGCTCAAATCTCCAAAGCCTTCCCCACCCTCCCAGCCTACTGTCGTTGACGACAGTAGGTTTGGGTATTTTTTAAATGTTCAAAAATTATAAAAAAGCCATTGAAAATTGAATAATGTTTAAAACAAATTCAGATTTTGTGAGCAAAACGCAATTCACATAACACCAAAAATCAAAGAATTGAAATAAAAAAAAAAAAAACGCTCAAATCCCCAAAGCCTTCCCCACCCTCCCAGCCTACTGTCGTTGACGACAGTAGGTTTGGGTATTTTTTAAATGTTCAAAAATTATAAAAAAGCCATTGAAAATTGAATAATGTTAAAACAAATTCAGATTTTGTGAGCAAAACGCAATTCACATAACACCAAAAATCAAAGAATTGAAATAAAAAAAAAAAAAACGCTCAAATCTCCAAAGCCTTCCCCACCCTCCCAGCCTACTGTCGTTGACGACAGTAGGTTTGGGTATTTTTTAAATGTTCAAAAATTATAAAAAAGCCATTGAAAATTGAATAATGTTAAAACAAATTCAGATTTTGTGAGCAAAACGCAATTCACATAACACCAAAAATCAAAGAATTGAAATAAAAAAAAAAAAACGCTCAAATCTCCAAAGCCTTCCCCACCCTCCCAGCCTACTGTCGTTGACGACAGTAGGTTTGGGTATTTTTTAAATGTTCAAAAATTATAAAAAAGCCATTGAAAATTGAATAATGTATAAAACAAATTCAGATTTTGTGAGCAAAACGCAATTCACATAACACCAAAAATCAAAGAATTGAAATAAAAAAAAAAAAACGCTCAAATCTCCAAAGCCTTCCCCACCCTCCCAGCCTACTGTCGTTGACGACAGTAGGTTTGGGTATTTTTTAAATGTTCAAAAATTATAAAAAAGCCATTGAAAATTGAATAATGTTAAAACAAATTCAGATTTTGTGAGCAAAACGCAATTCACATAACACCAAAAATCAAAGAATTGAAATAAAAAAAAAAAAACGCTCAAATCTCCAAAGCCTTCCCCACCCTCCCAGCCTACTGTCGTTGACGACAGTAGGTTTGGGTATTTTTTAAATGTTCAAAAATTATAAAAAAGCCATTGAAAATTGAATAATGTTTAAAACAAATTCAGATTTTGTGAGCAAAACGCAATTCACATAACACCAAAAATCAAAGAATTGAAATAAAAAAAAAAAAAACGCTCAAATCCCCAAAGCCTTCCCACCCTCCCAGCCTACTGTCGTTGACGACAGTAGGTTTGGGTATTTTTTAAATGTTCAAAAATTATAAAAAAGCCATTGAAAATTGAATAATGTATAAAACAAATTCAGATTTTGTGAGCAAAACGCAATTCACATAACACCAAAAATCAAAGAATTGAAATAAAAAAAAAAAAAACGCTCAAATCTCCAAAGCCTTCCCCACCCTCCCAGCCTACTGTCGTTGACGACAGTAGGTTTGGGTATTTTTTAAATGTTCAAAAATTATAAAAAAGCCATTGAAAATTGAATAATGTTAAAACAAATTCAGATTTTGTGAGCAAAACGCAATTCACATAACACCAAAAATCAAAGAATTGAAATAAAAAAAAAAAAACGCTCAAATCCCAAAGCCTTCCCCACCCTCCCAGCCTACTGTCGTTGACGACAGTAGGTTTGGGTATTTTTTAAATGTTCAAAAATTATAAAAAAGCCATTGAAAATTGAATAATGTTAAAACAAATTCAGATTTTGTGAGCAAAACGCAATTCACATAACACCAAAAATCAAAGAATTGAAATAAAAAAAAAAAAACGCTCAAATCTCCAAAGCCTTCCCCACCCTCCCAGCCTACTGTCGTTGACGACAGTAGGTTTGGGTATTTTTTAAATGTTCAAAAATTATAAAAAAGCCATTGAAAATTGAATAATGTTAAAACAAATTCAGATTTTGTGAGCAAAACGCAATTCACATAACACCAAAAATCAAAGAATTGAAATAAAAAAAAAAAAAACGCTCAAATCCCAAAGCCTTCCCCACCCTCCCAGCCTACTGTCGTTGACGACAGTAGGTTTGGGTATTTTTTAAATGTTCAAAAATTATAAAAAAGCCATTGAAAATTGAATAATGTATAAAACAAATTCAGATTTTGTGAGCAAAACGCAATTCACATAACACCAAAAATCAAAGAATTGAAATAAAAAAAAAAAAACGCTCAAATCTCCAAAGCCTTCCCCACCCTCCCAGCCTACTGTCGTTGACGACAGTAGGTTTGGGTATTTTTTAAATGTTCAAAAATTATAAAAAAGCCATTGAAAATTGAATAATGTATAAAACAAATTCAGATTTTGTGAGCAAAACGCAATTCACATAACACCAAAAATCAAAGAATTGAAATAAAAAAAAAAAAACGCTCAAATCTCCAAAGCCTTCCCCACCCTCCCAGCCTACTGTCGTTGACGACAGTAGGTTTGGGTATTTTTTAAATGTTCAAAAATTATAAAAAAGCCATTGAAAATTGAATAATGTTAAAACAATTCAGATTTTGTGAGCAAAACGCAATTCACATAACACCAAAAATCAAAGAATTGAAATAAAAAAAAAAAAAACGCTCAAATCTCCCAAAGCCTTCCCCACCCTCCCAGCCTACTGTCGTTGACGACAGTAGGTTTGGGTATTTTTTAAATGTTCAAAAATTATAAAAAAGCCATTGAAAATTGAATAATGTATAAAACAAATTCAGATTTTGTGAGCAAAACGCAATTCACATAACACCAAAAATCAAAGAATTGAAATAAAAAAAAAAAAACGCTCAAATCTCCAAAGCCTTCCCCACCCTCCCAGCCTACTGTCGTTGACGACAGTAGGTTTGGGTATTTTTTAAATGTTCAAAAATTATAAAAAAGCCATTGAAAATTGAATAATGTTAAAACAAATTCAGATTTTGTGAGCAAAACGCAATTCACATAACACCAAAAATCAAAGAATTGAAATAAAAAAAAAAAAACGCTCAAATCTCCAAAGCCTTCCCCACCCTCCCAGCCTACTGTCGTTGACGACAGTAGGTTTGGGTATTTTTTAAATGTTCAAAAATTATAAAAAAGCCATTGAAAATTGAATAATGTTAAAACAAATTCAGATTTTGTGAGCAAAACGCAATTCACATAACACCAAAAATCAAAGAATTGAAATAAAAAAAAAAAAACGCTCAAATCTCCAAAGCCTTCCCCCCCTCCCAGCCTACTGTCGTTGACGACAGTAGGTTTGGGTATTTTTTAAATGTTCAAAAATTATAAAAAAGCCATTGAAAATTGAATAATGTTAAAACAAATTCAGATTTTGTGAGCAAAACGCAATTCACATAACACCAAAAATCAAAGAATTGAAATAAAAAAAAAAAAAACGCTCAAATCTCCAAAGCCTTCCCCACCCTCCCAGCCTACTGTCGTTGACGACAGTAGGTTTGGGTATTTTTTAAATGTTCAAAAATTATAAAAAAGCCATTGAAAATTGAATAATGTATAAAACAAATTCAGATTTTGTGAGCAAAACGCAATTCACATAACACCAAAAATCAAAGAATTGAAATAAAAAAAAAAAAAACGCTCAAATCTCCAAAGCCTTCCCCACCCTCCCAGCCTACTGTCGTTGACGACAGTAGGTTTGGGTATTTTTTAAATGTTCAAAAATTATAAAAAAGCCATTGAAAATTGAATAATGTTAAAACAAATTCAGATTTTGTGAGCAAAACGCAATTCACATAACACCAAAAATCAAAGAATTGAAATAAAAAAAAAAAACGCTCAAATCTCCCAAAGCCTTCCCCACCCTCCCAGCCTACTGTCGTTGACGACAGTAGGTTTGGGTATTTTTTAAATGTTCAAAAATTATAAAAAAGCCATTGAAAATTGAATAATGTATAAAACAAATTCAGATTTTGTGAGCAAAACGCAATTCACATAACACCAAAAATCAAAGAATTGAAATAAAAAAAAAAAAACGCTCAAATCTCCAAAGCCTTCCCCACCCTCCCAGCCTACTGTCGTTGACGACAGTAGGTTTGGGTATTTTTTAAATGTTCAAAAATTATAAAAAAGCCATTGAAAATTGAATAATGTTAAAACAAATTCAGATTTTGTGAGCAAAACGCAATTCACATAACACCAAAAATCAAAGAATTGAAATAAAAAAAAAAAAACGCTCAAATCTCCAAAGCCTTCCCCACCCTCCCAGCCTACTGTCGTTGACGACAGTAGGTTTGGGTATTTTTTAAATGTTCAAAAATTATAAAAAAGCCATTGAAAATTGAATAATGTTAAAACAAATTCAGATTTTGTGAGCAAAACGCAATTCACATAACACCAAAAATCAAAGAATTGAAATAAAAAAAAAAAAAACGCTCAAATCTCCAAAGCCTTCCCCACCCTCCCAGCCTACTGTCGTTGACGACAGTAGGTTTGGGTATTTTTTAAATGTTCAAAAATTATAAAAAAGCCATTGAAAATTGAATAATGTATAAAACAAATTCAGATTTTGTGAGCAAAACGCAATTCACATAACACCAAAAATCAAAGAATTGAAATAAAAAAAAAAAAAACGCTCAAATCTCCAAAGCCTTCCCCACCCTCCCAGCCTACTGTCGTTGACGACAGTAGGTTTGGGTATTTTTTAAATGTTCAAAAATTATAAAAAAGCCATTGAAAATTGAATAATGTTAAAACAAATTCAGATTTTGTGAGCAAAACGCAATTCACATAACACCAAAAATCAAAGAATTGAAATAAAAAAAAAAAAAACGCTCAAATCTCCAAAGCCTTCCCCACCCTCCCAGCCTACTGTCGTTGACGACAGTAGGTTTGGGTATTTTTTAAATGTTCAAAAATTATAAAAAAGCCATTGAAAATTGAATAATGTTAAAACAAATTCAGATTTTGTGAGCAAAACGCAATTCACATAACACCAAAAATCAAAGAATTGAAATAAAAAAAAAAAAAACGCTCAAATCTCCAAAGCCTTCCCCACCCTCCCAGCCTACTGTCGTTGACGACAGTAGGTTTGGGTATTTTTTAAATGTTCAAAAATTATAAAAAAGCCATTGAAAATTGAATAATGTATAAAACAAATTCAGATTTTGTGAGCAAAACGCAATTCACATAACACCAAAAATCAAAGAATTGAAATAAAAAAAAAAAAAACGCTCAAATCTCCAAAGCCTTCCCCACCCTCCCAGCCTACTGTCGTTGACGACAGTAGGTTTGGGTATTTTTTAAATGTTCAAAAATTATAAAAAAGCCATTGAAATTGAATAATGTATAAAACAAATTCAGATTTTGTGAGCAAAACGCAATTCACATAACACCAAAAATCAAAGAATTGAAATAAAAAAAAAAAACGCTCAAATCTCCAAAGCCTTCCCCACCCTCCCAGCCTACTGTCGTTGACGACAGTAGGTTTGGGTATTTTTTAAATGTTCAAAAATTATAAAAAAGCCATTGAAAATTGAATAATGTTTAAAACAAATTCAGATTTTGTGAGCAAAACGCAATTCACATAACACCAAAAATCAAAGAATTGAAATAAAAAAAAAAAAAACGCTCAAATCTCCAAAGCCTTCCCCACCCTCCCAGCCTACTGTCGTTGACGACAGTAGGTTTGGGTATTTTTTAAATGTTCAAAAATTATAAAAAAGCCATTGAAAATTGAATAATGTTAAAACAAATTCAGATTTTGTGAGCAAAACGCAATTCACATAACACCAAAAATCAAAGAATTGAAATAAAAAAAAAAAAACGCTCAAATCTCCAAAGCCTTCCCCACCCTCCCAGCCTACTGTCGTTGACGACAGTAGGTTTGGGTATTTTTTAAATGTTCAAAAATTATAAAAAAGCCATTGAAAATTGAATAATGTATAAAACAAATTCAGATTTTGTGAGCAAAACGCAATTCACATAACACCAAAAATCAAAGAATTGAAATAAAAAAAAAAAAAACGCTCAAATCCCAAAGCCTTCCCCACCCTCCCAGCCTACTGTCGTTGACGACAGTAGGTTTGGGTATTTTTTAAATGTTCAAAAATTATAAAAAAGCCATTGAAAATTGAATAATGTTAAAACAAATTCAGATTTTGTGAGCAAAACGCAATTCACATAACACCAAAAATCAAAGAATTGAAATAAAAAAAAAAACGCTCAAATCTCCAAAGCCTTCCCCACCCTCCCAGCCTACTGTCGTTGACGACAGTAGGTTTGGGTATTTTTTAAATGTTCAAAAATTATAAAAAAGCCATTGAAAATTGAATAATGTATAAAACAAATTCAGATTTTGTGAGCAAAACGCAATTCACATAACACCAAAAATCAAAGAATTGAAATAAAAAAAAAAAAAAACGCTCAAATCTCCAAAGCCTTCCCCACCCTCCCAGCCTACTGTCGTTGACGACAGTAGGTTTGGGTATTTTTTAAATGTTCAAAAATTATAAAAAAGCCATTGAAAATTGAATAATGTATAAAACAAATTCAGATTTTGTGAGCAAAACGCAATTCACATAACAAAAAATCAAAGAATTGAAATAAAAAAAAAAAACGCTCAAATCTCCAAAGCCTTCCCCACCCTCCCAGCCTACTGTCGTTGACGACAGTAGGTTTGGGTATTTTTTAAATGTTCAAAAATTATAAAAAAGCCATTGAAAATTGAATAATGTATAAAACAAATTCAGATTTTGTGAGCAAAACGCAATTCACATAACACCAAAAATCAAAGAATTGAAATAAAAAAAAAAAAACGCTCAAATCTCCAAAGCCTTCCCCACCCTCCCAGCCTACTGTCGTTGACGACAGTAGGTTTGGGTATTTTTTAAATGTTCAAAAATTATAAAAAAGCCATTGAAAATTGAATAATGTTTAAAACAAATTCAGATTTTGTGAGCAAAACGCAATTCACATAACACCAAAAATCAAAGAATTGAAATAAAAAAAAAAAAACGCTCAAATCTCCAAAGCCTTCCCCACCCTCCCAGCCTACTGTCGTTGACGACAGTAGGTTTGGGTATTTTTTAAATGTTCAAAAATTATAAAAAAGCCATTGAAAATTGAATAATGTTTAAAACAAATTCAGATTTTGTGAGCAAAACGCAATTCACATAACACCAAAAATCAAAGAATTGAAATAAAAAAAAAAAAAACGCTCAAATCTCCAAAGCCTTCCCCACCCTCCCAGCCTACTGTCGTTGACGACAGTAGGTTTGGGTATTTTTTAAATGTTCAAAAATTATAAAAAAGCCATTGAAAATTGAATAATGTTAAAACAAATTCAGATTTTGTGAGCAAAACGCAATTCACATAACACCAAAAATCAAAGAATTGAAATAAAAAAAAAAAAAACGCTCAAATCTCCAAAGCCTTCCCCACCCTCCCAGCCTACTGTCGTTGACGACAGTAGGTTTGGGTATTTTTTAAATGTTCAAAAATTATAAAAAAGCCATTGAAAATTGAATAATGTAAAAACAAATTCAGATTTTGTGAGCAAAACGCAATTCACATAACACCAAAAATCAAAGAATTGAAATAAAAAAAAAAAAACGCTCAAATCTCCAAAGCCTTCCCCACCCTCCCAGCCTACTGTCGTTGACGACAGTAGGTTTGGGTATTTTTTAAATGTTCAAAAATTATAAAAAAGCCATTGAAAATTGAATAATGTATAAAACAAATTCAGATTTTGTGAGCAAAACGCAATTCACATAACACCAAAAATCAAAGAATTGAAATAAAAAAAAAAAAAACGCTCAAATCTCCAAAGCCTTCCCCACCCTCCCAGCCTACTGTCGTTGACGACAGTAGGTTTGGGTATTTTTTAAATGTTCAAAAATTATAAAAAAGCCATTGAAAATTGAATAATGTATAAAACAAATTCAGATTTTGTGAGCAAAACGCAATTCACATAACACCAAAAATCAAAGAATTGAAATAAAAAAAAAAAAAACGCTCAAATCTCCAAAGCCTTCCCCACCCTCCCAGCCTACTGTCGTTGACGACAGTAGGTTTGGGTATTTTTTAAATGTTCAAAAATTATAAAAAAGCCATTGAAAATTGAATAATGTAAAACAAATTCAGATTTTGTGAGCAAAACGCAATTCACATAACACCAAAAATCAAAGAATTGAAATAAAAAAAAAAAAAACGCTCAAATCTCCAAAGCCTTCCCCACCCTCCCAGCCTACTGTCGTTGACGACAGTAGGTTTGGGTATTTTTTAAATGTTCAAAAATTATAAAAAAGCCATTGAAAATTGAATAATGTATAAAACAAATTCAGATTTTGTGAGCAAAACGCAATTCACATAACACCAAAATCAAAGAATTGAAATAAAAAAAAAAAAAACGCTCAAATCTCCAAAGCCTTCCCCACCCTCCCAGCCTACTGTCGTTGACGACAGTAGGTTTGGGTATTTTTTAAATGTTCAAAAATTATAAAAAAGCCATTGAAAATTGAATAATGTTAAAACAAATTCAGATTTTGTGAGCAAAACGCAATTCACATAACACCAAAAATCAAAGAATTGAAATAAAAAAAAAAAAAACGCTCAAATCTCCAAAGCCTTCCCCACCCTCCCAGCCTACTGTCGTTGACGACAGTAGGTTTGGGTATTTTTTAAATGTTCAAAAATTATAAAAAAGCCATTGAAAATTGAATAATGTTAAAACAAATTCAGATTTTGTGAGCAAAACGCAATTCACATAACACCAAAAATCAAAGAATTGAAATAAAAAAAAAAAAACGCTCAAATCTCCAAAGCCTTCCCCACCCTCCCAGCCTACTGTCGTTGACGACAGTAGGTTTGGGTATTTTTTAAATGTTCAAAAATTATAAAAAAGCCATTGAAAATTGAATAATGTAAAACAAATTCAGATTTTGTGAGCAAAACGCAATTCACATAACACCAAAAATCAAAGAATTGAAATAAAAAAAAAAAAACGCTCAAATCTCCAAAGCCTTCCCCACCCTCCCAGCCTACTGTCGTTGACGACAGTAGGTTTGGGTATTTTTTAAATGTTCAAAAATTATAAAAAAGCCATTGAAAATTGAATAATGTATAAAACAAATTCAGATTTTGTGAGCAAAACGCAATTCACATAACACCAAAAATCAAAGAATTGAAATAAAAAAAAAAAAACGCTCAAATCTCCAAAGCCTTCCCCACCCTCCCAGCCTACTGTCGTTGACGACAGTAGGTTTGGGTATTTTTTAAATGTTCAAAAATTATAAAAAAGCCATTGAAAATTGAATAATGTATAAAACAAATTCAGATTTTGTGAGCAAAACGCAATTCACATAACACCAAAAATCAAAGAATTGAAATAAAAAAAAAAAAACGCTCAAATCTCCAAAGCCTTCCCCACCCTCCCAGCCTACTGTCGTTGACGACAGTAGGTTTGGGTATTTTTTAAATGTTCAAAAATTATAAAAAAGCCATTGAAAATTGAATAATGTTTAAAACAAATTCAGATTTTGTGAGCAAAACGCAATTCACATAACACCAAAAATCAAAGAATTGAAATAAAAAAAAAAAAACGCTCAAATCTCCAAAGCCTTCCCCACCCTCCCAGCCTACTGTCGTTGACGACAGTAGGTTTGGGTATTTTTTAAATGTTCAAAAATTATAAAAAAGCCATTGAAAATTGAATAATGTTAAAACAAATTCAGATTTTGTGAGCAAAACGCAATTCACATAACACCAAAAATCAAAGAATTGAAATAAAAAAAAAAAACGCTCAAATCTCCAAAGCCTTCCCCACCCTCCCAGCCTACTGTCGTTGACGACAGTAGGTTTGGGTATTTTTTAAATGTTCAAAAATTATAAAAAAGCCATTGAAAATTGAATAATGTTAAAACAAATTCAGATTTTGTGAGCAAAACGCAATTCACATAACACCAAAAATCAAAGAATTGAAATAAAAAAAAAAAAAACGCTCAAATCTCCAAAGCCTTCCCCACCCTCCCAGCCTACTGTCGTTGACGACAGTAGGTTTGGGTATTTTTTAAATGTTCAAAAATTATAAAAAAGCCATTGAAAATTGAATAATGTATAAAACAAATTCAGATTTTGTGAGCAAAACGCAATTCACATAACACCAAAAATCAAAGAATTGAAATAAAAAAAAAAAAACGCTCAAATCTCCAAAGCCTTCCCCACCCTCCCAGCCTACTGTCGTTGACGACAGTAGGTTTGGGTATTTTTTAAATGTTCAAAAATTATAAAAAAGCCATTGAAAATTGAATAATGTAAAACAAATTCAGATTTTGTGAGCAAAACGCAATTCACATAACACCAAAAATCAAAGAATTGAAATAAAAAAAAAAAAAACGCTCAAATCTCCAAAGCCTTCCCCACCCTCCCAGCCTACTGTCGTTGACGACAGTAGGTTTGGGTATTTTTTAAATGTTCAAAAATTATAAAAAAGCCATTGAAAATTGAATAATGTATAAAACAAATTCAGATTTTGTGAGCAAAACGCAATTCACATAACACCAAAAATCAAAGAATTGAAATAAAAAAAAAAAAACGCTCAAATCTCCAAAGCCTTCCCCACCCTCCCAGCCTACTGTCGTTGACGACAGTAGGTTTGGGTATTTTTTAAATGTTCAAAAATTATAAAAAAGCCATTGAAAATTGAATAATGTATAAAACAAATTCAGATTTTGTGAGCAAAACGCAATTCACATAACACCAAAAATCAAAGAATTGAAATAAAAAAAAAAACGCTCAAATCTCCAAAGCCTTCCCCACCCTCCCAGCCTACTGTCGTTGACGACAGTAGGTTTGGGTATTTTTTAAATGTTCAAAAATTATAAAAAAGCCATTGAAAATTGAATAATGTTAAAACAAATTCAGATTTTGTGAGCAAAACGCAATTCACATAACACCAAAAATCAAAGAATTGAAATAAAAAAAAAAAAACGCTCAAATCTCCAAAGCCTTCCCCACCCTCCCAGCCTACTGTCGTTGACGACAGTAGGTTTGGGTATTTTTTAAATGTTCAAAAATTATAAAAAAGCCATTGAAAATTGAATAATGTTAAAACAAATTCAGATTTTGTGAGCAAAACGCAATTCACATAACACCAAAAATCAAAGAATTGAAATAAAAAAAAAAAAAACGCTCAAATCTCCAAAGCCTTCCCCACCCTCCCAGCCTACTGTCGTTGACGACAGTAGGTTTGGGTATTTTTTAAATGTTCAAAAATTATAAAAAAGCCATTGAAAATTGAATAATGTTAAAACAAATTCAGATTTTGTGAGCAAAACGCAATTCACATAACACCAAAAATCAAAGAATTGAAATAAAAAAAAAAAACGCTCAAATCTCCAAAGCCTTCCCCACCCTCCCAGCCTACTGTCGTTGACGACAGTAGGTTTGGGTATTTTTTAAATGTTCAAAAATTATAAAAAAGCCATTGAAAATTGAATAATGTTAAAACAAATTCAGATTTTGTGAGCAAAACGCAATTCACATAACACCAAAAATCAAAGAATTGAAATAAAAAAAAAAAAACGCTCAAATCTCCAAAGCCTTCCCCACCCTCCCAGCCTACTGTCGTTGACGACAGTAGGTTTGGGTATTTTTTAAATGTTCAAAAATTATAAAAAAGCCATTGAAAATTGAATAATGTATAAAACAAATTCAGATTTTGTGAGCAAAACGCAATTCACATAACACCAAAAATCAAAGAATTGAAATAAAAAAAAAAAAAACGCTCAAATCTCCAAAGCCTTCCCCACCCTCCCAGCCTACTGTCGTTGACGACAGTAGGTTTGGGTATTTTTTAAATGTTCAAAAATTATAAAAAAGCCATTGAAAATTGAATAATGTATAAAACAAATTCAGATTTTGTGAGCAAAACGCAATTCACATAACACCAAAAATCAAAGAATTGAAATAAAAAAAAAAAAAACGCTCAAATCTCCAAAGCCTTCCCCACCCTCCCAGCCTACTGTCGTTGACGACAGTAGGTTTGGGTATTTTTTAAATGTTCAAAAATTATAAAAAAGCCATTGAAAATTGAATAATGTTAAAACAAATTCAGATTTTGTGAGCAAAACGCAATTCACATAACACCAAAAATCAAAGAATTGAAATAAAAAAAAAAAAAACGCTCAAATCTCCAAAGCCTTCCCCACCCTCCCAGCCTACTGTCGTTGACGACAGTAGGTTTGGGTATTTTTTAAATGTTCAAAAATTATAAAAAAGCCATTGAAAATTGAATAATGTTAAAACAAATTCAGATTTTGTGAGCAAAACGCAATTCACATAACACCAAAATCAAAGAATTGAAATAAAAAAAAAAAAAACGCTCAAATCTCCAAAGCCTTCCCCACCCTCCCAGCCTACTGTCGTTGACGACAGTAGGTTTGGGTATTTTTTAAATGTTCAAAAATTATAAAAAAGCCATTGAAAATTGAATAATGTATAAAACAAATTCAGATTTTGTGAGCAAAACGCAATTCACATAACACCAAAAATCAAAGAATTGAAATAAAAAAAAAAAAACGCTCAAATCTCCAAAGCCTTCCCCACCCTCCCAGCCTACTGTCGTTGACGACAGTAGGTTTGGGTATTTTTTAAATGTTCAAAAATTATAAAAAAGCCATTGAAAATTGAATAATGTATAAAACAAATTCAGATTTTGTGAGCAAAACGCAATTCACATAACACCAAAAATCAAAGAATTGAAATAAAAAAAAAAAAACGCTCAAATCTCCAAAGCCTTCCCCACCCTCCCAGCCTACTGTCGTTGACGACAGTAGGTTTGGGTATTTTTTAAATGTTCAAAAATTATAAAAAAGCCATTGAAAATTGAATAATGTTTAAAACAAATTCAGATTTTGTGAGCAAAACGCAATTCACATAACACCAAAAATCAAAGAATTGAAATAAAAAAAAAAAAACGCTCAAATCTCCAAAGCCTTCCCCACCCTCCCAGCCTACTGTCGTTGACGACAGTAGGTTTGGGTATTTTTTAAATGTTCAAAAATTATAAAAAAGCCATTGAAAATTGAATAATGTTAAAACAAATTCAGATTTTGTGAGCAAAACGCAATTCACATAACACCAAAAATCAAAGAATTGAAATAAAAAAAAAAAAAACGCTCAAATCTCCAAAGCCTTCCCCACCCTCCCAGCCTACTGTCGTTGACGACAGTAGGTTTGGGTATTTTTTAAATGTTCAAAAATTATAAAAAAGCCATTGAAAATTGAATAATGTTAAACAAATTCAGATTTTGTGAGCAAAACGCAATTCACATAACACCAAAAATCAAAGAATTGAAATAAAAAAAAAAAAACGCTCAAATCTCCAAAGCCTTCCCCACCCTCCCAGCCTACTGTCGTTGACGACAGTAGGTTTGGGTATTTTTTAAATGTTCAAAAATTATAAAAAAGCCATTGAAAATTGAATAATGTATAAAACAAATTCAGATTTTGTGAGCAAAACGCAATTCACATAACACCAAAAATCAAAGAATTGAAATAAAAAAAAAAAACGCTCAAATCTCCAAAGCCTTCCCCACCCTCCCAGCCTACTGTCGTTGACGACAGTAGGTTTGGGTATTTTTTAAATGTTCAAAAATTATAAAAAAGCCATTGAAAATTGAATAATGTAAAACAAATTCAGATTTTGTGAGCAAAACGCAATTCACATAACACCAAAAATCAAAGAATTGAAATAAAAAAAAAAAAAACGCTCAAATCTCCAAAGCCTTCCCCACCCTCCCAGCCTACTGTCGTTGACGACAGTAGGTTTGGGTATTTTTTAAATGTTCAAAAATTATAAAAAAGCCATTGAAAATTGAATAATGTTAAAACAAATTCAGATTTTGTGAGCAAAACGCAATTCACATAACACCAAAATCAAAGAATTGAAATAAAAAAAAAAACGCTCAAATCTCCAAAGCCTTCCCCACCCTCCCAGCCTACTGTCGTTGACGACAGTAGGTTTGGGTATTTTTTAAATGTTCAAAAATTATAAAAAAGCCATTGAAAATTGAATAATGTATAAAACAAATTCAGATTTTGTGAGCAAAACTCAATTCACATAACACCAAAAATCAAAGAATTGAAATAAAAAAAAAAAAAACGCTCAAATCTCCAAAGCCTTCCCCACCCTCCCAGCCTACTGTCGTTGACGACAGTAGGTTTGGGTATTTTTTAAATGTTCAAAAATTATAAAAAAGCCATTGAAAATTGAATAATGTTAAAACAAATTCAGATTTTGTGAGCAAAACGCAATTCACATAACACCAAAATCAAAGAATTGAAATAAAAAAAAAAAAACGCTCAAATCTCCAAAGCCTTCCCCACCCTCCCAGCCTACTGTCGTTGACGACAGTAGGTTTGGGTATTTTTTAAATGTTCAAAAATTATAAAAAAGCCATTGAAAATTGAATAATGTTAAAACAAATTCAGATTTTGTGAGCAAAACGCAATTCACATAACACCAAAAATCAAAGAATTGAAATAAAAAAAAAAAAACGCTCAAATCTCCAAAGCCTTCCCCCCCTCCCAGCCTACTGTCGTTGACGACAGTAGGTTTGGGTATTTTTTAAATGTTCAAAAATTATAAAAAAGCCATTGAAAATTGAATAATGTAAAAACAAATTCAGATTTTGTGAGCAAAACGCAATTCACATAACACCAAAAATCAAAGAATTGAAATAAAAAAAAAAAAACGCTCAAATCCCAAAGCCTTCCCCACCCTCCCAGCCTACTGTCGTTGACGACAGTAGGTTTGGGTATTTTTTAAATGTTCAAAAATTATAAAAAAGCCATTGAAAATTGAATAATGTATAAAACAAATTCAGATTTTGTGAGCAAAACGCAATTCACATAACACCAAAAATCAAAGAATTGAAATAAAAAAAAAAAACGCTCAAATCTCCAAAGCCTTCCCCACCCTCCCAGCCTACTGTCGTTGACGACAGTAGGTTTGGGTATTTTTTAAATGTTCAAAAATTATAAAAAAGCCATTGAAAATTGAATAATGTTAAAACAAATTCAGATTTTGTGAGCAAAACGCAATTCACATAACACCAAAAATCAAAGAATTGAAATAAAAAAAAAAAAAAACGCTCAAATCTCCAAAGCCTTCCCCACCCTCCCAGCCTACTGTCGTTGACGACAGTAGGTTTGGGTATTTTTTAAATGTTCAAAAATTATAAAAAAGCCATTGAAAATTGAATAATGTTAAAACAAATTCAGATTTTGTGAGCAAAACGCAATTCACATAACACCAAAAATCAAAGAATTGAAATAAAAAAAAAAAAAACGCTCAAATCTCCAAAGCCTTCCCCACCCTCCCAGCCTACTGTCGTTGACGACAGTAGGTTTGGGTATTTTTTAAATGTTCAAAAATTATAAAAAAGCCATTGAAAATTGAATAATGTTAAAACAAATTCAGATTTTGTGAGCAAAACGCAATTCACATAACACCAAAAATCAAAGAATTGAAATAAAAAAAAAAAAAACGCTCAAATCTCCAAAGCCTTCCCCACCCTCCAGCCTACTGTCGTTGACGACAGTAGGTTTGGGTATTTTTTAAATGTTCAAAAATTATAAAAAAGCCATTGAAAATTGAATAATGTTTAAAACAAATTCAGATTTTGTGAGCAAAACGCAATTCACATAACACCAAAAATCAAAGAATTGAAATAAAAAAAAAAAAAACGCTCAAATCTCCAAAGCCTTCCCCACCCTCCCAGCCTACTGTCGTTGACGACAGTAGGTTTGGGTATTTTTTAAATGTTCAAAAATTATAAAAAAGCCATTGAAAATTGAATAATGTATAAAACAAATTCAGATTTTGTGAGCAAAACGCAATTCACATAACACCAAAAATCAAAGAATTGAAATAAAAAAAAAAAAAACGCTCAAATCTCCAAAGCCTTCCCCACCCTCCCAGCCTACTGTCGTTGACGACAGTAGGTTTGGGTATTTTTTAAATGTTCAAAAATTATAAAAAAGCCATTGAAAATTGAATAATGTATAAAACAAATTCAGATTTTGTGAGCAAAACGCAATTCACATAACACCAAAAATCAAAGAATTGAAATAAAAAAAAAAAAAAACGCTCAAATCTCCAAAGCCTTCCCCACCCTCCCAGCCTACTGTCGTTGACGACAGTAGGTTTGGGTATTTTTTAAATGTTCAAAAATTATAAAAAAGCCATTGAAAATTGAATAATGTTTAAAACAAATTCAGATTTTGTGAGCAAACGCAATTCACATAACACCAAAAATCAAAGAATTGAAATAAAAAAAAAAAAAACGCTCAAATCTCCAAAGCCTTCCCCACCCTCCCAGCCTACTGTCGTTGACGACAGTAGGTTTGGGTATTTTTTAAATGTTCAAAAATTATAAAAAAGCCATTGAAAATTGAATAATGTATAAAACAAATTCAGATTTTGTGAGCAAAACGCAATTCACATAACACCAAAAATCAAAGAATTGAAATAAAAAAAAAAAAACGCTCAAATCTCCAAAGCCTTCCCCACCCTCCCAGCCTACTGTCGTTGACGACAGTAGGTTTGGGTATTTTTTAAATGTTCAAAAATTATAAAAAAGCCATTGAAAATTGAATAATGTTAAAACAAATTCAGATTTTGTGAGCAAAACGCAATTCACATAACACCAAAAATCAAAGAATTGAAATAAAAAAAAAAAAACGCTCAAATCTCCAAAGCCTTCCCCACCCTCCCAGCCTACTGTCGTTGACGACAGTAGGTTTGGGTATTTTTTAAATGTTCAAAAATTATAAAAAAGCCATTGAAAATTGAATAATGTTAAAACAAATTCAGATTTTGTGAGCAAACGCAATTCACATAACACCAAAAATCAAAGAATTGAAATTAAAAAAAAAAAAAACGCTCAAATCTCCAAAGCCTTCCCCACCCTCCCAGCCTACTGTCGTTGAGGACAGTAGGTTTGGGTATTTTTTAAATGTTCAAAAATTATAAAAAAGCCATTGAAAATTGAATAATGTTAAAACAAATTTAGATTTTGTGAGCAAAACTCAATTCACATAACACCAAAGAATCAAAGAATTGAAATAAAAAAAAAAAAAAAAACGCTCAAATCTCCAAAGCCTTCCCCACCCTCCAGCCTACTGTCGTTGACGACAGTAGGTTTGGGTATTTTTTAAATGTTCAAAAATTATAAAAAAGCCATTGAAAATTGAATAATGTTTAAAACAAATTCAGATTTTGTGAGCAAAACGCAGATTCACATAACACCAAAAATCAAAGAATTGAAATAAAAAAAAAAAAAAAACGCTCAAATCCCAAAGCCTTCCCCACCCTCCCAGCCTACTGTCGTTGACGACAGTAGGTTTGGGTATTTTTAAATGTTCAAAAATTATAAAAAAGCCATTGAAAATTGAATAATGTTTAAAACAAATTCAGATTTTGTGAGGCAAAACGCAATTCACATAACACACCAAAAATCAAAGAATTGAAATAAAAAAAAAAAAAAACGCCTCAAATCTCCAAAGCCTTCCCCACCCTCCCCAGCCTACTGTCGTTGACGACAGTAGGTTTGGGTATTTTTTAAATGTTCAAAAATTATAAAAAAGCCATTGAAAATTGAATAATGTATAAAAACAAATTCAAATTTTGTGAGCAAAACTCAATTCACATTACACCAAAAATCAAAGAATTGAAATAAAAAAAAAAAAAACGCTCAAAATCTCCCAAAGCCTTCCCCACCCTCCCAGCCTACTGTCGTTGACGACAGTAGGTTTGGGTATTTTTTAAATGTTCAAAAATTATAAAAAAAAGCCATTGAAAAAGTGAATAATGTTTAAAACAAATTCAGATTCTGTGAGCGAAACGCAATTCACATAACACCAAAAATCAAAGAATTGAAATAAAAAAAAAAAAACGCTCAAATCCCCAAAGCCTTCCCCACCCTCCCAGCCTACTGTCGTTGACGACAGTAGGTTTGGGTATTTTTTAAATGTTCAAAAATTATAAAAAAGCCATTGAAAATTGAATAATGTATAAAACAAATTCAGATTTTGTGAGCAAAACGCAATTCACATAACACCAAAAATCAAAGAATTGAATAAAAAAAAAAAAAAAACGCTCAAATCCCAAAGCCTTCCCCACCCTCCCAGCCTACTGTCGTTGACGACAGTAGGTTTGGGTATTTTTAAATGTTCAAAAATTATAAAAAAAGCCATTGAAAATTGAATAATGTTTAAAACAAATTTATATTTTGTGAGCAAAACGCAATTCACATAACACCAAAAATCAAAGAATTGAAATAAAAAAAAAAAAAAACGCTCAAATCTCCAAAGCCTTCTCCACCCTCCCAGCCTACTGTCGTTGACGAACAGTAGGTTTGGGTATTTTTTTAAATGTTCAAAAATTATAAAAAAGCCATTGAAAATTGAATAATGTATAAAACAAATTCAGATTTTGTGAGCAAAACGCAATTCACATAACACCAAAAATCAAAGAATTGAAATAAAAAAAAAAAAAAAAACGCTCAAATCCCCAAAGCCTTCCCCACCCTCCCCAGCCTACTGTCGTTGACGACAGTAGATTTGGGTATTTTTTAAATGTTCAAAAATTATAAAAAAGCCATTGAAAATTGAATAATGTATAAAACAAATTCAGATTTTTGTGAGCAAAACGCAATTCACATACACCAAAAATCAAAGAATTGAAATTAAAAAAAAAAAAAAACAACGCTCCAATCATCCAAAGCCTTCCCCCACCCTCCCAGCCTACTGTCGTTGACGACAGTAGGTTTGGGTATTTTTTAAATGTTCAAAAATTATAAAAAAGCCATTGAAAATTGAATAATGTTTAAAACAAATTAGATTTGGTGAGCAAAACGCAATTCACATAACACCAAGAATCAAAGAATTGAAATAAAAAAAAAAAAAAAACGCTCAAATCTCCAAAGCCTTCCCCACCCCTCCCAGCCTACTGTCGTTGACGACAGTAGGTTTGGGTATTTTTAAATGTTCAAAAATTATAAAAAAGCCATTGAAAATTGAATAATGTTTAAAACAAATTCAGATTTTGTGAGCAAAACGCAATTCACATAACACCAAAAATCAAAGAATTGAAATAAAAAAAAAAAAAAACGCTCAAATCCCGAAAGCCTTCACCACCCTCCCCAGCCTAACTGTCGTTGACGACAGTAGGTTTGGGTATTTTTTAAATGTTCAAAAATTAATAAAAAAGCCATTGAAAATTGAATAATGTTAAAAACAAATTCAGATTTTGTGAGCAAAACGCAATTCACATAACACCAAAAATCAAAGATTGAAATAAAAAAAAAAAAACGCTCAAATCTCCGAAAGCCTTCCCACCCTCCCAGCCTACTGTCGTTGACGACAGTAGGTTTGGGTATTTTTTAAATGTTCAAAATTATAAAAAGCCATTGAAAATTGAATAAATGTTAAAACAAATTTCAGATTTTGTGAGCAAAACGCAATTCACACATACACCAAGAAATCAAAGAATTGAAATAAAAAAAAAAAAAAACGCTCAAATCTCCAAAGCCTTCCCCCCCTCCCATGCCTACTGTCGTTGACGACAGTAGGTTTGGGTATTTTTTAAATGTTCAAAAATTATAAAAAGCCATTGAAAATTGAATAATGTATAAAACAAATTCAGATTTTGTGAGCAAAACTCAATTCACATAACACCAAGAATCAAAGAATTGAAATAAAAAAAAAAAAAACGCTCAAATCTCCAAAGCCTTCCCCACCCTCCCAGCCTACTGTCGTTGACGACAGTAGATTTGGGTATTTTTAAATGTTCAAAAATTATAAAAAAGCCATTGAAAATTGAATAATGTATAAACAAATTCAGATTTTGTGAGCAAAACTCAATTCACATAACACCAAGAATCAAAGAATTGAAATTAAAAAAAAAAAAAACGCTCAAATCTCCAAAGCCTTCCCCACCCTCCCAGCCTACTGTCGTTGACGACAGTAGGTTTGGGTATTTTTTAAATGTTCAAAAATTATAAAAAAGCCATTGAAAAATTGAATAATGTATAAACAAATTCAGATTTTGTGAGCAAAACTCAATTCACATAACACCAAAAATCAAAGAATTGAAATAAAAATAAGAAAAACGCTCAAATCTCCAAAGCCTTCCCCACCCTCCCAGCCTACTGTCGTTGACGACAGTAGGTTTGGGTATTTTTTAAATGTTCAAAAATTATAAAAAAGCCATTGAAAATTGAATAATGTTTAAAACAAATTCAGATTTTGTGAGCAAAACGCAATTCACATAACACCAAAAATCAAAGAATTGAAATAAAAAAAAAAAAAACGCTCAAATCTCCAAAGCCTTCCCCACCCTCCCAGCCTACTGTCGTTGACGACAGTAGGTTTGGGTATTTTTAAATGTTCAAAAATTATAAAAAAGCCATTGAAAATTGAATAATGTATAAAACAAATTCAGATTTTGTGAGCAAAACGCAATTCACATAACACCAAAAATCAAAGAATTGAAATAAAAAAAAAAAAAAAAACGCTCAAATCTCCAAAGCCTTCCCCACCCTCCCAGCCTACTGTCGTTGACGACAGTAGGTTTGGGTATTTTTTAAATGTTCAAAAATTATAAAAAAGCCATTGAAAATTGAATAATGTATAAAACAAATTCAGATTTTGTGAGCAAAACGCAATTCACATAACACCAAAAATCAAAGAATTGAAATAAAAAAAAAAAAAACGCTCAAATCTCCAAAGCCTTCTCCACTCTCCCAACCTACTGTCGTTGACGACAGTAGGTTTGGGTATTTTTTAAATGTTCAAAAATTATAAAAAAGCCATTGAAAATTGAATAATGTATAAAACAAATTCAGATTTTGTGAGCAAAACTCAATTCACATAACACCAAGAATCAAAGAATTGAAATAAAAATAAAAAAAAAACGCTCAAATCTCCAAAGCCTTCCCCACCCTCCCAGCCTACTGTCGTTGACGACAGTAGATTTGGGTATTTTTTAAATGTTCAAAAATTATAAAAAAGCCATTGAAAATTGAATAATGTATAAAACAAATTCAGATTTTGTGAGCAAAACTCAATTCACATAACACCAAGAATCAAAGAATTGAAATTAAAAAAAAAAAAAACGCTCAAATCTCCAAAGCCTTCCCCACCCTCCCA
Organism: Ceratodon purpureus; assembly: GCA_014871385.1. NCBI lineage: Eukaryota > Viridiplantae > Streptophyta > Bryopsida > Pseudoditrichales > Ditrichaceae > Ceratodon > Ceratodon purpureus. The sequence continues at coordinate 41,971,234 of CM026426.1, forward strand.
GCCTACTGTCGTTGACGACAGTAGGTTTGGGTATTTTTTAAATGTTCAAAAATTATAAAAAAGCCATTGAAAATTGAATAATGTATAAAACAAATTCAGATTTTGTGAGCAAAACTCAATTCACATAACACCAAAAATCAAAGAATTGAAATAAAAATAAAAAAAACGCTCAAATCTCCAAAGCCTTCCCCACCCTCCCAGCCTACTGTCGTTGACGACAGTAGGTTTGGGTATTTTTTAAATGTTCAAAAATTATAAAAAAGCCATTGAAAATTGAATAATGTATAAAACAAATTCAGATTTTGTGAGCAAAACTCAATTCACATAACACCAAAAATCAAAGAATTGAAATAAAATAAGAAAAACGCTCAAATCTCCAAAGCCTTCCCCACCCTCCCAGCCTACTGTCGTTGACGACAGTAGGTTTGGGTATTTTTTAAATGTTCAAAAATTATAAAAAAGCCATTGAAATTGAATAATGTTTAAAACAAATTCAGATTCTGTGAGCGAAACGCAATTCACATAACACCAAAAATCAAAGAATTGAAATAAAAAAAAAAAAAACGCTCAAATCCCCAAAGCCTTCCCCACCCTCCCAGCCTACTGTCGTTGACGACAGTAGGTTTGGGTATTTTTTAAATGTTCAAAAATTATAAAAAAGCCATTGAAAATTGAATAATGTATAAAACAAATTCAGATTTTGTGAGCAAAACTCAATTCACATATCACCAAAAATCAAAGAATTGAAATTAAAAAAAAAAAACGCTCAAATCCCCAAAGCCTTCCCCACCCTCCGAGCCTACTGTCGTTGACGACAGTAGATTTGGGTATTTTTTAAATGTTCAAAAATTATAAAAAAGCCATTGAAAATCGAATAATGTTTAAAACAAATTCAGATTTTGTGAGCAAAACGCAATTCACATAACACCAAAAATCAAAGAATTGAAATAAAAAAAAAAAAAACGCTCAAATCTCCAAAGCCTTCCCCACCCTCCCAGCCTACTGTCGTTGACGACAGTAGGTTTGGGTATTTTTTAAATGTTCAAAAATTATAAAAAAGCCATTGAAAATTGAATAATGTATAAAACAAATTCGGATTTTGTGAGCACAACGCAATTCACATAACACCAAAAATCAAAGAATTGAAATATAAAAAAAAAAAAAACGCTCAAATCTCCAAAGCCTTCCCCACCCTCCCAGCCTACTGTCGTTGACGACAGTAGGTTTGGGTATTTTTTAAATGTTCAAAAATTATAAAAAAGCCATTGAAAATTGAATAATGTTTAAAACAAATTCAGATTTTGTGAGCAAAACTCAATTCACATAACACCAAAAATCAAAGAATTGAAATAAAAATAAAAAAAACGCTCAAATCTCCAAAGCCTTCCCCACCCTCCCAGCCTACTGTCGTTGACGACAGTAGGTTTGGGTATTTTTTAAATGTTCAAAAATTATAAAAAAGCCATTGAAAATTGAATAATGTTTAAAACAAATTCAGATTTTGTGAGCAAAACGCAATGCACATAACACCAAAAATCAAAGAATTGAAATAAAAAAAAAAAAAACGCTCAAATCTCCAAAGCCTTCCCCACCCTCCCAGCCTACTGTCGTTGACGACAGTAGGTTTGGGTATTTTTTAAATGTTCAAAAATTATAAAAAAGCCATTGAAAATTGAATAATGTTTAAAACATATTCAGATTTTGTGAGCAAAACGCAATTCACATAACACCAAAAATCAAAGAATTGAAATAAAAAAAAAAATACGCTCAAATCCCCAAAGCCTTCCTCACCCTCCCAGCCTACTGTCATTGACGACAGTAGGTTTGGGTATTTTTTAAATGTTCAAAAATTATAAAAAAGCCATTGAAAATTGAATAATGTATAAAACAAATTCAGATTTTGTGAGCAAAACGCAATTCACATAACACCAAAAATCAAAGAATTGAAATAAAAAAAAAAAAAACGCTCAAATCTCCAAAGCCTTCCCCACCCTCCCAGCCTACTGTCGTTGACGACAGTAGGTTTGGGTATTTTTTAAATGTTCAAAAATTATAAAAAAGCCATTGAAAATTGAATAATGTATAAAACAAATTCAGATTTTGTGAGCAAAACGCAATTCACATAACACCTAAAATCAAAGAATTGAAATAAAAAAAAAAAAAACGCTCAAATCTCCAAAGCCTTCCCCACCCTCCCAGCCTACTGTCGTTGACGACAGTAGGTTTGGGTATTTTTTAAATGTTCAAAAATTATAAAAAAGCCATTGAAAATTGAATAATGTATAAAACAAATTCAGATTTTGTGAGCAAAACGCAATTCACATAACACCAAAAATCAAAGAATTGAAATAAAAAAAAAAAAAAAAACGCTCAAATCTCCAAAGCCTTCTCCACCCTCCCAGCCTAGTGTCGTTGACGACAGTAGGTTTGGGTATTTTTTAAATGTTCAAAAATTATAAAAAAGCCATTGAAAATTGAATAATGTTTAAAACAAATTCAGATTTTGTGAGCAAAACGCAATTCACATAACACCAAAAATCAAAGAATTGAAATAAAAAAAAAAAAAAACGCTCAAATCCCCAAAGCCTTCCCCACCCTCCCAGCCTACTGTCGTTGACGACAGTAGGTTTGGGTATTTTTTAAATGTTCAAAAATTATAAAAAAGCCATTGAAAATTGAATAATGTTTAAAACAAATTCAGATTTTGTGAGCAAAACGCAATTCACATAACACCAAAAATCAAAGAATTGAAATAAAAAAAAAAAAAACGCTCAAATCTCCAAAGCCTTCCCCACCCTCCCAGCCTACTGTCGTTGACGACAGTAGATTTGGGTATTTTTTAAATGTTCAAAAATTATAAAAAAGCCATTGAAAATTGAATAATGTATAAAACAAATTCAGATTTTGTGAGCAAAACGCAATTCACATAACACCAAAAATCAAAGAATTGAAATAAAAAAAAAAAAAAACGCTCAAATCTCCAAAGCCTTCCCCACCCTCCCAGCCTACTGTCGTTGACGACAGTAGGTTTGGGTATTTTTTAAATGTTCAAAAATTATAAAAAAGCCATTGAAAATTGAATAATGTATAAAACAAATTCAGATTTTGTGAGCAAAACTCAATTCACATAACACCAAAAATCAAAGAATTGAAATAAAAAAAAAAAAAAACGCTCAAATCTCCAAAGCCTTCCCCACCCTCCCAGCCTACTGTCGTTGACGACAGTAGGTTTGGGTATTTTTTAAATGTTCAAAAATTATAAAAAAGCCATTGAAAATTGAATAATGTTTAAAACATATTCAGATTTTGTGAGCAAAACGCAATTCACATAACACCAAAAATCAAAGAATTGAAATAAAAAAAAAAAAAACGCTCAAATCCCCAAAGCCTTCCCCACCCTCCCAGCCTACTGTCGTTGACGACAGTAGGTTTGGGTATTTTTTAAATGTTCAAAAATTATAAAAAAGCCATTGAAAATTGAATAATGTATAAAACAAATTCAGATTTTGTGAGCAAAACGCAATTCACATAACACCAAAAATCAAAGAATTGAAATAAAAAAAAAAAAAAAACGCTCAAATCTCCAAAGCCTTCTCCACCCTCCCAGCCTACTGTCGTTGACGACAGTAGGTTTGGGTATTTTTTAAATGTTCAAAAATTATAAAAAAGCCATTGAAAATTGAATAATGTATAAAACAAATTCAGATTTTGTGAGCAAAACGCAATTCACATAACACCAAAAATCAAAGAATTGAAATAAAAAAAAAAAAAACGCTCAAATCCCCAAAGCCTTCCCCACCCTCCCAGCCTACTGTCGTTGACGACAGTAGGTTTGGGTATTTTTTAAATGTTCAAAAATTATAAAAAAGCCATTGAAAATTGAATAATGTTTAAAACAAATTCAGATTTTGTGAGCAAAACGCAATTCACATAACACCAAAAATCAAAGAATTGAAATAAAAAAAAAAAAAACGCTCAAATCTCCAAAGCCTTCCCCACCCTCCCAGCCTACTGTCGTTGACGACAGTAGATTTGGGTATTTTTTAAATGTTCAAAAATTATAAAAAAGCCATTGAAAATTGAATAATGTATAAAACAAATTCAGATTTTGTGAGCAAAACGCAATTCACATAACACCAAAAATCAAAGAATTGAAATAAAAAAAAAAAAAACGCTCAAATCTCCAAAGCCTTCCCCACCCTCCCAGCCTACTGTCGTTGACGACAGTAGGTTTGGGTATTTTTTAAATGTTCAAAAATTATAAAAAAGCCATTGAAAATTGAATAATGTATAAAACAAATTCAGATTTTGTGAGCAAAACTCAATTCACATAACACCAAAAATCAAAGAATTGAAATAAAAAAAAAAAAAAACGCTCAAATCTCCAAAGCCTTCCCCACCCTCCCAGCCTACTGTCGTTGACGACAGTAGGTTTGGGTATTTTTTAAATGTTCAAAAATTATAAAAAAGCCATTGAAAATTGAATAATGTTTAAAACATATTCAGATTTTGTGAGCAAAACGCAATTCACATAACACCAAAAATCAAAGAATTGAAATAAAAAAAAAAAAAAACGCTCAAATCCCCAAAGCCTTCCCCACCCTCCCAGCCTACTGTCGTTGACGACAGTAGATTTGGGTATTTTTTAAATGTTCAAAAATTATAAAAAAGCCATTGAAAATTGAATAATGTATAAAACAAATTCAGATTTTGTGAGCAAAACGCAATTCACATAACACCAAAAATCAAAGAATTGAAATAAAAAAAAAAAAAAACGCTCAAATCTCCAAAGCCTTCCCCACCCTCCCAGCCTACTGTCGTTGACGACAGTAGGTTTGGGTATTTTTTAAATGTTCAAAAATTATAAAAAAGCCATTGAAAATTGAATAATGTTTAAAACAAATTCAGATTTTGTGAGCAAAACGCAATTCACATAACACCAAAAATCAAAGAATTGAAATAAAAAAAAAAAAACGCTCAAATCCCCAAAGCCTTCCCCACCCTCCCAGCCTACTGTCGTTGACGACAGTAGATTTGGGTATTTTTTAAATGTTCAAAAATTATAAAAAAGCCATTGAAAATTGAATAATGTATAAAACAAATTCAGATTTTGTGAGCAAAACGCAATTCACATAACACCAAAAATCAAAGAATTGAAATAAAAAAAAAAAAAACGCTCAAATCTCCAAAGCCTTCCCCACCCTCCCAGCCTACTGTCGTTGAGGACAGTAGGTTTGGGTATTTTTTAAATGTTCAAAAATTATAAAAAAGCCATTGAAAATTGAATAATGTATAAAACAAATTCAGATTTTGTGAGCAAAACTCAATTCACATAACACCAAAAATCAAAGAATTGAAATAAAAAAAAAAAAAAACGCTCAAATCTCCAAAGCCTTCCCCACCCTCCCAGCCTACTGTCGTTGACGACAGTAGGTTTGGGTATTTTTTAAATGTTCAAAAATTATAAAAAAGCCATTGAAAATTGAATAATGTTTAAAACATATTCAGATTTTGTGAGCAAAACGCAATTCACATAACACCAAAAATCAAAGAATTGAAATAAAAAAAAAAAAAAACGCTCAAATCCCCAAAGCCTTTCCCACCCTCCCAGCCTACTGTCGTTGACGACAGTAGGTTTGGGTATTTTTTAAATGTTCAAAAATTATAAAAAAGCCATTGAAAATTGAATAATGTATAAAACAAATTCAGATTTTGTGAGGAAAACTCAATTCACATATCACCAAAAATCAAAGAATTGAAATAAAAAAAAAAAAAACGCTCAAATCTCCAAAGCCTTCCCCACCCTCCCAGCCTACTGTGGTTGACGACAGTAGGTTTGGGTATTTTTTAAATGTTCAAAAATTATAAAAAAGCCATTGAAAATTGAATAATGTTTAAAACAAATTCAGATTTTGTGAGCAAAACGCAATTCACATAACACCAAAAATCAAAGAATTGAAATAAAAAAAAAAAAAACGCTCAAATCCCCAAAGCCTTCCCCACCCTCCCAGCCTACTGTCGTTGACGACAGTAGGTTTGGGTATTTTTTAAATGTTCAAAAATTATAAAAAAGCCATTGAAAATTGAATAATGTTTAAAACAAATTCAGATTTTGTGAGCAAAACGCAATTCACATAACACCAAAAATCAAAGAATTGAAATAAAAAAAAAAAAAAACGCTCAAATCTCCAAAGCCTTCCCCACCCTCCCAGCCTACTGTCGTTGACGACAGTAGGTTTGGGTATTTTTTAAATGTTCAAAAATTATAAAAAAGCCATTGAAAATTGAATAATGTATAAAACAAATTCAGATTTTGTGAGCAAAACGCAATTCACATAACACCAAAAATCAAAGAATTGAAATAAAAAAAAAAAAAACGCTCAAATCTCCAAAGCCTTCCCCACCCTCCCAGCCTACTGTCGTTGACGACAGTAGGTTTGGGTATTTTTTAAATGTTCAAAAATTATAAAAAAGCCATTGAAAATTGAATAATGTATAAAACAAATTCAGATTTTGTGAGCAAAACTCAATTCACATAACACCAAAAATCAAAGAATTGAAATAAAAAAAAAAAAAAAACGCTCAAATCTCCAAAGCCTTCCCCACCCTCCCAGCCTACTGTGGTTGACGACAGTAGGTTTGGGTATTTTTTAAATGTTCAAAAATTATAAAAAAGCCATTGAAAATTGAATAATGTTTAAAACATATTCAGATTTTGTGAGCAAAACGCAATTCACATAACACCAAAAATCAAAGAATTGAAATAAAAAAAAAAAAAACGCTCAAATCCCCAAAGCCTTCCCCACCCTCCCAGCCTACTGTCGTTGACGACAGTAGATTTGGGTATTTTTTAAATGTTCAAAAATTATAAAAAAGCCATTGAAAATTGAATAATGTATAAAACAAATTCAGATTTTGTGAGCAAAACGCAATTCACATAACACCAAAAATCAAAGAATTGAAATAAAAAAAAAAAAAAACGCTCAAATCTCCAAAGCCTTCCCCACCCTCCCAGCCTACTGTCGTTGACGACAGTAGGTTTGGGTATTTTTTAAATGTTCAAAAATTATAAAAAAGCCATTGAAAATTGAATAATGTTTAAAACAAATTCAGATTTTGTGAGCAAAACGCAATTCACATAACACCAAAAATCAAAGAATTGAAATAAAAAAAAAAAAACGCTCAAATCCCCAAAGCCTTCCCCACCCTCCCAGCCTACTGTCGTTGACGACAGTAGATTTGGGTATTTTTTAAATGTTCAAAAATTATAAAAAAGCCATTGAAAATTGATTAATGTATAAAACAAATTCAGATTTTGTGAGCAAAACGCAATTCACATAACACCAAAAATCAAAGAATTGAAATAAAAAAAAAAAAAAACGCTCAAATCTCCAAAGCCTTCCCCACCCTCCCAGCCTACTGTCGTTGAGGACAGTAGGTTTGGGTATTTTTTAAATGTTCAAAAATTATAAAAAAGCCATTGAAAATTGAATAATGTATAAAACAAATTCAGATTTTGTGAGCAAAACTCAATTCACATAACACCAAAAATCAAAGAATTGAAATAAAAAAAAAAAAAACGCTCAAATCTCCAAAGCCTTCCCCACCCTCCCAGCCTACTGTCGTTGACGACAGTAGGTTTGGGTATTTTTTAAATGTTCAAAAATTATAAAAAAGCCATTGAAAATTGAATAATGTTTAAAACATATTCAGATTTTGTGAGCAAAACGCAATTCACATAACACCAAAAATCAAAGAATTGAAATAAAAAAAAAAAAAAACGCTCAAATCCCCAAAGCCTTTCCCACCCTCCCAGCCTACTGTCGTTGACGACAGTAGGTTTGGGTATTTTTTAAATGTTCAAAAATTATAAAAAAGCCATTGAAAATTGAATAATGTATAAAACAAATTCAGATTTTGTGAGCAAAACTCAATTCACATATCACCAAAAATCAAAGAATTGAAATAAAAAAAAAAAAAACGCTCAAATCTCCAAAGCCTTCCCCACCCTCCCAGCCTACTGTGGTTGACGACAGTAGGTTTGGGTATTTTTTAAATGTTCAAAAATTATAAAAAAGCCATTGAAAATTGAATAATGTTTAAAACAAATTCAGATTTTGTGAGCAAAACGCAATTCACATAACACCAAAAATCAAAGAATTGAAATAAAAAAAAAAAAACGCTCAAATCCCCAAAGCCTTCCCCACCCTCCCAGCCTACTGTCGTTGACGACAGTAGGTTTGGGTATTTTTTAAATGTTCAAAAATTATAAAAAAGCCATTGAAAATTGAATAATGTTTAAAACAAATTCAGATTTTGTGAGCAAAACGCAATTCACATAACACCAAAAATCAAAGAATTGAAATAAAAAAAAAAAAAACGCTCAAATCTCCAAAGCCTTCCCCACCCTCCCAGCCTACTGTCGTTGACGACAGTAGGTTTGGGTATTTTTTAAATGTTCAAAAATTATAAAAAAGCCATTGAAAATTGAATAATGTATAAAACAAATTCAGATTTTGTGAGCAAAACTCAATTCACATAACACCAAAAATCAAAGAATTGAAATAAAAAAAAAAAAAACGCTCAAATCTCGAAAGCCTTCCCCACTCTCCCAGCCTACTGTCGTTGACGACAGTAGGTTTGGGTATTTTTTAAATGTTCAAAAATTATAAAAAAGCCATTGAAAATTGAATAATGTATAAAACAAATTCACATTTTGTGAGCAAAACGCAATTCACATAACACCAAAAATCAAAGAATTGAAATAAAAAAAAAAAAAACGCTCAAATCTCCAAAGCCTTCCTCACCCTCCCAGCCTACTGTCGTTGACGACAGTAGGTTTGGGTATTTTTTAAATGTTCAAAAATTATAAAAAAGCCATTGAAAATTGAATAATGTATAAAACAAATTCAGATTTTGTGAGCAAAACTCAATTCACATAACACCAAGAATCAAAGAATTGAAATAAAAATAAAAAAAACGCTCAAATCTCCAAAGCCTTCCCCACCCTCCCAGCCTACTGTCGTTGACGACAGTAGATTTGGGTATTTTTTAAATGTTTAAAAATTATAAAAAAGCCATTGAAAATTGAATAATGTATAAAACAAATTCAGATTTTGTGAGCAAAACTCAATTCACATAACACCAAGAATCAAAGAATTGAAATTAAAAAAAAAAAAACGCTCAAATCTCCAAAGCCTTCCCCACCCTCCCAGCCTACTGTGGTTGACGACAGTAGGTTTGGGTATTTTTTAAATGTTCAAAAATTATAAAAAAGCCATTGAAAATTGAATAATGTTTAAAACAAATTCAGATTTTGTGAGCAAAACTCAATTCACATAACACCAAAAATCAAAGAATTGAAATAAAAAAAAAAAAAACGCTCAAATCTCGAAAGCCTTCCCCACCCTCCCAGCCTACTGTCGTTGACGACAGTAGGTTTGGGTATTTTTTAAATGTTCAAAAATTATAAAAAAGCCATTGAAAATTGAATAATGTATAAAACAAATTCAGATTTTGTGAGCAAAACTCAATTCACATAACACCAAAAATCAAAGAATTGAAATAAAAAAAAAAAAAACGCTCAAATCTCCAAAGCCTTCCCCACCCTCCCAGCCTACTGTCGTTGACGACAGTAGGTTTGGGTATTTTTTAAATGTTCAAAAATTATAAAAAAGCCATTGAAAATTGAATAATGTTTAAAACAAATTTAGATTTTGTGAGCAAAACGCAATTCACATAACACCAAGAATCAAAGAATTGAAATAAAAAAAAAAAAAACGCTCAAATCTCCAAAGCCTTCTCCACCCTCCCAGCCTACTGTCGTTGACGACAGTAGGTTTGGGTATTTTTTAAATGTTCAAAAATTATAAAAAAGCCATTGAAAATTGAATAATGTTTAAAACAAATTCAGATTTTGTGAGCAAAACGCAATTCACATAACACCAAAAATCAAAGAATTGAAATAAAAAAAAAAAAAAACGCTCAAATCTCCAAAGCCTTCCCCACCCTCCCAGCCTACTGTCGTTGACGACAGTAGGTTTGGGTATTTTTTAAATGTTCAAAAATTATAAAAAAGCCATTGAAAATTGAATAATGTATAAAACAAATTCAGATTTTGTGAGCAAAACGCAATTCACATAACACCAAAAATCAAAGAATTGAAATAAAAAAAAAAAAAACGCTCAAATCTCCAAAGCCTTCCCCACCCTCCCAGCCTACTGTCGTTGACGACAGTAGATTTGGGTATTTTTTAAATGTTCAAAAATTATAAAAAAGCCATTGAAAATTGAATAATGTATAAAACAAATTCAGATTTTGTGAGCAAAACGCAATTCACATAACACCAAAAATCAAAGAATTGAAATTAAAAAAAAAAAAAACGCTCCAATCTCCAAAGCCTTCCCCACCCTCCCAGCCTACTGTCGTTGAGGACAGTAGGTTTGGGTATTTTTTAAATGTTCAAAAATTATAAAAAAGCCATTGAAAATTGAATAATGTATAAAACAAATTCAGATTTTGTGAGCAAAACTCAATTCACATAACACCAAGAATCAAAGAATTGAAATAAAAAAAAAAAAAAACGCTCAAATCTCCAAAGCCTTCCCCACCCTCCCAGCCTACTGTCGTTGACGACAGTAGGTTTGGGTATTTTTTAAATGTTCAAAAATTATAAAAAAGCCATTGAAATTTGAATAATGTATAAAACAAATTCAGATTTTGTGAGCAAAACGCAATTCACATAACACCTAAAATCAAAGAATTGAAATAAAAAAAAAAAAAAACGCTCAAATCTCCAAAGCCTTCCCCACCCTCCCAGCCTACTGTCGTTGACGACAGTAGGTTTGGGTATTTTTTAAATGTTCAAAAATTATAAAAAAGCCATTGAAAATTGAATAATGTTTAAAACAAATTCAGATTTTGTGAGCAAAACGCAATTCACATAACACCAAAAATCAAAGAATTGAAATAAAAAAAAAAAAACGCTCAAATCTCCAAAGCCTTCTCCACCCTCCCAGCCTACTGTCGTTGACGACAGTAGGTTTGGGTATTTTTTAAATGTTCAAAAATTATAAAAAAGCCATTGAAAATTGAATAATGTTTAAAACAAATTCAGATTTTGTGAGCAAAACGCAATTCACATAACACCAAAAATCAAAGAATTGAAATAAAAAAAAAAAAAACGCTCAAATCTCCAAAGCCTTCCCCACCCTCCCAGCCTACTGTCGTTGACGACAGTAGGTTTGGGTATTTTTTAAATGTTCAAAAATTATAAAAAAGCCATTGAAAATTGAATAATGTTTAAAACAAATTCAGATTTTGTGAGCAAAACGCAATTCACATAACACCAAAAATCAAAGAATTGAAATAAAAAAAAAAAAAACGCTCAAATCTCCAAAGCCTTCCCCACCCTCCCAGCCTACTGTCGTTGACGACAGTAGGTTTGGGTATTTTTTAAATGTTCAAAAATTATAAAAAAGCCATTGAAAATTGAATAATGTATAAAACAAATTCAGATTTTGTGAGCAAAACTCAATTCACATAACACCAAAAATCAAAGAATTGAAATAAAAAAAAAAAAAAACGCTCAAATCTCCAAAGCCTTCCCCACCCTCCCAGCCTACTGTCGTTGACGATAGTAGGTTTGGGTATTTTTTAAATGTTCAAAAATTATAAAAAAGCCATTGAAAATTGAATAATGTATAAAACAAATTCAGATTTTGTGAGCAAAACTCAATTCACATAACACCAAAAATCAAAGAACTGAAATAAAAAAAAAAAAAACGCTCAAATCTCCAAAGCCTTCCCCACCCTCCCAGCCTACTGTCGTTGAGGACAGTAGGTTTGGGTATTTTTTAAATGTTCAAAAATTATAAAAAAGCCATTGAAAATTGAATAATGTATAAAACAAATTCAGATTTTGTGAGCAAAACTCAATTCACATAACACCAAAAATCAAAGAATTGAAATAAAAATAAGAAAAACGCTCAAATCTCCAAAGCCTTCCCCACCCTCCCAGCCTACTGTCGTTGACGACAGTAGGTTTGGGTATTTTTTAAATGTTCAAAAATTATAAAAAAGCCATTGAAAATTGAATAATGTTTAAAACAAATTCAGATTTTGTGAGCAAAACGCAATTCACATAACACCAAAAATCAAAGAATTGAAATAAAAAAAAAAAAACGCTCAAATCCCCAAAGCCTTCCCCACCCTCCCAGCCTACTGTCGTTGACGACAGTAGGTTTGGGTATTTTTTAAATGTTCAAAAATTATAAAAAAGCCATTGAAAATTGAATAATGTATAAAACAAATTCAGATTTTGTGAGCAAAACGCAATTCACATAACAACAAAAATCAAAGAATTGAAATTAAAAATAAAAAAAACGCTCCAATCTCCAAAGCCTTCCTCACCCTCCCAGCCTACTGTCGTTGACGACAGTAGGTTTGGGTATTTTTTAAATGTTCAAAAATTATAAAAAAGCCATTGAAAATTGAATAATGTATAAAACAAATTCAGATTTTGTGAGCAAAACTCAATTCACATAACACCAAAAATCAAAGAATTGAAATTAAAAAAAAAAAAACGCTCAAATCTCCAAAGCCTTCCCCACCCTCCCAGCCTACTGTCGTTGACGACAGTAGGTTTGGGTATTTTTTAAATGTTCAAAAATTATAAAAAAGCCATTGAAAATTGAATAATGTTTAAAACAAATTCAGATTTTGTGAGCAAAACGCAATTCACATAACACCAAAAATCAAAGAATTGAAATAAAAAAAAAAAAACGCTCAAATCCCCAAAGCCTTCCCCACCCTCCCAGCCTACTGTCGTTGACGACAGTAGGTTTGGGTATTTTTTAAATGTTCAAAAATTATAAAAAAGCCATTGAAAATTGAATAATGTTTAAAACAAATTCAGATTTTGTGAGCAAAACGCAATTCACATAACACCAAAAATCAAAGAATTGAAATAAAAAAAAAAAAAACGCTCAAATCTCCAAAGCCTTCCCCACCCTCCCAGCCTACTGTCGTTGATGACAGTAGGTTTGGGTATTTTTTAAATGTTCAAAAATTATAAAAAAGCCATTGAAAATTGAATAATGTTTAAAACAAATTCAGATTTTGTGAGCAAAACGCAATTCACATAACACCAAAAATCAAAGAATTGAAATAAAAAAAAAAAAACGCTCAAATCTCCAAAGCCTTCCCCACCCTCCCAGCCTACTGTCGTTGACGACAGTAGGTTTGGGTATTTTTTAAATGTTCAAAAATTATAAAAAAGCCATTGAAAATTGAATAATGTTTAAAACAAATTCAGATTTTGTGAGCAAAACGCAATTCACATAACACCAAAAATCAAAGAATTGAAATAAAAAAAAAAAAAACGCTCAAATCTCCAAAGCCTTCCCCACCCTCCCAGCCTACTGTCGTTGACGACAGTAGGTTTGGGTATTTTTTAAATGTTCAAAAATTATAAAAAAGCCATTGAAAATTGAATAATGTATTAAATATATATGTGCTCCGGAGTAACTTGAATCTCTCGTTGTTTGAACTAAAGCTTCATGTCTGAGAATTCGAATTTAAAGCGCTTCTGATAGTAGTCACGGTAGTGCAAGAGTTTAATTCAGCTACTCCTAAAGAGCCGACCGGTGGAGCTTCAAACAACCGTGGACAGCCAGCAGAGAATACGGAGTCAGTTCGCTATGAAATTGTTGCAACAGAACTAGAACCCAAACCCAAACTCGCAGCTGTATGCTGGGAGCTGTACTCACACAGCTATTCTCAGCTCTCAAGTCCCGCCTTATCAGCTCTAAGTAACCTTAACCTTATCGTTATCTTCCGGCAGCTGGAGCGGAAGGGATGGTTGGAGCACGCTAGGTCAATTTGGAGGCCCAGTGTCTTATCTTCCAACTCCATCTTCCTTGAGAATCGACCCACTCAACTGCATATTAGCTTCTTTCGTGGATAAGTTTTTCGCAGCAACGAGACCAACGACGTCGTGGTTCGTGGAAATCTACAACGAGAGAACCGAGCGTAGGTAGATCCAAGATGCTGTCAAAGTTGAGAGCAATCATCGAAAGTGACGATTCAGTCTAGCAGCACTCTCACCAATACAAACATACTCCCACGCGCACGACAACAAGTTATAGTCGACATACTCTGCATAATATCTCACTGCAAGGACCTGGACCGACGACGCGCCGGTCACTGCAGCTGCAGCTACCCTGCCTACGACAAAAATGACCACGACACACTCAAATCCTATAAGAAATTTTCTCCAAAGTCCAGCCCAAGGCAGTGCCTCGCAATCCAAAGAGCAAGCGATCAGTTAATCCAAGCATGACTGGCACCTTAAAAGGAGCGACATCCAACTCCGATAATGCAATCAACCCACAACCAACCCACAAACCAGAACCCGCAAACCACAACCCAGAAACCCACAATCCACAAACCAAAAGACCACAACCCATTTCCCCAGATCGTACGAACACAATTCATTTCTCCAAATATTCTATGCCGTACTGTTGACTAAACCCCAAGTTCCGTACAACACCCCATTCAAAAACCACATCATTCAAACACGTGGTACTGTCAACCTCCTCTGGAGCTCATGATTCCGTACCTGGTCTCCATCTTCGGGGTCTTCGTCTCCATCGTCCCCGTCCGTCCTCTCCTGATCCTCACTCGCATCCCCAACCAGCTCGGGCTGGTCCTGTCCACCTCCCCCCACGTCCGCCTCCATCTCGACAGGCGCCTGCCCCGCGGCCTCTGCGTCGACTTGCTCCTCCTCTCCTCCCCTCATCTGATCAAACCTTGCTGCCATTGCCTCCCCCCCTTCCCCTGCACTTAGAATTCCACTTCTTGCTCTCCTCGCAATGAGTCGCAGCTGCTCGATGTCGCACCCCTCCTGAGCAACTGAAACCCTTCTTCGAACATCGACTTCCCTTATCCTTTCAATACCCTACCCACACCATTTAACATAAACTGCGTGATAATTGAGGGACCTCACGGAGTTGCCTAATTTAAATTGAGTTGACACTGAATTGAGTTGAAACTAAATTATTGAATTAATATTAAGAACTCCCAACATTTAAGACGGTTTAGTAAAACTAACCTCGTCGGAGATGAAACGTAGATCTGATTGAGAATTTGACTCCCCCGTCAAAGAGTCATTAAATCTGATAGACGGATGCGGTGACTCTACTCTTTGACTACAATTAAAAACTAATTCTTCCGTCATGGCCTCACCTTGAACTCCACTTAAGAGTGTCTGTTGTCCCTCCTCCTGATTCTCGACGACGGTATTCCCTATAAACTCCTCTTCCTCCTCCACAATAGAGTCTAGAATGAGTTTACGAATGCTACAGAACTTTAAAGCTACAGGCAAACCTGATCCTCTCGTTTTCACAGGTGCACTCACATGGTCACGTTGAAATTCTACCTTCTTACGTGACTCTCTCCTCTTCCTCGCTCTTCTATCCGTAAAATCTGTAACACCTCGTTTTCGTCTAGGTTTAGGACTGACATAGGTGGAGGGAGATGGCCCTTCACTCTGCTTCATGTGTCTTACCAAAGGACTGACTCTCTCACAAAAAGACTCTCTGAAGAACTTCCTGCCCGCTTAAATACCTATAACGAACAACTATTTGGATACAACCCTAAATTGATATAGCATCTTAACACCATACACATTTTATACACTCTTTATATTAAGAGTTTCCATAACAGTTCTATTCTAAAGTGTAGTTTAAAATATTATTCTTTAAATATAAAGAATAAATTCAAGCACACAAAAAATTAGAAGATTAGAATCAAGCACTTGAAAGCATGCTCCTTTTTATATTCATTGTTTTAAATGTAGAATTTAAAAGACAGGTCAATCCAATCTTACCAAACTTCATTACTAATAGACTCTGCGCCACGATTGAAATTATTAAAGCAGATTTATTAATATCTTACCTGCTATTCTTCGGCCAGCAAAAAGTCACATTCCAAATAGTTAGCGCCGTCCCTCTTAAATCATACATTCGTTACGTAACAGAATGAATCATTCTCCACCTGTTCACATGGACATTCCGACCTGAATATAATGATCAACAGCGATGCATCATTCCTCTCACTTTGCTCTTGCAATATAGCTTCGCCAGTACAGTCACACTTCTCTCTTCTTGCCTGAGTTACCTGCGATCATGGGGATGGTCTGTCTGTATGCCCAAGGCATGGGCATCCCTTTTAGGTTTCGCGTAGATGACGATGGTCTAGGTACAGTCTCCTCACTTCGCCTGAGTCTCAGATTCCACTTCCGTGAGGATACCATCAGTATAGAGGAGGAGATCTTTGATGACGTTACTGCCGAGGTTATCCACACCCTCGGACAACCTTCAGTGAGAGATGAAAACAACATGTTGCAGTGGAGACTCCTCCCTGGATCCTATAGAGTCTATGGTCTTACTGATTCTCTTATGGCTGCATCCACTGAGATCCTCACCCCCCGTCGCTCTTCTACTTGCACAATTCAGACTCCCTTACCTCGTGATGTCAAAGTCAAAGTCGAGCCTGGTATCGAAACTTCAGATGTAGAGAAACCTCCTCCGACCGTCATATCTCTCTCTTCTGATGACGAAGTCAGTCCCGTCAAGTTGGTGCCTAAGGTCCACGCAGATGCTCCTCCTTCCAATGTGTCTCCTCCATTGTCCCAGGTCACAGTTAGCATTGTCCCCCTCCTTCAACAGCTTGCTAAGACGCGTGGGTCAAAAAACATTTTGAAAAAGATAGACTATTCCACTATTACACACGAGAGAGTTGAGTACTTGCCTGCGAAGTTTGATGGTCCGGTTCTTTTTGAGTTCCCACCAGCTGCTGCAGGATCCTCTAAGCTCGCCGCCAAGTCTATGCAGGGAATGGACAAACGATACGACGGACACTTGTGGACCAAGACCATCACAACAAACATCAAAAACGACTTCGGAATCTCTTTTCGAAGTTCCAACTGCGTCGGATGGCTGCGTTGCACCAACGAGGAGTGTGACTTCCTGAAGCGTGTTCCCAAGATCTTCGAGGTTAACGAGACTGAGTTCGAAGGCTCTACCCTGCAAGCTTTTGTCATGGATCAGCCTCCTCCATCTGAGTCCACGCTAGTGTGCAAGGTATGTAAAGAACCTCCATCATGTGTAGCTACATGCGAGGCTAAGATTTATTATGTTGTGGGCAAACCGACTCAGACTAGAGCTTGTATTCACATAGGAACACATGATCATCCAGTGAAAGTTGGAGACTACAGAGACTCTAAAGCAGAGATTAGTAGCTTAATAGAAGAGCAGGTAGAGATGAACAACAAAGCCACAAAGAGCGCCGTTGTCCTGGAGGCGAGCAAACTCCTCATTGGGAGCTACCTTCTACAGTCCGAGGATGCTCCACCGAGGAAGCTGACGATGGAGGAGCTGGTTCCTGTTCTGGATCGATGCAAAGACATGGCGTCGCCCAACATCCGCAACAAAGTCGCCACCTTCAAAAAATTCAAAAGGTACGGAATCATGGACGGTATCACCAAGCTACGTGGTAATAGTCTCTGGGCGTATGTCCAGGAGAATAGGTTTCCTGGACAGGGATCTATGCGTGACAAAGTCTTCGTCTTCAAGATGTCGGAGGTCGGGCCCGGCAGTGGTGTCGACTTGGTCAGCCGTATGCAAGCTGGTGGCGACTTGGAGAACGCATGGATCATGTTCGACCATGTCAAACGCGTCAAAGACTGGTCGACCATGGCGTGCCATGTGTACGACGCCACCTACTGCCGCGTGATGACAATCGCCACTTGCGACATGCAGTCCGAGGACACGGAGGCCCAGCTCGTCTTCTGGAAAAACCTGAACCTGGTCATGGAGATCAATGGCGTTGCAGCGCCGAACTTCAAGGGGTTCATGGCGGATAACGCACAGGCGAATTGGAATGCAGTGCGAATCCTTTACGGCAATGGCAACAAAGAGGACCCAATGGAGGACCGGGAGAGGTCGTGCTTGTTCCACTGGACTCAGAACATGGTGGCGTATACGCAGAAGCACTTCCCCGAAGAACTCTGGGAACAGCACAAGAAGATGTGCACTCAGTACAAGAATGTGACCACCATGGCAGAGGCGGAAACTCTGTACCACGCGTTGCGAGCCTGGTGGGCATCCACCGGGGTCGTTGGCGAAAGCGGGCTCATCAAACTCGATCAGTGGCTGTCATTCTGGCACCACCGCTTCCGCCAGTGGGGGGGATTCATGACCGAGGTATTATCTCTGCACTCTGTTTTCATGTTTTTGATTCTAGTTTCCTAGCCCTAACGTACAAAATTGTAATCGGTGAATCTAACTTCACCTACTGCCAAATCTGCAGAAATTCACAAAACAAGAACTCACAGAGATGCCCACCTGTAACCTCGCCGAAACAATTCACAACAAGTGGCTCCAAGCTTCAGGAAACAACGGGAACGACCTCTACGTTGCTACCGTGGACGATTTCGTTCGGGCTTTTCTACAGGTTGTCAACTACTACCAGTTCCTCAAAGGTGACGTCGGCGGAACAGGACCATCCAAGAAGGAACTCAGGCTCCGGATGGCTGAACGCAACGCGAAGAAATGGGGAAATCCTACACTGCTCGACAAGCCCATGCTCGATATGCCAGGCGCCGATGAGTTCTGCACCCGTCAGCCTATCATGCCTGGAGCGGAAGTCTTCGGTTCACAGAAGCGAAAAGCCGACGTTCTTATCGGAGCTAACGAGGAGTCTCATCGCCCGGACAAGACAAACTTCTCACGCCCAAGAGGCCCAAGACGTGCCGTCAGGGCTCGCCCTATGCAGATGCCTGTCATTGTGGAAGACGACTCCGAACACGACCCCGAGGTAGAAGGTACCCAATCTCCTGCCCAGGTAGTTGATTCCCCTTTACCTTCACCAGTGAACAAGGGCGGCATTCGCCATGTCAACGCGGTTGAAGAAACTAAGGTGGACGTGAAGGAGTGGCACATTTCGAGACTTCACAAACTTTCTGCGAAGTGCTGCTGGGCCCAAAGAGCTGAAACGAAGAAGAAGTGCACTGAGAGAATTGTCAGGGGGCCCCATTGCACAGCTGCCCCGACCTACACTGGACTGTGGACTAACTATCGCAGGAACCTAGTCGAGAAGACAGAGTTCTTCTTCTGCTCTGATGATATTGAGCGCTGCGTGAAAGGCTCTAAGCGCAAGTGGGTAGCACACTACTCAAAGGACCAGGAATTCCCCTCCATTCCAGAGGTGTGGCCAGTGAAACTTGGTACTAACCTAAAACTCAGTGAGATTCTTGCCCTCGAAGCAGCAGGCTTTCAACTTCCGCCGAAGAAACCGGTCTCCCCAAGACGCCTGTTCTCTTCTGCCCCGCCCCCTGCAAATCTCAGGTCGGTGCCAGTCCCTGCAGACGCTGACCGCTACCCAGGCAAGAGAGACGGCAAGATGGTGAAGCGCACTGCCACTCGTCCCAATCAAGCGCAGCGACTCTCCATGGGCTCCTCCGAATCTCTTAAAGCGCGCCTCCGTTCCGTCACCATGATACCTGAGCCGGGCCACGGTTGCATCATTGGGCTGGATTCGGGCGTCGCTCCACACATCACACGGTACCAGATTACCATCAGTTCTTACCCTGGTTGCACTTGCCCAGCATTCAAGAAGACAATGACTACGTTCCGTGGCAAGACTCTGTTCACGTATTGTAAGCACCTATACTACATACTCTTGAAGGTCTGCAACCGTGATCCCGAAGCCGAGCTTTTCATCCATGCGCCTACCTTCAGCTTCAACGAGGTCAAGCTGCTCTTAGAGAGTGGAATCTTGCGTCACCCCTTGGCGAAGAAGTAGGTAGCCCTCCTACTTTAGAACTGCCATTTCCACAATGGCCATTTGTCACGTAGTGAATGATTTTAGTAATATCCCATGTACTAAGTCAGCAATATAGAAGCTGTATTGACTTTTTCATTATAAAGGCTTTGTCGTTCACATTAATTGCATTCTATTTCAATACAATCTATCTTGAACAAGTGCACTATATACTTCGTATCCCCTGACATTTATCTTTTATTACAGCAAACATATACTTGTTATTAGATGTCTCAATCTTCGAACCTAACACGTTTAGGGTTGCCCACTACACTATCAACAGGACTGCCAGCCGCTGACTGTACTACAGGACAAACTACATTCGCATTCACTTTCGTTCCCACACTTGGAGCGTGTCCTTGGTATGAACGTTTCAGCAATGGCCCACCTCCGCGCCTCCGATTAACTGATTCCCTGGAATAGGTTCCCCTTGGGATCTTTCCAACCTTCGAGTATGCATGTGGTTGCAAAGGCACATCTGCGTCCTTCTCTAGCACTATGATTTCATCCGAATTTTCTGAACGTGGAGGGTCAGCTCTTACATCCGGTTGGACGTCAGCATCCGTTGTCGAAGGACGCCCTTGGCTGTTGGCCATCACCTCTTCTTCGTCCTCCACCTCAACATATGGTTCAAATGGACAAACATCGTCAGCAAGTGAAACAACAATATCTCTGACGTCTTCCATAGCTGCTGTCCCGCACTACGGAAAAGAGCTTCACATAACACCAACACAAAAGAGGCAGAGACATTCCCTACTCTTATCTTAAATATCCCTGAAGAAGATGCTTGGCGCCCTTGAAAATCGGCTATTCATTCATTTAAAAGTTGTCATCCTCCTAAACCAAATTGTAAAAGATGAAGGTTTAGCAGAGGTCATTTTGCATTTAAATTTTTGTTTTAAAAATAAAGAATGAAGCAAAATTAAAAAAACAAAAAAAAAACAAATTATATAAATTGAAATTAAAAAGATTAAAGTAAAGAATAGCAATATTTAAAATGAAGGATGAAAATAATATGAAGGAGATTAACAAATTGAATGTGAAAATAAAATGATTGTGAATATAAAATGAAGGAGAGAATTAAATGAAAGGAGGCTTTTGACCCCTCTAACAAGATAGATAGAATAAAGAAAATTTTATAAATAATACAAGACAAATATCAAAAAAAATAAAAAAAATTAAAAAAAGGAGAAAGGCATGTAGACTATGTTGGATGAATTCTAGCAATGTTAAGAAAATGTTACGAAATTAAATGTTACTTGATCCCTGTTCAGAGGTTCAATACCAATACATTTTAAGTAGTAATTTGCATATAAATTTAAGGAGATAAGGGAAATTACTGTACGCCTGAACTGGTTAGAAGGAGCTGGAGCATAGTACTAGGTGCACGTTAAAAAATTAATCACCAAGAAAAGATAATATGAACTACAAATTCAATGAAAATACTGTAATTAGTCCACGGTTATAGGGTCAATTAAATTACTAAAATTAGTAAATTTCTAAAAATATTTTAAGAATATTCGAATTTTCTAATTTTATAATTTATTTTTAGTAAAAAAAATGCTATTTTTAGGTTCTGTCCCCAATTCTGTGCTCTCCGCTCTCCAAATCTGCGCTCACCGCTCTCCGCTCTGCGCTCTGCGCTCACGTACAAGCTACCCTCATCTGAGTACGTCAAAGAATGCATTCATGCATGGTGGAATGGTCAAACAAAAGTATCACCGAATAAGAAGGACATCGTCAAGCATAGAGTAGGTCGAAAAGACTGGGCCGAACCTCATCCAACACATTACTTGTGCGAGCCTCAGGTGAGTTGTAACTTATTGATTTCTTGTTTGTATAATATGATGAGTCCGATTGCTTAGTTTACATACTTTCAGTACCTCATAGGACAATATGGGTATCTGAAGGTTGTAGAGAAGTCATCATTAGTTACTTTGTAGTTGTTGTGTAGCGTATTTTGCCTAGGCTGCATTCTATGATACATAGTTTGGATCAAACAATTTCAAGAAAAGGTACTATACATAGTCTTCTTCGGGTGTGTACTCTTTGTAATGTAAACTTCTAGCAAGGTCCTGTAAGGGCGAAGTATAATTTGTACCGAATGTGTAATTTGGAGTCAATAGATGATTTAGTGCTTTTGCGGACTTTAGATTAAAATTGGAGAAGTGGTACCGTGAGTACTTTACGGTCATAGTAAGTACTGGACGTGCGCCGTAATGTACTTTTTGACTTTGGACTTCCCCTAGTTGCGATGTAGGGGTCTAAATGTCCATATGATGGTTCCTCACTGTACTTATTGTACTAGGTTAGAGTTTTTCTGTAATACAATGTTTAGTAATTGACTAAGACTGCTACTTTTGAACACTCAGCAATAACTTAGAGTACAACTTAGTACTTGGAGTCATGTACATACGTTGCGTTGCGTTGTATTGTATGGTCTTCATGTACCTTTTATACTTGCGGCATTGTTCAGAGTACTGAGGGGTACCGACTGTTCTTATCTATGACTTTTTGTAGAATAATGGTCTCAGTTTTGTACAATTAGTACATTTCGTTGCATGTTTTGTATTAGGTTCTGAATGAAGGTCCTCTATCGTACCTGATGTACACTTGTGCGTGATTGGCAGACCTCATTCTACTTGCGCTTCGAAGAGGTCCACCCAGAATGTAGTGTGCGGCAGAGGGCTTTTGAGAGGTTGAAGCCATGGTGGGTGCGAAAACTCAAGGAGAGGAATACCTGCTGTTGCATATACCATGTGGAGATGGACATGATGAAGGTTGGATTGAGCAACCTCAGGGACAAAGTCAGGGGGCTCCATGTGCATACCACGTGTGATTGTGCGTGTACAGTGTGCACAGGCAGTAAGGAAGGGACTTGTTGTGCGCATGAGAATACTTTCAAACGAATAACTCTGATGTGGGAATCATGTGTTTGTCCAAAAGGAGAATTTGATATGTGGCATAGGCTTGAATGTCTCATGGGCGATTGTTCTAGCTGTGGTTTCCAACTCTTTCCTATTTGCCCGCATGAGTTGTCTGGTTCTAACACCTTTCTTGTTAGATGGAAGTGTTTCGAGTACTACCAGGTGGGAGTGGATGCTCAGTCTGGAAAAGTGAAGAAACGTCTTCGGGAAGCTTTCAGAGAGACAGCTGTTCACGAATTCCTATCTTATATGGAGAAAACAGTGACCACCTTTATCACACACAACTTCAAGGCACGATGGCAAGATGAGCAATGTCAATTGATGATGAAGAACGTTCCGGAGGGAGTGGTTGTGTCACATATCGACTATGCAGAGAACTACACTTTTGCCATCCAAAATGAGGTCCAGAGCTTGTACTACTTCAGTACTAGTGTGACCATCTTGGTGCACATTACGATGTGGAAAGAAGGAGAGCAGACCATGAAGCAGACTCACTTCTACATATCTGATGATAAGGCTCACGATTCAGCTTTTGTTCAACATTGTCTGACGTTGCATTGGGATTGGCAGGGTGATTCAGGGTTGACACCGGAGGAACATTGGGTCTATAGTGACGGGTGTAGTTCCCAGTTTAAGTGCGCGACAGCGATGTACTTTGTCGCACGCTACCCGGCGCTCACCGGGGGTTGCAAGATGCGGTGGAACTACTTTGAGTCGGCTCATGGAAAAGGAGAATGGGATGGGGCTGGTGCCGTGGTGAAGAGGGCGCTTGCTGCTGAGCAGATCCAAAATCCATTGAGGCCCTTACAGAATTGGTAAAGGGAGGATTTACCAACTAAACCCTAGCCTTCACAATCCCATCAAAACCCAACAAAACCCAACTGAACTAAGTGCTCCAAACACTCATAGGTTGCTGGAAATGTACAATACAAGTGCAAAAAGAGGTCAAAACTGCATAAAATGGGTCAAAACAGCCTCAAAACCATAGTACAGCAGTTCCTAATAGCTCTCAGACCTCTCTGACTCTACCTGCTCTAGTGTAGAATGCCCTCTCAAAACCCTAAACCTGCCTCTTAAACCCCCTGAACTGGCGGAAGTCATCCAGTCGACTGGTGACAGAGTTCATCCAGTCGGCTGGTGACAGAGTTCATCCAAGTCGGCTGCGACAGAGTTCATCCAGCCGACTGGATGACTGTCGAAGGTAAGGATGAAAACTGAAAAGAGACTAAGGGAAACTAAGGGAAAGGGAGATTGGAGAATCTCCGGTTAACATTATCCCCTTTTTCCGGTAGTTCTGTCCCCAGAACGGGAGGTACAGAGGAAAAGAGAGGAAAAATGAGAACCAGCCTAGAGAAAAACTGTCAAAAAATGCTAGCCCCAAAGAAACTACAAAAATGAAAGGCACAGTCGAAGTAGTCGGGTGTGAAGTCAGGCAGTCGGCTGGTGCAAAGTCGGCTGGGCGTCGGTCAGTGCTGAAATTGGATACAGTCGGCTGTGTAAAAGTCGGCTGCATAAAAGTTGGGTCAGGCCTCTGTAACTCATCATCCGCCAACCTTGGTGAACCTGCGGAATCAGATGAAGTGCAGCTCTGATGATCAGCTTGAGAGCCTCTTGAAGAAGGCTCTAGCAGGCGGCTATGCAAGGAAGTAGGCTCAAAAAAGCAGCTGAGAGAACTACTTTGCTCAAATGAGACTCGACTGTCTAGAACCGTGTGGACATGCTCTAGTGGCTGGATGTCGTGGCTCTTCAACTTCTCATCTCCAGTTGGCCTCGTAAGTCGCGTCCTGGTTGTTGTTGAGAGAAACTCTGGTGGACGGATCTGTCGGCCATGCTGAATCAACCGTCGACAGTGTCGACCAATGTTTGGAGAGCCCTCTAGTGAGTGTGAAGTTGTCCTTGCATCAAAGATGTGCTCCTCAAATCCAATGGCGTGATCTAACGCCTGTATCGGTACCTGGTACTCCATGGAATGGGTCTGCAGAGCTTGTCCAGAACCGGCTTCCTCAAAGTTGGCTGGTCCAGAGTTGACTCCCCTAAATGCTGTGCTTTGTGAGTCGGCTCTGTCAAAGTCGGCTCTGTCAAAGTCGGCTATGTTGAAGTCGGCTCCGTGAAAGTCGACGCTACCAAAGTCGGCTCGTACAAGGTTCTTGAACTCTAAAGTATGGTAATCTTCCTCTTTGTTCGTCCGTTCTTCGACAAGGTTGTAACAAACCAGCACTTCAGGCAGCTTTGGTGGTGGCCGCATTCCCTGGTTAATGGGAATGGTCCTGACCGCACCAGGCCCTCGAATGGTCACCAACTGGTTACCCCAGTCATGAGTCACTTTAGCATCTACCAGCCAAGGTCGGCCCAGCAGCATACTGTAAGCCTCATTTACCTCCTGGTTGCGAATAACTGTGAGACTAATGTTGTAAGGAATACCATGAATGTGGATTCTTACATTCCGAATTAATCCAACTGGCTCGACTACTGCCTGATCAGCCATGCGAAGCTGATAAGGGGCTGGAGATGGGGCCTTCAGACCAAGGCGTATCCGCTCTCCTTCTGTAATCAAGTTGACTCCAGAGCCGCCATCGAGCAGTACGTTCTCCAAGGTCAAATTCCCCACCTGTACAGAAATCATGGGAAGACACCAATCAATATCCACAGCTCTCCCAACTGCTGTATCACTGGAGAAAGTTGGTGAAACATGATTGGCAGTCGGCTCTGCAAGGTCAGTCGGTGGAGGTGGCTGGACCAAGTCAACATATGCAGTCGACGCTGCAAGGTTAGCAGGTCGAGGTGGCTCGACCAAGTCGACAGACGCAGTCGACTCTGCAAGGTCAGCCGGTGGAGGCGGCTCGATCGAGTCGGCATACGCAGTCGGCTCTGCAAAGTCAGCTGGTTGGGGCGGCTTGTCCAAGTCTACAGGCTCAGTCGGCTTGCTTCCACGGTCCAGGAACACTTGAGCCTTCAGGTACCGTGAAAGGTTAGGAGCCATTGCCAGCAGTTCTGCAAACGACACTGTAATTGGTGTTTCCAGAATCTGGCGGCTGACTGTCGGGACCAGAGTTTGAGGCTGAGGTTGGGTACGATCCTCCGTGGTTGCTGCAAGCGCCTCTTGTGCGATGTCCTGTAAGCAGTCAGGGTCGGGAAACCCAACCCAATCATCATCCAAAATTGGTCCTGCAGGAGCATTGGCTGCCAAGTCGGCCCTAGCCGACTTCCGGAATTCCTGCTCAGCTTGACAAGCCAGCTCATTGTCCCTGTTTATCTCTGCTGTAAATGAAATGAACTCCTTCCGAACACTCTCCTTCTTCTCCCAATCAGCCTTCGTTTTAGGCTGTCTTGGTTCCGGCCCGTTAACTTCCTTATCATCCAAGGGTAGACCAGCCTTCACCTTGGCTGCTTTAGTCAGTGTGACTGCCACCTCCGGAACCTCGAGCTCCTGCATCTCCACACTATTGACACCCACAGTATGAGTACAGTGTTTTTCAGAGGCCTGTAACTGCTGAAACTTTAATCGTAATGGACAGTTACGCATTTGATGACCAGTGCCCAAACAAAGGTAGCAGGCATCATTTCTGCTAGAACCGCCATTCTGATATCCCCCAGGTCGGCTGTTGACAAGCTTCCCCGAGCTGCTGGCCTGTTCATGAGCGGAGACGGCGTTGACTCCCACCGTCGGTTTGTCTTCTGGTCGGGGAAGTCGGTTGTTGGGGTTGGCTGGATTGAAGAAGCAGTATCCATCCTCATGTCCAAATTTCTTGCACACTGTGCAAAATCTTCGGTTGGCAGTGTCGGCTCCGACTGTCGGGACTGGCGTGGTAGTAGACTGGCTATTGGTCGGCTCTGTCCTCTTAGACTGAAAGTACAGGTTCTTCCCTGAAGCATCTGTACAATTGGTCTCGCAGCGTCGTGCTAATTCCTTCAGTTCTGTCAAGGTGTTGGCTGTAGAACTGCTGGTCGTCACCTTCAAGTAATCCAACAGTCCTGCCCTGAAATACGTCAATTTAAAGCCTTCACCCACCTCAGTTTGAAGACACTTGACCAATTTCATGAAGCGTTCGTAATAGTCCTGGACTTTCTCCCCTTCACCCTGTTTGAAAGTCCGCAGCGTCATATAGACCTGTTCATCTGAGTCTTGTTCTCTATACCGCAACTTAAATGCCGCCTTAGCCTCCTCCCAAGTTCCGTATGGATGATGGTCCAGCCAATCATCAAACCAGCACTGGGCCTTGTCTTCTAGGGTGGTTCCAAATAGTGTGATGATGACCGTTTCATCCGTCTCACCATTGAACCATGCGCACTTGTCAAAATATCTGAGATGTGCATCAGGATCACATCCCTCCTTGTAGGCTCTGTACGGTAACTGTTTTCGCTGTGTGCTGATAGGTGGCTGTGGAGGAGCTGATCTGAAGTCGGGTGTGCGCCCGACTGGTAATACCGAAGGATGCACCACTCGTGTCACTGGATAATGCGCCCGGATCTTCGGAACAGATGGCGCAACGTGTGAACCTCCGGAAACTACGGTGGTACTATAGCCAACAGGTGCTGGGAACAGTGGCGTAACTGCAGGCCGGCCCACGTGGGTAGTTCCAGGGACTGCAGCTCTAAAGGTCGGCTCTGCTGATTCCCAGGGATATCGTGCTAACTGAGTCGGGTGCGTAGACTGGTACTCATTGCCTGTAAGATGATCCACGTATCCTGGAAGCCGATGTGCGGTCGAGGAAGTCGCTGCAGGAAGTGGTCCTGATGCGCTCCTGTCCACCGATATCTCTGGTGCGGGAGTAAATAGATACGAAGGCCTTGTAGTAATCCCCTCAGTCTGCCCCTGCTCTTGCCTCCTTTGGTGTTCCTTCCGCAGGTCCTGCAATTGTGCAAGTTGCTTCTTCTCCCGTTCAAGCTGTTCTTGTTCCCTCTGTTGTACAGCCAACTGCTCTGTTGCCATCTGCTGTGCTGCCAACTGCTGAACTGCCAACTGCTGTGCTGCCTTCCAAATACGACGGTTGAACTGAGTCTCCAGTAGTGTTGGGTGCTGCCCCACCGGCCACTGTGGTGACGATGCTACTCCCGACGGTGCAGTTTGCTGTTATCTGGCCTGCTCTCGCTTACCTAACAGGTCGTTTTTGAATGCTTCAACTGCCCTTCGGTCCGCTTCTTCTTGCTCCCACTCAGCCTGAAGTCTGAACTCGTCTAAGAAGTGAATATTGTTACTAGAGCCACCATCGGTGTGGTTAGTAAGGTCCTGCTCTTGAACTGATCGACTCTTCGTTTCCTCCAACTTCTGCCTCAAGGTCGGAAATGCAGCTGGCAATGTCTCTGGAGTTGTCGGCACGCGCACCAAAGATTTTGGTCGGCTACGTAACTGAGTCGGCTCCGTTTCCAAGTCGGCTCTGCCAATATCCCGACTTGGCCATTGGGTCGGCTCTGCCTCAAAGTCGGCTCTGCCAACATCCCGACTTGGCCACTGCATCAGTTGTGCTCCTGAGTCAGCTCTGCCAGTAGCTTGACTTGGACACTGCGTCGGCTCTGCAAAGGTTTGCTGCGTCTGGCGTCCTTCTCCGTTGAAGGTACTGTAGTCATCCACTGCAGTGGAGAAATCCCCTTTGAATGACGCAGTCCTTCCCTTGTCCTGATATCTCCAAGGGATGTTGGCTTGATCAGGATGAATATTCAGTCTATCCCCTTTTTCAAACTGCCTTCCCTCTTCAAATCGGCTCTCCTTTGTCCTCCCATCTGATGATGAAATGGCATTTTCGACCTCCATGTCAAGAAGTTCCCCCTCCTGCTGAGCTGCACTGCCATGTGAGCTAAGTCGGCTGCGTACCTCAGGTGAAGTCGGCTCTGCTGTCTGCTCCTCAAGCTGTATCCAGCGTTTGTACCTCTCCATAGCTTGTCTCTCAGCTTGCAGATCGTTTGAGTCACCTTCCTCCATGGGTATGAACTGCTGGTCCTGACGATGTTGTAGTAATCAGTCGACTGCGTGCAGTCGGTTGCGTTCAGTCGGCTACAGCCTACGTTCAGTCGGTTGCGTTCAGTCGGCTACAGCCTACGTTCAGTCGGTTGCGGTCAGTTGGCTGCGTTCAGTCGGCTGCGTTCAGTTGGCTGTGTGTTCTTCTAATTCTTGGCAGCTGTTACTCTCTGTCTGCTGTGGTCGGCTCTGCTTGTTCTCCTCCAATCAGTCAGCTACCAATAATTGGCTCCTTCCCTTACGTTCTTGTAGTTCCTGCCACTTTAGCATTCATCGACCCAGCAGTCGGCTGTGTGGTCTAATTAGTGTGTATAGACACCTTTTTTTTTTTTTTTTTTTTTTTTTTTTTTTTGAAATAGCTAGGAACAGATTAAGGCAGTCCCATCCCCTTTTTCAAACTGTATTGACTCTTAGAAAATCCAGTCCAGTAATTACAGACTTACAGTGCTGGTAACAGTGCTTACAGTACTTAAAACAGAGTTTTCCTTCTACCTAAATGCACTCAGCAACTCAAATTATCAGTCTATGCTGACATGTGCCAACCTCAAGTCCAGGTCCCAAGTGTCAACTGACGTCCTCAACACAACGTCCCACAGCCGACCGAGATCCTCAATTCAAAGTTCGTAGAGTCGACCGAGGTCCCGAATCGAGGTCCCAAATCGAGGTCCCCAAATTCAAAATTCAAATTTCTAAGATCCTAAATTTTTGGATCTGAGATTTGAAATTTGAAATCCTAAAATTTCGGGTTACTCACCTTTCGCCCATTTTTATAGTGGAAGTTCAGATCTGACCTGTAGCCGCCCTATCCCCTTTTTCGAGTTGTGACAGCCCTCTGTTCACACAGGTCGACTGCATGCAAATATGCTCCTTCAATCTTCACAACACCTACGCCCACCAGCCTGCAACAGAGCCGATCTGCTGCTACTGCTCCCTGGACACGTGCTGGACTGCATCCGTCGGTGCACCAGTGTTTCCACCCCTGAAAACACCTGAAACTTCTTTGCCTTCACTGTTCGCCTCTACTGCAACAGATCACCTCCCGATTGGTTCCTGGACCCCTGCCAGTGGCTGGGCAGCACCTGCCGACCCGATCTACCACTACAGTGACTACCTCTAACCAACCAGTGACAGTTCAGCACCTCGGAATTTCAGTGACAGCATCTCAGCACCCCTCTAGACTCCCGACAGTAACTGCTGCACCTCTGCAGACCCGATTTCAGTACTTCAGGACCTCTAAAGTGTGTGGAACAACCTACAACCAGCAGGAGATCACATGGTACGAACTAAAGCATGGTCGCCAATGGTAAAGGGATGATTTACCAACTAAACCCTAGCCTTCACAAT
Source organism: Ceratodon purpureus (assembly GCA_014871385.1). Classification (NCBI taxonomy): domain Eukaryota; kingdom Viridiplantae; phylum Streptophyta; class Bryopsida; order Pseudoditrichales; family Ditrichaceae; genus Ceratodon; species Ceratodon purpureus. Next base: position 42,001,342 of record CM026426.1, read on the forward strand.
CCCATCAAAACCCAACAAAACCCAACTGAACTAAGTGCTCCAAACACTCATAGGTTGCTGGAAATGTACAATACAAGTGCAAAAAGAGGTCAAAACTGCATAAAATGGGTCAAAACAGCCTCAAAACCATAGTACAGCAGTTCCTAATAGCTCTCAGACCTCTCTGACTCTACCTGCTCTAGTGTAGAATGCCCTCTCAAAACCCTAAACCTGCCTCTTAAACCCCCTGAACTGGCGGAAGTCATCCAGTCGACTGGTGACAGAGTTCATCCAGTCGGCTGGTGACAGAGTTCATCCAAGTCGGCTACGACAGAGTTCATCCAGCCGACTGGATGACTGTCGAAGGTAAGGATGAAAACTGAAAAGAGACTAAGGGAAACTAAGGGAAAGGGAGATTGGAGAATCTTCGGTTAACAAGAATGCCGCTCAAGTTGTGGAGTTCCTGGAGGAGAAATACACAGAGCGCGTTGCCAGCTCATATGCTCATGCTAAAACTTCCCCTCTTTCACGTGTGTTTTGGTTGATAGGAAACACAGAGGTGGATCATAATGATAAGAGTATCAAGTGTAACACTTTGCCCGGCTCAAAGAGTCTCTACTCTATTATGGGCTTCTCTATGGCTGATCCGACTATGCTTAGGACTCGAGAGTTGTCATGCTTCCGCGTCCCATGCATTGATGGTGATTGGACTGAGTGTGAGAACTTGACGCATGTGCAGGAGTGGGCTGTTCAGAGGCTGTGCCCGATGAGTGCAGGAGGTGTAGCACAGCAAATTGAAGAAATTGACGACGAGGCTAACTGGGTGTATGACGGCATTTCAGAGGAGGTCGGTGACTTGGTGGACATCGGCGACAATTTCATGATTCCAGCAGAAGAGGAGAATGAAGACGGGGTGGAATTCTACATTCTCCAGTGTCAAGCGAAGAAGTTTGTGTTAGCAGAGCCCAAGACTTGCCCTTGGGGGGGGGGTATTTAGGGCTGGAGATGTTGTGATCAGAGCAAAGTATTACAAGAAGTATGGACGTGGTGAGAAGACGTATGTACTCTGCGACAAAGCAGTTGATGCACACGTTGATGCCCATCTGGTTAGAGCTTGTAAATTCCCTATGGTTCTAGCTCAACACAGGGTTAAAGGTACTCCTGTATACAAGATGTCAAGTGAAACGCTTCAGATATGCGAAGATGCCCTACGAGAGTGGTGGGCGTTCAACGAAGATTAAGTTCAAGTTGCAAGCTATGTACACTGATTTCAGGATTGTTTCTCAGTTGACGGTGGTTTTAAAAGTACTGGTCCCGTGATGATATAAGTCAAACAAATGCTTGGGTATTTGTCTGACTGAAAGTGAGCTCCAGAGATATCCCGCTATCCAAGTGCTCCCCCTTTTTTTTGCTTCAGTCATCTATTGTCTGGCATAGTAGTCTGTGATTAAGAGAACCTGCAATCCCTTACTTTCTTTTATTCTTTATAATCTTCTTTTCATGCTACCCACACCCATTACGTAGTATCACCCATTCTGTATTTCTTTTTTTATTTTGAGTCAGGCTGGACGATCATAGTTCTACACTTTGCTGGATATTAGGTACTGTAGTTTTTTCCTTTTTGTTTTGGGCCTTTTACTGGGAGCACTGGATAGCGGTACCTCAAGAGCTCATATCTGAGGATAGCGGTGATATCGTAGAATGTTGGAATTGGGAGCTACCGGTTTAGGGTGAGAGGTTTGTTTCTCATTTGACGTTGATTTTAGAAGTACTGGTTGGTGTTTAGGCAAGTCCTAACACTACTCAAACAGTACCATTGAAACATTGATTCTAATAATTTACAAGTGAGTTTATAAACTCAAGTTCAGGCTTCGAGCGCTAGAGTTTGAATGGTTGTCTATTTATCCGAGTTGTTCTATGTTTGCTTCAGAATAGTTGAAGTTGCAAGAGTCCCAAAAATCCTTGCATTTGGTTTACTTGTACATGTAGTGCATCAAAAAATGTACAAAGAGTATATTCTGGATATGCAGGTGTAGTATGTAAAAATATACAAAGAGTATATTTTGGATATGTACGTGTAGTATATAAAATGTACAAAGAGTATGTTCTGAATACATCTTCGCTAGTACAAACAGTATATTGGCAGAAATATTGTTCAAGATTAACCCCTTTTATGCATAAACAAAAGGCTTGCTCTTGAAAGTCTAGAAGAATGTATAAGTATGGTTCTGCTTTACAGAAGAATATCACAACACATATGTGGAGTCATCTTCTCCTAGGTGGTTTACTGGCTGACCTTCGGATGGCAAGTGGTAAGGCATTGTCTCTACACATTTTACTCATACACTTACATTTAAACCGAGGTAGGTCCGGATCATCATTGTTAAAATTAGTGCCATAGTCCTAGGTTAGTTCCTCTCCAGGACGTATGATACGACTTGCAAAAAATGCTACATGATAGAAGCGGCGATCCACACTCTCTATCGAAACAGGTATGTCCACTAGGTTAGAATCTTCACACCTGTAATGACAGAGGCCCACAGTCAGGCCATATCGTAGAATGTAAGAAGAAAGACCGCAAAGTATGTAGAATGTGGTCGCAAGTTCTAACCTGTGGTTCAAAAACCTGACCACATTTCCAAATCGAGTAGAATCCAAGCACAATGCATTGTGGTCGTCCAGTTTCCGCTCAGTGGCCCAGTCAGCATCAAGTTGCAAGCTATAGGACTGACCCCCAACTACCCCCACGTTCCTAACCATTTGCTCAGCATTTGTTAAAATCTCTCCCGCCAACTCAAAAACGAACGCACCTCTAGGTATTAGCTCAGTCGTCCGAATCCCCCACCCCGTAAGGGCTGTAGGAAAAACCTCTACTTGAAACTTCATCCCCTGCTGGACAACACGATTGCCACAATCACTATGACACCTACACTTGACATTGCACTCCTTAAGGAAAAGACGAGGAACATGACCTCGGCACACTGATTCGCCAATAAACACCGTCTACCCTTCTTACAGTAATGTGCATCTTCTTCGTTGTGATTGTAGAGATACGCGTCCTCCACAATGCCTCCTTCGGTGTATGCAACTCCTCCCACTGAATCGGCTTGGCACGCACACGTACCATTCCCGCCCAAGCATTCCGGGGAACAAAGACAGTAGTCCCCGGGTCGAAGGCTCTGAAGGGTGGTAGGCACGTGTGCTTGGTCATAGACCAAGCTAGAATTAATATACTCAAAATAAGTCATAGCAATATCAGACTGACCAACAAGGACAGGGATCCTCTCGAGTCCCTTAGACAAATCTGCTGCATCATACCAAGCTTCGGCCTGGTAGAATCCCATCCCAACAGACCACCTTCCCCTCGTCATACTCTTAAAAATAGAAATGCAAAGTTCCAAGGCTGCTGGGGAAGACTAACATAAGTACAAATGCAAAGAAATCACAATGGATAGCAAATAACACATCAACATGGAAAATAAAGTACACAAGCCGTAATCCTTCCCTGTTAGGAAGACCTCAGTGATGAGGGAAGATACATTAATATACCTGCAAATCCGTTCTATACAAGCATTCTACTACAGCTCAATAGATCAAAAACCCAAAAAAATAAAGTACTAAAAGCAATCTACAGATTGCTCAAGCCCTCATTCTAAGTGGCGCCTCTCCGCCGTTTCTGTGAGATTCCGCCACCTACCTTGTCACCCTTTCCCTTCTCATTCTTTCTGCCCTCACTCTTACGACCCTTAGCCCTGGTCGATGCCGGGGATTCCTCAGCCGCTTGCTCGGCCTCCTTGGCGGTGCGTGCTCTGGTCCGCACATTGGCTTCAGGGACAGCAACGGGACTCCCACTCCCCCCAACAATCACGGCCAGCTCCTTGTATGTGGTCTTGTCTGCGGAATAAACATTCTCTATCGCCCCCTCAAGTCCCGGCCCTGAGTCCTCCTCTACAGTTGGACCCTTTTGTCTCCTTGATCTCAACTTGAATGGTGACCGGGGCGTATGACCCTTCGACTGTTCTTCTCCCTCTCCTTCCGCAGGCTCATCATCCGTCACGCGAGGGACTTCAATCTCGGCTCTAGTATCCTCCATAACGACCTCTGTATCCTCCATATCCTCCTCTGCTTCCATGGAGCCCTTCTCCTTTGCCGCAGCCATGCTCTCATTTATTCCCCCCTCCGCCTTCCGTCTTGAAACCGCCATGAACTTGGCTGCAGCCTCCACCTGCACCAATGTATCTACAAAACCTGAGGCCGTGGCTCCTCCATCCTTACCATACTCTCCCCAGAGCAACTTGGCCTTGCGTCCCGACAAGCATTGCGACCCTGGCTTGGGTGTCTCCTTCCTCGCGGGCTGCGGCTCATCCTCCTTCTCGTTCTCCTTCGGTGTCAGCGGTCCCTTCTCCTTCTCTATAGCACCATCCCCTTCCGCCACTGCCTCATCCTTCTTCCCCGCGCTCCCAACTCCACCACCCTTCTTTGGCGATAATTCGACAAGTAGCCCCTGAGCTGTCCCCTCCTCCACTGCCTCACCCTTCTTCCTCCCGCTCCCAACAGTCGGACCGCCATTCTTCTTCGGCAATGCAGCGCCGTGTAGCTCCTCAGCTGTCCCCACCTCCACAGCCTCACGCATCTTCCTCCCGCTCCCGACAGTTGGACCCTTCTTCGGCACTGCTGCGCCGTCCCCTTCCTTAGCTTTCACCTCCTCCACTGCCTCACGAACCTTCCTCCCGCTCCCAACAGGGTGTCCCTTCTTCATTTCTGCAGCGCCGTCCCCTTCCTCAGCTGGCTGATCCTCCACTGACTCGCCCTTCTTCCTCCCGCTCCCAAGAACCTCAACTGCCTCACCCTTTTTCTTTCCACTCCCAATGACGCCCGCTCCTTCATCCCTCCTCCTCCCTCCTCCAACAACGCCTAAACCACCCGCCTTGTAACCCCTACCTCCTTCTTGGCCCTCCGCCGTCGCTCCTTCATTGCTCCCGGCTCCTGGCGGTGGCGGTGGCGTTGGTGGTGGCGGGCTGAGGAGATGTCCATCTGAAGGGAGCGGCTCTATTGAAATGTCACCGTCTCCAGCATCCTCTTGACCCTCCCCCGACTCACCATCACTGGTCTCCGAAGTTTCACCTGAGACGGTAGTGCCGGAGCTTGAAGGTAAGGGGCCCATCTTGTTGTCGTCCTCTTCGTCAGAAGAAGAATCGTCTCCCGAATCGAGCTCTGGTTCAGCTTCCTGTACATGAGTCCCATCCGTGAAACAGTCCATCACCACCTTCTCCACCGGCTTCTCCAGCATTCGAGGAACTCTAGATTTAATGCTCTCGCCCCTGACAATCCTTTGCGGCTCTTCACCTAAATCTTCTCGATCGCCTAGAGACCATGTTGGCTGGCTTGTCTCCCCTTCCACTGTTGGCCCCGCATTCTTGACGGCCTTCATAGGTGATGCAAACCTCAGGCTAGAACCTGCCACCAAACATCCCGTTAGAGTCTAAACACATGGTACCGAATGTAGTTGCAATCAACTAGCACAAATGAACCAGTACTATCACTACCTATTCTGTTTGAACTGGTGGACCATTTGTACAAGTTCGCAATCCTAAATGTACTCTACGACTTGTTCTCACTCTGTGTTTACCATGTAGGACTTCTAGTACCAAATAAAATAAAGACAAGAAATACCTGTAGTAGCTCCGTCAAGTACAATGTTGTCTGCGCACCCTAAACCGTAAGTACATTTGAAGCACTATGTCACATGGAGTACATAAAATACTTGCTCTAAGTAGCCGCATGTACCTGAAGATTAGGCCTAATATACAAATATGACATTTCCTGCACCTAACAAAAATCAACAAGTACCATGCAATACACAATAATGTACCGACCTCAGTAAAGCACACAACTTGTACACGTACTGGATTTAGACTTTGACACTACTATACAAATGTGACATCTCCAGCAACTAACAAAAATCAACAAGTACCATGCAATACACAATAATGTACCGACTTCAGTGAAGCAAACAACTTGTACACGTACTGGATTTAGACTTTGACACTACTATACAAATATGACATCTCCAGCAACTAACAAAAATCACCAAGTACCATGCAATACACAATACTGTATAGAATTCAGTGACGGGACTTCTTGTACACATATTGACTTCAGACTTCGACAGTAAGATACATCTTCAAACATATGCTGTTAGTGAAATTGGACTTCATATCCACTGTGCAAGTCTAATCCGGCACAAAGATCGCAATCATCACAATGCTAGCAACCACACCAAAGACATAGTGTACAACCTTACGATCCAACAATATACTGGCTATTCCTTTAACAAACTTCTAGAACTCACCTAAACTGGAACAACCGCATACTACATTCTAGGACTCCAAAGTACATAAGCACTCAAATTCCTACAGAGCACAACAATGACTCAACACTCTAAACCACATATCCAGAATGCTGAAAATTAAATGTAAATTAACTTACCATCGGATGGCACATTCGCCATAGCCTGCTCTGTCCTTTCCTTCATCAGCCTCCTCCTTTCTTCGGCTACTCCAAGCATCCTAGCCGTCTCCACCAAATCCGCAGGTGGCTCTCCCCAACCAAAACTCCGGTACCATTCCGGGTGACAAATCTCCCCGCACCCTATTGCCACGCACTTGCAGCTACGCACAAAGACTACTGAAGCACAGAAAGGATGATATAAGTGTCTATAGGAGGATACAACCATGTCATTCTGCGGGAATGGGAAGGAACACAAGCAGCAAGGGATAATCCTGATGAACCCGGTCTCATCTTCAAAATCACACCCGGACAGAATTGACACCGCAGGCGCATACACCAGTGGACTTGGAGTAAATTTCAGAGTACTCCTCCCTTGCTTCAACTGAAACTTCTCGGCTGCAAGGGCATCAAGTTGCAATTGGCTCGACTCCAATTCACGGTTCAATGCCTGGATCTCAGCTTCGGCACTCTCTAGCTCCCTCTTAGTGGCCGCGACCTTGACCTCCTCCTCTGCCAACTGCTCCTGAATTCCCTCCATCTTGATCTTCTCTTTGTACACATCGGCCCGGCCTTCCTCTTCCATCGCTCTAATCAGCGCCGTCTTCTGCTCCTCTTGTTTCCTCAATGTGCCCATGCCCCATTCACTTTGCTTGCTCTTCCAAATGGCGCCGTCAAGCCGTTGACTTGCCTCCTTCTTCAGCTCCCGCTTATGCTTCTGCTCCAAGTAGACAGCTTGCTGTAAACCCTCCACGTCTCGTAGCCGCTCCTCCACTTCTCCCTTCGCCAACCTGCCACTGCTCTGTCCTTGCAAACCCGTATCCTCCTGCAGGCACACACCCGAGGCCATGGCGGACTCAAGTCCACCCTTCGAATCTCCCGGTGGCCCACGACCCCCCACCCTCACAGCATCCCCTTGCTCGACCCTTCCTTCCCAGCCTGGTTCTATCTTAATGCCACGCCACTCCTTACCCCGGACGTCGACCTTTCTCTTCCCCTCCACGCACTTGGACTCCGCAATTGACTTCCTCAGCTCCTCGAGCTTTCCCCTGTCCATGGTGTACCGGCTCCTCTGTCTCTTGTTTGTCTCCTCCCCGAACGCACACCAATTCACTCATCCACCACCTTCTTCGTACTCTAATGCTATCCCTTCGGCGAACCTCACGGTGATCAGGTTCGGATTCTCCTCCTCCCCATGTTGATACAGAATGGGATGTAGGTACTTCACCCTGTCCACAACATCCTGGACTTCGCAACCCTGCCAGTAGAACCCGCTCCGACCACCATCTCCGTAGGGCTTACCAAACAACTTGCGCACAGTGTCGGAAGAGACCGTGCCTCTTCGGAAGTGGTGGGGGTTCTCCCCCTCGTTGGGGAGTCCATACTCAGCCTGGAAATCCGCCTTCTTCAATTCCCGCGGAGGCTTCTTCAGCCTCGAAATCTCGTCGTCGACGTCTTCTACACAAGTGAAGGCCTTCTCAGACCTCACAGTCCCCTTCCCTTTCTCCTTCGCTGTGGACTTCGAACCCGCAGCAGCTTCTTCCTCCAAATCGTCTTGGGGGGTATCTGCTCCTCGCGTTGCGCCTGAAGTCCTCCTCGGCACGTCCTTTGCAACTCCTCCCTCCACCTCGTCCCGGCCACGACTGCGACCTCTGGTTCCTCCTGCTGCCGCCTTCGTCCGCAATTCCCTCCTCGCTGGCTCTTCACCAGTCCGCCCTCCTTTGCCTAACGACGCCCGCGCCTTCTTCCGCGGACCCTCCCCCCCAGCGTCTTCCTCATCACTCCCCGCACCGCGACTCCTCCTCTCTCGCGCCGCCACTACTCTCCCCTTCCTCGCGCTGGATGTGTCCCCGGAGCGTGCACCAGTACTTCGCTCCATTACTGCCTCGACTGTCGCTGCTGCTCTGCCTCCTCTTCCCCCTCCCCTCCGCTCCCTCTCTCCCGTCGTTGTTGTACAGCAATGGACAACCGCGTGCCTGCCTCCGCCGATCCCCCGCCTGATCACAGCTCCCTCATTGCCTCCAAACTCTTAGAAGGCTGGACTCTTCTTGCCGACTCCTGCCCCATCTACACCCCTCCACAGAAACACCAAATGCCGCCACCAATGCTACCTTCACCGCGCCAGAAGAAGCGAAAACAAAATCTACAGAGTAAACCCCAGAATCCAAGCTCACCATCGCCCCCCCTAAACCCACAGCAGACGCACCTGAACCCTACAAAACCATTGCTCCAACATCTCACTCCTCCCAGAGTCGCAGCTTCGGCTACACACAATGCTCACTTCGACCCCCGAGAGAGGTGCGAGACGAAGCTCACCCCCAACCACCAGCCACCTGGTGTCTCCTTCAGAGCGGTCACCGGCGGTCACCGGTCATGCCCACCCTCTCGTCACCCCTAACTGGTGATCACCGGTCACTAAACCCTCAGCATTACTTCCGCCGTCACCTTCAGTGTCAGCCGACTTCAACATTAATTGACACTTGAGTAGTATACTCCCTTCTCTCCTATGCTAAATACAATATTTTTTTTTGCATATGGTTGAATTATCATACATAGATCTAGTCAATTTCTATTACAATGCATTACAGTTTCGGTTTTTTAACTTTATTTAAGGGGAGAAAGAAAGTTCTATGCTGTACTATTGATTTGTTTTTGTTTTCCTATCATCAAAAACGCTTTAAATACACCTATATGAAATTAAAAAATTAAAAAATTAAAAAAAAGAAATACATGTATAAAGTAATTGCTTGTATTTTCCTTATACCTAATTTCTAATTTCTGTTTTCTAATTTTTTCCAGAATTAAAAAAGAAAAACACATATGTTGGTGTCTTTATCCAACATACGATAAGTACTGTACTTTATATTTTATTTAAGGTGGGGAAGACAACAATTTTTGTCTATTGTTTTTTTTTTAATTTCCTATCATCAAATAAATTTAAAATAGATCTCGTTTTTTTTTTTTCTTTTTTTTTTAAATGAACAACATATATAAAGCAATCTCTACAATATCTTGTTCTTTCGTCTTTGAAAAAGTGTCCTTCTCAATTCTTTCACTTCTTCTATTTCTTTTAATGTTTCATATTTTATTTAAAGGGAGGAAGAAATAATCTTGATCAATCTATTACTTTTTCTAATAATCTTGATCTATTATTCTTTTCTTTCTTCTTTTTTAATATATCATATCAACTCTTAAGAAGGGGCGCACAAAATGACGTTCATCATTTATTTTTTAAATTTATTTTTCTATCAATAAAATATCTTAAAGTAGTTGTACATGTTAAATGAAGATATTAACTATCTCATATGTTGATTTTGCACGCTATACTTTTTCCACCATACTAATTTCTAACGTCTCATGCCTTATTTTAAGAAAAAATTACATATAAACAAATCTACCCACATTTTAGAATATTCTATTTACAAATTGCTATCTTAAAAATCCATTAGCACCCATAAATATGATGAATTCACTTTCATTGCTCTATTACATCACACTTCAGTAGAGTGTTCCTTCATCTTTCAACTATTTTTTTTTATTTTTTATAATTTAATTAAACTCTTTTTTCTTTTTCTTTTTGACCATCTTTTATTTTTTTCTTTTCCTTTTTTCTTCGTAAGTCCTTCTTTTTTTCTTTTTTTCGTTTTCCACCTTCTTTTATTTTAATATTTCATTCCTTTCTTTCGTAGACCTCTTTCAGTGTCCTACTTTTATTTATTTTCATTCCCTCTTATAGTACAGTATTTCATATTCGCAACTTTTTTCTCATCCTTCTATTTTATTTTATTTTTTCTTCTCTTTTTAAATTTTTTCCCCTTAGTTCTTTTATCACCATATTTCATATTAGTCTCTTTTTTTAGTCCTTCTATTATTGTTATTTTTTTCTTCTATTTTTTTTCATTTTACTTATTTTTCCTCACAAATCTTTTATTACCGTATTTCATATTTGTTTCTATTTCATTTATCCTTTCATTATTTTTATTTTCCTCTTCTATTTTTTTTTCTCTTCAATTTTTTCCTTCTTTAATCTTAATATTTAAAATGTTATTTTAGGGGGGAGGAAATGATGTCCATGTTTTAATTTTAATTTTTATATTATTATTAAAACAACTTCAAAAGGCTATACAAAAAAAAAAAAAAAAAAAAAAAAAAAAAAAAAAAAATAAATATGCTATATAGAGTATTTCTTGCATTATCCTTTCCCCACCATGCTAATAGCTCAACTTCTCATGTTCTCTTTTATAAAATGATGAATTCTAGGAAGAACTATCAATTCAAAGTACGGAGGTTTATTTTCAAGATACAAAAATAGGAACCATATACAATTCCAAAAAAACAAGTGTATAAATAATCGATACTCATGGTTTTCAATTTAAATTTTTTTATAACAACGTATTAAAAAGAAAATCTTATTAGAGCCATGCTATAATTTAATTTCAAAAGCTTGCATGATATTTTGGAATGCTTCAAACAACCAATCACTTGACTGAACTAGACTTCATCCCAAGTTCATCTAAAAAAAACCTGAAGTGGAGACAAGTCCATAACTTTGAGACCTTTAACAAATAAACAATTTTCAGGAGCAGGATGATTGCACATTAGAAGGATGATTGTAATCAAATGACCAATCTTGGAAACCCTGTCTGGAAAGGCTAGGATGCTAAGTGCTTCAATGAATCGCAGATCCTGCCACCGAGGCTAAACATCAACTCCCGCCACTCCATGTATTTGAATTCCGCCACATGTCATGTCAAGATGCGCTGGCCCATATGGATCTAAATCAAAGCGAATCCCTACTGTCAGAATAGACTATCCTGATTGGTTGATTCCAATCGCCTAACCCCGCTTCTTACAAGGAATTTCAACGGCTCAGATTGAGTAAGGCAGAGTACTTATTGTACACTTTAGTACTAAAAGGTCCCAATGGTACAGAGGAGTTTTGCCAAAACTGCACTACCTCTAGTGTACTTCCACCCTTAAGTTTACATAAACAGAAAACTAGTACAGCAGCAGGGTTTAGTAGCATCATACTGCAGACATGAATCCACCCCACTAACGGTAGCGGTGGTGCGAGAATGCGAGCCAACTCCCCAGATTGGTTAGGCCCTTTTCTCCCAGAACCCCAGTAGATATCCACCATGCTTGCAGAGCGTGATAAAGACTGTCCGCCTCTGTCAAACTCGTTGCTGTCCTATACTGGTTGCACATCTTCTTGTCCTGTTCCCGGAGCTCTTCGGGGAAATACTTGTGAGTATACTGGACCATGGTCTGAGTCCAGTGGAACAAGCAGGACCTTTCCCGATCCTCCATTTTGTCTTCTTTGTTGCCATTTCCGTAGAGGATACGCACCGCATTCCAATTCGCTTGTGCGTTGTCCGCCATGAAGCCCTTGAAGTTTGGCGCTGCAACGCCATTCCTCTCTATAACGATGTTGAGGTTCTTCCAGAAGACCAGCTGGGCCTCAGTGTCCTCGGATTGCATGTCGCAACTTGCAATCGTCATGATGCGGCAGTAAGTGGCGTCATATACATAGCAAGCCAGGGTGGACCAGTCCCGTACACGCTTTACGTGGTCGAACATAATCCAAACATAGTCAAGATCCCCACCAGATTGTATTCTGGTGACCAAGTCAACACCACTACCTGGCCCAACTTCTGACATCTTGATGACAAAGACCTTCTCTCTCTCAGCTCCCTGGCCCGGGAACTTGTTCTCTTGGATGAAGGCCCACAAACTGATCCCACGGAGTTTGGTGATGGCGTCCATGACACCGTACCTTCTCAACCGATTGAACGTCATCACCTTGTTGCGGATATTTGGGGAAGCCATGTCCTTGCACCGGTCAAGTACAAGAATGAGCTCCTCCATGCTCAGCTTCTTCGGTGGTGCGTCCTCAGGCTGTAGGAGGTAGTTCCCGATCAGAATCTTGCTGGCCTCCAAGACAACGGCGCTCTTCGTAGCCCGGGGAGTATTCTCCACCTGCTCTTCAATCAAGCTATTGATCTCTTCCTTAGTGTCTCTTGAGTCCCCAACCTTCACTGGATGATTATGAGTTCCTTGATGGATACATGCCCTAGTCTCGTTGGATTTACTTAGAACGTAATAAATCTTGGCACCGCATGTAGCAATACATGCAGGAGGTTCTTTACATACCTTGCAGACAAGTGTTACATCCGCTAGAGGTGGTTGATTCACTGTAAAAGCTTGGAGGGTACTACCCTCAAACTCAGTCTCGTTCACCTCAACGATTCGGGGTCGACGGTTGAGAAATTCACATTCTTTGTTGACGCAGCGCAGCCAACCAACGCAGCTGGAGTAGCAGAACGAGAGGCCGAACTCGTTAGTGATGCTGGTTGTGATTGTCTTTGTCCAAATGTGGCCGTCGTAACGCTTGTCCATCCCCTTCATAGCCTTCGCTTGGGTCTTGGTAGCCCCGTCACCAACTGGAGGGAGCTCGAATATCACATTGTTGTTAAAGACTGCAGGTAAGTACTCCACCTTCTCTTGTCTAACTAAGGAGAAATCTATTCTTTTCAGAATATTTTTCCTCCCAGGTCTCTCTGCAAGTATCCTAATGAGTGGCAGTACATTGACAGTCTCCTCCTTTGATGTATCGGAGGTACTGGCACATTTGTCTGGTAGTGTAGCTGGCGTCCTAGATACTACAGTCTCTCTAGGCAAAGCAGGTGATGCTTTCAGGGGACTAGTCTCTTCATCTGAGGAGAAGGAGATGACTCGTGTTACATCAGGAGTGTCGAAGCCAGGCTCTACCTTAACCTTCACATCACGAGGCAGAGGAGTCTGAATAGTAGATGATCTACGAGGAGTTAGAATCTCAGTAGACGCCTGCATCTGGGACTCTGTAAGACCATAAACTCTGTATCTACCAGGATAAAGGTTCAAGAACCTGTTCTCGTCATCATCTTTCTCAGAAACCTGATCTAGCGTATGCGTAATCTCATTTGTCTCATCATCATAAATCTCTTCGTCTAAACAGACAGTCTCCTCTCTGAAGTGAAATCTGAGGCTAAGGCGTTGTGCCGTCACAAGTGCCAAGCCATCATCATCTACACGTATTGTAAGTGGAATACCAACACCATGTGCTCCTGAGCACGGCCATGCCGAATACTCTGTCTGCAGGGAGATGAACCATTCTTTGCAGTAGGTGTTGATGAAACAACAATGCCACTACAGGTAGATGTATAACTTGAGAGGATTAGTTCATCGTTGTAGCTCTATTTATCTAGGAAACTCTAAGCATTCGTTACTTCTAAACAACGATAATTTCACATTCATAGATGTAAAGCAATACCAATTATAGCTGTAAACAGATATGAAGCTGCCAGATGCTAACCGATCTTTTATGAGTCGTTATAATTCATGGTGGACATTCTATTTAATAAAGACTGTTTTATTTTAAGAAACGGGCCGTCAAGGAGATTACTAAAATCTAGTTCTAGTACTGTCTTTTGTTTTTTTGTTTCACAAATAGAATTAGACTTATGCTACCTCTGCCCACGATCTACACGATCAATACTGCATTGAATATGGCATGGACCCTACTACTACCATAGTGCAGAGGCATAAATATCTTCCTCGTCTCAGGAAGAAGTAAGCGGTTCTAACAAGACATGTGAGCCCTTATTGTGTTAGCATAGTAGGATGCTTTCGTATAGAGGTTCTTGATATGCAAGCCCCAGTGAAGGCCAAGAAACGAAGAAGAGGAAGTCATTTTAGTACTAAAAGAGCGTTGATGGCTAGTCGGATGGCGAGGCACAAGAAGAAGAGAACCGAGACTTTAGAAATTGCAGGACTGGCAAAGGTTTTGGATTACTCGTCTGCTGCGGAGACACCTTTAGTTGTGGTACCAGAAGATATTACCAAGCAGTACAAGAGGGGTGCTGGGAAACACGCGAAGAAAACAACTGAAGTTCAAGAAACCCAGAAGGACTCCAGAGAGGTATGTCGAGGAAATTGTCATTTCATTGATGCGTGATTGCATGTGAGGCCCTCTCCTTTCCAGATTTTAATTGAACAATTCTTTAACACCCTTAGCAATTGTTCAAAGACACTTGAAGTTTGTAATTCAGGCCAAGACTATCGTGATAATTCATTGAGTTCTTGGCACTCATGTCCTTTGAGTTGAATTGACGTTTTAAATATGTATGATTACTTGCGTTGCGCAATGTTTTGATTATTATCAGTACCATAGCCGCCACGACAAGGCTACCCTACCCAAAGCTCTACCCAAGCCATCGTCTCCCTCTTAGTTACCGTAATTCGTCCCCTTGTTCTTCTTCTCCCCTCGCGGTCTCCTCTATTTCTGCACTCCTGGTCGTTTCCCTTTTTTGCCTGCTAATTTTCTTCACTTCGCCCCTTGCAGTCTCTCTTTATTTCTACACTATCCCGAGACGCCGGTCCTTTGCACTCTGCGGACTGTAAGCTGACCTATATCCAATGAGTTTTGTTTACCAGCGTGTCGATTAGCTATCTCTTGAGTATTGTTAGGTTATCGGACTAAGTCCTATATGTTTTGCTGGTCGATGCAGGAGATGGAGAACCAGTCTCGTCAGAAGACCCCCACGTCGCAGAATATGGAAGAGGAGGAAGAAGCTAGCCGCGGCTCGAAGGAGCCACACTCGGGGAGTGGACAAATATACCGCGACCCTCGGGACGACGACGAGGTTGAGATGGAGGATACTGAGGTGCTAGGAGACGGCGACAATGAAGAAGCAACGTAAGGCGAGAAGGATGATGCTCTACCTGAAGGTATGTCATCTGGGAATTGTTTTAATGTCGTTGCCAGCGACGGTAGAGTCAGTTGGTTCCCTGAAACCGATGCCGGTACCGGCGGTGCCTTGTATGGCAACCTCGCGCATTGCACTCGCACAACAATGCGCATGTACTGAGCAGCGAGGGTGCCCTAGAAGGCGAGGCCGGTACCGGCATCGATTTTTGGGCAACAACTGATTCTGTCTTCCATGGCGCCTCTCAGGTAATCCCTTACCCTGCCCATTTCTGCATGTGTTTTCTTCGCGGGCACGATGTGCGCGCAAAGCTGTCGCCGGTACCGGCGCCCCTCCTTTGACAGTGACTAGGAAGAGCCCGATGGTTTAGGGTTGCTCTTCGAGGGTATCGGGGATGCATCTTGGGACGCTTGACTGCTGAGTTTCTGGGTTTTAGGCCTGTTGGGCTCCAGTGCTTCTGTGCAGTGAAGCTGTTGTACTATTGGGCTGCCGAGAGCTGGGGCCTTGAAGTATACGTCGCCGGTACCGGCATTACATTCTGGGCACTTTGTTTAATTCGCTGCTGAGAATTCAAGGTGTCGCTAAGGACCAATGCCGGTATCGGCACCTTTGCAATGGTGTCTATTGTGCGTCTAACCTTACATCTACAACATCGGACTAATTTTATCTCTACTGTGCAGTTCCATTGACAGAGCGCGAGGTCAACCAGATGCTCCATGACTTAGTTGCGAACCAGACGGTCAACACCGCTTCGAGGTTGGAGAAACTCAGATGGCAACTGAAAAACAAAGGCTGGCTCTTCATTTCCCTTTGCCGTATGATCTCGTTGCCTGTGGTAAGACCATACTTGAAGAACGATGTATCAACTCTACAGGTCCACTTCGTCAGAGATGGCTACATGGAGGGCAACAGCTATTTCTACGTGGCTCTTGAGGATAAGCACGGACACACATCTGAGGTCACACCTGCAATTGAAGAATCCTGGTCAAAGGAATTGGAAGGAGGTGAATGAGGATTTCGAAGCGACCCTGCTTGCAGACGATGATCTGAAGGTCTTTTCAAAAAAGATGTTCATGGTTTGGGATGGAAACCACAGGTTGCAGGCTTGGTTGCCGATCATTGAGCAGTATCATGCTGGTGACATAAACTGGCAGTACCGAGTTGAGAGCGTTGTACTTGACCCTAAGGATGAAATTCCATCGGTGCTCACAGCCCTTCACGAAGTGAACTGGTAAGTTCCGAATAATTTGATTTATCCGATAATGGTTAGTATACTATTTGCTGGGATATGAATTGTTAATATTCCATTGCTGTGAATATGCAGGAGGAACCAGAAATCGCATGTCTCTACAAACCTTGTGGACAGGCTCTACCGGATATAGAACATAGCTCCTCAGCCAGTGGAGTATTTTGAAGGGATTGTTTCGCGGTCCGTGCTCGATGCTGCAAAGAAAAAACAGTCAGGAAAAAATCGGACCTGGTATACTCTGTCAGTTGAAGCCCTGAACGCTGTTTTGCATTACGTGCGTAGCTTTATAACCCCGCATTGACTTGCTTTGAAATCACGCTTTTATTTGGTCATTTCAATTGATATTAACTAATATTTTAATTAAACTGGAGCACGAGATCGGGGAGGCAGCTCACGCAGCCCAACAGCGGTATCAGTTGGCTAATTCCAACCCGAGCCAGTGGACCGAACGTTCAGCAGATGAGTGGGTCACAAAGGCGGTTCAGAGGGTAAAGGACAAATTAGCCGGGGAATTGAGGAAGATGTTACCTATCGCAGATCCGAAGCACTCCTCCAAATTTCTTGAAGAATTTAAGCTGCACTATGAGAAGGCTGATGATAAGCCTGAGATGCAGTAGGAGAAGCTGTGGATGTTGGCGACCTCTGCCATGCCAGCAACAATGATGGTGAAGTAGCTCCAGAGGTGGAACTCCTCGGAGGCAATCAGGGCTGCCCTCAAGTTTCTGAAAGGTAGATTCTCAGACGCAGTGTTTCTCCCAAGGCTACATAAGGCTACATGGTGGGCTCAAGTAAGTACCTTTCAGTTGTATTGTCGGTTTCTGGCATTGGTCTTTTAGTTCTTGCCATCTGAGTGACTACTATGATGGTTTGAAGGCACTCCCGGCACCGGCGGAGCTTTCTGAGCACTAAAGTAGTCAACGAGTAGGTCATAAAGAGAACCTGCTTGCTGGCAGCATAGGAGCTCTAAGAGCACCGCCGGTAACGACAGTGCCTTTGAACCATTACAGCAGTCCCTCAGAAGGGTGTATGTATTGCCATCTCTTTGACTGATCGGGAGCTATGAAAGCACGGCCTCTATCGGCAGTACCTTCGAAGCACCTTCAAAGTCAAAGAAAAGGCTGTCCACTTAGCCTTCTCTGTGACTGTTAGGGTCCTTCGATGGCACCGCCGGTACCGGCGGTGCTTTCAGAGCTCCCCGTCAGTCATCGAGCAGGTCATCACAGCAACCTGCTCGTTGTCCTCCCGGGTGCTCGGAAAGCACCGCCGGTACCGGCGGTGTCTTTAAAGAACCCTTCCCATCAATGAGAATGCTACCAATTAGCCTTCTCATTGACTGTAAAGGTCCTTCGAAGGCACCGGCGGTGCTTTCAGGACGCCTGAATAGTCAACGTGCAAGTAACGTTGACGACCGGCTCGTTGACTTCCCGTGCGCTCTGAAAGCACCGCCGGTACCGGCGATGCATTCGAAGGATCCTAACAGTCAATGCGAAGGCAGTCCACGTTGCCATCTCATTGGCTGGAAGGGTTCTTCAAAGGCACCGCCGGTACCGGCGGTTCTTTCCGAGCTCCCGGGAAGACAACGAGGCGATCGTCAAAGTTACCTAGTCGTTGACTATCCGGGCGCCCTGAAAGCACCGCCGGTACCGGCGGTGCCTTCGGAGGACCTTTACAGTCAATGAGAAGGCTAATTGGCAGCCTTCTCATTGACCGCGAAGGTGCTTCAAACTCATCGCCAGTACCAGTCATTGAATTGGCAGGGTTAGCAGTTTGTCCATGTTGATTTCAAAAGATACTAATTCTCAGTTACTGTGTTGCAGTTGGCGATTAAGGCTGAGGAGCTTTTCAAGGGAGTCATTACAGATCTCGGGTTGAGGTGGATTACACATCGGATAATGGAGACCCGATTGATAACATTTTTGACTACGCTGAAGCAATGAGATGTCAGCTCTGGGATACGGCTGTTTTTAGAGAGTTGAATGGTGACCTTGTCCATAAGAACAAGAAGTCAGACCAGCAGCCGAATTTTCAACCCGCGGTCCGAAGGATCTCGTATCAGTACTTCAAGTACATTCTTCTGCCTAGAAAGGCGATTTCGAAGGTTCCACCCTTTTTCCCGAATTACTTTTGATGTTGACAGGGCAGAATGCATGTATACAGCTGCGATTCTGAAGGCATTGGAACCACAGCATTATGAGAGATGTGGGTGGTACATGGATTGCCCTCCGAAGAAATGTCCGGCTTTTGACGTCGCACTGAGGGACTCCATTCAGCCCGAACTAGCGAAGATACCAAAGGCTCTAGCAATTGCTGCTTCTCAAGCTTCTCCTACTGCTCCAGGAGTTGGATCTTCAAGGGGAAAAGGCGGAGCAAAAGCTAGAAGGAATTGTAAGAGGAAGGACGACGATGAGGTAAAGGACCAAGCCGAAGAGGAGGAGGACATTCCGGCGACCACAGCTTCAGCCAACAAGAAGGTCGAAACCAGATCGGCAGAGTCACATCCGGGTGCCGGCACCCCGGATAGACCAAGAAAGAAACTGCTGCTCGAACCATCTTCAAAGGATGATTCTGAAGAGTTGACACCTCCATCAGTGAAAGCAATGTCTGCAAGCCAGGCAGTCACCATAGCAGGGCCACTTTTTCAAGTTCACATTCTTGATGAATCGTTTCATTCAATGGTTCAAGTCAGAGACAAGACCGGCCAGTTCCCCCCCCTCCTTCGAAGCCATGGTGTCGTTTCTTAAAAGGATGAGACACCTTTCAATTGATCTATTTTTTATAAATATTATTCGTGTACATATTTTTCTTCTAAATGATTTTTTTGTTTTTTCAGGTTCAATCTGATAGGGAATTCTACTTCGGTGGGAAGTTGAAAGAGAAGCCAGCAGTGGACCTGGTTATCGCCGACTACCCCGACGGGTTAGTTGTTCTGGGTGTTTCATCCCGCCCAGGAGAAGTCCCACGTTGGAACAGTAAGGTTGCTGACTTTCTTAAGTACACAGTTGGATTCTGCGGGCAGTACCTTCACGATGACGGTGCTCTACTTCTCTTCCACCCTGACTGCAGCAAGATCAGGAAGGAAGTTGGCGCTTTTTTAAATAACAACAATCTATAAGCGAAGAGCAAGTGGCTCATCTACAACTCGCTTCATATGACTCACCCCTCGGACGCCTCTAAGATGGTACCATTCTATTCTGTACTTTAATTCTTTTATCTTGTTGCTTCCGGCTTAGTCGTTCTCCAATGCAGCATGGCTGTATACAACCAGCCCCGTGGAGAAGATGGTGCTTCTCAGACACCGCCGGTACCGGCGATGCCTCTAAGGCCCCTCTTTGTTCATTGCAGTGGAGGACATATTAGCAACCCTTGCGGTGGCCAGAATGAGGCCGCACTGGCATCGCCGGTACCGGCGGTGCCTTTCAAGCAGTTTCTTCACGCTTGCAGCTTGACTGCAGTTTGCAACTGCAGTAAAGAAGATGGAGCTTGCAGGGCACAGCCAGACTTGGCAAGGCCTTCGGAAGTATGGTACCGCAGAAGCGATGCGGGCAACGGCGGAACCTACGAGGTCTTCATACCCTTTGTTAATCACTAATATTATCATCTACTTACCCCTGCGCAGACTCTGAAATCCAAGGCTATTCTGCTCGTGCGTTCCTATGCTACGGCAATGGACCGGAAGCCCAAGGAATTTGTTATTACAACTCCGCCAGAGTTTAAGAAGATGAACCTGGCCACAGACGATGTCATTCCAAATATTTTAACCGAAGACACGACACTTAAGCGACAAGGAGACATTTACTGGAGGGGTCCAAAAGAATAAGCAGTGTCGCTTATGAAGCTTTTCATAGGTGGCCTCAGTCCAGAGGATGGTATCGTTTGTGACCTAACAGTTGGAACAGGTTAGAGGTCTGTTTCTTTCTTTGTTTTAATATAAACCGATTATTGTTTCTCATCTTTTTTACTAACATGCTAATATGATTGTATGCAGGAGCTTCGATATTGGCAGCCCAGGCATACAACCGGGCCATCGTGGCCTTGGAAGACGACAAGGAGATCTTCAAACAGGTGCTTCAACCGCTCATGGCGTCGTCATCGAAAGCAGTGGGGAAGGAGGTGCCTCAGACTCAAGAACTTTCAGACGACGACGATGACCTTCCACCTGAACAAGGAACCGTTAGTCTATGTGAGTAAGTTGTATTTCTTTATCTGTATATCTTTGTATGTCTTGATACTTGGTCGGTAAGTTTATGCAAAAACTGGTCATTCATTTTTTAACAAGTTGATTTTTTTTTTTATGCAGTCGACGACTGACCAATGCAAAGGATTGGAGATATTACCGGTCCCCTACCTCATCAGACATGCGACTTCCATGTTACATCGAGGACCAAGCTCAAGCCTTAGCTGAATACTCATCGCATAGTTCTAGTGCATCCTCTAGTCCTTGTTCGAAATACGATCCTACACGATGTCGTTTTATAGATCACAGTGCAGTTGAAAGTGAGGACGAGTTTATTCCTTGAACAATTGAGACATTTGGAATCGTAATTTTGACAGCAACTTATATTATCTCTCACTATTATTCCATGTTGATTTAATTTGCTTCCTTGAATTTCCGACCAAATGACCTTCGCTATATGATTGTAGAAATTTCATGGAACTACAAGCAATGTCTTCTCACTTCGGTCTGGTAATGGATGATTTAGCCGCGGCATGAAAATACTACATATGATTGAATGACTCAATAAATGTCATTGTAGAAACATTGGTAATTCCCACCTTTCTAACCTTAACATCCGATTGACCTTATATATATCAGCTCAAACAATAGAGTATCATGAAGATGAGGCTACGTAAAATCCTCTCGTGGTCTCATGTTTGTCAAAAAAGCAAATTGAAACATTTCATGACATGTCCCTATTGCTTCTCTTTCCCATGAACTTCCCTAAGTACATCAGAAAAACCACTACAGACGTTCAGTTGCTGCCGGTCAAGCTCTCCGCCGAATTGAGCAACCCATTCACCGGTAAGATGTATGGGAGACATGGCTAGAAGCTCATCCTTACACACCCTACATCTGTAATTCCCTCCTGCAATTAACTCAGCTGCACAAGGAGGATGCAAAAAACATCCGCAAGGGGACAGTACTGGAGCTTTCCATATAAAACCAAGTTTACAGTACGTACAGGTATCCTTACTTGCAAATCCCAAAGGTGGAATGGAAGAAGCCTCTAGGTATGAGAAAACTTGAGGTTTCTTTAATGCTAGCATGCTCCCTCTCGCCTTCTCAACACTTTCCTCGGCCAACTGCAAAGCTGCCATTGCTACATCGTGAGCGGTTGAGTTCAACTGGACCTCAGCATTAAGTTTGACAATTTTGCTCTGGATCTCGGCGTCAGCATCCTGTATGCTTTGCAACTGCAAAGATATGACCTCCATCTCTTTAGTCAAGTCCCTGTACCCTAGCGCTCCACATCCCTGTAGAAGAGTCCGCCGTTTTTCTTTATGCAAAGCACTAAGTTTAGCAATCAGCGCATCTTCCTCTGCATCCGCATCCATATCTTCCATCTTTTTTACAGCTTTTGCGAGTTTCTCATTAGAAACGTTCAGTTCTAGAGTAGCTTCTGTAGCATCCTTAGTGCGGGCCTGCTCTTCTGCCTGCGCTGCTAAAAGAGACACTAGACCCGAATCCCCTCCTTTTGCACCCTCTTTTCGCACTGACAGTTCCTCGATTATCTTGCACAGGCCTTCAACTTGGCGGCGGGTTGCGATCGGTCCCAACTTCGAAGGATTGCGCTTTGCGTTCTTCAGCCGAGCCTTGTGTCGATCAAGTGCCTCCTCACACCAATTCACTAGCTTACTATAAACGAAGGTTGCAAAACAGGCCTTCAAGAATCTCAAAGGAAATTTGTTGTTATCAGGTTTGCTACCGTACACCTTGAAAAAGTGATGCCTAAACACCTTCAGCTGCTCCAGATTTTCGCACCTCCCCAATTCGTATCGTCCTTTCGAGGCTCCCTCTTTCTAAACTGCTGTTACTTCCTCGTCCTTGATGAAGCCGTAGACTATGGAGACGTCTCGTATGAGTGGACTTTGATCACACAGCCCCACGACAAGTGTGAAGAACTCACGACCATAAACAGCAAATCGACCTATTAGCATGGGGGCGGCCAGCACCATCCTTTGTCGCAAAGTGTCCTCTATTCCGTCTAAGTCAATCGGCTGATCAAACTCCTCCGTAGAGTAGAGTATCTCACTCTGTCCGACATCACCCTGCTTTGTTACATTGTCTTCCCCACTACCACTATCGAGCGCAATACTGACAACCATAGAAGGACCAGCATTTCTGGGTCTCTGCGAACGACCTCCTCTCCTTCTCTTCCCTGTCATATTTAACAAACGGCTAGAAAAACAGCAAATCTTACGCTGTTTCCTACTCTCTGCTACTCTTATCCTTCAAACACAAGGTAATTCCCAACAATGCTCACTGACCAAGTTTGGTGAACTCTACGTATATTATGGTTCTGAACAGAACCGTTACTTGATATTTATGACATCACATGGTCTGTGTGTCCCACTTAAGGAAATGTAGTGAAGCCCCTTAAGACGTCACAATCACCATCATGAAGAGGTGAGCACCCCAAAGCCGAGAACCTCAAAGCGATAACTGAAACAACACTTGTCTGCATCCTTTCATCTAAATATTTCGTTTGCACTGTATTTATTATCATCGCTCAGACATGGTAAATCATCTTCTCGAATCTATGAAATACTTACAAAAAAATCGCAGTAATATACATTGCACAGGTGCCATCGCGTTGTTATCAACTTAAAGTTTCCTCTAATGCTCAGCATAAAATTTGAAAGCTTCCGATTGAAAACTCGTACTAATAGTGTTTGAGTACAATTATAAAATAAGATGATTTAAAAGGATAAGGAATGGATCACGGATTTTTATAAGTTTAATTAAAATATTAGAAATGCCTCTTTCTCATAAAATTTCAAAGTTCTGAATGCTCTAGTTTTGGTCGCTTCACTGGTTGATCTTCATCGTCAGGTTCTCTTGTTCGCTTACGTATTGGAACCCAATCAAATCGTTTTTCCCAAATTGATCCGGTTTGTCCACATCCAACTCGATCAAGCCAAATCCCTTCATTAGCTGCTTTCCATGCGCAATCTATACACTTGATAGGCATTGAAACGTGGTTTACCAGAGGAGGTGTCCATATTTTAACATTTCTACGATAAGCCATACTCCCTAGGTCTTTAAAACTGCATATCCAAGTGGAACTCAGTAAATGTTCATTGGTGCGTCGATTTAAGGATATTCAAAAAAATCGTTCGGAAATGTGTACTCGAAGGCGTCCTGGAATTTTCACAGTATTCCTTGGGGCATCCATAACTCCAAATGTAAGCATTAATTCATCATCCAGATCATTAAAAATAGACACTCTGTACTCTGCCACATGTTCGTGGTGGTCCTCGTCCTCCTTCCAATGCTTAAAAAGCTTGTACTGATGTCTACCGCTAAAAGGATGGAACTGAGAAAGATACAGACCATCTCGTTCAATATTCCATCGACACAAATATGTATCAGGGCTGGGACCTTGTTCACAGATAAGACAATTGTCATTGTTGAAATTTGCATATTCGTGTCGCATAAGACGAGCATTTGGATGCTCCCAGATGCACATGAAATCTATCTCATATTTTATGGCACAGTTCCATTCGCGGATTTCGTATTCAAAATCACAAAACAAATTATCTTCATAATCGAGAAGACCGCGGCCAACTTCGACAGATGCATGAGCTTTGATTTGATCAAATATGACGTGTTGCTTTTTTGGCACACCATGATCATAGAGCTTTTCGAAGCAATCTAGCCATACCTTCTTGTATAAATTATTTGTAATTTCAACTGGCGACGATACATTCTGTGGAGTTTCCTCATCAAATGAATGTACTTGTTGGAAAATTGTCAAAACTAAGAGATACATTAGTGCAGAAACGCGTTTAAGTCTATGATTTTCCATGCCATAAAATAAATGTGAAAGTTAATTGATTTCTAATAATAGCTTACGAGATTCAAAATTGAAAAGCTCGAAGTTTATTTCTTCAAATGTTGACAAAAGATGTTCTGCATTGAGCGTCTGCTTCAATATCACATATGATGACTTTTCAGTAACTATTAAACCTTTTGAATAACGAAATGGTTTTTACATAGCAGTTACTTATTTCAAAGGTTATCCACTATGGATACATGAAAATCCAAGCAAACTTTCAAATCTTGAACACACTGAATTGTGACCACACTGAGTTGTAAATGGTTTTCTTGAAGTATGATATATCCATTAATAGATATCGATAGATAAGAATTGCAATCATGTAATTAGCCCAAATGCACATATAATTCAAAGGCTCAAAATATTCATAGATCACTACACATATACAACTATATTGCATTTATGAATTCTTAAGCACACCATTCTCATCTATGCCTAGGAGAGACCCAAATACCATCACAAGGAACGACTTTTTCTCTCCATTCCACCCACATTGCTTTATTTCTATTGTCAATGAGGAATGACCTCAACTGATCTAACTCAATGCAACTAAGTTTAGCAAATGACGCTTTCTCTAATCTGTCATTGCCAATCGGATGTGCTAATATCCAGGAGCTCTTAAAAATATTCCAGTTAACGTTGAAGCGAAACGCTTCATAGTCTCTCTTCGGCGTCCAGTGCCCCTCCGAGTTTGTATCGTAATCATATTTTGCAAGTCGGAGGCAAGCGTACTCAGGGCTGTTGTCGACCTCATGTCTCCATAGCTTCGACACTCCAGAAGCACTCTCCACATCCTCGAACGTGATCACTACTGGAGGACTCCAACCTTGAGTTGTACTAACACAGGCTGATTTCCAAAGGTCTGGTCCATCTGCCATCCGCCGAAGCAGATTCTGAAGAATTGTTTCACAAGCAACAACTTCAAAGGAATTGCTCATTCTCTCAAACCTTCCCTATGGATTGAAAGACTCCAGACTGTTTCAATTGATGACTATAAACAAGCAGACCAAAAACCTGTATGGTTTATATGGAATTGCGAGAGACATAAAAAGGTAGAATAAATCTTATCTGTAGTCGATGGAATTATCAGTAATGACAAGGAACTTTAGGGAGGATAAATTTTTGACTTAGCAATACAATTAATCTACACAGTTTTCAAGTAATCCTAAGAACATTTCAAAGCCATTCTTTACATTGACGGGTGAATTACAATCATCTCTGCACTCTTATTCATATAGTGACAAATGCAATGAAGCACGATTATTATTCAAATTTATGTTTTATTTTTTTTTTCCTTAAAGAATCGACTGCCTCTTTGTTTACTGTTTCTATCGTATCAGAGACAATATCAGAAAAATGGATTCCCAATTGTCAGTCGGAAAGGCATATGTAAGAGAAGAAGATTTAGGCTTGTTAAAAGCTGTAGGAGACTAAACGCAGGGCATGACGTCATCATGACGTCAGCCTTAATTATGCTAGGTCATCCTAGACCTAGAAAAAAATTATAATGAGGTTCATAATTCCACGGAATTACACACTCTTACTAAAAATATTCTAAAAATATAACCCAGTTTTGAATATTTCCCACGGTCATAGGGTGTTTTATTTAATCAAATGGGTGTTCAAATATCAAATTTCTGCTCTCAAATCTCCGCTCGCTGCTCGCCGCTCGCCGCTCGCCGCACGCATGCTAACTTTCCCCAGTTGATTTCCTAGATTATCCTATTGACTAGATCAGCTACATACACTGGTAGACGCTCCCGTAAGGTGATCCACGTATCCTGGAAGCCGATGAATGGTCAAGGAGTGTAAACCAGAAAAGCGCAACCCTGAATGCTTGGCCCTCGCTTACTGTCCTATAGTAAAAATTTAGTTACTTAGGATATAAATTTAAAAGTTACCAAAGTGAGTATTTTTATGTCAAAAGGTAAATTGACTATACCCTAATCCTAAATAATTACTAATTCTAATCAATTAAAAACTCTAAGTGATTTAAGTTACTTAATTACTTTTTATCTTAACTTTATTAACTTACGTCGTAATTACAAAATTTTACCGCTTAAAGTTATTGATTTTAATGACGAACTCACATTTAAAAAAATACGTTCAAATTCACTTGCAACCAGTGAAATGAAAAAAAAACAGCACCAATTCAACACTTCCCAACAAGCCTTAGGGGAAAAATGAGGTCTCCAACGGGCCTTGTAAGACAGCCCGGATAAGGTGGCCTGCCTGCCCAAAACCCCCTCTGTCGCTGTCAGCAGGGGTCTGAAACGCTGCCCGAAGCGGCCTTTTGGAGACGGACGGGAGTTGCGTGGCGAAGTTTTGCCTCGTTGGCGAGAGGGCGTGGACGGTGGTTGTTGAGCGCCAAGGAGTGGGATTTATTGCTCGGCGATTAATGAACTGCCTCGATCCGTTGCCTCGATCCAAGGATTGTTCGAGTTGTTGCCACAACGGTCTGGGCGCGATGGCGCCACCGGCTCTACGCCGTTCAGCACCAAGAAAACGAAGCGCCCTGTTCTGCTTCAAGCAAGTCGTTGTTGGCACTGTGGGACGCACAATCGTATGTGATTTGCTCCAAAGATTCCGAGTGGCGATGGCGCCCCAGACCGGAGGAGCAAAATTGGGATTGCAATTCATTTCTTGGCAGCGTCCGCTGGCAGCGACGGCGGCGAGGGGTTGTTCTCAGTCGGCGACCAAGGTTTCAACGAAGAGATGAAAACTGATGTACTTGAAGGGAAGGTAAGTTAACCTAATTCAATAAACCTTTGTGGGGTGTTCAGGGGCTACTGGGTTTTTGAGCAATTTGCATTTCGATTTCATTAGCCCTTGCTGCCACAACGGCATAAGGCAATGTAGGTTTCGTGGTCGACAGCGCTTGTAGATGCCACGCAGGTCTATCGAATTAGGTTCGGAGTATTTGAGGTTGTGAATTCAGTTTTTCATTGGGTGTACGAGGTGTCCCAAGATCAGAACAAGTTCTCTCGAATAACAGCAAATCACCAAGTGTGACCATGGGAGATTCAATCAAGATTACCGACTATAGAGTCCACGATGGCAGCAAGGGCTGAACGAAGCAATCAGTACATTGCCCAATTTGCACTGGACACACGCTATGCCCCGGTCATGAGACGAGGTTCTACGCAAGTGGAGCTGTGCATGAGGAGCTCGTTTCCAACACGGAGGTTGCGTGGAGACACGAACATTGACTTGTGGATCAATGGAGACATTTACCCTGTTGACCCAATGACAGGGAAGCCACCTCCAATCAAGTCGCTAAAAGAGTTCGTTGAATTCATATGTCATGGAGAGCAGGGTCTTCGCGGATATACACACAGGCTGCTGGATCATTGTGTACATGGTCCTACACAGGAGGAGAGGTGGATCCAGTTGGCACAGTTGAGGGAAGAAGTGCTTCAGCTTAGAGGCAAAGCTCTGGCCAGCAACTCAAGGGCAGCCCAAGATGTCCAATTGGGGAGAATGCGTTGCCTTGAGTTAGAGAAGAAATGCAGGGATTTGCAAGCTGAATTACAGGCTGTCCGTGATTGCCATGCCCAAAGGGTGGAGCAATTGGAGCGCCATGTGCAGGGTCTCCAAGAAGACGTTGACCGCTGCCAGCGGAGGGCCAGCTTCGAGAAGGAGACCCCCATGGGCATGCGAAATAGGAGGAGGGCTCTCAGAGGGATTCACGAGTTAAAACCTGGATCAGGTGGATCAAAAGCAAGAGTGAAGCTTGTGCGGACAGTGCTGCAACCTGATGTGGTGCAGTTTGTTGTCGAAAGGAACCGAGAGAACCGGAAGTGCTCTCGACTGCGGGGGGATAAAGAGTCCCAAAATAGGACTGCAGTAGCACTAGCTCGAATTTTGTCACGGCATGAAGGTGTAGCGCTCGCTTCTCAGCCTGCAATGGCACATGTTCAGTCAGATTTTGCGAAAAATGTGCTCAAATCGATTGGTAAGAGTATTGGACCGGACAAAATTCTTGCTGCTTGCGACCAGGCAGGGGTTTCCCATCGGGGATATGGTGCTCTCTACAAATCTGTGAAGGCTCCCATTGCTGCTCTGAACAAAGGAGTCTCCGGGAGTATTTTGCCAAGCCCCTATCACGTGAAACTGCTTCGGCAGGAGTTAAATGCAAACCTGCCACAGTATATTGGCGAATACTACCATGCTGAAGGTCGACTTACGCTGCCAGCAAGTTCTAAGAAGAACAAGAAGTCCGAGGACATGGTAAAGGAAGTCGTTTTGACTGACAAGAATTCCCTATTCACAGACCTTGAGGTGGTCCAAAGGAGCATGGTGATCTTCTACGGCATCACGGAAGAAGGTAACGTAATCACCTCAGACTGTTGTTTTCAGAGTTTGCTGCCAGCAGGGTTATTTATCAATTAACCGTGACTTACACATCCACTCGCCATGTTTCCACAGAGTTAAGAGGGGCACCGCTGGTATTTGTCATGAAATTGGACGAGGCCGAGATTGTCAATGGCAAGAAGTTTGAACGGGTCAGCATCACATTGATGAATAGGGCGCTCAACCCAGACATTCAGAGAAACCATGCCCTGTTTTTCTCAGTCCAGTCGGAGCAGGAAATCTGGCCAGTG
The DNA here is from genome assembly GCA_014871385.1 of Ceratodon purpureus. Taxonomy (NCBI): domain Eukaryota; kingdom Viridiplantae; phylum Streptophyta; class Bryopsida; order Pseudoditrichales; family Ditrichaceae; genus Ceratodon; species Ceratodon purpureus. Next base: position 42,030,485 of record CM026426.1, read on the forward strand.
GCAACCTTTCAAGTGGAAAAAGAGTCCTACGAAGTTCTGTCGTGGATATTTGGGAAATCCAAATTTCCATCTGTGATTGCAGCACAGTCCAGTGGCGAGAAACTCACGGTCCCTGAAGTTGGAGAATTCCATGTGGAGTGGCATCTCGCTACGGACATGAAGACGATCAAGTGTATGTACGGGCTTCAGTCGGGGCTGTCGTGTGCGATGAACTGCATATACTGCGAGCAGAAGAGGGCTAAGCCTACCGTAGGGACAGCAAGCCAGGCGAGTGCTGCCATCAGAAAACGTGGGAAACCGAACTGGGTGGGGGGACTGTTTGCCAACTCTGTGGAGCCAGAACCATGTGACATGCGTGCACATACAAGGTGGAGGCCTATCTTGCCAATTCCGTTGCAAAGAGTGCACATTTGTACACTTCACGCCCTAGTTCGCCTAGCGGAGAAGATTGTGCATCAACACATCATTTATGTCTGGAACATACAAGATCAAAGACTGAGGGCTACAGCCATAGAGCAAATGGAGAAGTCCTTGTCAGCTATCGGGGCTCACGGTGGCAATGTGGAGATTAGAAAGGATCCGAAACTGAGTGGCAGCACAGGGAATGTGCCACAGAAGCCATCTTTCAGTGGGGTTGTTGCTAGCAGACTATTTAAACCAAGCGTATGGTCTGGAAACGACAAGGCCTGGAAAGACATATGTCAAGCAGAGAGCAATAATAGTGGCGGCGGTGCACATCGTAGGCCAAGGGCTGCTATCTGGCAAGCCTTTGAAGAGGTTCTACCATATTTCAGCGGCTTGGTGCTGACAGCAGAACAACGACTCCAGTTCAAAGGGAAGATAGAAACGTGGGGGAGAACATTTTTGGAGGCCTTCGGAGAGGAGCATGTGTCGCACTACATGGTGAGTTATATGAACGAGGTTTGGGATGAATTAGGGGTCGATGGCTGACCTCACTTTTGTCAATTCTCTATCCAGGACTAACCTTGGAGTGGCTGTTGACAGCATGTAATTGTCAGGCATGGCAGTTGGTTTGTGGAGGAATACGGTAGTCTGGCCGTATGGAGTTGCCAGGGTATGGAGAAATCCCATCATCAAGCGAAGGCAGCGAATCAAGCCCATACAGCTCACGGTGGTGGCAAAGAGCGCACCAGTGTTATTTTGCAACAATTCCAACATTGGTACCGAAATATACAGCATCGGTATAAGAAGAAATTAGAGTGCACCAGGGTTCTAAATACCCCGGACGATGAGGCCCGCATGGAGGCTACACGTAGAAGGCGAGAACAGTGGCATCGATCAAATGCTGCCAAGGCTTTGGAGAATTGGCGGTCAAGGCGACGGCGTGTTGGCAAAGCTTGGGTGTGTGATAACACCGTTGGAGGTGATGGAGCCAACAATGATCAAGCAAGAGGATCTGCCAACGAAGATGACCCCGGGGAGGAGGGCAACAATGTGGATCTTGAGGAAGGACGCAACTCAACTGACGGTGACGACGCTGGCAACAACGTGGACAGCGATGACGCTGGCAACGAGCCTATATGAATTGAGTACAAATTATGCGTTCTAAACTCATTGGATGGACATCTATAATGTAGCAAGTTTTTAATTTTTTTTAATTTTTTTGATTGGAGTAGACAGTGGTTCTTCTTTAACATGTTTTTTGGTTTCATTCTAGAATAGCCATTTACGGATAGATTTATCAAAAAATGAGGATTTTTTCGAGCAATTCCCTAAAATGGCTTATCCATTGCTAAGTTAATCTCGATAATTATTAAAGAGGCACCCATGGAGAAGAAGGGGAGTCCACTGACAGTGAGGTCGGTGGCAGCAATGAGGACAGTGACGACGCGAGCAATGGCCGTGTGTGACTTGACCGCAATGTATTTTGGTAATTATGTTAGAGCTATGTAGAATGTGGCTGGCAACAATGTTTTTTTTGAATGAGTTAGGCCATGTTTCTCCCCTAAACTTGTTTTGTGGATAGCTCACTAAAGTGCCTAGTCCATGCAATTATTAATCTTCATAATTAATGGTCTTAGTAATCATATGTACCGGTCACGCTCAAATTAAGATTTTAATTTCTAAGACGATTTTCTAAGTACCCACATCAAATGGGGATGTGTGGTTTAGGGCCATGGCAATCATTTGCATGGAGTGGCAATTAAGGGAGAAATGAGAGCTTTGCACCAACTCCTCAACCTCCCTTCATTAAACTCTGTTTGAGACTCTCAACTCCCTCTAAGCCCCCCAAACCTCCTCTAAAAGCGTTCCAATATCCTCTTGAAGTAAACCCGGCCTAGTTTCCAAGGACGCACATGTGGTTGACTCGGGCAGGAAGGCCTCTCTCTTTTCCTGCCTTGTTCCCATACGACACCCTCCGTTGACTCCAACACCTCTTCAGCTCCTCTGTCTTCTTCAGTCGTCCTCTTGCTGTCAGCAAGCGCCCTCGCGATTGCAATTACCTTGGCAGTTTTGTGGGCGCCGTGGGGAAGTTGGATGTTCAGAGGGCGGTACAGTCACGCACCCCCTTTGGGTCGTTGAGGATCGCGTGAGGAGACGAAGAGTACCGCCAGCAACAACTTTGAAGGAAGGGGCCGTTGCGGTCGACTGCACGAAGCAGCTGCAGCGTGAGGAGCGAGCCGTCGAGGAGGGCCGTGGAGATTCAACGGCAGGTGGAGCAAGGGGGTCGTGAGCGGTTTTGGAGCAGCAAGGTCGGGAGCGAGGAGCAGCAGCAGGGTCGAGAGCTGCGGGGAGGTACAGCAAGGTCGGGAGCGAGGAGCAGCAGCAGGGTCGACAGCTGCGGGGAGGTACAGCAAGGAAGACGAAGGAAGAGCAGCAACGTCGTTGGCAAGAAGAAACGGAAGCGCAAGCACTGTGGTGGGTCACGGAAGGTGATAGAGCGGGGCGTAGCTGCATTACACGGAGCTCGCGTTGAGGGTCACGTGAGGAGCGGCCATGGAGCTGAAGGCGAGTTCTTGCGGTTGGAAGCTACAGCGTGAGGTGTGGGGAGGAGCAGCACAGTCGGGAGCCCGAGTAGAGGGGGGTACAGCACAAGGAGCGGGGTGGAGCTCTCGAATAGTGAGGAGCAGGCGTGGAGCTCATTGGCGAAGTGAGGAGCGGGCGTGGAGCTGCAGCGTGAGGAGCAGAGTGGAGAAGAACCGAGGCGAGCCGGAGAGAGGGGAGGGTGAGCTATAGCAGAACAAGCGGGATGGAGCAGCAGGGCTGGGAGCGTGGGGTGAGGTGGAGGTTTCTCGGCTGCAGAATCTAGAGGCGCATTGTCACGCGCGGCATGAGGGGCTTCAAGCTGCACCGTCTTCCACCGCTGACAGTGAAGCATTGCGAGGTTAGTGATCTGATCGTGTCTATTTTTTTGCAACCTTGCTCCTCCTTATGTTGCGGTTGGCCATGTTGGAGCGTACCGACCATGGTGAAGAGAATAGAGTTGCTCAGCAATGGCTGCTAGGGTCGCGGGGGGTAATGGTTTAGAGATGTGTAGCTTAAATCTCTAATCTGCAAGAATAATACCCTGTCCGTTTCTCTCCTTTCAGCTGCCATGCGCGATCCCCCTTTCGTAAAACGTGTTGTTTTTGCACTACCAGCGCCAGGGATGTTGAGCCGTAGGAAGGGAAAGGAGGCCGTCGTGAAGAAGGAGGTCGTCGAGGTTGCTGACAGCAAGGAGGATGGCAACGATGTTGAGACGCCGTGGGATGACGCCTTCGACTTGGACGGCTTACCCCCTGCACTTCATGCACAGCTCCACCACCTCGCCCCATTTCTGCTGGGTAGGCAGGCTGCGGATTACGATGAGGACTTCTTCGCCCGCACCTTGCAGCTCTCCAACAAGGGGCTCAAGTTCAGTGACCTCAGCGGCGACAAGCATTGCAGGAAGGCCGACTTCATCGACAGATGGCCAGAGCGTTCTTCTGGGCGGCACTACGTTGCTGACTGTGAGGATCCGGAGGCCCAGAGGAAATACTGCGAGATGTACCGGTGGACTTATGGAGGTGACCCCGACAACTGGGCATTCGGGACCTCCTTTCTTCGGGCTTGCCACCTCTACTTTGAGAAGGGCGTGGATGTCAACTTCGCCTAGAAGGCGGAGGCAATTGTGAAGGGGCGTGAGAAGCTGCCAGGGCGTAATCCGCAGAAGTTGACTCCCCCGGCCTTGAGGGAGCAGATTGAAGCCATTATCGACTTCCTCGCTGGCCACATCCCCGGTGCTGGCAGCAAGGGCAAGGGAGGAGTGGCGGAGTCGAGCGGAGGAGCCAAGCCAGTTGGAGCCACCTCCAAGGCTTTGATCACGGCCGCGGAGGCGAAGAAGGTCAGGGGACCTAGATCCCTGCCCCCTCCTGCCAAGGCCGTGGCTGAGAAGAAGTCCGTGAAGGCCCTTGCTGCCGTTGCCATCAAAGTGCAGCCCTTGGTGGCAACGGATCCGAAGCAGGTCCTGGAGCAGCAGCGCCTCAAGAAGAAGTCCTTGGAGGCGGCACTTCTGAAGGTGGAGGCGAGCCGGGACCGCGTGAAGGTCGACCTTGCAACCCAGCGGGACTACATCAAGGCCAAGGAGGCCGAGGAGTCCAAGCTCTATGACGACATCTTCTTTGCCCGCAAGGCCTCCAAGAAGGCCGCGGCTGATGGCAACGACCAAGAGAAGAGGCGCTTTGATCACGCGGCCCGCTTAGGCCAAGACAAGCTGGGGCTTGCAAGCAAGGCACTCCTTGAGGCCCAAGCCCGCATTGACAAGGTCTACAAGAAGTTGGAGGAGATGGAAGCCGATGAGCAGAGACGCCACGCCGAGGTCTCCGCGCTGACAGCGGAGATCTCGGCTTTGGAGTTGGCTTCAGCTTTCTTGCGCCCGAAGAAGGTGCTGGCTCGTTATCCATAGGAGTTCCAGGTGTTGCCAATAGCCCTGAACGACCCATGCCCCTTCTGCGAGCGTTACTTCGTTGACACCTGCAGCGTACCTTTGTCCTGCGGCTGCTTGGCACATCCCCATTGTATGTTTGAGGCAGTCTTCTCCCAAGACGCCCGGTGCCGTCGATGCGAGCGGGGGATGACTGGAGGATGGCTTGGGCACTGGGGCTTCGACCTCGACTCCAAGGCCGCGGAGGAGTTACGTCTCACGGAGGAGATCTTCCTGGCCGAGCCTGCTTCACCACGTGCTGGCAGCAAGAGGCCCGCTGCCCCCTCTGTGGCCGCGCTTCCGTGGAAGAAGACCAAGGGCGACCAAGGTTTGTTGCCCCTTAACCTATCTGCCCATTGCTACTTGCCTAATTCGTTGTTACATCCGAATAATTCTTATTTTCTAATTCTGGTTTGCTGGCAGCAACTACAGAGGATGTTCATTCCGACTCAGACTCCCTGGCGTTTGATCCCACGCAACGCTCTCCTCATGAGACCCAGGCAGCCCTATCCGGAGAGGGGAAGAAGGGCTCATCCGCCACCACGCAAGGACCAGGTGCAGCTGAGAAGAACAAGGACGACACCAACATGGAGGGACTGTCCAGCCTTGTTGAGGCAATTGCCACAGATGCAGCCGTGGAGTAGATTCCCACCTTAGATAGTTCCGTAGGCCGGGTTAGGGGTTTGCTGGCAGCGACTTTTGGTCCGGACTTTTATGGGCTACATTTCTTAAACTTTTCCGAACTTGAAAACAATTTGCCTCTGGACTGCCATGTCTCTTTGAAAGATATGGCATTCTTGTAACCCTTCCGTTTTATTCGCAACTGTATTTCTTCTTTATTGTGGACTGCTGACAGCAAGGGCTGCTCTTTAGCCGCCATTTTTTTTTTTTCTTATTTCATTATTCGCCACCATGGTCCCTTTCAATTTTGGCCATTGTTGTTATTTACCACCTGCGACCTACTTCATCTCTTATGTACAACTGTTTTTTATTTTTATCTTGTTCTATTAGAATCAAGCGTGGTTCTTTTTTTATTTGCAACCTTCATTTTTTCGTCTTTGTTGGCACCAAGGGCTGCATTGTGCCCGCCATTGCCAGTTCAGAGCACCAGGTTCACGAAGGAGCCAGCCTCTTCGGAGGAAGTAACAAACTTTACATTCCTTCCTAATTACTTCATATTTGTCAAGTGCCAAACTCCATTTTGTGCCTCTGAAGGGTCATGTGCTCTATTGTATGCAATTGTTTTTCTTTTCTTATTTTGCGCTGGCAGCAGGCTCCAGCGTCAATGGCGCCACCACAAGTTCGAAGCAATTTTGCGATTCAGACCCAGGCCCTCTGAAATCCCGGCCATTCTTCAGACATCTTGTATTTTATTCTATTTTTCATTTTGCACCCTAGGATTCACCACTGGTAATTGTAACTGTTTTTCTTTTCTACTTCCGCTGGCAGCACGAAGATCAAGGGTAATCACAAATTTGCCTCCATATAACACGTTAATACAGGATGTCCCACAGAAAGTCCTGAATGGTAAGCAAAACCACTACCTGAACTCGCTAACGACTTCGCGAAGAACCTAATGACTTCCCACATACTGTGACTACCCATCCCCGAAATCACTTTTCCTACAGCTCCACAATCTTCATCCTTTTGGGAACCGTGACATCCGCAGCTGTAAGGTGTCTCTCATGGCGCTGGTTGATCTGCATCCAACAAATCCTGTCATTTTCGTTTGCTGGCAGCAAGGAGCTCTGAACAGCCAATTCCCAACACATCAAAACGACTACATGAATTCGGCTAGACTCGTACCTTTTTCTCACGAACACCGTTGGCCTCTATCAAAACCAAGTTGTACTGCCCAGGTACGTCATCTCCAAGTGCCATTGCAATTTCGTGCCGCAGGTGGGATACTGGCCAACCCTTGCCAACTTCGAATGTTGGCAGCAAGTTCCCCCTAAACATACAAGACACTTCCACCATCACCTCCTCTGGTAGGTGATCCAACGCTTCCCACTGACTGTTGGCAGCCCCCCTATACCTTGTATACATGAACCTGGTGTATAATATTTGTCTTCCCACGTGATAGCGGAAAACAATGCTGGTCCTGTTGGCAACGCACTTGATGACATCTTGGCCAATGTGGAACTTCTCGTTCCACCCTGGGTTCATCAGACTGCTCAGCAGAGCCTCGGATGGAGTACTCAAAACAAACAATGTAGGTGTCCGCCTAATGCTGTCAGCAGCTACCGCAAACAAATCAACCATAACATGGATTGGCATAAACCATTGGTGGTGGACGAAGCTGCTACCGGTTGTTGCTTTCATGGCATTTGCAAAATCGAGAGTGAGCTTTGTTCTAAACGCCTCAGATGTGTGCATGTCTGGCAAAGGCCACTCCACATCGTTGAACCCTGGAAGCGGGAGTGCTTCAACCTTCCCGTACAGCGTGTCACCTGTTGGAGGCAAATACAGACCACCAAGGAAGAATGTACCTATGTCCAGCAACTCCGCGTGGCTCTGTCGATTCCGTGTTGCCTCCCCAATCTCAACATGGAGCACAAGAATGGGACCAAGGATAGATGCAGGATGTACCCAATCCTCCGAAACCGACGCGTACAGGTAGTTTGCCATTCCCAATTTGGTTGCTGCCTCCGTAGGATCCAAGCGCAGATGCCTTGGTTGATATGCATGTTGCACAAGCACCTTATCGAGGTCACATGCTCCATGCTCCGTGGAGATCCAAGAGAAATCTCTGATCTGCGCTTTGAAGGCCCCCCGAAAATTTTCTCCACCATGTCGCCTTGCCTCTCTACCCCAAGGCCCATCCGACACTGGTTGTAGCATAACCCATGAATCACGATCCACCCTCATGGGGATCCAGTTGCCCTCCAAGTCTTGAGTATTATGCAGAATGACACTCTGTACGAGGGAGTTTGGCCGTGAAGCCATACCACTAGAATGCATGAAATTTTCGACTGTGAACTCAAAAACTTACAAATGGTGTCGTTGCTGTCATCAACCGCCAGAACTACACGCTGTCAACACACCCTCCGCCATCACGAACGGCTGAAACCTGCGTCCACGGCCTCGCAACCAAGGTACGACCTACCCTAAAACCTCATCCCGAAACCCCAATTCCCAACTCAGGTGCTCTCTCCAACCTATGTGGATGGCAGACCGCTGGCAGCGTTGGAAGACCACTACAGCTAAACCCTAAATCTCTACTGCACAATGCGTGACCACCCACAACCGAAATCGAACAACTTCGCCCAGCCTTTGGAGGCCTCCACCGCTCCATCCTGCTTGACAACGCAACGACAACAACTCTCTCAGGGGAACGCATGAGGTTCGGAATGACCGTTGGCAGCATTTCGACATCAACACCTTGTGCACGTTGCATCTCAAAGGGGGAGCGGCAATTCGATTTCGGTAGGTGGCCTGTGGAGTCAGTTTTGCAGGAGTTCATAAAGCCCACCACCGCTGACACCCTTCTGCAATGCTCGAATTCCGTGCGCGAAGAGGCTCCGTTCTCGACCTGCGGGACTACACGCGCGGGGGAGGGAAGCCTTCCTGCGCGACTATTGGCCGGATCCCCCCATTCGCGATTTGGCTCGCTTTTGGCGACCTGCTAGCACAGTTGGTGCCAGCAAGTAAAGTGCACGGGCATGCCCAAAATTTTGGCACAAATAACATGGAAAAGGCCCGTTGGAGACCCCAAACTGCTCCTAATGGATAAGGCAAGGTAATTCACAATAACCATCATATAACTCTTTATTAATTTTTTATTTTTTATTTTAATGCTGAAATACACAATTTCAAGATATAAAATCCATAATCTTACAACAAACAACAAGAGAATAAAAATCAATTTTCCAACACAAGAAACTACAGAAAGATAACAAAGAACCTATACTTCACCTACAGCTCTCATCTCGATACAACTGCAGCTTCATGTGATCTTAGGCTTATAAGCAAGGACACTTCCTTCAAGCAACCACCAAAAACTGCTTAACAGTCGTAGGCCTTGAAGCACTGCCCAGACTCAGAGCCCCCAACACCAAACCACTTTCCACGAAATCCACACCATCTTCATAGTCGGCGACAGCCCTCTTCATCTGGTCAACGGCAGACCTCCATACAAAAGACGTTGCCGTTGCTTGATCATGAGTCTGATGCAAGTGTGCCTTAGCTTTTCAAAAAAAAGACTTCAAGTTGCATCACCTCCAACATATTTGGATTAAAAATATTTAGTAAGTTGAATGATGTGATCCTTCGAAGTTGATTGAGTTGGTGGCGTATTACCGCAACACCACAAGCAACTCTCCTTCACTCAGATTACCATAACTGCTATGTCCTTGATCTAAATCTAGCGTGCAAATTTAACAACTTGGAAATCTAACAACAAGATCTATCTACCAAAAGAATTTTAGCTAAAAATTTGGAGCGGTCCACCGGAAATCACTCGTCAAAGTTTGTTCTCCAAATCTTGCAAGGCTGTTAACCTCCTCTACCAATCATGCCATAACTTCTTTTTCCTTGGTCCAAATCTAGCCTGTCTAATATCAATGGAAAGCTAACAATCAGATTTAGCTACTCCTAAAATCTCACGTTCAATCTCTAAGTATCTAACTCACAACACTTGGATGACCACTGCTTAAAACTAAGAGAAAACAAATTAGGAGAAAAATTGAGCATGGCTTCGCCTACACAAAAGAAGAGAGAGAGAGGGGGAGAGTTGCCAACCATGCCTCTTGTCCATGTGGGAGGAGGCCCAATGGTGGCGGCCACATCTCCACCCTTGAATCTAACAATCCTTAATCAAGATCAAGGGCCCACAATTAACCAAGGGCCTTAACCCGATTTTAGGGCTGGTCATGCCAAAAACTCCTAAACTAAAGCACTTTTGACTATTTCAACTTCATGAATGTATCCAAAACACATTGAAACATTAAATTTGACTGTGCATACTCCTTAATCAGAGTACTTTATCGTTTTTTGAAGAAAATGATAAAAGGGAGCACTTTGACTCCTTACAAGGAGATTGCGGCCGCGAGTGGTCCAAGGACGCTCTTATTCACCGTCACTTTTGGTGCAGAAGTGAATATATACGGGGGTCTTGCAATCATCCCCTCACTCTGCTTTTTCTCTTGCCTCCTTCGTTGCTCCTCCCACAAGTTCTGTAGCTGTGCCACTTCCTGCTTCTTACGTTGCCGCTCTTTTTCCCTCTGCTATGCAGCCAGCTACTCTGTTACCACCTGCTGCGCTGCCAACTAGTAGGCTCCCAACTGTTGAGCTGCCAACTACTGTGCTGCCTCCCGAACACGATGGTTGAACTCAGCCTCCAATAGTGTCGGGTGTTGCTCCACCGGCCACTGCGGCTCTATATGCCACTCACTTCTAAATAGTCTGCTGCATGGCTTCCAACTGCAAGAGATATTTACCTGAGTCTGGCCTACCATGAGATTGAGTCGTATGTTGTTGTCTAGCTAAATCTTGTTTAGCCAACAAGTCGGCCTTGAACGCTTCCACTGCGAGTTGGTCCTCTTTTTCGTCTGCGCACTCAGCCTGAAGTGTGAAATCATCCAGGAAGTAAACATTCTTGCCAGAGGCGCCTTTAGGTTGGTTACTAAGGACCTTGCTCCTGAAATGATCAGCCCTTTATCTCCTCCAACTTCTGCCTTAGGTTCTGAAATGCTCTTGGCAGTGTCTCTGGAGTTTTTGGCAGGAGCACCAGAGATACGGGTTGGCTGCGTAACAAATTCGGCTCCACTTCTAAGTCAGCTCTGCTTGTGACACCTATTGGCCACTGTAAGAGCTCTGCAAAAGCCTCCTGCGCCTAACGTCTTTCCTCACGCACAGTGTTGTAGTCATCTATAGCAGTGGAGAAGTCCCTCATGAACGACGCCGTCCTCTTCATGTCTTGATATCTCCAAGGGATGCTAGCCAGATTAGGTTGACGGCCAAGCCTACCCCCTTTTTTGAACTGCCTCTCCTCCCAAAATCAGCTCTCCTTTGTCCTCCCATCTTATAATGAGATGTCATTTTAGACCTCCATGTCGATAAGCTCTCCTACCTGCTTAGCCGCATTGCCCTGCGAGCTAAGTCGGCCCTATCTTCCTACTAGAGTCAGCTCTGCCATCAGCTCCTCACGTTGCAGCCAGCGTCTATATTGCTCCATGGCCTGTCTCTCAGCCCTGAAGTCGTTCAGGTCACCCTTCTCCATGGGTGTAGACTGTTGGTACTGACGATTTGAAATGCTCAGTTGACCTCGTTCAGTCGACTGTACTTTCTTCCCAATCATGGCCAAGAAACTTCTCATTACAGTGACTTAATCTTAATACAAAATATCTGATCGTGAAAAAATCTACAGGCGATCAAACATGAACGAGGTAAATTGGAGCGCCCTCAAAAGCTGATGAATAAGTTTGGGAGGGGTCTGGTGGCACACGTCGATTGGTTGGACCGTCTCACGTTCAAAGCAATTGAAGAACTCAATGAAGCAGAGGGCAAGGGCAACGGGAGCACTCAACTTCATCTAGATGTGGACTTACGGAAATATGCGCATCCTGTTGCATTTCAGGTCTGACTATTTCAATTTTTTTCCACATCAACTTTCACTTATATTACCTTTTTATATGATATAATTGCAGAATTTTTAGTTTTCACTTGGTTAACAGCACACAATTACTCATCAAAGCAATCTCTTTTATGCAGGAGCTAGGTGCGAAGCTATTGATGCAGTCACCTATTTCTGCATTCGATGATTGTAATTTTGCCGTCGTTGTCAACTTGTAATTGTTTGAGACCCTGAAGTAGTCAAACAGAATCCTTCTGAGAACAAGCAATTGAAACTCAAATAAATAGGTAAATTCAAGTCATTTGGGAAAATAGGTAAAGTTAGTGAACTCCACACTTTACACTCAAGAAGTGCTTGATAGTAGGGGAAATTTTTCTGAAAACAATTTTGTCTTTCTATTTCAAGCGCTTGCTATGAAATAGTACCTGCTCTTAGCAATTTATATACTTAGAAAGACAAGAGGAACGCTGTAAATGTGCAACACGATGTGAATTTTGCTTGAATCAAGTGTGCTCTGAAAATGGACAGACTTGTAGAGAGCGTTGAGCACTTACATTATGCTGAGACGGGGACTTTGGTTGTACAACTTGAACTGAACACTTTACGCTATGAAATGTGGTCAATAGATGTGCAGGAACTCCAAGAGGCAGTGAGAGATGCGCAAGAGGAATATGAAAATGAGTTAGATGTTTTGTATAATCTCCTCTCAATGTTTGCTCCAACGCGTTACAGGCGGGGAGTAATCGATGTGGACAGGAGGCTAGGGAGGCAACTCGAGGACGTCATGGCCGCTAGGGCAAAGAAAGAGGATGCATTCCAACGGTGGTGGCAAGGTACGAGTCGTAGATATACGTTGCGGACACTAGTAACTCAAGCCGAGGCAGAACTTGAGAATCTTAAGGCGGTTGAGCAGTTAACCAGAGAAGATTGCTATGAGCCGATCGTCGAACTGGCTCGCGTATGGACGAGTTGTTAGCCAAGAACGCAAAACCGGTTCTGAATAACATGTGTAGCACATATGTCGTTGTTCATTGCGTTCATTTCAGTACATGTTGAGTTCAGTAGAAAAAATGCTATGGTGATGATCAATCCAATAGCCATTTTGGTGAAATTGCACTTGGGTTCCATTGATTAGCTGTGTATGAGTGTCAAAGTAACCTGGTAGTATTGACTTGCAGTTTTTATAATTTCTTGAGGGTCAGGTACCAAAAATTGTACTCTTGGTATGTGTGCAGGCATCAGATAAGGCAGCTTAGAAGTCGATGGGACATCAGAGCATTCTGCCAGGAGAAGTGAGGAAAAGTGAACAGAAGGAATGGAGCCTTATGACAAGGAACCAGTGGCAAAAAGTGCGTTGTATGCGAGTGTTTTATCACCATATCTGAATAGTGCTATCCGTTATTATACATTATGTTGTTTAGAGAAAAATAGATCATATTCGAAGGAGATCATGTTTTCTGATCTTGGTCTACTATTATTCGTTCAGACCACGAATGATTTTTCAATTTTATAATAGATGTTCTTTTTCTTTATTCTGATTATTATTACATCTTCTCTCCCTGGTTTTACTTTGTACAAGTTTATGCCGGATGATTTATGGAATTTGTAGGAAGTGAAGGTATTGATATTCTATCGAGGTCGGCTATGGAGATATGTCAATCCTTTTTCGCACACAATTTCCCTCCTCCCAGGTGATCATCTTTTTCCCTTATCGAATCGTGAGAGGTTTTCTGGACCATCCACTTGATGTGAATTTATCGCAGTGAACTCCAAGTGTTATTTGTTTATTTTTTAGTTACATTGCATGATCGGGACACTAAATTACATTCCCAAATCATGTTTCATAAGGTTGGGTATTCACATTGCAGAAGTGTAAAATTACGGAGAAGAGGAGTGTTATGCCGATTCACCCTATGGGGAAGATGGGAAAGTTGCGTTAGAACATGGGTAAGAAGAAATCTCCAGAGCTCAAAAACAGAAAGTTGCATCCCTGAATCGTACTTAGAGATTTAGTTGACTACAACACTTGACTTTAGCCCTGTTGTAAAGCATGCAATCAACTGATGTTTTTTAGTTTCCACTTCTACATGTAGTCGTTAAACAGAAGCTAGCTTCGAGTCTACAGTGATTGATATGAGGACATTGCTGAAGTCGCAGCATGAACAACTGGAGTTATCTGAAGTCCCGCACACTGTTTTGGAAATTAAGCAGCGTAGTTAGAGGTTCTTAGAGATAATTACAACTCCACCGTTTAGCAATCATGCAACCTGATGATGGATTATAAATGCACCCACATTTGAAACAGTGCACTGCGTTTGTGTAGTTAGAACTTTTCGTATCATATATACTTTGATAGTCTTGCCAGAGGATGTCAGATCTTCCCGATATTGTGACGCATTTCATAATGCACACACTCTCCAAGGAAGAGCATGAAGCTCGTGAAGGTGCCAGTACCAAAATAGTTGATTCTCCGAAGGAAGCAGAGAAACGCATAGACAATGTTGTTGAGACCTAAGAGAAGGGAGTAGAGACTGACAAGCCAAACAGCGCATGTAACAACCCTCGAGTTTATAATCCGTCTAGCCAGAGAGGGAATTCCTCCATGACTGCGTCCAAAGTGCATGAAGTGGCTGTCGACGATGATGGTAACAAAGGTGGGCCGAGCGATCGTCTACCCACTGCAAAAGAGGACAATGGAGGAAAGAGTCTTAAAAGGAGGGCCGACGACGTTTGAGAAGATGGCAGACTAGAAGGTGTGTTGTCGTCTAACACATCAGTGGGAAAGGACTTGTTAGGAAAAGATGTAGAGGATGAGGGAGAGGACACATCCTTTGATAGGAAGTTTGAAAAATACAAGAAACACTACGCTGAAGCTGATTCTTTGTCTCGGTATAGACTAATGAAGCTCACGTGGGAGGAGTCCAACGAACAGTACCCCATATCCGAGTCCGAGTTTGATTCAGATGACAATCTAGACTCCATTTTCTTTCAGTCACTTGATTTGCCATGGTCAGAGAAGGAGAGGGAAAAGTATTGGAGGATGAAAGTTCATAGATGGCACGAGGTTCAAGAGATGAAGCGCCGCAAGAAGGAGGCAGCGGCCACCAACAGTTCAACATCAGCATGAGGTGTATAAGTAGTACAGGAGATTTAAAAATATGTTTTAATACTGAGATGTCAAGCGAACCTCCGAGTTTGCTTGGTCCTCGAGTTAAAGCTTTCCTCTGGTGAACTTTATATTGTAGTCTATGTCTCTCTCCGTTTCTTTTTAGTTTCCTCTTCTTTTCCTGGCAGTTTGTTTTCCCTAACTCCTCATATAGTATGAGGATAGTAGATTTTCCATTCCCGCTTGTTTTTCCACTTTAATCACTTACGGTACCGATGGAATTAACAATTTTCAACGAGGCCTTCTTGTAGATATGTTCACAAAATGCGGTCTATCGGATAAACCATATTAATACAAATATATACTTCTCTACTCTATTTCTACAGAAAGTGACTCTGACTTTTAATAACATTGACTATGTTCCAGAGTATAGTGGCATACCTTTTCATGTATTGTATAGCATGATTCTGCACCATTGTTGCAAAAGGTTCTAACCGCAGTTCACTAACTCTGTCTGCGTGTTCAAGGATGTGGGAATGGAGTTGCTGTTGCCCTGTGTTATTTTCAGTTAGAGAGAAACTATAAACTGTAGAAGGTAAGTCATATGTGATATGACCAAAGGTTTTACGAGATATGTTTCGCTGCTGTGGTTCTAAATTTTTTTGATCAACTTAACTTTTCAAATTGTCAGTTTGCACATCATTATTCCGGTTTATAAGTAGAATCGCACAGTGGACTGAAATAACAATACGACTGAAAATATTTCTGTCTGCATTGTGATCCTGAATGCTCGAGTCTTGGGGATCACTTCCCAGTGGAGACAGTGTCAAAAAACTAAACAAGTGCCGAGCAATGGAGGTACGGCTCAGTTGTTTCCCTCTTTAATATGTTGTAATTAAAATGCTAGTACAACTTAACGAATTCAAGGAGAACTAGGTAGCCCTTGAATCTATTGGTTCTACGAAATATTGTTGGGAAATCTTGTCTGTGTAATTAAATAAGGTTTTTGATACTATTCGAAACGCACAGGTTACAGAGTATAACGTTAAAACTCATTTCCCAGTAATAAGATATCACATAACTTTTATTCACACTGATATTGAAGCCTGTCTGGTATCTTTAAGCGAAATCAAATTATACTAAACTACTTACAAAATCTATAATGTAATGAATGGTGAAATTACTTACGAATAACACTACAACAAATCCAGCCCAATGTGACTAGATGTAAACCGGCCCATGTGACCGGCTAGTCACATCAGTCATTAGTTCAGTCAAACATCGGTCACAACAGGGTCCAGTCATGGACTAGTCACGGATTAGTCATGTACCCAGTCATTTTTTTGAGGACCTGGGTGGGAACGTCTTCGGGAACGAGCCACATTTCCCCTGCGATATTCCCATACTCATGTATTGAGTGCTTACTATCTGCAGTCATACTCACATAGTCGTTATGACTGTCAGATAGACAGTTTCCTTTACTTATATTGGTCATTGGTTTCTGTATGACTGAATGTTGTAATAAAGTTGATTTGGGTGACCATATGTAGTCATGTAGTTTTATCTAAATCTAGAATAATCTTTATATAGATACGTCTAGGATTATTTTTCAGCTTAGAAAAGAATTAGTAGTAGATTATGTAAATCAGGAACTGAAGAGCATTTCGAATTTCCTTGGTGAATTCAAGGTACTTGCCCTCCAACTATGTTTTAGGTGATCTGAGGATTTCAAGTTCATTTCATTACTATAAGCGGGCATTATCTCTTGGTTTAGATATTATGTTTTTATAATCAAGTACGTTTAAAAGTTAGACGTAAAAAAAACATGTGGGTTGCGAATACAATTTACATGTTTTTATTTTTTTGAATGTACTACCTTCTCAGAGTCCCTTTTATATAAATTATTACTAGTTTGACCATGTATAATAATTTACTATTCTTCTAATATTTCTGGAATGCATATTACTAATTGGACTAGCACAATTTATATAAAATGAAACCTCTGTCTGAAGGTATAAGGTTCCAAATTCAATTTCCCATTTGAAGATCACGACATACCTAGCACTCTGATTCATAATTCTTTTATTTGTACACGTATAATTTTGTTTCGGTGGATATTTTGAATTCTCAGATTATATTCCTGGGAATAATATTTAAGATTTTTACAATTCCGACCTATATTTTTACAACGCATCGTTTTCCGTACTAATGTGGACGGTTTTCTTTACTGAATTTGGTAATGATTGCAGAGTACCATAGTCATGTTAATAGTTTTCTATACGGAATTGAGGAAGGAAGTCTCAAAGTAACATGGTAATGTAGACTGTTCTCTTTACTCAACGTGGTAATAAAGTTCCAAAGTAACAAAGTCATGATGACAGCTTTTTCCACTAAATTTGGTAATGACTAGAAAGGAACATAGTCATGTGGATAGTTTTCTTGACCAAAACTGGTAATGGCTGCAAGGAAACATAGTCATCCAAGGAGTTCCCTTCACTTCTGTCGGTGATGAGTTGCATTTTAATAACAACTTTGCTTATACTGGTAATATCATGCTCTTTCATTACAGAGGTCCATATAACTCTCATTCGTTAACTGCACGATCTTTGTGAATACTCTTGTGATGTACGAGGGTTCTCTAAGGCGTACAATCCTGCTGCGGTGACTCATCATTGTAATCCACTTCTCCCTCCTCTTGTAGAGCAAGTTGGACCTCGTTGCTAGAGAGCTCTCTGGCATTTGATAAGACAGGCGGCACTGTTGTGGTATCATCAGTGACCGTCGGTGCCATAAACCCCTGGTTTTCAGCATCGTCACAGAAGCTCAGACAGTGTAGATCTGGAGTCCGTTTATCCACGGAAGTCACTCTCGCACTTCGCGCCTCTTTGCGAAGAACAACCTTCCACCCAGGATGTGCTACGTCGTCCACAAAGAAGACCTGTTGAGCATGAAGTGGAAACGCAAACGAATCTGAAGAGTACGGAATGGTGCGGTCAAATTTCACGAGGGTGAAACCGAACTCATCTTTTTTCATAGTTGCCCGTGGCCCAATCCACGTAGCTTGGACTCACTTACAGTATAGTACGAGTAGCTCGAACTTCCCATAGTCAACGCCAATGATCTCTTCGACCCATCCCACGTACTCCACATTCGCAAGTCTGCGGTTCTGGTCCTTTCTGCTGGCACGGCAAGACTGTGAGAATGTTGCTGCTACCCCGCTGTCGCATGTTGCCAAGTCCATCTCTACTCCTCGCACACGTATGTGATTCCCGTAAGCATACATGCTGCGATATGATTTTGCGTCGCATGAAGGTGGCAAAACAAGGGCTAGCACATCTTCAGCCACCTATGTGCCTGCTGCCACATCCCGTTCCACTGTACCAGGAAACCAGTCGGTAAACAGCTGATTCCGAGCGTTCCATGGATACTCCGGTCTTCTATCCCGTGATCGACGTCGAATCTGATCACGCATCTTGGACCGCGCTTCCATCTCCACGTGGTGCTGTCTGATAAGAAACCACAGTGGATGCCACATCTTCAGCGTGCAAAACCAGTAAGCAGTTCTAGAGGCAAGGTCATCTACAGAGATTCACTAGTCACGTGTTGCGAGTCGATGACTAAACGTAGAAAGGAGAACAAGTTCCGGGACTAAACACAGTCATATCACCCTTTCCAAACAGATCGCGTGACTGAAACAAGTCTTCTCTCAGCCATGTGACACTTACTCTCTGTAGGACTGTAGAGGCTCCGCGTTTGTGAGAACAAACTCGTGAATCCACGCCCTTAGATCCGACGTCAAGAGTCTGTAACGACCTGTATCCTCTACGGACTCGCTCTTTGCTCCAACTTCCTCCTTGTCGTCCCATATCCTTCTGCGCGTTAGCACACAGTCCTGCATGTACTCCGTGCAGAATCCTAGTGTTTCCTCTATTGTGTACCCCCGTGCCATAGATCCCTCGGGCTGCGTTCGTTGCCTAACATAGCCCTTCAATCTCTTCAGGTGTCGCTCAATAGGATACATCCATCGGGTGTGTACAGGACCGCATATGTCCAACTGCTGCACAAGGTGGATGGGGAGGTGCGACATTATATTGAAAAATGAAGGTGGGAACACCTTCTCGAGCATGCACAGCGTCTCCGCTGTGTAATCCAGTAATTGCTGCATGGACGATGGATCCACAGACTTTGCGCACAGTCGTACAAACACGCGACTGAGCCGCAAATCCCGCCACCCGCGTGTCCCTGTCCAAGAGAGTGCACAGGCACAGAGGGAGCAACTGCTGCATCATGACATGGTAGTAATGAGATTTCAGTCCCTTTAAGTCCCCATCCGACGCAATGCACTTCGCAAGTTGTCCAGCATAGTTTGTAGGAGTCTTCAAATTCCGGATAATGTCCAAGAATGTGGCCTTCTCCTCTTTGGATAGTACATATGGAGCTGCAGGGAGTACAACAGACCCAGGTTTCCTTCCAGGGATCGGGTGCAGATGTGGTCGAATATTGGCCTCTTCCAAGTCGAGCCTGGCTTTCAGAGTGTCACGGTCTCCCCAAATCGTTTTCATTACGTTCTTGCAAATATTTTTTTCACAGTGCATTGGATCCAAAACATGTCTGATGAGGAGGTCCTGTCGATAATCCCAACAGAGCATTACAGCATCAGTTCTGCTCGCAATTAGCAACCTAGAATGTACTGATATTTTTCAGAAGATATAGGACCCTTTTCACTTTTCTACCAACATTCACTGATCGACTTGAGAAATTGCACTAATCAAAGTCAACCTGATCGTCAAGAGCTTACTGGAATCAGTCAACGTTTCCTTAATACATTACTTGAACCAGGAACTTCACTATTCACAGTCAAGATTATCATCAACATGGGTTCCCCAATTCAGTCAACGATTCCAGAATACATTACTTGAATCAGAGTTCGCACTATTCATGGTCATCCTTCCAGACAGGTAGTTACTAGAGTCAGTCATGTATTGCGGAAACTAGACAGTGGAACCAGAGAATGCACTTAGCCAATACCTGCCAGTATGGAAGCATATACAGAGCTGAGAGCCTCTTCACCCCGGTACGATGGATGGGGTCTTCGTCTCCTCCACCTCTTCTTCCCTGTGACGCTTGTAGAAAGGATATTCTCTCACGTGCAAAGTCTTTGATGTTTGATCCTGTGAGAGTTTGCGGGGGCGGCCGGTACTCCTGTTGGCCATCAAATGCTTGTCTCAGCCTCCGATAGGGATGAGATCTGCTGAGATACCGTCGGTGACCTAAGTATACATTCTTCCCTAAGGCCCGTGACCGTCGCGTAGTGACATTAGGCCCACACTCTGTACACCCTCTGTACCCTTTTGTGACTTGACCAGACGTTAGTCCGTACGCAGGGAAGTTGTGAATGCACCAGAGAAGTAGAGAGCGCAACTTGAAATGCTGTCTAGGGGGCTCTTCCGACACATCTATGGCTGGAACACTTTCCCAGAGTTCCAAGAGCTCTTCGATTAGCGGAGCAAGGTACACGTCGATGTTCTCCGAGGTCACACTCTCTTTCCCTGGAATCAGCAAAGAAAGCATGATAAAGAAGGGCTTCGTCACTAGCCATGCAGGCAAATTATAGTTCAGCAGAAGAACCGGCCATGTCGAGTGACTGAGCGACTGGTTTCCAAACGGGTTCACTCCGTCCAGAGCCATCCCGAAGCGGATGGTCCTAGGCTCAGCTATAAATTCGGGATCCAAGGATTCGATGTGCTTCCAGGCCTTCGAATCAGGGACGCAATCCACATTACTTCCCTCCTTCATCCGATCGGCGTGCCACTTGTTAAGCTCCGCCAATTTCTTACATCGGTACATTCGCTTCAAAGGGGAATTAATGGAAAATGGCGTAGAATTTTGGAGGGGATTCGGCTGGACTGCGACTTGTACCTCGGGGCATTGCACTTTGGACAGCTCTCCGCATCCTGCAGCTCCTTCCTGAACAGGCAGCATCCATTGCGGCATGCATGTATGATATTGTAAGACAGTCCTAGCTTTCCCACATACTTCTGGGCTTCATAGTGGGAAGTGGGTAGGTGATTGTCGCTTGGGAGAAGAATCCGAAGTAGTTGCAGCAATTCGGCAACAAACGCATTTGAAACCCCAAAGACTGCAAAGCAGTTGAGTAGCAGAAGGGTAGAGACCAACCGAGATGTTCTAGCACCTTCAAAAAGAGGAGTCCTGGCATGCTCCAATAACTCATCCATTACATCCCCAGTGTGGTCCCCTTCAGGCCAAGGGATTTCATCATCTTCTTCCTCGCCATGTGTCTCTCCACATTGGGGGGGGGGGGGGGGGGGTCACTGTCCTGCAGGTTATCATACCTAGCTAGGCACTCTATGATCATTCTTATGGCATCCATTCCTCCATCGTTGTTGTCAGGCTCGGTAGGAACTCCCCTGACTTCTTCTTCAACAAAGTCGTTTCTTGCATCTACGTAGAGGTCGTTTTCCGCATCTACGAGACCTGTCTGACCATAGTAAACGCAAAAAGTTATTCACTGGGAGTATTTCTGCATTCGGCATAAAATGACGAACTGGGTACGTGACGTACTTCAGACATACCAGAATAGGCACAGTGAATTGAGGGTCTCTTCCGACTGTTCTAAGATGCTTGCGAATGGTTGCCCTGCTGAGGCAACGTCCACCCATACAATTACTACATGGACAAGGGTAACTTGTTAGCCCTAGCCTATCTGCTGCACGCTCCTCCAAATCCCAGAGGTGGAGCTCGGTTGCCTCCATCGCCACGGACGCGTGATTCTGCAAATTCGTGGATCCATTCTCTTAGCTCCATTTCAGACGTCAGTATGGACCTTCTTCTGCTCTATGACTGTGCTTAGTCACAATAAACAAATAATTGACTATTGAAAATCGCTATATGAACAAGTTCAGTGACTACTTGCCTTCGCTCTCTATGACTGCACTTAGTCAAAATAAACAAACAGTTGTCTCTTGTATAACGCTATGTAATCAAGTTATGTGACTAACTATTGTCATGTGAACCAGAACTATGACTCCATTACAGTATAATTCGCAGTGACGAAATTACTATCTGTACAAATGTTCCATCTCTGCTTCTCTGAAAGCCGTAGAGGATGCAATTCACACACCAGCAAAATAACTTCCCCACATACCTTGTTGTACTTGTTCTTGTATTTATAAATGTGAGGTCTTCTGATTGACCGCCTTCTCCTCTCTGTGAAGAACACGAACCCCTAGCCTGCGATTCGCATTTGACTCTGCAATAGTCAAGTTCTGCTCCATTGGTAATGGATCCAGCTCTGTTCACAGGAGAGAAGCCAATCCATGAAGTTAAAAGGGTAGCTCAAAAATTCATAAAACTTGGTACAGTTCTGTGTAAGAGCAGATCTCATCTAGGCTAATCTGTTCACCACCTTTGGTACTAGCAATGCAGTTTCGTTGAGTTAAAACGGGATAACATTTAATGAGTTCATGACCTCTATACATAGAGCGCAGCCGGGTTTTTATTTCACGTAAGTCTTAGAAATGCATTTTACCGCAGTGATAGACGACCAAATTCAGGACTAGGACTAGTCATTGTCCAGTCAAAGAAGAGAAAACTATGACTACGGAAGGTAGAATACGACCGAATTTATGACTAGGACTGGTCATTCTCCAGTCACATGAGAGGAAACTATGACTACGGAAGATGAATATAGAATTCGAGAGGGGATGAGCTCCCCTCATTTTCTGCTGGCACATGGGATAACATTGACAGTCAGCCATATCTGAGTTGTACCTGAACTATGCTGTACGAGGTCCATACATATATCTGCCACTCAATATTAGGAAATATAGACTAGTAGCGATAAGGAGTTTACGGTCTGTCTAACACCTGTTATCCCCGAAGACTTTAATTATAAACAAGAGATGCTGAACAACAAACGCTGCAAATCCATTGCCACGCCAGATTCTAGTTGTTCAGGAGTCAGAGACGAGTCAGTGACATAAACTACAACTCAGGAATTAATGATGTATACCCTTCGTCAATTATGTCATATAAGGCAATAGTTCTAAATTATTTTGGACTCTTACATCCAATACCAAAGTGTATCCTAGGTGGCCCCCTTACTACCTTGTAAATCTTTGCAGCCGCTTCTGCAAATTGTTGAGTGCCTTCTGGCAAAACCATGGTGTTGATGACAAAGTGTCCTATCTCCTCTTCGAAGATCTCGGTCTGCACACTTTGAGCATGAGAATTCTGTTAATATCCACTTTCCATGCCCACAAATTCAGATGCACTGATAGACACCCATAGAGCATGAGATCCATCCGAAGACCGCATGGAAGAATGAACTCACCACTTGTAACCGGGTAAGTCTCTTATCATCCCAGGGTGGGGGGGGGGGGGGTGTCATCCCATGAATTCACCTTCTGCTCCACTGGTAATTGATGCCTGCAGCTCTGTTCTTAGCAGAGAAGCGAATCCATGAAGTTAGAAAGGTATCTCAAAAACTCCTAAAATTTGTTTCAATTTTGTAACAGCAGACTTCACCTAGGTTAATATGATCACAAGCGTCGATACTACCAATGTAGGTTCATTGAGTTCGAACAGATAATTTAAACATAATTAAATTCAACCAGAACGATACTGTAGGCCAATCCAGTGCTATGATGGTTTTCGCGAATCGATGACTGGCAAAAGTCATTGTTCACCCGACGAATGCGGAAATTCTGACTAAGCAAGGTAGAATATGACCACGACAGTGACATGGTGACCATTTTCAGTCACCTATAACTCCGCCTTCAGAGTAGATGATCAGAAGTCCCAACGAATCAATGCACAGGTGATTTTGGCGGCGTCGAAACCATGATTGGGAGGCTTTCGCGAATTGAAGTGGGAAGTAATTGAGGGGAGGGTGGCGGCGGGATGTACCTACCACCAGGAATGGCGATTCCTCCGAGCTCTGCTTGGTGGTTCTCCTTCACAGCTTCCCTTCCGCTCTGCGATGGAGCTGCGCTCTCGGAAAGCAGTGCCTTCGGCGGCTGAGGATGATAGCACCTCCTCCGACACAAGCGGGACGAGTACCTCGGGAGACGCTACTTCGAAAGAAGGGTTTGGTGGGGGCGAGGGGGCCCAGGTTCCGGATTATAAGAGGCAGCGGCAGGAAAACATCAAGAGGAATGCGGAGAAGCTTGCGGAGCTGGGAATTGAGATCCTGGCTGGGGCTCTGAAGTCTACTTTGACAGTCCCCCCGAACGCGGTGGAAGGAGAGGCGAATACCAAGAGCAAGAAGGCTACGCGGAACCCCGGCGCCAATAGCCTCGAGAAGTGTCAGGGCAGCGTGCAGTACTTAAACCCTGAACCCTAACTTAAGGCCTCACTTTTGACTTTCAGCCTGCTCCCAAAGATCGCATGTGTAGCTCTCTTGAAATAGTCTCTCACACCCCTGCAGTTTCCGTTTACTGACTTCGTGATCTTCCTCTGCTCTTCAGACAGGATGCCAAGAGTTTGGGTAATCGGGCTGTGCGCAGGCGTAGTGAGCGTCTGAAGAACCTGCCGCCGACACCCCAGAGGAGTACGCGTTTGGCGAAGGCCACAAATCGAGCCCCGGACCCAGAGGGCAGTACCTCCGCGGAGTGGCAAAGCGAGGACGAGAGTAGCGCAAGCTCTACTGAACTCGCCAGCGACGACTCCCGTGGCGATGGCGAAGTTCAGACCTCCGCATTAGGGCTCCGAGGGGGCGAACGCGTTGCAATCTGTCTTCAGGTAAGTCCCCTCGGTACTCGGTTTTCTCCATCTCGGTGTGGCACATTGTTCAGACCCGGTTTAGCTCCGCATTCTGTTCGTATCTGATTCTGGCGTTTTTGGGACCGTGTTGTGGCGGTTGAGGGATTGACTTTGTGCCACGGTATTGTTCTGGTATGTTCTCACCGATCAATCCTGCTCTGATGCGATTTTCTCAATGTTGTGTCTGGCGTGTGGAATGGGTTCTCGTGTTCTGTAGAGCTTTGTTTTCTGCAACGTCTCGTTGCGTGTCCTTGCGGTGTGTAATTGGAGTTCATAGAATTCCAGGTGTGCTGATTCATTGAAGAGGCAGCTGCTTCGTTTGTTTTTCTTCTGAGTTAGAATCACTATCCTTAGATTGTGTTTTTTTTATTGTCAAGTAGTGGATTGATAGGAATCTCTTTGTCATGTTTGAATTTCTGTTAGTTTGGGCTGTTTGCAGTGTCTCGCACATTCTCTCCACTTCTCTATCTCCCTCACCTTCTATTTTTCCCCTCTTTCATTCGTAATGTTCTTATTTTCTTCTTTCCCTCTCAATCAGTTTGGGCTGTTTCAGCTGCTGCGCACATAGTCTCCCCCTCTCTCTCTCTCCCTCACCTTCTATCTCTCTCTCTCCCTCACCTTCTATCTCTCCCTCTCCCTCACCTTCTATCTCTCCCTCTCCCTCACCTTCTATCTCTCCTTGTCTGTAATTTTTTTTTTTTTTTTTTTTGGTTTTTGTTATTCTGTTTCTGTCAGTCAGATTGGGCTGTTTCAACTCTCTCGCACTTGACTGCACATCCCGTACCCCCTCCCTCACCTTCTGTCTCTCCCTCTCCCTCACCTTCTATCTCTCCTTCTCTTTAATTTTTTTTTTTTTTTTTTTTTTGTTTTTGTTATTCTGTTTCTGCTGCGCAGATTGGGCTGTTTCAACTCTCTCGCACTTGACTGCACATCCCGTACCCCCTCCCTCACCTTCTATATCTCCCTCTCCCTCACCTTCTATCTCTCCTTCTCTTTAATTTTTTTTTTTTTTTGTTTTTGTTTTTGTTATTCTGTTTCTGTCAGTCAAATTGGGCTGTTTCAACTCTCTCGCACATGACTGCACATCCCGTACCCCCTCCCTCACCTTCTATCTCTCCCTCTCCCTCACCTTCTATCTCTCCTTCTCTTTAAATTTTTTTTTTTTTTTTTTTGTTTTTGTTATTCTGTTTCTGTCAGTCAGATTGGGCTGTTTCAACTCTCTCGCACATGACTGCACATCCCGTACCATTGCTCCGTCACCTTCTATCTCTCCCCTCTTTGACTCACTCCTTTTTTTTTTTTTCCTTTCCTCTCAATCAATTTGGGCTGTTTGAAGTCTGTCGCAGGTTATCTCCACCTCTCTCGTTCTCCCTCACCTTCTATGCCATCCACTCTTTCATTCACTTTTTTTTGTTTTTATTTTTATTTCTTCTTTTCCCATCTATTTGTTTGGACTGTCTGAACTCCCCCGTGCATTCTCTCCACCTCTTTCCCTCTCCCTCACCTGAACTCTCTTTCGCCCTTTCGGTCGCTGCTTTTTCCTGTTTTAATTTCATTTCCTCGCATTCAGTGGACGCTGTTTGAACTCTTTCGCACGTGATTGCACATTCACTCCTTCTCCCTCACCTTCTATCTCTCCCCCCCTTTCATTCTTTTTTTTTTAATTTTCTTTTTCTGTCAATCACTTTGGGTTGTTCCTACTCTCTCGCACATTCTCTCCAGCTCTCTCGGTCTCCCTCACCTTCTATCTCTCCCCCTCTTTTATTCGTTGTTTTTTAATTGTTTTTTTCTTTTCGACTCAATCTGTTTGGGCTGATTTAACTCCCTTGCACATTCTCACCTCCTCTCTCGCTGTCCCTTACGTTCATTCTCTCCCCCACTGTCACTCGCTGTTTTATATCTCTTTCTTTTCTTTTCCTCTCAAACATTGTGCATCTGTAACTCCTCTCTGGATTTCACAGGGGACAGGGCATTCAACCGAGCCAGCTGTGTGGGAGGTTCCGAAGAGAGGTCCTGGCGGTTCTACGATTCCAAGAAGCAGTGCAGCGACCAAACGCCCACCGCAAGCACCGCAACCTGAACCTTGCAAACGCTTCAAGATGTCGGAAGAAACTCTTTCAGAGGAGCCCTTCGATTACTGCAACGACCTTTCCGAAGATCCACCGAAGATGGGAGGCAACACACTGCACACGCGTGGCATGGCTGCCATCAATCCCTGGCTTCCTCCTATCCATGCACTGGATTTGGAGATTGCGGAGAAGCAGCTGCAACTACTGCAGTGGAGGCGGGCGATGGAGTTGCAAGAGACAGGTGGGAACTCCTCGTATTCTCCATCAGGGATGACTGAGAGCTTTGGCCAGCCCTCATACGACTCCGTTGCGAAGTCCAGAAGACGGACCGTCTTAAGACAACAGCAGCCCCATCCAGTACCTTTTCAAGATCCAGGGGGGCCTCGAAAACACCTTGTGGAGGTTGATCTAAGGGGACATCCGCAAGGACAGAGCAGGCCACTATGGCTAACTTGTCTTCGTGGTCATGCACAGGATATAGATTTCAGCGAGGACAACTACAAGACTCTGAGCACTTCTATGCTGCTCGCTGTCAAGGAACGGGTGGACAACACGTTTGAATACCATGGTGGCCTCGGCTATGTCACAGAGGAGGCTTTCCACAGCATTTTGAAGGGCCAGTTGAAGGTGAGAAGATACCAGCTGAAGAAGCGCATGACTGAAGGGAAGGACAGGCCGAAGCACATCAGGGTAGACCATTGGGTGAAGTTGTCGAAGCTCATCGATTCCGAGAAAAAACAGCAAGAATCAGAGAGGATGGCTCTGAACTGCGGGCAGGTGAAGAGACCGTCTTCAGCTGGGCGCAATGAAGAATACGTTCGAGCCAGCTTGGTGAGTCTTCAGCCTTTCACATCATTGTTTTCTCATTTTAAGCTTGCTGGTTCCTTCAGAGGCTTTATTCAGAGTCATGTCCTTAGATGCACCGCAATAATCTCTCTGCAGGCAATCGAGCTGGAGAGAAGTCCAACACGAGTTGAAATAGAGACAGAGCTGGCACGGGTTAAACATGCCCCAAGGAAACTCATCTCCGGGAAAGAGACCTCTCCGAGTAGCCGAGTCTCGAATGCGCATCTAGAACACGACAATGACTGGCGGAGATCCATGGAGAAGAACATTGAACGCATCCTGCAGCACCTGCATATTCCAAGTACCACCCCCATGAAGGCAGCAAGTGCGAAGGGTAGCTTTAGCTCAGAGACCAGCGCCACAGACACATCATCCACACGAGATCAGGTGAAGGAAAGTGCCAGCGCACTTCAGGTTTGAGAACCATTTGGACGTCCCTCTGTTTTGAACTTGCTTTAGAGCTCTTGCTGGCGCATTTCTTCGATTCTCGGGCATTAGTTCTAAAACCTTTCAGATTCACTATTTTGTGACATTTTCTAGTAATTGATATGTGACTAAGATACCACACCTTGCTATCTAATGCTGAGCATGAAAATAGAATACGTGACTGATAGTAGTAAAGGGCTTAGTAGTACTTTGACTCGTCGTAATCATCGTCCACGAATATATCACTATTCACAGTAATTAAGTTTGAATAAGTGACTGGAATCGTAGCGAACGTACGGCAGTATTGAACGAATTTGGGAGTCATGAGTACATTGCTAAAGACCTTCACTAATACGGTCCACATTGTCTTCTTGCCCCTGATTTTAGCAGGCATTGCAGGAAGGAGAGGATGGCGAATCGCAGCCCCCTGACCCGGAGGAGGAAGAGGAGAGTCCTGCAGTCGGTGATGTTAAGGACCCACATACAGCGGCAGTTTCCAACAATCCAACACGAGCTTTGAAGACTTCCAAGCGTTTGGCGAAGGAGGACAGTCGAGCTAAGAAAAAGATGCGTATGACAGAGGTGGAGAAGTTGAAGAAACACAATGACAACGAGAAGAAGCACAGGGAATCCCGGAGATCCAAGGAGAAGACTGAGAAGGTTTCCGAAATGAAGGAGAAGGACGGCAACACTGATAGCCAGCAAAACGCGAAAGGGAAGAAGAAGAAGAACTCCCCCCTAGAACCGGTAAGTAAACATGTAAGTCTCCCCCTCGGCAGGGTTTCTGACTAATTCATATAGTTCGCATGTACGAGACTTCAGTAGATGCAGTCAGAATGTATGAATCTATTTTGTGTAGTAGCAATGAAGTTCCAAGATGTGTAGGGCCTAATAGTCATTACGTTATAATCTATCAGTATTTGCAGCAGTGCCCTTTGAATATGTCAGTGGGAATGGTAATGAAGTAGCGGCACTGTGGAAAGCATGAACAAAATTCTGGGTGGCTTCCAAACAGGACTAATGTTTTTTTTTATTGTTGTTTTTCATGTCAGGCTTTGCAAGAAACCGAAGCTAACCCGGGGTCCCCAGAGGGTCAGTTTGTGTGGTCGAAAGTGAACTCCAGTGCACCAGTAAGTGCCACGCCACACGGATTCCATCCAGCTGTCCTCTTTGCCATAACCCTGAATTCGCATGTGTAGGTCCTGCTTAGCCCCTTCTTGCAATGTTATGCATTTCTTTTTGACGAATTCCGTGTGCCTACTATGTCACTGCTTGACCTCTTTCTTATACATACATGTGTGATCTGATTTGACTATACGCGATAAGGAAGATTGAGCATGACTGACTGATCATTCTTGCTTTGTTCTTTTATTACCGGTTGTACAGGAAACTTGGGACTCGGAGTTCAAGCCAGGTGACCCTGTGAGACTTAAGGGACTAGAAGACAGCGAGGAAGATAAAGTTGTGGCAGTCGGGAAGGTGCACAATCAAGCTGGGGCTACACTACACGGGAAAGAAATATTTTCAGGTGCCGTGGCTGTAGAACTGATCAGAAGCCTAGATGACAGTTACCGCTTGTTTTCTCCCGTGGATCTAGATGACCCCTCGGTGACCTTGGTAGGACAGGCTGTAGGGCATTTTGTGTTGTGGCCCACAGATTTCATGGACATTGACCTGTCCTTCTCCCAGGCAGGTTAGATCGGTCGAGGTACACTGTCAGTGCATTTTGTTTCATTCACAATTTTCTCTTCCAGTGAAAAGTTTGACCATCATTTGCATGACCTGGCGTAGTTCTTTCAACCGCACTATTGACTTCTATTAGTCAGTACTGTCGCGTGATAACCGTAATGTAGTTTTCAAATCGTCGACTTACTGCAGTCACTGGCGTACGTTCAATTATGACTATGCGAAGTGAAGTTCTGGTGACAGAACTACCGAATGAAAATTGGAAGTTGACTAACGGCAGTGAAAGAATCAACTCTAGGAGGACTCCACCTAGTCATCAGAAGATATATTACTCACTATGTATAGTAAAATACATATGACTCTGAAGAGTCGCATTATCTAAAGTCCGTGTATGACGCAGTCCAGTCACAATCACCTCACTATGCGTAGTGATAAAACCACTAGTCACATGACTGACACCTCACTACAATCAGTCATGCCTGTTTCGTAATTTCCGCATCCCAGACTACGTATAGTGACTACCATATGGCTCTACCTAGTCATATTATCTGAATTATATGACTAGCAATAGTCACCGGCACAGTACTATGTGTAGTGATAAAGTCGTTGATATATTGAGTAATGACTGACTACGCGTAGTCAGATTAGGTAGACGTTATTTCAGTATTTGCAACTATGGGTAGTTATATTTAGATGACTATAATCAGTCATATTTTCTCTACTGGAAGTATGACTCCAGTAAGTCATTATCTCAGTACTATGCGTAGTAATAAAACTATTCAGTTGTTGACTAAGTAATTACTACAATTAGTCACCCAATGAAGAGTCTCACTTAGCTGGTGACTCCATGCAATCATGTATTGGTAATTCAAAATAGTCACGGATACTCTCTAGATGACTATGTGTAGTCAACATCACGTGACTGTAAATGGTCTTCATTTTTCCACTCAATATATGACTCATCTAAGTCACCATCTTACTACTATATGTAGTAATTAATTTATTCAGTTGATGACTAAGAAATCACTGCAATTAGTCATACAAATGAAGACCCTCAGTTAATATTAGTGACTCCGTAGAGTCAGGCGTTGTTAATTCATAAGAGTGATGGATACCTTTGAAATGACTATTCTGAGTCAATTATCCATGACTCTACGTAGTCATATTTACCCAAGTCCCAGAGCAGGTCCCTTGTCGAGGTCCCAAAACACCATGGGAACACAGTATCGGGAACAAAAACAGGCCGATGTGACCGCTAGTCAGATTGTCCGGAGCGACTGGTTCAAAATGACTGGAAACGGTATAAGTCACATTTTGGTTTATGCCCTATTCCAGTCATAAAACCCAGTCACATTGGGCTGGATTTGTTGTAGTGTAACACCGTGCACAATAATAATATGTGCGAGAGAGGTTGATATCGGTCTCTATAAACGAAGAGAAACACTGTCCAATATGACTTCTTTTAGTGTGCTGAACAATACTTGAAACCTTGGACCTACCAAGTCTTCACTATACGCAGATTACATATACTTAAGAGCATAAATGCAACCAGTCGAAGAAAACATAGAAAAGGAATATTCGTAGTTGCAGCCTCGTTACCAAGGGCAATGATCTGCATACGGGTAAGAGGGAAAATACCAAAATCGACGCGAACTGCTAAGGATTAAAATTATACGAGCTCTAAAAAACAAAAAAACAATATGTAAGTTCTTGCGTTTATACGGAAACAGTCCATTATGTTCATCCCAATTCTAAACTGAATGCAATGGGAACTAAGGTCTACACATGATAATTACTTTTTTTACAAGTGAAGCTCAACTCATCTATTGATAAGACAGACTCCGGAAAGGTAGTCTCCCTCAATAGCGGCGCAGTGGTCTTCTCGTCAAACCGCATCACTCGCTGGCAAGGCAGTGGATGTGGGACTGAATCTCTGGGTGCTTGAAATTCCGCAGGAGGGTGAGCCGAGGTGATTGCACGGAGTAGATTCATCAGAGGTTCAGTATGAGTACAACCAAGGAGCAGAGTAACAACGGTCTTCGGGGACATCCTCTACAGTGTCATCGGCCATCAGAATCGGATGTGCGGGTGATGATCCGCGGATGCTCGTGGAGTCCTGATACAGACGGCAATACTTAGCGAGGTGGATGTCGGATGTTTCTCCAAGTGACAGCGTTTCCTGGTAACATAATTCACCCCAAAGAAATGTGATAGAAAACTGAATAAATTTCCCAAGCGATGGAACATTTGGAATGATGAGACCATGTGCTTTTTTTTGCACGTAAACCTCGGACAACCAACTGAGTACGATGGCCTTCTCCATCTCCAAACAACACGAAAACTCTCAGTCGGAGCAAACAGGGAAAACGGAGACAGTATATGATTAAAATGCTGTTATTTCTCAAATGGAAGGTGAGGGAGAAGCAGGTATTCTCGAAGACAACACTCAAAGCAAGCATCGTTCACCACAACAGCCGGGAGGTAACTGAGGAATAAGGATACAAGAGTGAATTGGAATCCTAGTAGAACTCTAGAGCTTAAAAAATTGGATATGTTGAAGTAAGGCAGATTTTTTATTTACGTGAGATCGTGAATGCATAGGTGGGAGGTGATTGAAACCTAAGCGTAATGAACAAAATGACATCAGTAAAATCTAAGGAAGCGCTTCTATATAGCACTCTGGGGTCTACACATGCGTGTATATTGTACAAATCCATATTACGTACGTGCAATCTGTTATCACTTGGTGTGAAATAATCTCGGTACAATGACTCGGATTTCTCAAGGTCATGTATACATGTGCGAATATTGCAATCCAGATCTCTCAGTGTCTCTAGAGATACCTAGGTTCATATGCTTATGATGTCAACTTCCAGATCTGTAAGGAAGTGCCTTAGGTGCACAGAGATACAACTTACAAATCTTCGCACAAAATTAAAACAAAGATCTTTTGCATTGAATCAATGCTGGGGATATATGAAGGTGATCGCAATCTGAATTAGCCAAGCAATACAGCTTCCTAGAGTTTTGAACATGGAGCAAAACTATCGGATATAGGGATTTAACCTGCGGATTCGTCGACGTGTAGATAGGGAGTGAAATCTACACAAACGATCATTCTCGATTCTAGTTCTATACCAAGATTATGAGCACATGTACCGCTGATCAGGTTTCAAGGATCGGATGAAACGGACCTAGGTAGATCGATGGAGCACCATATGGGCGTTGTAAATCTCTGAACGAAGAAGAAGGGGACACGCAACTAACAGTAACGACCAGTTCACAAGATACAACCTTGTGTTGTTTTTAGCGTCCCTAAAGACTACAAGCGGACATCGTGTCTCAAATTGCAATGCACCATTTGACTAAATTCCTACTAGTGTAGAAAGATTATTATCTCTAGGGATGTACATTTCCTAGAATTAGAGATAGGAATCCCAAACCAGAAGGATATGCCGTCACCTGACGACGACATCCTAAGGTCCTTCTTGAACCTGAATTCTCTTACATCTACCGAACCTGCAACATCACCTACTGTTAATACAGATCCCTTGACCCCAGACGCAACCCAGACCCAAGTACAGTCTGTTCCCCATCTAGATTATCCTGAACCACAATCACCAAGCAACACTACTTCAGTACCTTCTATACCTACAATCCCGGACACTTTACCTTTACCACCTAGATGATCTTCCCAATTCAGAAAGCAGAACGTCAGATTGGACGACTACATTCTTACAGTCTCTCCAGATGATCTAGATATATCTATGTCCCATAACCTGCAAGAGTTACCATCAGAAAAAAATTCCTTAGACAAAGCGCTACTTAGCCCCCAATGGAAGTCAGCAATGACAGATGAGCTACAATCAATTCAGAAAAACGAAATCTGGAGACTAGTTCCTTTACCTGCTGGGAAGAAAACAATTAGCGCAAGATGGGTGTTTAAGGTAAAACTAGGATTAAATGGCGAGCCTCCACGGCATAAGGCTCGAGTGGTAGCTCGTGGATATGAGTAAAAGTCAGGGATAGACTTTGATGAGGTCTTTGCCTCTGTCGTAAAATGGTCAATAACGAGGTCCTTGGCAGCAACAGCAGCAAGTAAAGGCCATCAAATTCACCATCTTGATTTCAAGACGGCCTTCCTATATGGCCATCTTAAGGAGGAAGTATTTATGGAGGAGCCACTTGGATTCATTTGACTTGGACAGGAACACTTAGTATGCAAGTTAGATAAATCACTTTATGGTTTAAAGCAGAGTCCCAGAATGTGGTAGGAAAGAATAGACTCCTTTCTACGATCAATTGGCATGATCCGCAACCACAGTGATTACAATCTCTACCACATAGGCAGAGGTGACAACAAGACTATCCAAGTGGTCTAGGTAGACGATTTATTTGTCTCAGGGGGAGATGAACAAAGTATCCTATGGTTAAAACAGAAACTAAAATTGGAGTTTGACATAACAGTTTTAGGCCTTGTCACCAAATACCTCAGTATCCAATTCAAGACCTCACCCCAGGGATTTTTCCTCACACAAAATCAGTATGGTAAGGATATGCTAACCATATTCAGCATGGAAAACTCTAGAATTGAGCATGTTCCCCTACCAGCACGATTAATTCTAACTTCAAGCATGAACTCTGATCCAGCAGATACACATGACTACTATAGGAAAGTAGGAAAGCTTATCTTTCTCTCGACAACACGCCCAAACTTGTCTTTCGTAGTAAGCATTGTTTCTAAGTTCATATCAAAGTCGCAACAGTCGTACTTAGAAGCAGTCCACCATATCTTGAGGTATGTTCACAAGACCGCTGACTTCCGGCTCCTGTACATGAAGAACCACAATACAAAGATACATGGATACACAGATGCAGACTATGCCTCTTGCCCCGAGAGTCGGAGGTCCACAGGTGGCTATTGCTTCCTAATGTCCGGAGCTGCAATCACCTGGCAATCTAAATGTCAACCAACAGTTGCGAAGTCATCCACGGAGTCAAAATACATGAGCCTGTCAAGTGCCGCAGCTGAAGCAACATAGCTACGACGACTGTTCACTGAAACAGGTGTGTTTTCATCTATTAAAACTCCACCTCTTCTCTTAACCTTAGACAGCTTAGAAATTCAATCCAATTTGGGCCATCTATCTCAACCATCTACTGTGACAATCAGTCAGCCATTAAGTTAGCACGTATCCCAGTCTTTCACGCCCGTACCAAACACATAGAGGTCCATCATCATTTGTAAGAGAAAATTAGAATATGGTGAAATAAAAGTGGATTATGTTTCCAAAAATTCCCAACTTGGGGATATCTTTACAAAAAACCTAGCTAGGCAGAAATTCGAACTACATAGATCAAAGCTAGGGCTTACCAGCTTGTCTTTGATTTCTCCCTAACCTTTACCCTATAACCTCCTGCCTAAAAATTGCTCCGCATTCAGCTTCCAAACCTCGTACTGGATCTCCTTAGATAAACACCGAGTATGTTGCCTTTACTCACTACTCCTCCAAATGGCGCACTATATCATTGTAGTTCTGGAAGCCTTTGAAATCCTTATCAGAGAAGTACTTTACTACCTCCTCGCATTCCTTCCTTGTAGTGTATAGCCCTGGTCTCGCCCCCTTCCTCACAACATTGTACTTCTTCCCTTGCATGCCCTGAGTAGTCTTCTTAAACTCGGCAACCCTCGCAAGACACGGCTCAAACCTGAAATCATCGCAACTTGGACAAATACCCTTAGGCGGTGTACTACAGGGAATACAATGCTTCGTCTCTTTCTTGACCTCTCTCAGTTCTCCACGTGATATACAGCTAACACTGCTAAGTCCCTTATTTGTCTTCTAATTCTCTGGTTACTCTTAACAAGCCGAACGATTATAACCCATAGTACCCCAATTCAAATGTAGAAAATCTGAACAGAAAAACAAACAACCTAAACCTTAGAAAGTTCCAGAAACCCTTACCTCCATGTGCAGTTACTTCACCTCCTGCGATGCGCTCATGACCCCTGCGAAGTACCGCGGTGTCAACGGTCTCAAACAGCGACACAAATACTTGTTTCAGAAGAAAGAGGATTGCCCAAAGACATGCCCAGGCCGCATCGCCCTGCACACAAAAACGACGCTCAGCAATCGAACTTTCCACACAACCCACATCAAACAATCTCAAGGAAAGTTAACCAAGAAACTCACGAGCGTCGCCCTATTGTCCATCGCAAGTGCCAAAAATCAAACCTGCCTTCTCCGAGCGTGTGTACACAACACTCTCGCAGAAACTTACAAGTGTATAAACAAAAATTAGAATTAGGTTGCGAGCTTCTCAGCTCGAGAGGGGGTGTTGAGATTAACTGTGTTCATTGACCCTTTCATCCGCTATTTCTCGTTACTGTTGATAACAGACAGCTTAATGGTTAGCCAGATTACGGCAGACTTAAAATTAGAATTAGGACTGTGCATAAACTGACAAGCCTTTCTACACAATCTCTCTCAGTTAATGCATCGCCGCATCAGCAGCATATTTCATCATACAATGCCACTGAGTACATCGAACGCTCCAATTTGATAGAAGCCATTCACATGTAGTTCTTAGTCGTTTACGATGGTCTCAGTATATCCCCCTTCAAGTACTAACCAGGTGTATGTTTACGGGGTACTGCAGTGAGTACTGTGTAGCAAGAGAAGCACATGAGGCAGGACGGAGAAGACGTTTCATGTCATTTACCACTTGGCTGCAGGAGCGTGTCACAAGAATAGCCCGCGAAGGATTGAACCCTATGCTTTCTTTACAAACCATGTCGAGGCTACCTTCACCCTTGGTTGAGCATTTTAATTCTATGTAGGCATATGGCTACCACCTAAGAGCAGACGATGAGCAATGGAGATCAGACCGATTATTACTCAAGTGTGTAGATCCTCAAGAGCAGACCGGCATCCTGTAGAGGCATCGTTGAATTATGTAGGTATTTATTCGCGACATTGTGCAAGTGGACTACGGATTGCACCAGTATATAGCACTGGAGTGCTCCTGCGTAAAGCCAAACTAGGAGGGTCCCCCGACGATGAGGAGAGACGAGCATGGATTTTGGTTGCTGAAGTACGTTGCCAAGTAGAGTCCCGACATCGAGCCATAGGTACTTCCCAACCACGTAGAGCAGGTAAGGAAGATTTTTTGTTTTTTTGGAAGAAATCCCTACAAGCTATGGTTTGAAACTGCGCAATAACAATTTTTACAAAATCTCACAAGTGATGAGGGGTTGATGCCCAAGTTTACTTCATGAGTGATGTGCTTGACCAGGATTGGAAAGTGGTGCGACAAAGGGAACTGAGGTCACGTCGTGTGACCACGGAGCCTGAGGGCCAAACATTGAGCGCAACAGGCAGATTGGATGCCACAACCATGTCTGCCCGACAAGTAAGAGAGAACATAGAACGTGCTGGAGGTGCACGTGCAGAAGCTGTGTCTAGGACAGAGGTGGAGCAGGTTATGGCGGGAGAAGAAGGCGACGACGACGACTTCTTGTACGCGGACACTGATTATGTCGACACTCTGGAAGACGAGAATGTCGAGTTTGATGAACACGCGCACTTCTGTCATCCAACAGCAGGGGCATAGAGTGGTTTTTGAAATCTCGAGAAAGCACACAAGGTTGAATTTACTGTTGAATTGTACTCTATATTTTATATGTTCATTTACAGAGAGCATGTCTACTGATCCAGTTAACATGATGAGGGAGTTTGGGTGAAGCAAGTATAGGTCATAATGAATGTGGACGTCATGAACCGAAGGACCTCTGTGTATAAACGCGTGGCTCACTTACAAGAAGCAGCTACCAGTTACAGGAAGTGGCTTTCAGTTCTCAGAAATTCGCAGCTCTTATGATTTCACTACAGGATGGTTTCACTGATAGGGGCGACATCTGTTCCGTTTCGCCTAAGTCAGTTGCACTGTTGGTGGTGCGAACTCTCGGTGCCGAAGCAGGTAAAATCGTTTCTACAAATGAAGCACATGTAGTAATAGCAATGTCGTTTCTGCCTGTTCGCTGATTCATGATTTTTGTTTACGAGCCCGTACAATTTTTGGAGATGTTATGGGGAAAATAGTGTCCAATATATTGTTTTTTCCTCTGGAAAGCCAGTCTGATAATTTTTATCCTTCAATGGTCTAAGCTTTCTTTATTTTCTTTCATTAACACGTAAATATCTTATTTACTGAAACAATAACCGAATACTGGACATCAACAAACAAAGAGCAGTGTCTGCTGAGCACTGGTATGAGGAACATACAAATGAAGACCTCCGCTAGTTTCATCCTGAATGTTGTGTTGCTTGGAAGTACAGAAATTGTGCCTCACCGGTGTAGGTACTTTTCTCTAAGAATTGCCTGGGAGGGCTTCTACCTTGTCACGAGTTTCGGATACTTCATTGCCTCTCAGATAAAGAGGTATACTAAATCGTTGCACTGTGTGAGTTATTCTTATTGCCTAAGTGGAATGAATTTGGATATGCAAAATACTTGGAATAGATGCGCTAAGTTGGCATGCTAACCTTATACCCCCTTCGCACCGGTGGACGGGAAACTACGCGATGCAACCCTCTAACACTGTGCAGCCCCAAAAAACTGGTTTTTGTTCACACTTTGAAGGGAACGAAGTGGGTATTTTGGATGGGAGAGGTAGGGGGGTGAGGTGGCATGGATGGGAGGTTTCAGACCGAGGTGGACAGCAGCCACTCCCTTGCCCATGATGGCAGAAAATGGATTTGATGAACTGGTGAAATTTCGACTGAACTTGAGTGCTTGCCCGGAGAAGAGAGGCGGGCAGGGCTGGGCAGTCTGTCAAGGTGCCCAGGAGTTGATTCGAACCCCCTCTTCCTTCGCGACGACGTTGGAGTTCCAGTGTTGTTTTCTGTGTTCTCTTTGTGTTTCGTTGTTGCGCAGCCAGTGTCTTCTCTTTGTTTTGATCTGGTTTCTCTGTAGTTTTACTTTGCGCATTGTACACTTCGCTTTGCGATTACCCTCGGCCCCCCAATCGCTTCATTTCTCGGAGTTCCTGGTAGATTTTCTGGGGCTGCGCGGGGTGGCGGAGACTAAAGACTCCAGGTGAACACCTTGATTGTAACCACGCTCCCCGATCATCTTCTGCAGTGCATGTCTTCAGCGTTCAGTGAGACGATTGTCATTAGAGTGTATGTTATTTTATTTGTTTTCATGTCCTTTGGGTGCTCTCAGAATTGGTACTGATCTTCTGCTTTGTGATGTGCATCGCAGATTGGAAACTTTCCAATTCGTATGCTGCTGAGGCGGTGGGGGGGCTCGGAGGTTCTCGTAGGTCGTAGTAATCTGGCGATGTCGCTGGGATAATTGTGGAGGTTTGTTGTCGTCAATTTCGTCTTTTGATTTCTCTGCTTCCACCCGTAGATCATCGACTGCGTTATTAGAGTGGTTGCAACTGAATTCTGCGTCGAGGGTTTAGGTAGCGCTCGGTTAGGGTTTTGTACCGTGTCTGTCTTCTCTAGTGCCATCGAACTGGTACTCACTTTCACATAAGAAAACCGAACTAGAGCCTGGAGGATTATTTCTACTTTAAAAGTGGTGGCTATACCATGCAGTGCCAAGCCGTAGTAGACAGATCTCGGAAGTTTATTGACCTAGCTGTGGGCATGCCTGGCTCCACTAACGACGCACGTCAGCTCAGGCGGTCCATGCTTTACCAGAGGGCAACCACTGGTAATTTGTTTGATCATGCAGATTCAGTTGAAGGTTTTGTTCCTTACCTGATTGGCGATAAGGGTTACCCAATTCTTCCTTGGCTCATAACTCCCTTTCGTGACATGCCTGGTGTGCACCGCTTTGTTCAAGAAACATTATTCAATCGAAAGCTGTCAAGAGCCCAAAGTGTTGTTGAGAATGCTTTCGGCATTCTCAAACAAACATTTCGGGAACTTCACAGCGCATCAGATCTTCATGTCACACTTCTGCCGGATGTGGTTGTTACTTGTTGTATTCTTCATAATATGTTGCTTGGGCAAAGTGTGGAACAAGTTGAGCGACTCCTTGCTATGCTGCAAAGAGAAGGACTTGCGCCTGCTGTTGACGATGACCCAGATCCTGACGGTCAAGACGAAAAGGTTCCCCCACAGGACGAAGCACATGGCAAAAACAAACGCAGACGACTGTCTGCATTCCTCGTCCAGGATCGAGTTTAAGCTTCGGGAGGTTACTGTAACGTTGGGGGTCGGTTAGAGGGGGGTGGGGGGCTGAGATGGAAGGTGGAAGGGGGGGGGGGTGGTGGTGGGGAGTGGTTGCGGTGTCACTATTATTTACATGCTCCAGTACGTGGAGGGGAGGGTGGGCGGGACGTCGACTGCGGAGGACATACCATTAACAGGTAACTCTTATTTTCTGGTAGAGAGTTAGCATCAAAAGATGGTTTTGTTTTATTACGGTAAAGAGGGGAATTGGTTACAGGAGACACGAAGGAGGAAACATTTTTTTTTTGAGTCCAAGGGACTCTTACAGAAATCAATCGACAAGAACTGTACTAACCAGTACTGCTACGTTGGTATGCGGTGCAGGTAAAGAGAGGCGGAGGAGACTGATGGAGGAGAATAGAGCGACAAGACAGAACCGATAAGCTCTATCCTAGGAAAACTGAAAGTTTTCGTGAAGTAAGCCGTTATGCAAAACGGTGAAAACCATCTGGACTTAATTCTAACATGCCATTGTTTCGATGCGGGCATCGAACATAATTCACGGTGGAGTAGCATCATTGGCTGGATCGCTGGAGTTCGAACCAGTGGGTGCAAGGGCTGCGGTAGTATGGGGGGGTTGGGAGGAGCAGCCGGTGGTGCAACCACACGAGTGATAGCGCTTGCTAAGTTGGAAAGTGCTTGTACAACCATCTGTTGGTTCAGTAAACCAAGTCTAACATGTTCCTAGGCAATCCGGGTGTTCTCAAAAACCGTGCCATCCCTCTCTCTCTTGTACCTGATCAGCTCTTGAAAGTGTTTGGTATGAACATCTAACTTCTCCCTCCCCGTTGTCTTCTGAGTTTCGTTGATGTCGCTCAATGCTCGTACCATCTTTTCAGCGCTTTGATTCACCCCCTCTACAATTGCACTTGCTTCGGCACTTTTTTTTCTTTTATGCCCCGTGCTTCCCATAGTTTGACGTAACTCTGCCGCTGCAGAGGTAGCAGAGGATGATAATACATGCACCTCTGCTGCCCGCCGAGCCTGCATGGTCACTGGCGGGATAGACCCTGCGTGGGCCGAGGGTGCAGGCCAGCTTCCGTGTAGGCTTGACGTCAAGGATGCTGGGGGGGGGGGGGGGGGGGGGACAGGGGTTGATTCCGTGGGGGTAATGCCCGGGGCTGGGGGAGCATTAAGGTTGAACTCTTCGTTCAGACGTCTGGGTGAGTGGAAGTTTGCTCGGTGCCTCCCAAGGTCAGCCACCAAAGCTGTATGATTTGGTGCGGTGCCTGCACCTTGTGCATGGTCATAAGGGAATGTGCCACCATGACTCTGATGGGATGACACACCTGGGGACTCCGTGTCGGAGAGTTCTATAGGTGGAATCACCCTGCCGATGGTGCGGTGCCAGGCCTCCTCACCTTGACTGTCCATGTCGTCCATACCGAACTCCACATGCGGGATAGGGGCCTGGTAGTTCCCATCGTCAGGGTTCATCATGTCTCGGGAGTAGGGGGGTTTCATGGTCGCTTTATCCTTAAGCCATTCTTACATGTTCCGGTATGCAACTGCATAAAAAGCCTTCGGAAGCTTGAGCAGCTTCTTCTGCTCAGCAGTTGTCTCGGTAAAATACTCCTCGCTGTTCTTACCGGTCCTTGAATGGAAATCCCAAATCTTCTTAAAATCTGAGAGGAGAGTTGACCATTTTTATTTACATGCATCCCTATCTCTGTCCACATCTCCCTCACCTTCGCTAGCATTGAGGATTCTTGCTATCTTCCCCCATTTCCCCAACTCTGGACATATAAGTTCCCGAGGATCATCTACTGACATTTCTTCCACATACTCTTGGCGCTTAGCCTCAAACAACGACAGAATCTCAGCCTTGCTCCAGTTGGGGTCTCTCTCCTTTTTCCCTGATGGACCAGCTTCCTCATCGACTGCTCTCCCCTTCCGAGCCCCTCTCGCAACTACTCTTCTCGGCTGGGGGGTGCCTGAACTTGTACTGCCTGAATTGAAATCAAGTTTCCACTGTTATGTTGTCCACTAGAAAAGTATCTCAACCATGGACTGACTTGACCGTCGGAGGGGGTTTGGGGGGGTGTGCAGGACTGGTTTTCTACTTTCAACGCGACAGCGCTACAATCCGAGCTAAACCTCCGTGAGAGCATGGATTGGAAGGTGTCGACAGAAACACTCTGAAATAGAGATGACCTCTGAAGACTTCTTCCATGCGGTGAGCTTTCTCACTCAGATTACAGCACTTCTATGGATAGTATAGCCTCGGCAGAAGGCAACATTGTATGCTGTACATCTAGCTTGTTCATTTTCACAGTTTGTTTCGCTACAAACACACTCTGAATTGAAACGAAAAAAAAAAAAAAACCACATAGCTCTATCACTTACATGGTTGTTGACCATCTCCTTGCAGGTCGATTGTGTGATCAGCCATGGTAGCGAGGCAGTCCACCGCACGCTAGAAGCTGAGACGAAATCTAGGCCGCAACCGACCCAATGCTGAAGAGTAGAATAGAATACAATAACGCAGACTAGAATTTCAACTGTAGCAGACTTGTTATGTATCTGCCGATTTTTTTTTTAGGCCGGGGCAATGTGCCCGGGCAGTACACCGGGCACCTACTTCGTAGCAAGTGTACTCCAGTTCGAACGTAAAAATCTCCGAAACCATTGCAAACTTAACTGCTCTCTTGCTTTCGTTTTCCATACCTCCGTTGTAACTCTGTTTTTTTTTACTAAAGATGGAAATTACGACCCTTCCGTGTCCACTTCCTGCCACTGCTTTACAACTCCACTGCAACCGTAGTTTACTCGTTGATAAACTTGTGTCACCGCACCTGATGACTAGGTTCGGCACTTGTCAACTGTCTCATGTGTGAATCCCCTCTTCCCTAACACCCCTTTAACTAAGTCTGTACCAACCCCTTCTCCACCGGTGGGAAGGGGGCATTAGATAATGGAAGTGTGATTATGCCCACATGAAGTATAAAAAATACAGCATTGTAGTGTTATTCTAATCACTCTGTTCTGCAGGTATGCTTGTGAATTTTGGAGGACATGTCCATGCTGTGAATGTACATGGCGTTGCATGCCCAACATGAGTAACTCCGTGGATCAGTCGGGAGGCCTGGATTCGTCCTTGGTGGCAACAGTTGCATCTCGACATCTTGCAAACACCAAGGAGGAGTTTCACCATGAATTAGTCCGTAAGATTAAGGCATTGCACCTGTACGATTGCCAGAGCGCCAACAAGTCTACATCTGCCTGGGACCTGGAAGCTCGCGTGCCCAAAGTCTAATCTCACAGCTCGCGTGCTTGAGGTATTAATCTGAACTCCGGTTCCATACTTGTGTGGTGATATGTCAGGTCTCGGATTAGATGCTGAAGCATGCGAAGCATGTGTACCCCTTCAACACTCCTCTCACCGAAGAAGCATAATACTACAGAATGATTTTCGAGAAACAGTTCTCCCAAGTGAGTCTGAGCCCTAACTCAAGCTAAATCGCTACAAGGCGTTGCGTATGGAAGGATTACGGTATCCGCACTTTAGCGAGTTCTTCTCCGTGGAATGAATACGATCCCCTTGAACCCTAATCATAAGTTGGATAGAACGTACTAAATTGCAGGAGCGGGGCAGTTCATATATAAATTCTGGGAGTATAGGAGGAGGGGACTTACGCATTGGATTCTATCATCTCGAAGGCATACCCTAAACCAGTCCAGCCCGTGTAGTTGCTTCACCGTGTTCTGATGTTCCTCTATCCACCCTGCGGGGCAACGAACCTCTACCTATGGACATGGCAGAAGTTGACGATGCTAGTACAGAGCCATTGCGGACGTAACCTTACTACGTCTCCGACAGACAAGCCTTGGAGTTACACCCCCGGGAGATCGTTATCATCGTTCGCGATTATCAATGCAGTGCATCCCGAAAGACTCAAAATCAATCCAAATAACATCAGGTTCTTCGTGTAATCCTTATATTCTTGTTTTCGTTTCCAGGCTCCGAATGCGTATACTATACACATGTTTTCCACTTAAGTAGACTGCGGTGCTTAAACTGGTAGTCTCAGATCATGGGTCTTTGGCTTCGCTAAACCCAATTGAGCGGACCCGACGCGTGCAATTGTGCTACGTGCACGTAATTGCATACTTATGTGACTTTGAAGTTTGTGACCCACATTGAACCGTGACCTCATATGGCGGCAGGAAGTTGGGATTTGTCTGGAGATGAAGAGGGCACTGCCGCAATTGGGACAAGAGCACAATCCCGTTGTCTCATTAAGAAGGTAACACGGTTGCGAACCGTATTGTAGTATGTCTGGCGTTATACGATGTGTGTGACGTCCATACTTCCCCAATGAAGCCAACAACATGAGATGGCTGCGCCACAATGAACTGGGTTTCTGTCATTTCTGGGTGACAGGTTTCAGTAGGAATGACTGCGCGTGTCGTGGAACTCCATGTCTCTCGGAGTCAAGTCACATTTGATATCATTCCAAGGTTGGTGAAACTAAGCCCATGTCCCATTCGCATGTTTTCCATATCCTCTCATGATTCAGTTATCATGTCTTAGCATTGTTGCAGAGAGTGGGATGTCACCGTCCTCTCGGAGCCAATCTCATGGTAATGCCTGGCGACTATAAGAGCAGGAGGTGCCTCTGATTCTGCTGCATTTGCATTGAGGAAGGTAGCGATTCTTCGGAGACCACCGCGGTGCGTTTCTCTTGCTCAAGTAGATTAGTCCTTCTCTCTCG
Source organism: Ceratodon purpureus (assembly GCA_014871385.1). Classification (NCBI taxonomy): domain Eukaryota; kingdom Viridiplantae; phylum Streptophyta; class Bryopsida; order Pseudoditrichales; family Ditrichaceae; genus Ceratodon; species Ceratodon purpureus. The sequence continues at coordinate 42,074,843 of CM026426.1, forward strand.
CTTGATTCTTGTCCACGCGTAGGTCCTGCTCCTCTCCTTTGTCGTTGTTGGCGTCTGTTGTAGGTCATCGAGGGTTTTTTGTATTATTTTCCATGAAGAGCATGAGCGTCTGTTTGTGGTCTGAAACGTCCACTGCTTCGAGAAGTCCTTCAAGAGAACGGGAAACTAGGGATTAAGTTAGGATTTCTTGTCGAAGTTGGTCATGGAGGCTGTAAGTGTTTGCAATGTTCTCCTTCGACCACAAGGGCGACAACGGAGATTATTCAACGTTCTTATGTGTGACATGAATTTCCGTGTTCCCTGCAGATTGAACAGTGTGTATTCTTTTGGGACAATAACATCGGAACAGAAGGATCTCTCCAGGACCTTCTCTCGCTCGGAAGTCTAGCCATGTGGAATTCTACTCTCCTAAACCCTAAACTTCCCTGTAGAGTTAGATTGATTGCTTCATTTCTCATACGCTGTTGTTGTCGTCGTTCACAACGTAATTTCAATCTGTTGTTGGTTGTACTGTCGTTGGAATGTACCCTGCATACTAGAGTCCTTTCTTAATTTGAAAATTAATATCTTGCTTGGAGAGGACGCGTCTGCTGCTTACGTTTTACTTTACTGAGGAAACCTTGTGCCTGAGCATGTCTGTCTACGGTCTCTAAGTGAGGTTACGAGTCAGGCGTGCTCTCCTTACGCATACTGAGTGAAGTGATAATCAAGGCATAAAAGGAAACTGTCTAAGTTTTGGTGCAGCCGTAGAGAGAGTTGCCATGTCTGTAACGTACTGGATGTTTGCAAAAACTCACTCCGGAAGTTTTCTACGCGTGTACAGGGCATCTCTTCGCAAGAAGGAGTACTGGCCAGTCACAAAGGCCACAGTCCCGTGGTTTCATCAGGAGCACGGACTGAACGAGCGCGGATACGTCCCTGGAATTCAATTCGGAGAGGAGGGGTGCATGCCAAAGATAATAGCCTCAGAGGAAGACTGCCTTCGCCGATGGGGCATGAAAACAAACGGTGGATTTGAATTCACCCGCAGAGGATGGAGCGAGAGCCCATGGATGAGCCACAGGATTGAGAAAATCTACAGAGCAACACACCAGCGACCTCTTCCACCCACGGGGTTGAGGGGATAGCTTTCGCTCGTGACCTCATTGCCGAGAAGAAGGGATATCTTGTCATATGGGCGGACTTCGCATACAAGCAGTGCCATCGTGGTAAGTTTGACATTTGGAACTGGAAGAGCAAACTGCCAGAGGACTCGGGGGCGTCATCGAAGGGTACCTGTACTGAACACTGAACGAGGACGATCTAGAGGGTGCGGAGGATAAATGGGACATAAATTGCCCGTACAAGGACTTCCCTGGTCACCACGTTCCGGAATTCGACATCTGTAAAGACCTCAATCCCCCGCCGAGTAGCCTGACCGAGCGCCCCATCTTCGGTAAGAATCAACGAACTCGAGGTACGCTCCCACTTGTCAAAGGCCATGGTCTTCCGTACTGAACTACACCTCTTTTTAACATGTATTTCGATATGGTTACAATGTGTAGCAATTGTCTGCGATATTCAGTACGGCGTATTAGGTTTGTTATGTTCGGAGATCGTCTGATGGAGCCATAGTACATGAGAATCCCCGTTCACAGAGATACAAAATTGCATGTGAGAACCATTTGTAATGAATGTTCCATTCTGATTGTAGGTTCTTCGAAGACAGTAGATGGGAGCCGTCCTGCTACACCAAGCGACGTCGACGTGGCACTTGGAGCAGGTAAGATTGCTCATTGAAGCTTTCTTGGCATTTGTAGGAGAAACCACATAGCATCCACACTTTTATTCTTAGAGTTTTAATCCGACACCTTGGCAACTTGTAGAACGCACCTTTAGCGAAGGAGATGCACCTGCGGAGGCTGCTGGGCATATCACAGAACATTGACGAAGACGAGGAGTAGAGCATTGGAAACAGAGGCGTACAGGATTCAATCTTGAGTGTGTTCAAATTTTGACAATACTAGGATGTGTTGTATAGGAGCAGTTTTCTTTTGTTGTCTCTGTCCTCTTAGGCAGAGACTATGTGGAGACTTCCCCATCAACTCAATCCGAACTTTCCCATCAACTCAATCCGAAAGTCCAATGACCTATCTACAACCCATTTCACATTTTAAAACATGATAGGGTATATTTTGTATCCGTTTTCACACTTAGGGTTGTGGCTCTGATGGGTAGTGATGAGGCAGTTTTCATGCAGTTTGACGAACAGTATTATATGATAAACAGACTTCTCATCCACTTCTCATCCTCCTCCCCGTAAACTCCCCAACGAAATGCATCTACGCCCTCCTCCACATCCATCAAGTGACCGCGAGCTTGGAGCCCAGTCTGCGTCGCTCCGCAATGCGTATTGCAGACCGTCTCCTCGCAGCGTCGCCCTCCCGATAGCGGACCCCGCTCCTCCCCGACTATCGCCCCCCCTCGCCTCGCGCCTCATGTACGACCTCGTCTCCTCGTTCCGCCTCGCTTCGCTCTGTCTTTCGGTACCTTTCTTGCCTTTTTTCGTGGTCGGAGATGGAAGTTCCACCACCCAGGGTTTCGTTTGGGGTTTCGTGGATGTGGGGTTTCGTGGATGTTTTGAGGAATGACATTTTGCGGCGTTGCGTGACGCGAATCCAGTGCTCGTGGAGGTTTCCTAGTTGCGGTGTGGTGGCGGTTGTTCTGGTTCGGTATTCTGCGCCGGTAGGGTTTCGGTTAGTTTTGGAGATGTAGATGTGGACATTGGTGTGGTTCGGGCTTAGGTGCTCGTAGATCCGGTTTAAATGGCTGGCGTGAGCGTGTGGTTCAGGATTTTGATGATTTAGTAGCGGTTTGTGATTCGAGGCTTGGTTTGTTCTTAAACGCCTGGGAATTTTGACGTCTTGTTGTTTTCATGTTGTGGAAATTAGGTTGGGTATGGGTAGAGCTAAGTCTAGGATCGTTTTTGCAATTCGTGTTGTTCTCAAATGCTCAGAACCTGCTTGCTGTGTTTTGCGAAGGTGAATCTGTGGCCTGGTTTAGGACTTGGGAGAGTTTGTAATCTTTTGAGCCGTCTCATTGTGGGTTTTTGGAGATTATGGCTGTTAAGTGCATTTTTGGGACTCTGACATTCTGTTGTCGTCTGCAGTCTCGCGTCACGTACACAGAAAGGTAGTCGACTTCCGGATCATTTGTGACTTATAAAATTTCCACACAGCAAGTTAAGCAGCTTGTACGCTTTGTAGTAAACTCCATATAGAAGTTTCAAGGAATTCTCTCTGTTTGTTGGGTTTTTAGACTTTACAGCACTGAATCTTTGGTAGGCTTGATATATTTCATGAAAATTCTTTGACTCATGGTGTTGAGTTATGCTCGAAGGCTCCGAATTGGATCTGCCCGTTTGTATCTGTTCCACATACTCATGTGTTTTGTGTATACATACCTTCTTTATTGAAAAGAGCTTGGTGTCATGCAGAGATGTAGCCCTATATGCTTTAGGAGTTGGAGCTACCGGAGCAGATCCTTGCAACGTTTCTGAGCTTCCATGCGTGTATCATTCGGATGGTCAATCTTCTATCAAGGTTCTTCATTCAGCAATTTATCAGGCTCCTATATGGAAAAATGCCTCGCAGTTTCGTTCATTTCTTTTGTTCGAGACTTATTCTTGTCCTGTTGCTTTCATTTTGTCTTTGGAATAACTGTGTCTCAAAATCATCTGCAGCATTTGTCTTTCACAATACAGCTACATGAGGCCTTATGTAGTCCTTTGTAAGCATCCTTCGGAAGTGTCCTCTAATTTCAGAGCCTACAAAAGCTGTTAGTTGTCCTTCAATTCTTTTTGAGATCTCACCACGTAACTTACAGGACACATGTCTTTTTACAGAACCCATCTGCAATGGCCAAAGTTTGATTGAGTTTTGGGAGGAAGGAAACCACAATTTGCAGTCCGCAGTCTCTCATCTACACCCTTTCATTCACAATTCATCATCTACGTTTTCACATCTACAGTCTCAAACAGTTTTACTCAAACAGTTTTACTCAAACAGTTTTACTCAAACAGTTTTACTCAAACAGTTTTACTTAAACAGTTTTACTTAAACAATCTTGTTTAAACAGTCTTGCTTAAACAGTCTTGCTTAAACGGTCTTACTTAAACAGTCTTGCTTAAACACTTATTACTCAAACAGTTTTTACTCAAACTCAAACAGTTTTTACTCAAACTCAAACAGTTTTTACTCAAACAATTTTACTCAAATATTTTTTACTCAATCAATTTCACTCAAACAATTTATACTCAAACAGTTTCATTCAAAAAATTTTACTTATATGAACAATATTGCCTATATGATTTCATTTACACAATATTGTTTACATGGTTTTGACAAGATGGTTTTGTTTGAATGATTTTACTTCAATGGTTTTGTTTTCGTTTTAATTGAAAGTTGATCAAGTTTCTATTGAAGATTATCAAACCAAATGTGTTTGTGTTAAACAAATGTAGTTTTATTTTATGGAAATTATGAAGAAAGAATATCTAATTTTGTTATCCAATTCTTATTGATTTAATATAGAATAAAAATACACAATACTATTTTCAAGGATCATTACATTTATTAGTTTTAAAATTCATGCTATGTGTCTTAAAATAAATTCAAAAAAACAGTAATCTAAGACAGTTAGATGGTAAATCATTTGATTAGAAAAGAGAACTTTTTATGTATAACCAATAATTTTATCATTCTATATGAGATTATATAATAAATTTGACATCAAACAATTACTTTACAATGATACATTGAAACTAAAGTATTCCAAAGATTAAACATTAGCTCAAAAGTCTATAGTAATTTTATGGCAACATTGACTTGGAAAATATAAACTTTCAATATTGAAGTGTAATTTTTTTTGCATTGCTTGACATCTCTACAAAATCTGGCGTTTTTTTTTTAATTGTAAATAAACAATGAATATATTATAATGTAAGACATTAGGAATATCCAAAACAACTAGGAAGTAAAATTTTACAAGATTTCATACAAAAAAATGCAATACATTTTCAACAAAAATTAGAAATTATTTTTATTTTTTCTTAGTCAAATCATTGTTTAAAACATTTAGTAGAGGTGGAGTTGATTACATTTCATTTAAAAGAAAAATATCTGAATGTTTATTGTAATGTTATTTCCAACAAAGCTAGACTGTAGTCTTGGTTGAAAAATCTTGTAATATCAAAGGTCCAATAAAACATGCTCTTTTCATATCATTTGAATTCTATTTATTACATTTTTCTAGAAAAAATTAGACCTTTTTTATAAACATATTTTAGCCATCAATTAAAGCAAGTTGATTACCATTCTTTACAACTGATCTTTATCAAAATTAATAATAATTTTATAGCAATATTTTAACAAAATGTTATTATCACCTAAAGGACCAAGTGTTTGTTGTACAAACAATTGAGATTCTACACAAGTTCCTACAATGTCAATTTTCAATGTGATTTTTTGAAAACATTTGTGGAAATAAGAAATTACACGAGCTTTTAGTGCATATAATTTGGAGTTCTACTATAACTCCAAAAAAAGAGAAGTTTTGCTCCTTTAAGTCATTTTTCCTCAGCAATGGATGAACTCCAATTTTTTTGGCCACAGTCCTTTTGTACCTTTGATTTTTATACAAGTCACAATATGATTTATTTTAGACTTCCAAAAAAAATTATTTCAATTATGAAAATATCTCCCTTTATCATTTTTCAAAAGTTTGCTACATTGTTTTATTTTATTTAAAAACATATATTTTTGTAAATTAACATCGTAGGAACTTGCCCAAAATTTCAATTGTTTGTGGAATGGACACTTGGCCCTTTGTGGGTTATTGAGGACAGAGCATCACGGTTCCACCGTTCTTGATACTTTCTGAAACAGACATAGTCTATACTGTCTTACACTTGAATGAGAATAGCAATGTAGATCAATACATTCCGGAAGTATACACATTTGAGAATGCTACTAGAATGTCCACATTCCGAAGTCCTATTTTTGAAGAGAAGAACTGATTCCTCGATATACATGTAAATGTTTGCTTAAAGGAGTAAAATTCGGAAAGGAATACAATATCAATGATCATTGTATGTCAACTGTGGATGTGAGTCTTGCAGTATGTACTCTGTTAATTCGAATTTGTTCCAATTCCAAGTCTTGTAGGGACCACAAATCACCGGAAAGGACTACCTCTAATCTCATCCATGCATTCAAAGTCCCATGCCGCCTGAAAATACTCCCGGATGGGCCCAACACAACCTCTCCATTCCAATTCACTCGGTATCCAAGTTACTCTGAACGCCAGAGGGTAAAGTACAAAAAAAACTATACCTTCGCAGGCCCCACCATAGACCGTTGACGAGGCTGAAAACCGCGCTTCTCTTCCATCACCATCTCCTCTCTCTTCTCGTTCTGTCCAGCCCTCATCATCGCCACCAGAGCAAGTTACATTGAGCGTCTCTTCTCTTCACAGCACCTTGCAGCTCTTACATCCCACATGTGAGACTTCGCCGCTGCTACCTGCTGATCGTTGCATTGGTCATGATTTCCCTGTTAGTTGATAGCATTTCATATTTTCTGCAGTTAGGTTGAAGCTTGTATTTTCGAAGTGGTGGCTTGGCTGTGTGAGTTGCGGTTTGGGGATTTGGGGTTGTTTGTTGTGAGTTGGGTTGTTTTCAAATGGCTTGGCTGTGTGAGTTGCGGTTTGGGGATTTGGGGTTGTTTGTTGTGATTTGGGTTGTTTTCAAATGGCTTGGCTGTGTGAGTTGCGGTTTGGGGATTTGGGGTTGTTTGTTGTGAGTTGGATTGTTTTGAAATGGTGTTTACAAACGGGGTTGTTTGCTGCGGTGTGGAAGTCCCTCGTCATGTACTTCTCACATGGATTCAAAACCATTTTCCTTCTGTCTGCAAACTATATCTGTAGAAACTATGCACTTGCAAGAATTAGATTTGCAGAAACAGCTTTGTGCCTGCAAATATCAGATTTGTAGCGCTATCTCAAGGTTGTGTAGAACTTTATGATTATAAAACTGAGTGTTTAATTTACTCCGGTTGTGTTTGTACTTGTGTGAATCTGTGTGAATTTCAGTCATTAGCTTGATCAGATGGGCGAAGTAAAGGAAAGTAAAGCAAAACTCACAAGCTAAAAATTAGATTTCTAGAAAATTTGCACTTTGCAAAAATCAGGTTTGAGGAGCTAACTGACTAAGTCCAGGTTCTGTAAAACTTTCAGAATACGTGAATATTGTGCGTTTGATTTATTCCGGTGGTGACTGTACTTGTGTGGAGTGAATAAGTGAATTCAGTTAAGTGAAAAAAAATGTAAATTTGTGGAACCTGGAGAGGCTCGAGAGCTAGTCTCTTTGTGCAGAGAGCTTATGAGTATAATTTCTTCATCACACTGATCTCGTTTTGGTGCTGTTATGTGCTGGATAGATCTGATTTCACGGAGCATCGTCAAAACCTACAGAGCATCGTCAAAACCTAAGCATTGACACAAAATGAAAGCTGCCAAGGCCATGTGATCACATTCAGGTACCACCTCTAACTTCCTTCTCCTTCAGCACTGTTATGCTGTACATTATGAGAGGTATTATTATGCATGAATTTTTAAATCTGTTTTTTGTATTAAAGCCTTTCTCTTGTTTGAATGATTTGTATTTGTATTTAGTATGTTTGTTTTGCATTACATGTAGTTGACTCTTTGGTATATCTGTATTGCAGATCTAGGAGGTTTTTATTTCCAGTCTGGCACAAAGTTTAGGCTTCTTGTAAATCTGCAAATGTGTAAAGTTACTAGCTGCATATGTTGTGTGTGATTGCATACTGTTGTGTGTGATTGCATACTGTTGTGTGTGATTGCATACTCTTATGTTTGATTGCTTGATGTTCTACAGTTTGTTTTGTACTTCCAATGCATGGTTTTTGGTTTGAATGATTGTTGAATGTTTTGGTTGAGTTTTCATTGACTTCATTGCTTTTTTTTTGGTTTTTTGTGGAAGTAATCATCTTCTGTTAATCTGTTGGTCTGCTTGTTTTACTACTCGTCTGCTTGTATTAGTGGTGGTCTGCTTGTTTTACTGTTGGTCTGTTAGTTTATGTTGGTCTTTGCTTAGTGTGTCTGATTTCTTATTAATTGTAGGTGTCTTTGGTTTTTGCTTTTCGTTGTTTTTGTTTTCATCTCATAGTTTGTACTACTTGACAATAATAAATCATGGCCAGAAGACAAAGAACCATGAGGGATATGTTTTTAAGAAATGAAAGGAATATTGATATTTGTCCTAAAACAAACCATTATCATCTCAATCTATGAACAAGGAACTTAGCCAAGTTGAGTTAGCTAGATTAGCTTGGAAAGATGTATGGTATGCCGAGTTTCACTGGAGTGACATTAACTTTGATTTGGGTAGAGGATTTTGCAAGCTTTGTAGGGAGAAGCAAGCTAGGAATGTGTTTGCTAGATCTGGTTCCGTGAACATTAAGTTTTCAGCTTTTTCAGGATCACAACATGTCTCAGGAGCATAAAAAACTTGAGTGGGCAGCTAATCAAGGTGAGAAGGTGATGAGAAAGATTGTAGAAAAAACAATTTCGACTTGTGATGAAGGTTTTATTAATTTGTGTAGATATGCTTATTTTTTGGCCCAGGAAACTGTCTCTTTAACCAAATTTCAATTTTTGTGCAAGTTGATGTTGAAATCTAAGTCTAGTATTACTGAGAGTTTATATCATGATGAAAAGTCAGGGGTTGCAATGGTATTTTGCATCTCTATTGTGATTCTAAAAAAGAACTTAAATAGAGTAAGGGATTCCAATTTTTTTCGCTTAATGATTGATGATTCCACATATGTAAACTGTCTCTTTAACTTTTTCAGGACATATAGTTGTTTTTGCTACATTTGTTGAAGAAGGATTGCCTGTCACTGGTTGTTTGGTTTGCTTGAGATTGCTAATGGGAGAAAATATGCTGAAGAGATATTCCAAAAATTGTTGAATTCAGTGAAGGAGTGGAGTTTGGATTTGAATAAATGTGTTGCATTTGGGTCAGATGGTTGTTCAACTATGGTAGAAAATAAAAGTGGTGTATTAACTAGACTTAAGCAAGTGAGTCCTTTTTTGATTTCAGTGCATTGCATTGCACGTAGAACTAACTTGGCTACATTAGAAGCAGTTGAGTCTAGTGAATGTAAGTTTCTTTCATCTGGAATTGATAAGACAATCAATTTATTGGCAGCTCAATTCAAGAAATCAAGTAAGAAAACAACTATCTTACATTCCATTCAAAAGGAATTAAATGATGCACAGAAAACACTCAAGAGATTTCATAAGATAAGATGGCTTTCTAGGTCAGAGGCAATTTGTACATTGTGTAATTCCCTTGAGTATGTTTTGGTTTTCTTTAGGGATGTCCCAAAGGACAAGGGTGATGGTATAGTCCCTTTGTTGTATGAGAAGTTGAGATCTTTTAAATTTATTTATATTCTATATTTTTTGGCTGATTTGCTGTATGGCTTGTCCATCTTGTGCAAGATTTTCAGCAAAAATATGTTGATGTCACTACTCTTGGTTCAATTGTAAGGACAGAAATTGAAAGTATTCGAATGTTGTACATTGTGGAGAGTATTGATTTAAATGAATTTACTTTTAATGAGAATACAAGATATCATGTTATTCCAAGTTTTGGCCCCCCTAATGGATATCTAATGAGGCTATCTAGTGAAATTAAGGGAGCTAAGTTCCACTCTGTTGACATGATTTGAGATAAGAGAGGAGCTGATTTAGAAGAAGCTCTCAATTTTCAAAAAATGTATGCTGAAGCTGTATGTGAGGCTTTGGAGGCTAGAATTAGTGATAATGATATCATTTCAGCTTTTAGTGTTCTTAACCCTTCTAATATGCCTTCAAAAAGGGTTGGATTAAATTCTTGGGGTGTGACAGAGTTGGAGCTTCTTTTGAAGCTATATGGTGTTCAAAAAAACCTTGAAGGTAAAACTCTCTCTCCTCTTGTTCATTCAGATGCATGTAGAAGAGAATTCTTCAATTTTAAATTGCAAGTAAGTTTGAATTGGAATTATAAAACTTTTAAGGACCTTTGGGCTATGGTAACTTGGAATGAACCTTTGCAAATTAAGTATGCTAATATTCTTATGCTAGCAGAGATAGCAAGATGCCAGTGTGTAAGTACAGCTACTTGTGAGAAAGCTTTTTCAATTCAAAATGTCATTAAAACAAAGCATAGGAATAGATTAGGCACAAAACACCTTGATGTTGTTTTGAGGGTTGCTTTAGAAAGGCCACAAGATGATTATGACTACATTTTAATGGAAACCATGGCGTTGTAGAGAAATAGTGCCAAATGGAGGTATTTATATTCTCACCCTTAAAAGTATCTTGCTGGTTCTTCTTCTCAAGTTAATCAAAACGATGATTTGCCTGATATTTGATGTTGTATTTCATATTCTTCATGTGTGGTTCCATTCTTTAATGTTTTTTTAAATCTTACTTCATCATGAATTGATGAAGGGGAATCCTTGGCCTTCAAATGGGAAGGGTGAGGCCAGGTTCAAATCCTGCCAAGGATTAATTGTTTTTTTAACAGCCAATTTCAATTTTTTATTGCTGTTGTTTTTAAGTTTTTAGTGCGACTGATTTGAAATTGCTTAAGCCAGTTTTTTAACCGAATGTTTTCTAAAAATAGGGAAATTTAACGGGAAAGAATTGTTTGGCAAAAGTAATGAATTGGATGGTTTGGATTAATAGCAGTCACAACCGAATGACATCCAAAAATTACCGAATGCATGGAGATAGTGGAGGAAAATTACCTACTTTCTCTAAAAACTTCCGGAATACTAAGCCCACTCAACATTGCGGTCAGGGAGGCAGAGGTACTATTCTTAGAGTCTCTCAATCAAAAACGTCAAAAATCCGCGTTTGCAGGGATCAAGAACGACAAATCTGCTAGCAGTATATTGCTATACTCAAAGTCAAAGCTCAATCGTTTCATTAGTATTTCCAACAAGTGGCAATGTACAATGGGTAGCGTCCCCTAACAAGTTGATTAAGGGCATCTTTCCAAATAGTGATTCCTAAACCATACGGCTCTCCTTTGGCGTTAACATTCACTTAGTGTGGTTTACGTCTCAGTTTCTCACGTACCTCTACCTCCTGCTCACGCGCAAGTTCTTTTTTTCCGTCTTTCTCTTCGTAGGCTACTCTCCTTCTTGAGCACAAAGCAAGACAGGAAATTATTCAATCAGCTACTTTGTGGCAAACTTGGATTTGTATCTGCCTTGCCATCTTGTTTTTTGAGCTTCACTACACTGCAAGTAAAACTGCCCTGACATCAAGTTAAAATCAAGTGAACTTTGTTGTCAGCAAGAGCAGGACTCGATTTGCATTCGTATATTTTCATATCAAGACACAAGGACTACCATCAACTAAAATGTCTTGTTCTCTAAGAGAGAGCAATTCGATGCGAGTTAGGACGTCTGACGTGGGTGTCCGACATGGCTACTTCAAATTGAATGAGACATTGCGTAGATTTCCGTTGCAGGATTTTGGAAACAATGCAAACATGACCAATTCATGTCTTTTTATTGGGGATAGTGTTTCATGTTCATATTAAAAAAAATTCACAAGAATTCAATCTATGAGTATATTTGTGTGAGCAGACGGCTTCTCCTATCTTTGATTTAGAGTTTACCATGACGGGTCGGAGTGACACGTATTGCATAAAACGAGAATTCGTGAACAGAACTTACAGTAACTCAGTCTGCGCAATAGAGACTGTGGCGGCGATTATTGATGGATGTCGGGCGATGTGGGCAATTGGACCAAGTTACTAACCTCACATCGACGATGATGATGATGGTGCGGAGATGACGATGGTGGCAATGAGGAGCACTCCTAGAAAACCGTCCTTTGCCATTCTTCTCATGCTCTGCTTGTGGAGTTTTGTTGCTAAGAGAGAGAGGTGGGAGAGGGAGAGAGAAAGGAGGACACGAAGGTTCCTTTGCTGCATTCACTTCCATCATTCGCATTTTAAGAGAAAATGTTTGGCTCCGCATGTGTAGACATGTGTGGGTTGATGTGGGCGCAAGTGGGATGGCGTTAGTTGCGCTTCAGATCTCAGGGAGAGGCTTCTTTAGGAACTTCTTATGATTTCTGCACTGCAGCCGCCAAGTTTGTTGTTTTGTTTCCACCTTTTGAGTTTTTCTGGCGATGGTGTTCTTGACATGGCGGCATGCTTCTGTGGTACGTTCCTGGCCTGCTCTTTGGTTTCTCAGGGGCTCTATGATGTGAGGACGGTTGTTTGCACGTCAGGTTAGCGACGGGGACGATGATGCTGTGACTACTTAGGTTTGTTTTTGGTGGTTTTTTTTAGAGGCTGGAGCTTTTAATTGCTTGTTCTTTGCTTCTGTGGGAGGATGACGCAGCTGTGAAGATGAGGTCTTTGTGATTTTTTCTCTTTGGGTGTAGTTTGTGGTTTTTGGGGTGTTTTGTTGGTCGAATAGATGGTTGAGTTGTTGTGTTGGATCCCTGTCTGTGTGTGTCATTTGAGGAATTGAAAGCTTTTTATTTGTAGCATCTCACGAATTACGATGTGTACAGAGGTGCACGTTTTATAATGCTCAAATGGGAAACACCAGGGTTTTTTTTTGCTGAATCCTGGTGTGGCAGGTAATATAGCGCATGGGCGTATGCAGTTTGATGTCTGGTAGTTTGTGTTGTGTAATGTCAGATGTTCCTAGGCAATGGACTTTTATGGCTTTAATTAAGAACTGAATTCGTGAAAATAGAGAAGGAACGTCCGTTATTAGGTGTTTCACATGTTTATCTGTTTGGGTTCATGTCTTCTATGAAAGTTTTTGTTACACTTGGATCTCATTGTGCTATATGATATTGAGTAGGTGCACCTGTGATGGGATTTGTAGCGAACAGAACGTTCGTTCCCTCTCGACAGTTTTAGACCCATGTCGTGTAGAGATATTCCTCTCCGCAGTATATTTGACACAATTTATTACGATCTGTTCAATATCTTTGTTATGTGTTTCGTTTCCAATTCTTTGTTTTTTTTTGGGAGACTGTACAATTGATATATTTTGGTTGATTAGATTCCTTATGGACTCAGAATATGGCTTCTTATTTGATCGTGGCGGAGTATTCTGGGCATTCCTTTAGAATCAACTCTATGTGAAATTAGGTCTGAAGTTGTACCCTGTCGTGAATCATGCAAGGATGGTGACTGCCTTTGAACGGTTTAGATGTGGTCCTTACGTTGGTATGATTGGATGCGTTGAGTCTTTGTCATGCCCTAGGATGGACGTAGAGACCTAGATCCTTAAGGTTACTACCATTATTAACTGGGGTTGTCTTTCCCTTTTTAGGAGAGGTTGTGACCCTGATTGTGGCGTGAAGAACTTTGGAGTTGTTTTATATTGCGATGAACTTGTCGAAGGTAGAACAGAATCTGGCCGCTTTGTTATTGCGAACAGTTTTACTCACGGAGATATTCTGCCAAGGTCAGGAGATTGGGAGAATTTCTGCCGTGAGCGGGAGTCCATTTATGTGTAAACACTTCTGGAGCTGTTTTAAGGTAGGGTTAGGGGGTAGCTGAGAAGTTTGAAGAGTTAATTAGGTGATTCAATTGGAGGACTCACTAATTGGACCGCTATCATTTTCATAACTGTATGAATTAACACAAAATTCTGTTTACGAAAGCCACCTGTACTGACTTGATTCGTTATTGCATGCGAATACCATTAAGTTTCGATGTACACCTGTCGCTTCGATCTAGGCCAAATTTTGAAGATCTGTTGCAATATATATAGATATTCCCCCTCAAGATAAACACAGACCCTGACGCACAGTATACTTCAATTTCAAAGATCTTGCAAATCTACACTTGTACACAGTGCACGCCACGTGGGAGTTCTAGTCAGCAATGACCATCAACGTGGGTACCGCGGAGGAGTCCTTGTTGGCAATCTTGATCTGACGTGGATCCTCTGTTCTGCACTAGAAATCACACCAATAGAAAACTGTCTACAATGACCCGAAACAAGATGTCCAAATCAAGATGACGTATCAACAGATTTCTCTTAAATTTCTCTCCATTAGTAGTTCGTTTTCCTTGTAGTGCTGTCGCGAGGCTAATGCCCCTGCGAATGTTGTGCACAGGCGATGCATTTTGAGATCTTCGAGGTGGCGTCCGAAGAGACGCAGAACATCTCTTGTATTCTTCCTGCCTTCTACCGCCGCTATAGTCTGACTGCGGTGTCCTCCCAAAGTGCAGGTTCCATTGATCCTCGTAAGGGGAACAATAGCCATCGCTCGTCCGAGTGTTTCGGTATCCTCGACTTGCTTTTCCATAGGCGGATTGTGTAACACGACGATGTTGCCCCTGTCTTCCATCCTCCAAAGACAAAGATGAATACCTCGAGCGTGCTATTTTCCTACGCCAATAGTCCCGACGTCCTTGCGTAGACTCGGCAATAAATTCATGATGTTCCATACAAGAGTGAAGCAAGTGTGCGAGCTGTGGCGATGAGTACAAAGCGTAGAGTAGACAAAAGCAGAAAAAAAGAGGGGGAAACCCAAAATAGAAAAAAATTGGCCAAACTTACTATTTTAAGTAAGTTTTTGGACCTATGGCCGTGGATTTCTTTACCAAAACTACTCCAAAAGTGTTAAGTAACCGCCTTGCGATGGATGCTAAATAGACACTGTCGGATCCGACAACATCCATTTCAATAGTTGGAAACGTGGGAAACAAGGGCATTTACGAGGGTTGGGTTATGGAGCCCACCATTTCCGTATGTGATCTTGACTCGTGAATGCCTTCCGAGGTCGAGCGCAACGTGATTCAGATTTTGTCAAACTTGGGTGATTACTTGGCACCATGTATAGATGTAGTTCCGAAGAGGGAGAGCGCTTATGCAATGAATCAGGGTTCGAACATCCTCAACAAGGATGCCTCGTACATCGAACTTAGGAAGGCTGGCTACTCTCGGAAAATAACAAGTCCGTCTTTGCCTTGCACGGAGCTGAAGTCGACTGCACCGATCTCAAGGAGAATCATCACCAATCCTTACAGAGGTGCTGTAGGAGACGGAATTATGTATGCGTCTTTGCTCCTACAGCCGTCGAGCAGCATGGCCTCGTCGGCTCCAAAAGAGACCCAGGATGCGGTTGATATCGATAGGCACATGGGTTAAAATGGCCTAGATTTTACATAGTAGATGATAAAGTCAATAGTGCAGATGAGTGGTGGACTTAAATTTATATGATCATGATGGAAGAGAATTGCAACTCTTATAGCATGATATTCCTAAGAATTCCAAGTTATCAACATATCTAATTCTCCACAAAATGGAAGCACAAAGGTCAATTTTTTTAAGTAGGAGTGTTGATGCACCTTCGATACTAAAGAGCGGCCTTCCGCTCAATAGCATTCACCACGTAGACACCTAAGCAAGAGCATCTATGTTCAGCTATTTCTGATCTCCTCCATGTTCTAAGTCCACCTAAGAGGAATGTCGGATCCGACAACTACTTTTGCAACATGGCATGCACGAGAGGAAAGCACTTGTGAGACCATCTTGGTATCCGTCTGGAGTATACCCGCCTTGTCCTGGACTGGTTTGCAAGATTTCTTCTCTAGTTGACGCTTCTATTGAATTAATTCTTCATTCCGTTGTTGAATGTCATGAGTCAAAAATACAAATGAGTAGCCATTTGAGTAGTTGGTCAGCATCTACTAGACCAAGTCATACTAAATTATCTTGATACAATCTGATATGTATCCAAATGAGAAACAATCATAGATGTACCATGCCTTTCCCTCGTGTAGGTCCCTTGCGAAATAAGGTTGTTGAATCCTATAGCTCTATTTTGCCATCACCAACTTTGAAGAATTGGACCCTCAAGCCAAGGGAAGGCCACCCAAACACTCTCCCTCCCACTTACCCCCTGCCCCAGGCCTCGCCAAATATTTTCCCCCACCCCCCCATGTTGCGTGGCCACTGAACAAGGCCGCCCCTAGATAATGAATTAAAGGACGAGGACAGTGATCTTGGAATTTGAAATCAGGTTGGGAATGTGTGTCAAAGCCCCTGCCGAGTCAATGAGCCCCTGCTGGAGCCCCAACCACTTTGTTTTGCAAGAGGACACAGTTTAACTTGGTACTTGATTTAAAATTTACCAATTACCATAGCTACAGTACAGCGCACCACCAGAGGTCGAAGCCCATGTTTTTATTGATCGTTAATATTTATATGCTTTGTATTTACTTAATATTTGAAATTAGTATGTGATGTTTTTTGAATTTACCATCATGACATGAGAATGTCACTTTCCTTCTACAAAATACTGGCTTCAGCTTCTCTTAGATTGTCATTTACAACGAATCCTCTAAAACAAATTGTACATCTATGATTTGAGAAAGGTATGTTACCGAGTCAATCTTGGATAATCTACAATAGTTTCAAGCTTAGTTTGCAAGGTGATTTGGTCATTTCCTTTCTTCAAACTTATGCTACATGTTTAACCTCTTATCTAGCATTTATCTTGAATATAAGGTATTAAATATCTTTAAGTTAATTCTTCTCAATTTACGATTTAGTAGCCACTGATAACTAGCTAAGATAGGAGTCTAGTAGAAGGCCGCAAGTATGAACTTATCTAGTTACAATCTAATTCACAAATCTAGTAGAAGGCCGCAAGTGCCCTTCAATGAAAAGGAACCATGCTTCAAATTACGAGAGACTCAAGGATGGATTCGCCATGATATCACGGTTTAAAATCGTACAGAAATTTTAAGAAATGAGGGTCATGAGGGCATCAACCGGGGGTTGGATATCACGGGGGTAGCACAATGGCTTTCCCCTGTGTAGGTCTCTTGCGAAATAGGGCTGTCGGATCCTACAACTCTATTTCGTCATCACCAACTTGGAGGGAATGGACCATCAAGCCAAGGGAAGGCCACCCAGAAACTCCCCCTCCCACCTACCGCCTGCCCGGGCCCCACCAAATATTACCCCCTACCCCCTGATGCTGCGTGGCCACTGAACCATGCCACCTCTTGATAATTAATGTAAGGACGAGGACGGCGCTCTTGGAATTTGAAATCAGGTTGAGAGTGTGTGCCAAGGCCCTTGCCGAGTCCATGAGCCCCTGCTGGAGCCCCAACCAGTTTGTTTTACAAGAGGATTGGGTTTAACTGGATACTTGATTTGAAATTTATCAAGCACCACAGCTATAATGCACCGCACCACTAGGGCTTGGAGCACATGTTTTTATTGATACGTAATATTTGCAAATGAGAATTAAACTGAAAATAGAATGACCTTGACGAAAGAGAATTGCGATTTCTATAGCAAATAATTGACCAAGCAAGGTCATTCGGTTTTACTCACAATATATAAAAGCGGTACAAATAACTACTGTAAGGTATATGCGTGCTATTCCTGCTATGCTCTGGTACACTTAAAACGTCTATACGGAGTCAAGAAGAGACCTTTGTGAGCGACATCAGAGCATACTGTGCTAAGGCCCTTGTGATCAAGACACTAGCATCCCAGGTTGTAATCTTGTTCGACCAGCAGGTAATTGTTCTTAGAGGGGTACCTTGACGAGAAAAGGAATCCACTACTGACAGGACCATCAACTTTGCATAGTCTTCATCAAAATACTTGTCCTTCCAGAAATCTACACGTAAGAAGGTAGGACCGCAAGGTAAAGTCGGCTGCCAAAACGCCAAGACAATGGTGTTCTTGTCTGGACGGGAACCGCCTCGTCTAAGGCCCGGCTCTTCGGCTGCCTCAGTTAGTGACGACTCCGGTAAGAGTATACCCCCTATAAGAGACTCCTTGAATCCAAGCCCATATTCCCACACCCTTAGCATCTTGCACTTCATGCTCTTTGGAATATTGGCATCAAGATTTCTCTCTGCTGGATAGGAGACAAGGCACGAGAAGATCTTCAACAGCCATGTCTTGTGATACAAATACCAATCTTTGGGCGACTGATATGGATAATATTGGACAGCGGACTCCGCCCTAATTCTACGTATAACAATATCCCCTATCTGCGGTTCTATCATACTTCCCGGCTCTAACATGAACTTCGTCGTGCCGTTGAGGCTAAACATGAGCGGTACCATGAAAACAAGGCGAAACAATAGAGGGAACTCAAAGCTTGTGACTATGATGGATTCAAGTGCTCTGGTGTGGCTATGTATTGGATTCTTGTGCGTATGAGAAGATAGAAGTAGACTAGGCATGCACAAAACTGTACTCGATGGGCTGATAGAGATTGGATCAATATAGGTAGAACGTGCTTTGATTCCATGACGGCGCCCTATTAAACAACACCCATGATGAGAGATATTCAAGAGGAACGGTTGTAGTTAAATCCAGAACCGTTGAACAAATTGATCTCACCTGTATTTCGCTTTTGGGAGCGCTATTATGATGCCCACGCCGTATCGTCTCAAGGTCGTCATTGTCATTCAAATATCAAAGTTTTGAACTACATATGCCCCCTAGAAGAGGTTATAATGTTTATTAACAATTGCCTTCGGTCATAGAAGTTTGGTCCCATGCACTTAATGAATATGGGGAGGTGTTGGGCGGTAATGATTTATTCGTGGATCAAAAAATTCATAGACGAGTATGACGGCTGATTTGAAGCTTCACCCCATACGGGTTTTCCTCCACTTAGACTGGTGGACTAAAAGTGCTGTCGGATCCGACAGCACTATTTTCAGATGAGGCACAAAGTGGGTAACATTGAACACGTGTTCGACCCGAGTCTTTATAGTTATTTCCAGCAGATAGTTTTTCTAGCGCCGGCCTTCTACGAGATTGTTTCATTGATGCCATCAAAAATTCAGTGGCAGGATTTGGCGGCTTCTAATTTGGATAAACCATTTTATGGCGCTGATCAAACAATAATAAAGAACTTGACGGCCCCTTTGAGCTCTACGAGAACTTGAATTTGCATCATGAATGGCGAGTGAGAAAAGATGAATGAGATGAAAGAGTTTCTAGCGCATGCAGGCTTCCGCCTGTTACATTGGAAGGGTAGTTTCCCCCAATTGGTGTCGTGTCAAAAAAGGGCTATCGGATCCAATAGCCCAATTTCAGCGTTAGCCAACAGGGAGGAAACCCCGACTCTTATATCTATTGTGACGAAGGTGTGACGCTCAATCAGTATTCACTAATTGCATATGAAGCCAATGAATAAGTGATTTGAATATGTATTGATAAAATGGGAATACGTGATTCAAGATAAATCTTGAGCCTTGACATTGTTGGAATGATCTCGTGGCCAAGAAAAAACGAGACTGAGCGTACTTGACTTACTACGCTTGATTGCATCCAATAGAGACCCCACAAATACCCCGCAAGCGGCTACCGGAGCAACGGATATCCCTCTGTGCATAATGAATTTTCTCCATGCACGCCCTACCTCAAAAGTGGCTGTCGGATCCTACAGCCCTAAATGACTCCTTTGTTAGATGGAGGAAAGAGCCCATTCTAGGGTGCCCTTCCCGTCCATTCTGCAACTCCTCAAGTAAACTACAAACTATTTTTAAATGTACTGTAGAAGCCCACTCTCGAGGATAGTCTTGACCTCATTGAAGCTCAAGGTCGGAGCATGAATGAAGGTGTCTACAAACTGATCAGGGCTGCAAATGGCGTTGTAAATGTGATAAAGGTGCTTGCAAGGGACCCAAGGGGGGCGTTTACCAAGAGACTTGACGGCCATTTCCGTAAAGTATGGGCAAGTGCAACCTGGCTCTGGACCTATGGTAATCTTGTAGGACCGAGTCTACGCAGCTGTCTCCGAAAGAAGGTTGATGATGCAGCCAAAGCGTGGACTTGGAATCAACATTACTGATTTGGTCCAAATCGAAAGGAGGAGGGAGGATGCCCAATTGTTCTCATGCTCGGTGCGTGGAGCTTGATTGCATCGAATCCACCTCGGATGGTAGGATAGATCTCAGGAGCAGCTAGGACATCGAGGTGAGACAAGTCTAGAAGCGGTCGCTTCGGATGAAGAGAGGCATCCTCGAAGATGTGATCCGCAGGCAGCTCCCAGCCTTGAGGTAATTTGACACCCGCTGCCTCGAAGTCCAGAATCTCCCTTTTCGTAAGGCGTGTTCCACGCTTCACGGGCCAGACGGCTCGGAGAGAAGGCCTAGAGTGGACATATTTCCGACTAGTACCTCCAACACAGCGCTGAATGTCGTCATTGCAAAAACAGAACTGCATGCGAATCAATTTGTCGTGCTTGTAGTCTTCCATCATTCCCCAATAGTAGGGCACTGCGGTGGCCCTGTTCCCCCGTACGACCCGAGCCTTGCACTTCTTGTTTGTTTTGGCCTGCAATGCAAAACATGCTTTGGCGCATTTCTCGGGCATTTGAACAATGTGCCACTTGGAATCGTCCACCTCGATCTCTTCAACGGCTGTAACATGATGCCGATCAACGGACGCCATTTCCTCAACAAGTGGCGAGGTGGGCGCGACTTCTTTGTCGAGCAAGCCTTCAGTTTGACGTTGAGTGGATCTAGTGCTCACGCGGGGTTCCGAGAAATTCATTTTGTCCGGGCGGTGTGATTCAAATTGGCTTTCAATCGGTTGGTCGAGCCTATGCTTCGTGGAACCAAAGATTTCTTCTCCTTCGAGGTGAGGCTGTTGAGAGAGTAGCGTTGGTGCATCAGGCAAATGCTCCATTGCCTTTGCAATGCCCCTGGGGTCTCGAGACTTCTATGCATGCCTAAGTCGCAACTCTGCCTTGGACGGTCCCCTACCAGGGGTCTCGCCACAAACAAATCCACTGTACTTCGTGATTTGTATAAATGCACGAACATAATCATCCACGGTGGCCACAAAGACGTCCTCACAGCGATTGCCAGGCTGTTGTTGCCACTTGTTTTGGTGAGCAATGTAGATGCAGAAATGGCAGGTTCTGATCTTGAGATAGAAGAGGAGGATGATGTGCGGTTTGGAGGTTCTAGGGTTTCGTCAAGAGCGGCCGCTGGAAACAATAAAAGGGTTGTCAAAAGCGACGATGATGAGGTTGAGGAGGGAGTTCGCGGGGTCGGAGCTTCGGCGAGTAGAGGCACAAAACGTGAGGAGATCTCACAGGGGGTAGCTGCGAAGACTTTAGTTTCGGAAGCGCGTAGGCAGATTCGGAAGGAGATGAAGGCGGATCCGTATGGCGCGATTCTGAGGATGCAAAGGAAGCCTGAGGAGTTTTCTATGCTTTGTATTCCGTTGTGTTGATTATTGCCTTGCAAATTTGTACGTCCTACGATGGTCAGTGATGTGCAAAAGTTGCAAGGTGAATTCTATAATGGCATAAGACCGGGGTCAGTTGTATTCTATGTAGCTGACACGTCGCACGAGGGCGATACAACGTATGTTACAGAGGAGACGAAGGCGGATTGGTGTCCAGTATGGTTGGCATTAGACGAGGCATTTGAGAAGGAGCTAGCCCAGCATAAGGAGACGCAAGCTCTTTTGAAGAGGATGTTCTACGTCTTTGATGGGAAATTCCGTACTCGTGCGTGGAAGGGATATATCGAGGAAGAGCATTCTGACGATCTCGAGTGGGCTTCAAGGAACGTTAGGCCTGATTGCATAGTGCTTGACGTGAAGGGAAGCCGCGAGGCACTCCTTACTGCAATGCATGCCATCAACAAATAAGTGAGGTGTTTAGGGTTCAACTACAATCTCGAAATTTGAATTTGGAACTTGCTATATTCTGACTGACTTGATTCCTACAAGTAATGTGTACATGATCAATCATGACAACAGTAGCTGACATTCTAGTTGCATTATGATATGTGTAGGGCAAATGAGGATGCTTATGTGAATGAGAGGCTACCGCATATTCTCCATAAGATTCAGACCAATGGGACTATGTTGCTAGAGGAGCTTGAGAAGAGCAATATAATACCGGCGGAGCTTTTGCAGCGATGCAAAGTGCCACGGAAACAAGGGTGGACTTCAATGCCTCAAGAGGTTTTTGTATCATTCTTGCACAGTGTAAGTAGCCCCACGCGCAGTCTGCTCTGCTGTGTTTATTCATTCCTCAATATTTGATCGTAATTTACATGTTTCCTAATTGGAATTTAGGCATCACTAGCTCAAATTGCTGAGGAAACAGCACAACTGTGGATCATTGATCACCCCGGTGAGGATACTCGTGCGGAGATGAAAGCTGCTATTGACAAGGCAATGAAGGAAGCACGAAAAACACTGCAGACAAAGTTTAACATGGAGCAAGCCGTGGCCAATCCCATCTACGGAAAGGAATTCATGAAACAGGTAAGTCTACATCCAGATGTAGCATACAGACTTCCCTAACAGCTAGACATAATTCTGTAACCATTGCCCACGTGGTCTTGTCGAATATCCCCACGTATATTTGCCCAATTGGTTATGATTTTGTATATTCTTTCATGTTGTAAGATTGAAAAATAGGGCTGTAGGATCCGACAGCTTTTTTTTTAGGATTTTTTTTTGGAGGAAATGGTTCGAAGTCTATTTTGTTCATGGGTCGATTCAATGATTTCCCCCATGTCATTAGATTGAAAATAGGGCTGTAGGATCCGATAGCTGTTTTTAAGCATTTTAGTTTTGGAGGAAATTAAGTGGAGTCTTCATATTCCATCACACAATTTGGTTGCAATACTGGTTATCAACCAATATTCTGATGATTTTACTTACTCTAGTTAGTTTGTACACTAGTATTGTGATTTATCTAGAATAATATGTCAAATATCTCATAAAAACGCAGATTTCCTCTGTTTTGAGATGATTTAATAAAGGCTGTCGGTTCCGACAGCTGTTTTTAGGTTTCTAGTTTTGAAGGAAATGCTTTGTAATTATTTTATTCTTGAGTCAATTCACTTGTTTCCTCCATGTCGTTAGATTGAAGAATTGGGTTGTCGAATCCGACGTATGTTTTTGCAGTTTAGGGATTTGGAGGAAATGGTTAGTAGTTGATTTCTTTCTTGAGTCAATTCACTTGTTTCCTCTATGTCATTAGATTGAAAATAGGACTGTAGGATCCGTCAGCTCTTTTTTGGGTTTCTAGTTTTGGAGGAATTGGTTCGTAGTAAAGTTCTTGTTCTCTCAATTCCCTTGTTTCCTCCATTTCATATGATTGAAAATAGGGCTGTAGGATCCGACAACTGTTTTTTAGGTTCTTAGTTTTGGACAAAATGGTTTGTAGTAAAGTTTTTGTTCTCTCAATTCTCTTGTTTCCTCCATTTGTTTGGGTTGCAAATTAGGGCTGTAGGATCCGACAGTTGTGTTTTAGCTTCAGAGTTATGGTCGAAATGGACAATAGTTTATCACTTATGGTATGTAGTCAATACTTTTGTCTTTTTGCATGAATGCATTCGCTGTTGGAATGGCTTTGAATACTTACGATCATTAACGAATTTTGACTTAGATCCGACTCCACTATGACATGCACCTGATTAATGTTGAGATGACGCTTGAGAAGCTGCAGTCCGTTGCTACAGTTGAAGTTTCTTCAAAGGCGAAGGCGAGGTGGCTGTGTTGGTGGAATGGCAGCGAAAGCATGAGAAAGACTACAAAGTTCCCTGCTTCACCATGTTCTGAGAATGTACTTGAACAATGGCTTCATTGAGCAGCTTTCTGGGCAAATGTAAGTTTCTTAAATTTGCTATTCGTAAAATATTTTTTGCCTTAATACAATGAGGTATTAATTAGTATTTCTGATTTTCAATTAGCTCGAAGAGATGGTCGAGGCGGAGAGCCAAGCCTGGATGGGTATCATTCGCCACCTATGGGTATTCAAACGCGCCTTCTCAGCACACATCGCCTCCCTGTTCTTGCCAAGGCGTTCGTGTTTGCAGCAGAACAAACGACGTCCTAACATCACCGGCGGGCTATGACACTCGTGGAGCAAATTCTTCCACTCCTCCCAAGTGTAATGTTCGGTGTACAACTTCTTGTCGCTTTTGTGGATCTCCGTGACGCCGTCCTCCGTGATCTGGAGGTCCCTCCTGTACTTGATCACCATCTTGGTCGAACCTGACCCAAAACAAACACACGCGGAGGTAATAACCTCGATTATCAACTTTGTAAGTCGTTGCAAGACAGTGGGGCGAGACAGCGAGACAACATGCGAAGCAAATACTGTGCAAATCAAATTCGGCAAACGCTGTGGACCACAATAAGCAACCTCTACGACGGATCCCTGTCTTGGCGTAGCATCAACGTTGCAGAGGGACAGATATGAAAGATACTATGCACTAAAATGGTATCCCTCATGAACTCCCTCCCAATTCCACCGCGAGACACCGCTGTAAGATTGCTAACGCCAACTCCGACGGGACGATATAGACGTTGTCCATTCATGTCGACATTAACAGCGAGCCCACCTACAACAATCACAGTTGGAACAACCTAAACACTATTCCACGAGACACTTATATCCTAAACCCCAAAACCCCATAACGTCGTGACGTATGACTAATACATCAAAAACTAATCTTTGCGACACACTCCGCACCGAAGTCACTCTCATCTCTCCCCAACAACATAACAAACAAACACAGAAAACGTGCGCAAAAAGCCATACTTCGAATGTCTCTGCAAAATCGTCTCTGAACTCCTCTTCCTCGCAGATCGCACTAAGTCGACGACGGCGGCACCAGCAAAACACTCCGACTCCTCAATACTCCCGGAAAACGCCTCTCTCACAACACTCTCCGCCTCTCAAATACAATGCGGGATAACGCTGACAATGGTCCGAGATAGCAGAGAAGGAAATGGAGAACAATTGGCGGGGAAATGAGCGAACGTCGACAACATGCTTAACAAAACCCTCCACGCTCCTCTCGAGGCAACAGTCGCACCACTCGTCAAGACAACTTTCGCAACTCTCTCGAGTAGTATGCAAAAAATGAACCCAATTTTCCAGGGGGCCTGCCAATTTATACATAGATCGGGGGGAGACACCATCATCAAACTTAGAAGACCTCAAACATCAAAAACAAGAAAAAGGCTGCAAGAGAGGGCACATGATCTCCACCTACAAATTCCCATCATCATCTGAGCACCCAAAACAGCTCTGACGAGACAGAGTGCTGTGACAGAAGAGAGCAGAAGTGATACCCACAAATGAAACATATTGACCTAAAACCAGGAAGGTCATTCGACACGACATGACGAATTCTGTTCGTTGAAACTCTCCATGCATGGCCATGGCGGCGTATGCTGCCATGAGTCTGTCTCACGTGGGGTGTCTCGTCTTTGTGGCTTCCGAGACGAGACACCGTCGGGGATGCTGACGTGGCAGGGAAGACTTCGAGATGGGGTCCGACGTGGCAATCGGAAACCGGGCGCGGTTTGGCAGAGGGATCGAGCGAGGGAAAGAATTCTGGAGCGAAATAAGGGTCTCGCGGCGTGGGCCCTGTCTTGCGTGGCCGCCGTGGGAGGGAACCGAAATAGCGATCGTCATTAAGACGAAGACGATGATTTTAGTCAGGGCTTGTGAAGCTCTGAACGAATCAGAGCAATAGTTCAAGATCTTTTAATAATTTCCAGGGAGATAACCTCGGCATTGATGCGGCAACTACCCCTTTAACCCCGGTGGGGAATTACAAGTCTGAGGTGGGCTTTATACCTCATACGGTATACTTCTGTAGCGACGGGACATGAGTGAATGGAGCGACTTCCTTCCGTCATCGCATGCTTATGTGAGTAGTGGAAGTAAACCCCGAGTTTGAGTTGCAGGCCAGCTTCTTCATCACGCTCACGCTTACTCTTACGCTTAGGGGAGGAGGATCCGGAATCTACCGTGGGAGATGGGTTGGAGAATTCTCAGCAGATGAAGGGAATGAGCAGCGAATGTGGGAGGCCACAGGTGATGGTTTGGGGGAGGAGGGGGTGCGACGCACGGACGGAGTACCAAGGAGGATGGGAGAGGTAGCCATGGCGACGGTGAGGGTGAGAGTGTTCTGAACGCATCGTCGTTCTTGCGATTTTGAGGGGCTGGTGCAGCGGAGATAAATTCTGCACTGTTGGGTTGATCTTGGTGAGTTTCCTCTCACGGTCGCTACGAGGTTTTAGCGCTGTGCGTGCCTTTTGCATCTGAGGATGTGGTGCGGTTTGCGGTCAGATTTGAACTGGTGCGGGGTTTCTGTTGCGTGAGAGGTTTCGGGCACAATCCTAGTATGGGGGGCCCGCGCGATTCCCTGTAGAGAGAACCCGTTATTAGAGAGAAACCCCCAAGAATATTTTCGAAGCCCCCCATACTAGGATTGTGCCAGGTTTCGTTGAATTTCCGTAGCAGGAATTTTAGTTTAAAAAGATGATTTACTGGTGTTTTTAGGGTGTTGCACTGTCCCGTACAGCTAGTGTACTCCAGTTTGTTGTCTCTTGTAGTCGAATGAGAGTTGTTATCGGAAGAATGGTTGTTGATTGCGCTTAGAGTAATCCTTAATTGCATGACAGTTTCCCTTCCGTATTCTACAGTTGCGTCATAAGGAGTCTTTGACTGCTAAGAGCAGATGAATGCGCATGACCTAGGATTCCGGGATACACCCATCCCTTAGAAATTCGAAAAAAACTATCGCTTGTGCACACAAGATCAGCAATTTTGTTCAATTTCGCTTCGTAGAGGGCATGGTCATCGGGTTCGTGGTAAGTTTTTTTTTGAAGCAGTTGGAATCAAGTCGGGTAAAATTGAAGTGTGACCCAAGAAGCCATTAGGGTTCGACTTACCAAAATTGATTCAGGTGTGAGGATGTTTTATGATATTAAGGTTTATATTTGCATAGGGTACAGGATTAGGATATTGAAGGTTGGTGTTTGCATTTGAAAACATGCTACAATTACCGGTACATGCACCTATCTGGTAGAAAGTTTAGATGCGACACATCAAGATGCATCTTACGTTCTTCTGGGTAACTGATGCAGACTTTGGACAGAAAGTGCCCCCCTGGGGAATTACAAGGCACTGTGACATCAGTTTATTGTATGAGGATTATGTCAAACTGACTTTCTCTTTATACTGGGGGAATAACGTAGCAGAGACGATGTCGATCTAAGTTTGAGCAGCAACGTCTAAGTACATGTCTCAAATGCTCCTTCCATCTTTCTTTGCAGTGTCTCCTGTGGGTTTGATTTTTGCTGTTTCGTCATATCTGTTAAATATGGCCGGCAGAGTTCTGAACTACGGTTACGGAATTTGTTTTTCTTGTCTTCTTTATCTCTTGTATCAATTTTTTTTCGTGGTTTTGTTTGTTGATATGATACATTATCTTGAACAAAAACAGGAGTTTTGGTGGAGTGGATGGGGCATCAACATTGGTAAGGATGTCAAGGTTTCAAAACCTGACCATGTCGCAGATGTAATATCAAGAGAGGCAACTCCGACTGTCAAAGAAAAGCCTTGAAAGGCTCTTCCTGCAGATGTCAAAATGCATCAAAGCTCTACTCTGGATGAACAAATTTTACCTAGTCTCGATGACAGTAGTCTTGTCATGGGTGCGTTGCGCACCGACTTCATCGAGGGTATATTGTCAGGAGAGGTACCCGAGGTGCAAACAAGTGAACAGGAGATAAAGGAGGATCTACACATGGCAGACGTGATTGCAGAGCTTGAGAGAGAGCGTCGCAAAAATGTCGAGCTTTTGGGTCGGGTTTCATCTTTGGAAGCAAAGCTAGGTTGCGAAGATAGCCATGCTGGACTGTTCCTGGAACATATAAATGTGGAGGTATGTTAAGAATTGTGTAATATTGCCTCTGTGACACATGCTTATCCAAGTCATAGGATTTCATCAGAAAGTGATGATATCTGAACAGGACATTTCTTCACTTTTTTACGGCACGAAGTAACCTTCTCCTTCATGGATGATTTCTCAATCACTTCTATTTTCTGGTTGTTTATCTTCTATTTAGTTGGCGTTGACTCGAGCTTGTTTCGATAGATCTCCTGTTCTGGCATTAGGATCTACTAGGCTTAGTGTGAGGATTATTAGCTGGAACAAGGCTGCTGTTTATGTAAGCTGTTGGTGTTGTATCCAACTGAGGGTCGGCCCTCAGGATATCGAGACTAACACCCCCTTATCGAGCTATAGTAACAATGAATATTGATGTGGATGTGTACTAGGTTGATGCTCAGAATGCTCTCAAAAGTGGAGGAGTGGAATTAAGGAGCACAAAAAAAGGCGACAATCAGTATGGCATCCCTGCATCAAGTGCAAGTCAAATATTTTCACAGAAAGCAGATGCAAGCTCACCTACAGATGAGGATCTTTGTGGTATTGGTAGAAATAGTCTTGCATCATATGAGTCGATGGTTAATTGGATGTGCAGAGAAGATGTTAGTAAGGCGGATATAGAAATATTGAACGAGGCGGGGAGTGGGGACGATGACGATGATTACGACGACGATGACGATGACGACAACAGTGAGCTTGGGGACAACGGTCCCAGGCAAACAGACGAAAACGTGGTAAAAGAGTCTGGATACCAGTTGAGTTGTGATTTTATGTCCATTAATGTTTGTAGCGTAAACGCATATTAATTGGATCGTATTCTAATACGGTGTAGTCTTCTTCCCTCTTCTGTAATCTACTTAATGAAATTACAGTTTGTGAACCTGCAGACTAAGTCAGATGAGCAGAGCAAGAGGGTATCTCTTCGAGTTCTGGATTCTGATGATAGCGATAATGAGGAAGCAGGTCTAGAAGACCAGAGTAGAAGGGGTGAAGGTCGAAAGACCCCACTAGGGAAGAGGATATACTGGAGCAAAAGGTATGGTTATGGGCCTTACCCGGTGGGTTATCGAGGGGCAGGGATCTTGTCGTCTTATAAGAAGGCTCCTAAAATTGCTCTCAGCCCAATGGAGTTGAAGAGAATGTTGGAATCTGGGGTTCTGGCCCTCAGAAATGCTCAGTCGCACACAATGCGGAAGATCATCGTATTTTCTTGTCTATGCATTCGACACGGGTGTGAAGAGTTCTACCAGCTTGATTTCAACCATTTTCAAATCTTTCAAAGGGGGGAGCCCTATGAATCCATAAAAGCTCCTGGGGTAGGCTGTTTAACCCGCGCTCCGTGCTTGGTTTGTTGTATTTTGGTTTGGGTGTGGTAACTACCATCAAGATTCTTATCACTTATTCCATGCCAGGATTTCCCATTACAGGAATTAGCTTCTGTGAGAAGGTCATGGTCAATGAGAGCCGTTTATAATATAATTTATTGCGTGTAGGAGCACCTTTTGTATTCTCATCCTAGTGGGCGGACGAAAGTTTTTATTCCGAATCGCCAAAACCCTATCCTTTGTCCTATACGCATAATTGATGAAGAAAAGGAGATGCGACCAGCTGGTGCTAGTACACCTTCCTGCCTTTTCCTTTGCATAAAATATGGAGGGCGAACTCGCAACCTTCCTCAAAATCAGTATGTGCTTTTTCCTTATAATAATCAAGATTTTGTAGTTTTTTAAAGCTATGGAACTGGAACACCGCGTGGATTGCTCAGAAAATCATGACCTTTCAGATGTGAGTTTATGAGAAGGAAATCTGCTATTATGTAGAGTGAGCCTTTCTATGCACCGCTACTCCATTTCTAGGAGATGTCCCAGCAGATATCATAGTAGATTCTCTGTATGTGGCCTAGACTGTAAACTGTGTGAATTTATGTTCTGTACCATTCTTTTTGGGGGACAAAGGAGTAAACAGAGGTTATACAGCAGTGGGGCTCGGGTGTCCAGATATGTGCGACAAAGGATGGGGCGTAACAAACTGAAGTCTTTTGGACCACTTATGTGTCAAATGGCGTTGTTGGTTCACGTCCGTGCTGGGAGTTTTTTCTTCAAAACACTAGGAATCACTCTTCTTTTTATGACTGGGTTCTCTGATGATCAAGTGCGGAAGGAAACTAAGTACCGTAATCTCAACTTGCTGCGGAAATATCACCGGTATTTATCTCCGTTAATATCAACAAACCATCTTGCATTTCTTTTTTCTTTTTAGGCCATTCCCTTACTGGTTGTCCTGTCAAGGTGTGTCCTTTAGCCTACATTTGTGGCCGTAGTTGTGTTCTGCATTTCAGTATCAAGCATCAGTTTAGTGCCATTTCCGTTTGGTGAGAAGATTGAAAAATTACGCCGCATCTGACTATAGACGTTTTCCGGTTTCTCCAGGTCTGACGAGTCTGCCAAAGATGAACAATTGTTCCATCCCTTTCCGGCATTTTTCCCACCAGCTCCGCAGCTTCCTTTCTCAACTGAGGTGAGACTCAGTGACAGGACTCCTTTTTTGCTGTGCACAATTTTACCTCATGTCCGATTTTTATAATATTTGGATGCCGCTTCAGAATCCTAACAACGTTAATATGAGTAGGTCTATGTTATAGATGAGTGCACACTTTACGAATAATTTGTGGTTTTACTTCTGTTAGAATTAGTTTATTGATTGTGTATTTTGTTGCAGGCAATGGCAGCACCATCTCAGGCTCCTGTGGCAACGACTCTTCCCCCTCAAACAGCACTGCCAATGAAGAAACCCCCTCCACTACTTGTTCGCAAGGACACTGCACCAGTGCCAGCACTGGTTTCTGCGAAACCTAAACCGTCAGCCGACCGTCCTTATAGACGCATCCCTCCAATTCCCTTGCATCTGATGAAAGTTCCAAAACGAGGACGTAAATCCAAGAATGCGGTAAAGCCAAAACCAACACCACTTGGGCCTTTTCCTTTTGGGACCTTTCCACAGTACACTCCAGTGGGATTTCCTTCCATGGTACCTCCAGGTTGGCACCCAGGACATGGGTTTCCCCCTCCAGGCCCATTTTCCTTCCCTTTCCCAATATTTTCTCCCAATACTCAAGCTGTGTCCCCTGGTCCCCCTCCACCATTTTTTCCTCCGTATGCTTTCCCGCTCTTCATGCTGCCACCTTATCCATCAGCTACAGAGCAAGAGCTTAAACAACCTGATGAAGAGGCCATGCTTACCGCCACAGAGTCTGGGAACGATTCGGGTAGCAGCCAGGTCATTGAGAAAATCGGTATTGATGCTCACGAACATTGGAACGCAGCTGGCGATGCGGCCGGCAGCAACAACGAGGAGAACGACATTCTTTTAAAATATGTGGAGACATAGTTTCCTCGTCGTTCTGTCATTTTTACAGCAGTGCAGAGAATTGTGAGGATGTATTTCAAGGAACTATTGCATTCTTCAAGACCATTGAACCCCTAAAGCATCAACTCAATATAGACGGGTTGATTCATGAAGCTGTACTTTTAGCACAGTATAGACAATTATTATATATTTCTAACAAGACCATTCATGCTTCAGAATTCCTCATACTTAATAAGATATTCGCAATGAAAGTTTGAAAACACTACGAGGGCATTCTGAAATCTGCCCACAACTGCAGTATGTGCTCAAAATTTGCCCAAATCAGATTGTACATTTTCAAGTTTTGATTTTTGTACAAGTAAATAAAATTGGAAGGCATGAGCTCACTCGGATTTTCAATCCAATAATTTAAAAGGGTTTTCACACCAAAAAAAAAGGATTTTGGTGCTAACTTTGAACATTAAGATCTCAAACTCCCAGATCTTATATCTCAAACTAAGGATAAGATCTGGGAGTTTGAATCTCATATAACAAATGATAAGGAATTTGAATCTAAGATTTGGGGTATATAAGGTATACACACCCATAACCGATAATTTAAGCATTTTAGCATAGTATACCGAGCATAGGATATACATATATAGATAGATAGAAACACAAGCCTTACTTCAAGGCCGGCGTGAATAAAGTGTCCGTTTGTAATGGCAATGACCCG
This sequence comes from Ceratodon purpureus, assembly GCA_014871385.1. Classification (NCBI taxonomy): domain Eukaryota; kingdom Viridiplantae; phylum Streptophyta; class Bryopsida; order Pseudoditrichales; family Ditrichaceae; genus Ceratodon; species Ceratodon purpureus. The sequence goes on from CM026426.1 coordinate 42,106,741, forward strand.
ATGCTACCGTACAAAAAGACAATGGTCCCATACTACTCTCTTCTTTCGAGGATGGAGACTATAGTAATCTAAGTAACTATGTAATGTAATAAATAGCCGAAAAAAGAACAGGTTGGAAGATATGGTGGCTAGGTGCAAAGAGTATAGAGGTGTATTCTGGCAAAGTTTAATTATAAAGGCATGAGGTTTTTGTAGTACATTTAAGTGGTTTGGGTTCAAAACCGCTTGGGTTTGCTTGGGCAATGATGTGATGCACATGGCTTGGTGCGGCTAGTGAGTTTGCATGGCAGGAAAGTTGTACCAACCAACGGGCCCCACTTATCTCTGAGATTAGTTGAGCTAGTTGAATAAAAAGAGTTGTTAGCGGTGTTTTTAACTACTAGCCCCCTGCTTTTAATGCACTACTTTGGTGATATTGTTTGATTATTTTCCAAACGTTTTTTATGTAAAAGAATGGACCCGGCATTTTGTATGGCAGTTGTATTTATTGCTTTGAATGTGTGTTTTATTGATGTTTCGCATATGTTGATTTCTTTTTTTAGTTGTTTCATTGAAGGAATGTGTGTGGTTCCTCTGGCTTGAGCTGTGATGACTATGATAGGATCAACTTTCCGACCTTATTGGAGAATGCTATTAATTAATGGTTGGTACTTAATAATTTTTCTGCCAATTGTTTCTGGTAAAAATCTGTTGTTTGTATATTGGAATTCTAAAAATTGTATGGTGAGGTGATTAGAAGGGTTTAAGGAGGATGAGCTTTAGTATGGAAGGCCTTTAATGCATAGTATATCTGGTTTGAATCGTACATTGCATTGGCATCTTGGTTGATTACATGTACATGGTAAAAAACAAGGGAGGAATTGTTTTTTCTTTTTGGTTATTGTTGAATGTGCCCGCATTCATAAGAGTGCAGCAGCATGATTTATTGGACGATAGGATTAATTTACTTAATTTCCACACTGCTTTGTTGTCTCTTTTGGTTCTTTGTGCATGAATATGATGTTTGCAAAATAAAAGGACATGTAGCCATGCATGTACATCTTGTGAATTACAGATGGGCATGCTTTTAAAGGAAATCTTTGTATTACAGGAATTAATTATTTCCCATGTATTGACCGGTTCTAAATTTTAGCATGCTTGTTTTTTGTTGGTCTATTATGGCTGGGATATTCCAAAATTCATTAGACATTGCATTATCTACGATGTAGTTTGTTGTCCATTAGTTGATGCTGGAGAAGTAGTCTGCTAGTTTTTCTAGGTTTCTTTCTTGCTCATATTTTTTGAGGTATTCTTCCAAACTTCAAACTGGACCTTTGTCTAGTCACTTGATACAACCTGGCCAAGTGTCTTTTTGGAAGTAGTAAGGTGTGGTATGTGCAAACTCGTGCGCATTTGCGGCTTTTTGGTATTCTATTTTTGTGGTGCCTTCTTTTGCAAGTTGATCTACGTGTTCATTTCTGATAATTTTGGCATAGGCTTTTAGACAGAGAGAGAAACTTCGGTCTCTAGAGGAGACCGACGTGAATTAAGTGTCTGTTCAATCCACCCCCAATCCAATGTCCTCAGGACAAAGGTATGGAAGTAAAGATATACTCCCCCCTTTCGAGAGTAGACACTTTAGTCACAAGTAACCAGTAACAAAAAACCAGTAAAACGGGCGTAGAAGTCAGTTTGCATTGATAGTTTGAACGCTAAGCCACGAGCTCATTGTTGGTTGGAAATGAGCGTTTGTCTCATATAGTTGGTCCGGGTTTGAACCTTGATGGACTCGTTTGAGCAGATGTGGCAGATGAAGTAGCTTGGTACTGCTAAGTGAGAAATTGCAGGCAGGAAATGTGTTGTGCCAACCAATAGCCCACCCAACGAGAAGTGACAAGAGACTTTGCACCCGTGCTAACATATAAATAAAGTAGCTCAAGCTACTAAAAAATTTTGTTTTATATTTTGGACTATGGCGAATCCAATGTCTCGGGTAATGGTTGGTGGTTTTCTATTCTTCTTTTCTGAAGAAGGATGGACATGGCATATTGTATGGCAATTGTATTAATCTCGGGGGGGGGGGGGGGGGGGGGGGGGGGGGGGGGGGTCACTCTTCAGGAAAAATAAGGGGATAGGTGCAAACAACGGGTATTTTATAAAAGGGCTATCACCTTGTCGTTTTTTTTTTTTCCAAGTGGCTATGATTACATAATTTTCTAATATGCATTCTTAAAGTGGGGGCTATGGGTAAGTTAAAATTTTGGGTGAAGCTGTTTTATTGTACCCTACATTATATACAATAAGTAGATGGAATTTTTTGGACACCATATTCGTTGCACTGTACACATACAAGAACAATATAACATGGACACAAAACACATAAAGTACGAATGCAATGTTTTAGTATAAGGATTCATAGCAAAACAGGTGATTTTTGATGAAGACAGTTTGTAAAAGACACATAAGTCTTAAAATTCCAGGGTTTAGCACACAAAATGGAAAAATGTAGACTAATGAGTACCTATCTCTGAACATGTAACGAAATCAAACCATTCAGACTGATATGACCTTTGAGGGAGTACAGAGATACAAAAATTGGACTAGAAAAACACATACTACCCTACAGTCAAAAAAGAGGAATTAAAAAAAAAAACAGTGTGCATAAATGACAAAGGTAATGCCGCATCCTGCACGCCCATGAACCTGCAGGAAGTCCACCAACACGAGATTCTAAGAACACATTTGAAAAGAAACATCTAATTGAAAACCGCAAGAACTAAATGGGAAACAATTCGAATGGGAGAGAAATACCTTTGTCGAACCTAAGCACGTTGTGAGGGGGTTACCCAAATCGTCTCAACAATCTCCTGTCCATCGCCTGGAACAACGATGATTTCGTGCCTCCAGCCGCTCCTCAGCAAGCCTAGCAAACATTGAAGTTCATAGTTAGAGAGGTCACCGACTGGCGCAGTCCTCAATCTCATCGGCAAAGGGTCCTGCAAACTCTTGGACTTTGTGAAGATCTCCACACCCTTTTCAAACTCAGCAAGAGGGCTCCTGCCGCGGTGACTAAGCCAACCAAATTGGGGTGCACAGTTCCTGTGCAGACTTGCAGCGGCACGCAGAGCTGCGTATTTGACGCGAGTCTTCAACGCCCTCTTCCACTCCTGAGAGAGGCATGCTAGCCGTGGAAGAAGGGCCAGAAGCTCCCGTCTGCGCCCGTTGTCCCTGTCATAAGCAGTCCATGGATCTGCAGCTGCAACCACGAACTCAACAATGTGGTCGATGAGTGCGTGGGAGGCCACCATCTCGAACCGCCCCTCACACAGCGCACACTCCACCAACCACGCCAAATCAGACATTTCTACCGACTAGAATCAACGCAAATGCAGATCAGCAGCTAGAATGCAGAAGTAGGGTTTACGCAACCGAGGAACAAAAGGATATCTCAGAAATTGGAGGACGCAACAATGGAGGTTTAGGGTTGCACCTGCGCTTTTAAAGATCGGGTGCAAAAAATTAGAAGGAAGGTGGGAAACAAATGGGGCCTCTGCCAATACCTGATTGACTTACTGAATCGGTCAACATCAGGTAAGAAGGTAAGTTGCGGCCCAACCATTGAGATATTGCTGAATTGGTTCAAACAACCCGCAGGAAGAAACAAGTTTAAGTACGATGCTACAGACACACAGTGGATCGATGTAGATAGTGTAAATTCAACTATTGCTTTGTCTTTTAATAACAGGAATAACGTTTATACTCTTGAAGGCGCTTTTAAAGGTTCTGACAAAACACCTGGGCTCCCAAGTCGTTGACCTCCATTTCTCTTCCGCTGCTGCATAGCTTTTACGTCGAGGATACATTGATATTTGCAGACTGTAAGAACATGACTCCACAATCGCTGCCCAACCCAAGGAGGCAGGTACTACTTGAATTTGCAGCTGACATGTAATCCTCTGCATTGTTAAAATACACAAATTTTTTATCCTAGTCAAACGATCTTTGGAAAGGCACAGGTTTCCGTTCAATTCAGACACTAAAGTTGACTTGAATATTGTTTGGCCCATGTAAATCACTATTGGCGAGACAGTCCCTCCCCTCAAATTCGGCTCTGGTCAAAGTTCGAGAGAATCCTCAACGTTTTGCAGCATTTCGGTTATAGCATCTCCACACTCATTCTCTGCAATCTCCACTGGATCCAGGACGTCTACGAACAGCTCATCCTCTAGGTTCATCCCAGCATCGCACGTCTCATTAGCTGATGCGGAGTCATATACTCCTACAGCAGTCATACTCTCCCTCAGAACTTCACTATCATCGTCCTCTCCCGGAGTTGGCTTATACGGGGCAACATACGACCAGTGCTTAGGATCAGCGGCCTCCAGCAACCAAGGCTGCAGAAACCATGTTTTGTTGCGTGCATAAGCTGACGGAGCCATGTTGAGACTGTTCAACATACTTAGGGCTGCCTTCAGTTCTTCCTTTGAAGCAGCCACAAAATCGTCATCTGTCTGCAACAAGCTGTAGTCAGAAAGATCCGCCAATTGTTCCCAAGGTCGAAGCGGGTGAAGATCAGCCCAAACATTGCGTTGTTTGTTATTTGCCCTGTCAAATTGTAAGCCATCTTGCCTGTGCTCAATGGCAGCCAACTGATTGAGGGTATTAGCACATCCAACTAGTTCATGAAAATCGTACGCTCTTTCCATTCCTTCCATCCCGCCCACCTTGCTAAAAAAGATTTCACAAGAGTCGGAATCCATCAAATGGAAAGGTATAGGGAGATGAGAGAAAGCATCTTTGAAGTATTTGATTAATAACACTACAAAGTGACAAGAAAGTTGCACATCCAGATAACATTGGTTGGATACATAGCATTCTTGAACTGATAACGTCTTAGTGTTACCACCGACAGAATGGTCACCATGCTTAAACCAAAGTTTCCATAATTGAAAAAAATATGTAACTTTCTCGGCAAGCACAACTCGTTCTCTAAGTGTGAGAGTGACAGACAAGAAAATATCAACATAATCAGCGCAGATTTGCAAATACATTTCAGTACCCAGAGTTCTCTCTTGATGAGCGTCTCTGTTGGTTCTCAACAACATTAGGCAGTTTCGAGCTTTAGCTGCACAAATCCTTTGTGCGCTTGCCCAATTTTGTCGGTCTGTTCGTTAAACGTCCTCTGTCGTTAATCCATGCTCATCTATTATAAATTTCTGATACACTTGACCCAAATGATCCAGAAATCATACATCCGCCCCCAACTGTAAAGCTTTCACTCCACTATCCAATGGATTGATTAATTTTTTTCCATTATGAATAAAGTCTTGGTCATGCATGCCTCTAACCTTGTTCTCCTCCAACCATTCATAAGTTAAAAGCCAGCCCTCCCAAGGAATTTCATACCTCGTCCCTACCTTGCTGTAGTCTTGCAGCATTAACTGTCGCCTCCTAGAGTCTCCGTCTGATGCATGCCCAACTATCGGTCCAACTGATTCTGCACAGCACTCTTCCCACAAGCGATCCATACAATCCCATTGACTCCTGACCCAACTGAGTCAAAGCAATTACAAGTACATGACACAACTAATACAAGCCTAGGCAAACTTGCATGCAAGGGGTTCACCATAATAACACGAGCAAAGGACCCTTTTTTGTTAAACCGAAAAGCATCAACAATGGACTCATAACCAGCATCACCATCCCCCACGAGGGGCTTAAACAAAGACACACAACATTGATCCTCTTTCGCTCCACAAAATCCTACCAACTTGACGGTTTTTGCTTCCCAAGCGATCCTGGTCTTTACCTTGGTTTCATCTTTGGCCAAGATGACTGGTACATGCCCCGTGATTCCGTGCAACTGTTTGGCCTCCCTATAAATTTTTGCAACTGACTTGAAAATAGTAGAATGTTCCCCAGCAATGAACTGAACCCCCTTCTTATTCTAATGCTTAATACTAGAATACAAACCCGCAAAATTAAGTGCAAAAAGGTCACACATACGTCTACCAGCGTAGATTTTCATGGCTTGTGCAAATGACTTTGAGTTTTTTGAAAATTTGTGGCCCTGCCTAACCCGGTTCAAGTTTGTGGCAACGTCCCTAAGGAAGTCCCACAAGGCTGGTTTTCCACCAAAAGCGTTGGTTCTGTGTGCAGCCAAAATATTGTTACAAAACAAAAGAACATCTTTCCTATTAAAATTCTCTACAACACTAAGTTTCAAGCCGCGTTGAGACATTTTTAATTGCGCAACCTTTGATTTCACATGCCAATGCAACGCCCTTTCTTCCCTCAATCGCCTGGCCAGAATTCGGCTATGTTTACTCAACTCTTGTGGGGACAGATAATCTACTCGGCAGCCTGATCTAGTATCGCGAGATCCTCGTTTCACCAAAGCCCGCGCTTCTCTCAACACTCTCAATCTGAAATCAGTTTCATTAACAATGGTCGAACAATGCGATCACGTGAAATTCTGGAAAGGTTCAACGCTATTGGACAGACGTTTACACAAAACATGCCTTAAACATCCTGAAATCGTGTATTGGTCATCAGCATACCTAAATTTGCACGAGGTGGTTGGTTCAGCTGTACAACAGGATCCTGGTTTGGGATCCCGCAACACACTATCCACTTTATAAACTTTCCCCCCATATTCAGTTCAATTCTTCCAATACCCCTAGCAAAGCAAAGAAAAGAGAGAATCAAACTTACAATGATCATTGCTCACTGAGCCTGATAATTGCGATGATGGCGTCTTAAATCAACCATGGAGCTCCCGCTGGTTGCCAATTATGGCCCTCGGTCTGGTCAAAGGTCGCGCCTTCTTCCTGGTTAGAGCTGCTGAAGGAGACGATGATTTGCTCGCACCTGATTTTGCCTCCAAGCATTCTGTGTGAGTGAAACCATGTAAATGATTCTCCAAATTAACCCTTAGATTTTTCTTTGGAGGGCAAAGCTGCATTAACTCCCCATCTACCCTACACCGAACTTTGTACCAAAAAGATTTGAGTTCAGTGACCCCCACATCCCCGACCACTACAAAAGGAGGATCATGCCCGGCACATTCATCGTTTACAGCCTTCAAAATGCTGAGACCCTCCTCAACCAATCTTCTATGGTCTGTAATAATGTAAATTACACGTTTTCCCTTCATTCCCTCCTTCTTCGGATGATCATTGGACTGAATGTTTTTCCTTAAACACCATTGCTTAATGTGCAGGGTGGAGTGGAGATGTGATTTTTTTAAGTTGGCGAATAAATTTGCAACAACTAACTTCAAATGATCCCCTGTTGTTCCACCGAATTCTTTATTGCATTCTCCGCAATGTATTATCACAATACCAACACCATTCAAGTCGTACGTCTTCAAGCTCCAGATGTGGTTGGCGAAGTCCATATTTGCCAAATTCTTCTTCAGTTTCAGAATCGCTCCCAAGTATTTCTCCATAATCTCATGAGGAATGAGCGTTGATGTTAGGTCGTGTGGCACCTCGGCCACAGCTTCCACCTCCTGTCCTTGGGCTGGCTCCGACATGGGCTCGAATTTGAATCCTAGATCTTCGCTCCAATCAGGTTGTTCTAGAAACAAATTCTCCTCAATGTCGTCGCTGTCGTTCTCTTCAACCACGTCAATTCGTTGTCTCCTGGAGGGCCCGCCACCAACACTTCGATCCTCCGCAAGAATCACATAGACACGCTCAGTTACAGGGTTCATAACCTCAAATTTTTTGCGGATTCTACACTGGTCGTCGAAATCCCAAAATTCAAATGGCCAGTCTACACATCTGCCTTGCTCCAACCTTTATCAAAGATCATGGTAGGTATCACTTCTCTGACACACAAAGGGACTAAGCAATTCTGGTCGTGAGTTCTCATTTGCAACAGAGTACAACTTTACTTTGTAATTCGAACCCATCCCCACACCCTCAAACCACCGGAGCTCCTTCACATACAGGGACCAAAAAAACAGAAATTACGCAATGCCCTAAATCATGGATTTGAGTTCGAGGATGAAGACGCCTCAAACCGCCTTGCCCATCGCGCACAAAATCACACTTAATCGTCTCAGACCGCTGTGGTGTACATCGAATCCTTCAACTGCAAATCATTGAGGTGGCATGTCTTCACTTTGGTAAACACTAGCACTGCACGCCGCCTCCCTAGCTGTAAACCGCTCCAGATAACAACAAACCCCAAGCAGAATGATATGATGCAACTGAAGCACTCTCTTTGTCGCACAAACGCACCGCCGTCAAGAACGTAGAATTCAAAAAACTCAATCCAGATACTCGATGCAGGTAATCCTAGACACAACCAATCTCGAGGAAATGCATCGCCGCAGTGTTGGAAAGCAAATGATGCAGGTAACCAGAGACCCTAAACCCAGACCGCATCTTAGCCCTAGATCAGAAATTTTTGAACGGTCTACATTAAGCCACGCTGCAGGGTTTACAACCAATCAACTTACAGGCTTGCCCAAATAATACAGGCTGGTACTGACGTGGCACGGTACATGTAGAGGGCCCCCTAAAGCTCACAAAAAAATTAATATAACATGGGATATTTTATATATACAAAAACTCTAATATGAGTCATGACCAAATATGTAGGATACTATGTTACTTATAATCCTTCACAACACATTCTATGACCTTTATGGTATGAATAATACATTTATAATTATTACCTTCAAAGATTATATGCCACCCTACATTTGTTCTCACCTATATTTCTACTTCTACCTCGCAGTGACCCCCCCGAGGTATTAATATTCTTAAAAGTGTTTTTAATGGTAGGCATAGGAATTTTGAATCGATCTTCTAGTAATTTCATTGATGGCATGTGTGTGGTGGCTCTGGCGCCAGCTGTGATAACTATGAAGGGGTCGACTTTCCATCCTTTAGAAGTTATGTTGGCAATTAATAGACTGTATTTGTTGGTTTTGGTTTCTAGTGTTTCTAGGGAGAATCAGTCATTGCAGTATGTAAATTTGATGAATTGTATGGTGAGATTGGAGTCAATATATGTAGGGGGGTAGCTTTGGTATGGTAAGCCTTTGATGCAGAGAATATCTGGCCTAAATCGAGAGTTACAATGGTATCTTTGTGTGTCGCACGTGCAAGGTAGTAGCCAATTAGGGACGGTATTTTTGGGGGGTTTATCGTTGAAAGTGCCAGCATTCATAAGGATAAAGCTTCGAGATTTTTCAGATGAGACTAGTAGTAGTTTTCTAATTTCCCAGACTCCTTTGTTATGTCTTTTGACTCGGAGTGAGTGAATGTGTTGTTGTTGGCATGTGAGTAGAACGTTTAACCATGTGTCCGGTTCAAGAGAGTTACAAATTGGGCATGAGATAGACGGTAATCTATTCCTTCCAAAGAACATCTGTTTTCTAGCTTGGCCCATATAAGTTCCGGTACAGAATTTGATGAGGCATGATTTTTGTTTGTCTGTAATAGCTGTGTTATTCCAAAATTCATTGGAGAGTTCATTGTCTATATCTTCATTTTTTGTCCATTTGCAAATGTTGGGGGTTTGCATGGCCCTTATTTCTAAGTTTTTTTCTCTATCATATTACTTGATTTGTTTTTCTAGGGTTCGAACAGGGCCTTTGTCTAGAATAGACATCATGGATGGCCTGTCGTCTTTTTGGAAGTAGTAGGGAGTTGCATGGGCAAATTTGTGTGCGTGTTCAGTCTTTCAATGAGCTTTGACTGTCCCTAATTTTGCTAATTTGTCTGCTTCTTTGTTGCCATCAATATCTACGTGGGCTTTGACTTTATATATTGTAGTTGGTTGTCTTCTTTGTTGTAGTAGTTCTACTATCGAGGCAAGTGTGGCTTGATCTGGATGGCTGTTGTGTAATGTGGGGTGTTTTATTTGTGTGTTTAGTAAGTATAATACATTTAGAGAGTCGGTAAATATATATGCTAGTTCGTTAGAGAATTGTTTATTGAGAATTTTTAGTGTTTTGTGTATTGCCATCATTTCAGCGCGTAGTATATTTTGGTGATCGTGTAATCTCTTGGGGATATTGAGGCCTTTGGGGTTGTAAATACCAAATCCAGCTCTTTCTCTAAGCCATTCGCCTAGGCCAATTTCTTTTGGGGGTATAAAGGAACCATCGGTGTAGTAGCTGAATTGTGGGTGGATTTTAATGGTAAATTTGTTCGGTAGTTTGGAATTTGTGGAATGGATATATGGTCATTGACGGGGGTGTTTGGATAATATAGTTTAGACCAGTTTTTGCTGGGCTTAATAGGGGTATTTAGGGGGGTAGGCGAGGCAATTTTTGTGTAAGTTTGAAGGATTCTAAGGTTGTTTGCTTTATGATTGAGTTGGTTCATTTGTTTGTGGGAGCCGATGCTATTATTTTGGTGATGGATGTAGAGTATTTGGAGCCGAGAGAGTTCTTTTCTTTCAAGGTTGAGTTGTGGAGGTACTGTGGGCTCTTCATAAGTAATGGTGTCCGCGGCAAAGTGAGCGACAATGTGTGTCTGGAAATGGGCCAATATATGGGTTGAAGTTTTGATACCAGTTGGTAATGGGTGATATGATTATAGTTATTGCATTAGAGTCATGTTTGGCCGCGAGTCGGGCCCAGTGAATAGTTTGTTGTAAATCTGTAGCGTTATGGGGATGGGCGTATCCAATTCCGTTCCATTTATGGTCAAAGGCTGTCCCCAGAGGCCAAATATTTTGTCTCTTGAGAATGGAGAATAGGTTGAGTGAATTGTGTAGGGCATGTAACTGGTGATGAGAAGTAGGACTTAGTCAGGTTAAATGTTGCTATTAGAAAGTCTAGTATTTGAGTTGGTATCCTGTATTGTGCGCAATTAAGTGGGTCATTTTTTGGGATAACCTTTAATATAACCAAACAGTTTCGGTTTCAAATGATTGTGTTGGTGGTTCAACTCCATGTGGGGTGTTTATGGCGTGTTGGTATTGTTTCCAAAGCCATCTTAGTCTGTTTGTGGAATCCTAGTGAAGTGTCTTCCATTATCTTCATAAATATGCGTAGCATCAAATTGTGTTTGGATAGTATTAGTGGTTGTTTCAATGTCATTTTCCAAGTTGCATTCATTAACGGATGTTAGTCCAGGTTACACCATGGAGATGCTAAGAGTAGGGCTGGTAGTTAAAGGAGGGGTGGGGGGCGCAGGGTGACTAATAGGGAGTAGTGGTTATAGGGTGTGACCATGGAGGCCACGGTCATAGCGGCTGGGGTATCCCTGGCAGCGGACTCAGACAGTTGGGAGGAGGGAGATCAAGGGAGGCCATGGAGATTCTCAAGGCACGACTCAAGCTGGGAGATCCTTGAACAGGGTGTGTGTGTGCGCCTTGAGGCCTGCAACGCGTTGTTGGAGTAAACCAAGGTACCCAAGGCAGACCAAAGAGTGAGTGAAACCAATGATGATCAGACATAAGAGAGTAGCAAAACCGCATACATGCCTAGGGTTAGAGTCATACATGCACACTGTCACCAAGGAGAAAGATAGACATAACCTGAGACAGCAAGGAGGCAAGGAGTTTTAGCAAGGAATAGTCTGTGATAATGGGAGTGCCAAGGTCTCCAAGAGCAGTGCTCAGGCATACAAAATGGCGGCCAAGTGACCTAGACTATGATCCGACTCAACTACGAGAAAATGAAGAGTGTAAGTCCCTGTCTAACAACCTTGCTTATACTTTCTGTTTCCTAATTTCTAGCTATTCACTACTAGTTCGCACCCCTTTGGTGTCCCTGACTGCCGAGGCTGGGCAAGGTAACAATGGAAATATGCGCTAATGGTATAGTTCTCGCAGGAGTGACGTATCTAGTGTCTTTTGATTGTTCGGTAGAGAAGTAGGCTTGTATTAAATTAGAGAATTATTTATGTTGATTTTTGGTGTATTATCAAATGAGTATTTCTGTGTTATGGTTGCAAATGGTGGTGTTGCTCCAGGGGAATAAGTCTCTTTGTGGAAGCCATTTATTGTAAGTATTGTTGTTTTGTGTAATCCATTGGCATAAATATGTCGTATGTGCTTTTTTAGTACATTTGGTTCATTGTATTGTCTGTGTTTGTGATCAAGTATTGTGTGTATGGGAAATTGTCTGGGATTTTTAAGCATATTAGTAGATGGTGGTGGTTGGAGTTGGATGGGGGGTTTGGTGGATGTGTGTGTGTGTAGGGGGGGTTGTGGGGGCAACATGTTGTGGTTGAATAGTATGTAGTCGTCTTTAAGGGTTTGTGGAGGCAACATATTGTGGTTGAATAGAATGTAGTCGTCTTTAAGGGTTTGTGGGGGGGCCATGGTATCGACAAGGGAAACGGCACCGTGGTCAACAATGTGGGTGACAGATTAATTTTTTGGCAATGTTTAATGCGACGATGATGAGTTTGGAGGGAGTTGCATGGTATCTTTTAAAGTCACTTGGAGTCATAAGGTGGATACCATTGGGCAAGGTGAGTTGTTCTAGTGTTGTAATGTTGTAAGTTAATAGTTTTTGTAGTAGTTGAAGTGATGTGTTGGAGTGTAAACCATGTAAGTTTTGTGCTTTGTTCATCCATGTGCTTTCAAATGCAGATGTATTTAGTAGGAAGGTGTTGATTGTACTTTTTAGATGGACTCTGGCATGATGTTTGAGTAAAAGCAGTGTTCTTGTGATAGGTTATCGCACACAGTGGTGCTATTTGATGGGAGGTATTTCTTCTGATCCACCGAATTTTGCAAGTATATACTGTACCTAGGCATAGTAAATTTTTGCCAGTCTGCCTTTGTCGTTGAGGGCGTTTTGAAGTTGTTCCCCAATGCATCTTAAGTAGGCATTTTGTAGTGAAAATGCTTCAATACCAAATAGGTCATGAGGAAGTTGTGTGGCAATATTAGATGTACATTTTGGTATTCCGTATATTGTTTTATGTAGGGCTATAATCTTTTTGTCAAGTTTTTTGATGGCCGATATAGAATATGGTACGGCATAAAAGCTGTAGGCAATGCCTGCACGGATTACTATATCTATCATATTCATTTTTTGTTTCATAGTGGCTCAACAAGTTACAAGGGCTCAGCATTGTTTGATGACTTTGGTAGTGATGGTGATTATTTGTGTTTTTCAATTAAGTGATGGTGCGAGGTTTATTCCAAGGTATGTGTATGGTTCATGTTGGTCTAGTACGGAGATTGTTTGATTTCTATAGTTTATATTAGTGCCTTGTATCTGGGCTTTAAATGCTATAGGATTCATTTTGGACTTGTTTGGATAGCCAATTACTTCACATTTGGAGATCCCGAGATCCAATCTGGGCCCATTCTCAAAATTTATCTAATTTATTAAGTTGGATTTGCAGCGATACTAGTTTGTTGGCAATTGCCGCAGAATCGTCTGCGTAAGCTGCGGAAGATATTGTTACTTTGGATGTACCAAAGGTGTAGCCATTGTCACCTTTGTTGTAGCCATCTAAAGTTTAGGTTCAAGGAATATGATGAATAGATAAGGGCTGAGAGTATCTCCTTGAATTGTGCCTCTTTGTATCGAGATTGGTTGGACTTTCCCAAAATGTTCTTTGGAGAAGATGGTGGTAGATTGTGAATAGATATTTCCAATAAGATTTATGGCATCCGTAGGATATCCGAGGTCTTTTATTATGGCTAGTAGTCTAGCGTGGTCAATTGAGCCAAAGGCATTTTTGAAGTCAATTTATAAAATGTATATATCTTGATTTGTAAATCAGGCGTCTTCTAGTGCAGCTATAAGGAGTTGTAGTTGTCTGGATGTTCCTCTTTCTAATATGAATCCTTCTTGGCTATCGTGTAATATTTGGTGTTTTTCACCGTAAGCCGAGAGGATGGAGGTTAGCGTACTAGTATAGAGTTTGTATATGGTTTTAGCTAATGCAATTGGTCTATGGTTGGTCAGTTGTGATGGATCGCCTTTTTGTAGAGTAAAACCGTCAAACTAGTTTTCCACGAAGTAGGAATTTGTTTTTGTTTGTAATAATGTTTAAAGAATAGAAAAAGTAGTTTGTGGAATCGTGGTGGCATATTTTTCAGAATTGAGTTGGAAATTTTGTCTGGGCCTGGGGCTTTGTTGTTTCCTAGGTTTTTAAGGCAGAAATCATATGTTTCTTGGTCGAAGTATGTATGTAAGGGGATTTGTTATTCTCCACGTTTGTCAATTGTAAATCCGTCTAGATAATGCTATGGGTATTGTCTAACGCTACATGTACAGTGTAGTGGGTGTTTATTTTTATGGTGGCATGTAGGAATTGTTGGACAATTACTGATGGATTGTTGAATGTATATTTCTTGGGCAATATCATCTAGGTTGGTTAGAATATTATTGTGTCTATCAATGATGGAATCTAGAGGTGAAGTCTCGAAATTTTTGAATACTAATCTATTTACTTTCTTGGGGCTTTTTTCATATAATTGCTAGTATCTTGAGACTGCTTTATGAATACAGTCTTTAATGTATTTGTCGTGATTTTTCTAGCTTCTTTGTAAGCAGTTTTAGCAATGGCTGCTATTATGTCGATCCATTCATTTAGAACGGTGTCTGTTATTGGTGGATGAGGGATTTGGACAAAGTGATGATTGCGTATGTCGTTTAGTATTGGGTGTGTTGGCTATTGAGGATCATTCTTTGCAATGTATATGGTTTTTCTAATGAGATGATATGTGGAGAGGTGTTTTTTCCATTCTTTAGCTAGTTTTCAGGGTAGAAAACCACCTTGTTGTGTTGTTCGATTTGTGAGATTTGGTAGTGGGGATGCTATGCATGTTCTTTCTATGGTTTCTGATATTTTGTCTACAATTTTGTCAAGTCCCGTACATGTTGTTTTCCGTTGTTCAGAGGAAAGATGGTCGTGGTCTTCTAATAATTTATTTAATTCATTTATTCTAGTAGAGTTTCCTTCAAAAAATTCTATATTAAACTTTTCTAGGTTTTCTGCTGATATTGGATTTAATATTCTAATTTGTGGAGTATTTCTTGCAAGTAGTGTATTTTAGGGGATGTGAAGAATAATTGGATAGTGGTCTGAATTTAAATTCATGTTTATATTTGTTGTAGAGGAATATCTGTTGTTATTTGGGGAATTGATGTAGAAGTCATCTATTAAGCTAGTTGATGTATGGTTGTATCCACCTTGTCTAGAAAATGTGGTGTTTGTTGGAATGTATTCAAGATTTAGGGATAGGATAAAGTTTTTCCTTTGGATGTCTTTGTCTTGTGGTGGCGTATTTGTGTATTTGTTTTGTCTACCGTGTAATGCTATATCTCAGTTAAAGTCTCCACATAATGTGTATATATGATTTGGATGTGCTGAGATTTTATTGGTGATGGTGGATTTTATGTGAGGGATGAGACAAATGTCTTCTACGTGTGTGGGCATATACATATGTATAACAAGCCATTATTGCAATGGTTGATTATCTATGCGTATTAATTGGAGGTATGGTGAAATGTTAGCCAGGGTGGGGATTTTGGTGATATTTCTTGGAAAAGCATATTTGTTGTGTATTAGAGTGAGTAAGGCATTCCCTTTGGATACATCTTGTAATAGCGTGGGTATTGTTGAAAATAAGTTTATAGTTGGGAAAAAGGTTTTGAACCTATTTAGTAGATTTTGTTGCTGTGAGTTTGGTTTCTTGAATGTTAATGATTGCTGTGTTTAATGATGTGTTAGCTATGAAGCTTTGTAGGTTTGGTAATGCTTTATTTAGAGATGATGCGTTTTATGTAATTATGTTTGTTTCATGGTAATAATTGTTATTTACTCTTGGCTGTGGGGCAGAGATGTTTAGAAGTGGGGGGGATGTGAGTATTTGTTTAGGCTTTCAAGGCATCTGAAGGATTCAGTGAATAGTTTCTGTGGAAGAATTGGAAATTTTCTTTTAAGTTCTATTGCGGTTTGCGGTGTTTCTTGGTTACGAATGTAGTTATAGATTTCATTGTGAATTGAGTTTTTGGGGTGTATAATATCTTGGTGGTTTTCAAGAAATGTGGTGTACGGGTGTTTTGTTTTGTCGCTCAAGGAGGGTTGCGAAGGTTGATTAGTCGTATTAGTAGTGTATTGGTCCATCTGTCATTAAAATCGTGGGTTTGAGGTTGTGCAAATGTATCGTCACATATATCTAATGATTCATTGATATTAACAATTAGGCATAAATTATGTGGAAAGGTAGGGGTTGATTTTGTGTTTGTATGTATTGGTATAAATGTAGGTGTGTATTAGTTGTTTGAAGATGTAGTATGCGAGAGAATATATATGCAATTTGTTGATATTCAGGTTGGAATTTTATTGTATTAAGGCTAAAGTATAATTTGGCTCTTTTCTTATGTATGGCAGGGTGTGTACGTAAGATATTAGGCATTAGGCTAGGGTTTAATTCTATGTCACCACATTGTAATAGAGCTAGTGTATTAATGAAAAGGTAGCCATAGTATTTGGGACTTTTAGGTTTTTTCTTATTTAATTTTACGTATTTTGTTAAGGTGTAAATTGTTGAAGTAAAAAGATTAGGTAAGGCGGGTATTTTTTTTCTAATTTTAGAGTTGAAAAGTGAGGATTTATGTAAGTATTTATTGGTGTATGATTTTTTATAGTAGTCGGAATAGGATTATTTATAATTTGGTATTTGTGTTTTGTAATTTGGCAAGACCGGTAGGTCGAGGCCGTTTTATGGTTGTGTTTAATAATAATATAATATGGTACTAAGAGATGATATTTGATACAAGGATTATATGTGGAGTTATAACGGTGTGGAGAATGAGTTTTAAGTTTTTTATTAAGTTTGGTTTTTGAGTGAAGTGTGAATTTTAGATGATATTTGCATTTTGGATGAAATCTAAATTTTGGATGGGATCTAAATTTTAGATGAGATCTAAAGTTTGGATGAAATTTGAAATTTGGATGAAATCTGAATTTTGGATGGAATCTGAGTTTTTGATGAAATTTGAATTTTGGATGAAATTTGAGTCTTGGATGAAGTTTTGGTTGGATTTTGTATTTGTACACGTCTGAGGTAGAGTAATTATATTTGTATTTCAAAGAGTATTCAAAACATTGTATAATATGGTAATATTCCATATTTACTCTAATATATTCTAAATGCCTTATACCATTTCTAAGTAAAAATACGTATACAAAATAGTATTTAAGTACATACTTTTTACCTCGGCAGTTCGTGGTCAATCCTCATTTGGCTTATCCTTGAGTAAATCAAGACTTACCAAGCCGGTAATTTGCTACATTCCACTAAGAGCCAAAGCCAATGTATCTTGAATAAGCATTTGCTTATTGAATTTCTCATTGATTTCATCAGCATAGTTGTAAGCGTCCTTAATTATATTATCCTTCAAAGTCTTCATATCCTTGTGCAACTCACCATAAGCTTCTTGTTGCCTACTTCAATGTCTTCCTTCATCAAGGTAAAAACATCACCTTTTACACTTACCTCACCTTTGGTTTGGTTTTGAATTGCCTACATAATATTGACCAAACATGAGTTAGTATCTTCAAGACCAAGCTTTACTAGCAAATCCTTGGAAGGTTTTTCACTCTAAGGCTCCTACAATATGGAGTAATATCAACATAGTAAACTTCAATTCTCTCCACTTTGCCTACAAACTTTCTAAAGACAAAAGGATTGACACGCTGTACATTTGCACTATCATCATGTCTAACTCCATCTCCTCCATGGTACCAAATAGACACTACATTCTTGATGCTAAGATTTCTGCAATACATAATGGAGGTGTTATCAACCCTCAAAAGAATGGAAAGGTTGTAAAAAGTATTAGAGTTTTTTTCCTTTGCCTTTTACTCCAAGGTCAGAGATGCACTTTTACTTGTTTGACCCTCCAAAATCTTATATTGAATTGAGATTTGGTGGCGGGTTTGAATCTTCTTGCCTTGAACTGGTAGAGGTGCTCTTTGAATGATTGTTAGAGGTGCTCTTTGACAACTATACAATTTCAAAATTATAACCTCTCCTAAAGCCACTCTGTAATATATCTTTGAAGAAAGAATGGGAGAAGACACCAACAATGTTATTACTTGTAATTTTAATTGAGAGGTTAGTGGTCTAGCAATAGAGTGGTACAATTTGAATACCTTGTCAATGGTGCCTTTGGGATAGTGGAAGCTCCAATTACAGAATAAAAGATTTAAGCCCCTTCAACAATGCCACTCGATCAATTTCAGGGTGGAGAAGGTGGAGTTTGGCAATTTCAACCCAAACTCCTTTCTCTCCACCCCACTTAACTCCTTTTGCATTCTATGCCTGGAATGGCCTACGTGACTCATTGAACAGCTCGAGAAGGTGGGAAGGATGGCGCAATTCTAGTCCGGGTTAACTACAATGTTGTGAGCAAGATGGTAATCTAAATTGTGATATTTTTTGGTGAATTAATGAACATATATCGCGACCTATGGATCAAAAAGTATGTGGATTTCCCTGTATTCTGGTGCCAGCAGTACGAGAGGCAGGGTCTACAGAGCTACCATCGAGGCGTAGAGTACAAGGAAGAGACGTGGCAATGGGTTACCTGAGCGGAAGGTCAGAAAGCGGTTAGGTTACGTCAGCTTATGTTTCCATCATCACGTCCTCTTGGATGCCGGATACGGTGAATCGCTGGGAGGGATTGTGGGGGAGTTGTTCAGCAATTTTTAACAATTTCTAGTTTCGTGTTGGGATTGGCGGCGCGGAGTGGGCGGAGTGGGGGTCCGGAAGAGTCCCAATGGAGAGCAATGGGTGGAGCAGTACATGGGAGTGGAGGCGGAATCAGTTTCAGCGGCGTCTTCAAGCGTGAGAGAAGGTTTAGGACTCTGAGGGATTAAAGGTCTTACTCTGCATGGAGAATTGCCACATTGCCGCATTTGTCATGGACGATCCCAGTTTGCCATCAAGAGAACACAAAGTGCAGGAGTTTAGAGGAGTAGAAGCGGAACTGTTTTGGTGGTTTAGGGTTGAAGGGGCATCGTTGGAGGGGAGCAGGAGAGCCATCGCATTGCTGAATTCCACATATCTGCAAGCACAGCCGCGACCTAGTAGGTGAAACCGGAAGGGAGATTTTGGGCACCAAGAGAGGTGCAGATATCTGTGGTATTGGCACGCAGCCATAATACTCGGGTGGTGTGATAGGAAACAATTCCCAGGCTTCGTGAGGGAACTGCTTCGTGAGCAATACTATCCGTCGATAACAATCGCAGGCGATGAAGAGACTCGCGAGGGAAGCAATGTCGACCAGGTCCAACTCCACACAGGAGGGCCAACAACGCGCGGGCACAGTGATAATGCCGCAATCGACAGAGGAGCGTGACTTCGGTTTAGGGCATCATGGCCATAACTGGGAAGAGTTTAGGGGTTCTGGGCAGAGGGTGGTGAATTACTTCTATACGAGTGCACATGTGAATTGAGCTGGTCTTCCTTATGTAATGGCCTGATCGGGATGGTGCTGAATGCAATACAGAGTGCTGGATTGCAGAGACCCCCGCTAGAAGAGATTGGAGTCAATATCTCCATGTCAGCGAAGCCAAGGGGGAAGCAACCAAGGGACAAAGCAGTGGTGAGACTGATTGTTGTACTTCACAGAAATGAAACTCGTGCATTTGCTTTCTCATGTGCATGTGCTTCGATAGGATGTGTGTGTACTTCCTTCTCATGTGTGTGTGCGGGATAATGTACCAGGAGTCGCTGCTCGTCAACACTCCAGGCGAGCAGGTGCAAGGTGTGGCCCCGGTGGAGACAATCCAGAAGACAACCCCGAAAAGGAAATCGAGAGCGAAACCCAAGGTACATTTGGGGCCTTTTATCGCAGTCCATCGAAGGTTGTCTTCAGAAAGATTGCTGGAGAGCACGTTGGAGGGAGTGAGGGTGTTGCGTGGAGGGGCTTCTCGTTCTCAGAACTGAAACTCTGTTTGCAATCTATGCATCGCAGGTTGCAACAGCACGGGACGAGGTGGAAGTCATCGGAGCAATGCCACCCTCGACACATGGAGGGTGCCATCCCAAGGCGCCCCCGAAGTGGAAATCACGGGCGAAGAGTCAGGTGAGAACTACGATGTTGTGATCCACTTATGAGCCACATGCTGAGGAGGCCAAGAGAGGGAGCAAAGAAGCAGGTAAGTATGGATTTAGGGTTGCCATGGAGATCGTATGGCGATTCAATTGTGACTCAATGGGCGTCCATGGCTCAGAGTATGACCCGGGTGGGATTTGCGGGTCCATGCGCAGATGCCAGTTGCAGAGATAGAGGTCCCGGACTTCAACATCCATTGCGGGCAGGTGCACCCGATGGAGGTCTCAAAGGAGAAGATCGTCAGGCGCAGGAAACCGAGAACAAAAAAACAGGTACAGGTTACAGGGAAGAAGACCCTCGGGGCAGAACATCAGGTGCAGGGGCCGATATCATTGCAGAGTCATCCATGCGAGGTAGTAACGGTACCAGGAAGAGGGCTGCTCCAAGAGAAGGACGTTGCAGTTGGATTCCAGATCCATGGGCAGGCCACGGAAGGTGCAAAGCGGGTGCGCATTGCCCTGCTTCATGCCGCAGTCGAACTCCCCGGGAGCAATCGGGCCCCCACCGCCGCCCTCGCGTACGCCAACGCCAGGTACTGTCACGTACCTTTGGAAAAACATTTTTGTTCTATCTTTTAGAAATGCTGTTCACCGCCATTAAGGGGTGAGGAACCGGCTACCTAGGATTTGACTGTGTGGAGGGGTGGGGGTTTGCATGCGCAATTCGGGGGAGACGGGGGAGGTTCGCACGGGCGGCTAAGGGTAAGGCGCAGAAAGTCAACCACAGGAAGCCTAAGGGCTGGGCCCTTGAGCAAATCACGCCCAATCAGACCGCGGGATGCATCACCCGGCGTGCATGGTGGAAGATCGCGGCGTATAGGCAGCAAGAAGAGACCGACACTGCGATAATGGAGGTGCTGGCGGATATTCACGCCCAATCAGATGCAGAAGGGATTGCGGAGATCATGGCGCCGGAGCTGCAGCACACAGTGGACACCATGGAGACATGCGATATTAGCCTGTATGATCATGTTTTCAGGGATGAAGTTTGGAGGACTTTCGAGCCCATTCGGAAGGCGAGTGGCTTTGAGGCAACTCATCCGGGGGGATCATTGCAACGACGGGTGAGCACAATGCCGGTAGAGCACGTGCCAGAGCACTTCGCGACCGTTTACAGTAGTTGGAGTTCCGAGAGAGAGGGCAGGGCTGTATTAGTGCTGAACAGGAAACCTCTCAGAAGCTTCGTTCCACACGAGGGACACGCCTTCATGGACCCAGGGGGACATTATAGGTGAAGGAATCTGCATTGCGACAGGGAAGAAGATGGTGGTCGTCGACCTAGGGGGCTACAACTGCGAGAGGCATATGGAGGAGGAAGACGTGCGGATCGCGAAGGGAGCAACAATCCGGGCAGTTGGGAGTGAAGGGGGACATGGCTACGGTTGGAGCAAACGCCAACACTGCTTCAGCCCCTGGTCTCCCATTCTGATGGCGAGTGGAGATCCGAATGCGAGCACGGATGACAACGGAAACGGGGGCCGCAGAGGAGGATCTTCAAGTGCAACGGGGCAGCCTGGAGGAACAGAGCACATTGGTGATAATGGAGAGCCTGTGCAGTGGGGGTCGCAGCCGCAAGGTGAACCAATCACAGACTACAAACTGCCCGATGACGAAGAGGGAGTTGATGGGACGCAGAATTCGACTGCAAGGATGACATTCCCTAAGGTGAGTAATAGCCTTCCAGATTACTTCCTTCCTCGTAAGAAGAAAGTCGTCGCTGAGTCAGACGATAGTGAGGAGGAATCGGAGGAGCCATCTGAGGTGGACGTGGGGGTCAACTCCAGTGACTAGGAGTGGTTCCCGGAATTTGAAGACACCGTGGAGTCTTCAGCTTCTGAACTTGAGGTTGACTGTGACGATGGAGACTGCCTTTTCGACGACGACTTTGAACCCTGAGGGATGGAGGCGTGGTGCATGCGTGAGGAGGCATTCAGGCCAGTGCCTATGGATATGGCTCAGCTGGCCAGACACTACCGGCCAGAGTCGTGGAGTTCAGATAGTGTTGACTTCATCGGCACATGTGATAATTTCACTGGTCCGAAGCCAGGGCTCAAGACTTTGAATCAGGAGGGAGTTCCTCATCCCCATAGAGTATTCAACCTTTATTGGAGCGATAGCACAGTCGACCGCATCGCAAAGGAGACAAACAGATATGCAAGAGCAATTGTGAGTCCTGCTGGGGAGGCACTGCCGAGGACAAAGGGCGGTGTTACGTGGAGAGATGTGGACAGGTGTGATATCCGCGGATGGCTTGGGATATGCATCCTTATGGGATGCAAGAGGCTACCAAGTGTGAAGCATTATTGGATGGTCGAAGAGCCATTCATCTACTACCAACTGATTAGCTAGGTAATGAGTCTCAAAAGATGGCAGCAGATATTGAGGTGCCTGCACCTTGTTGATAATGCTGAGGTGGTTCGGGACACTAAGGACAAGCGCTTCGATAGGATAGCAAAAACGCGTTGGCTAGTGGAGAAGTTCGTTGAAGTCTCTGAGGCCATCTATAATCTGGACTCTGGAGAGGGAGATCACAGTCGACGAATGTGTTATCGCATACAAAGGGAAGTACTGTTTTATCAGGCAAGTCATGCCTGATAAGCCAATACGTCTTGGAATTAAATGCTGGCTCCTTGCTAGTTCGAAGAGCCGTTTTGTCTGGAGGATAGAAGTATACTTTGGAGAGGGAACCTATATGGGCGAGCACGGCCTCGGTTATCACGTGGTCCAGGGTTTGGTCCATGGGCTGGAGGGCCGTGGCCACTGTCTGGTTGTAGACAATCTTTTTGCAAGTGTGAACCTTTTCCACGACCTCATGGTGAAAGGTATTTGGGCGACTGGGACTGTGAAGATGAGATTTTAGAACCTACCAGCTGGTCTCTATTGGAAGTGTGAAGACAAGGAGGAGCGGGGGTCCATGCTAATACGGACCCATGTACATCGCCAGATGGGTGTACTGTCTTGGCAAGACTCAAAGCTTGTCAACATCCTCAGCACAGCTGCTTCCCTATGGGCTCCGAATCTCTCTGTCCTGCGCCGTGAGAAGGGTCGACGGGAGCAGCTAATCGTTCCCTCCTCATCCATGCACACACAGTTTGTTGAGTATATGAGGCGCGTCGATGTGACGGACGAGCTGCAGGGTAGTTATTTGAGTCAGCTAAGGTGCCACAAATGGTGGCTTAAAATATTCCATTTCATCGTTGACCAGAGCCTAGTGAATGCTTACGTGACGTGGGTCCGAGAGATGGAAGAAATGGGGCTAAGAGCCAAGCCTCACCTCGCCTTTAAAATCTCAGTTGGTAGACATCTGGTCGAGGGTGCCATCCAGGCCAGGGGGAAAGTCAGAGGAGGTCCCGTTTGAAGATACCGACGACCACCTCCCACACATGCTCACTTCACATCCCATCTCAAGAGGCACTGCGTTGTCTGTGGACATGTCCAGCGTTGGCACTGCCCTGCATGTGGCCCGAAGTGGATGTGCAGTGAAAACTGCTACCTGCACCACCACGCGTCCTTGGATTCAGCTGTCTGACTGTATCTCACCTTCTCTGTTTCACCATGCAAGATCGCGGCATGCCATCTACAAAGGAGATGCAATCAAGGTGGCCGTTTGCTCCTCGCGTCCATAGACTGCCCCCAGCACATGATGGAGAGCTGCCATCAAGAAACCGTCGCTACTCCATTTGACGTTTCTGTTTCCCACAAGATCTGGATCTTTATTCCGTAATGTTAGCATGGAGTCCCGAAGGAACTGTCATCTTGAGTTCCAGCTGATATTCTCAGATGATACCCAGTCGTAGAGTCTTAGCCCTTTAGAGACAAGTAGCATGTATGATTTATTTTTTGAAACACTTGGATAGGGGTCTTGAACTATGTGGCTGTGTAGCGCCCCCACCCCCCCCCCCTTTTTTTTTCTGTGTTTTCCTTGTTGCTACTCGTGGGGTGATGAGGTTGACAGACAGTGAGAAATCCAGAGAACTCTCGGGGTGTTGTGCCCCCAGGTGACAGTTTCCCGTGGCCTGCACGTGACGTTGTGATCGGCCAAGGCCGCGGGAATTTTTCTCTGTTTAATTTTAAGGTTGTTGCTGGCAGTGCCAAAGTGACATTAGGCCATCTACAATTGTACCAGTGTTTCTTTCTTCGTTACCAACTCTGGCGTTCCCTCTCCGATGTTTGCCTCAGGGGACTTTGGATGGTCTGGTTTCTCTTAAGGGTGCGTTAGAGGGGCTCACCATGCGCCATTATGGAGGTTTACTTTCCCATTAGAAAATCCTTTTCATAACGTGAGCTGGTTTTCCTTATGTGCAGGTACATTAGAAGGGGGCTTGCTCCGCATAAATTGGAGGCCCCATTACCAACAATTGGCCCCCCACCGTCCCCTCATCATCAAGTACGCACGTCCTGTGACCTAGTGTCCATTCATTGCCTTGGAGATCGGACTCGCACTCTCAATTTTTCTTAATTTGCAATCGAGTGTGCCAATCATTCGAAATCCAGTAGCCAGAAGAAGAATCCAGATTTGATCTGCACTCATCATCCTACGAGTCACTCCTTGTACCTCCACCGTGTTATTATCCGATCCTTCTAATTAAGTCTAGATACTAATGACTGTTTTTTTTTTTTAAGTGCCGCAGGCCATGCGTGCTATTTCCTATCAGTGTTGAGAGGATGGTCTACGAATTGAACAGCTCTTATGGATCCACTCTCACTTCGGTCTAATCCATGGCTGCCTCTGGTGATCAATGCCGTCGACGGGCATTCATGTGCCGCTTCCTCTCATTAATTCACTCTTCTCCTACACTCTGGTACGTAGTGAATCTCCTTCCCCTACACTCTGGTCTTCCACTTCCCTCTCACTTGTCATTACCCGATTGCCTCACCTCACCCGCGCATTCGCACACTCCGGTCTCAGCGCTCACTCCCCTTTACATTCTTTGTGTGTGCAGGTCTTCGGATTGCATCGTCCCTGAAACGACTGTTAGGACAGCCATGGCGGACCACTTCGGGGCTGAGATCATCCGGGAGATGGAAGACGTGCGAGTCCCGTACTTCACCGTCAATGTCAGCACCAAGGCTCATAGCCGCCGGCTGGTGAGTTCCCCCCTTCCTCTTGAAAGTTTCGGCGACATCGCATTGCTTTGGTCCCTGCCCAGTATTAGTTGTCAATCGCCACGAAAAGGAAATCCTACTAATCAGCTCTTCGTTGCTTTCTAATTGTAGGACATCCCGACGAAGTTTACAACCCGCACAGGCTTCCTGGCTTCTCGTGACTGCACCTTCGTCACCGGCGCCAGCTTCCGTGAGTGGGCAGTGCAATTCCGCACTCAGAGCGTGACTGACCCCCGTTATTCTGCGTTCACTGTCCACGATGGCTACCGCCGGTTCGTGAAGGAGGCCAACGTCGCCTACGGGTTGTTGCTTGTTGTAGAGGCCGCAAACGCCCGCTGTTTGGTGATCACCATCCACCGGCGCGAAGATGGGACTGCGAAGCCTGTTACACCCCCACCATCCCTCCAGACAGAACTCCGTCCGCTCTTCCGGAAGACCATGCGCGCGCGCCATGTTCAGCCATTCAAGTCGACGAGACTGGTAAGCCACCCTAAACCTTCCCGCATCCCTCCATATTTTCGCTTGTCGTCCCCCCTGCCTGGGTTATTGTGGTCTTCCTTACGTGCCAGATCTTTGAGAGGTGCTGAGTCTCACGTGGGTGGGGGTCATTTGCGCAAGATATCCCCACACCCTTCTGGCGTAGCCTTGGCGAGGAGCATTTCGTTGGCCAGTCGTACACTTTGTAGGGGCCCCTACAGACTCTACTCGTCAAATCTGCTACATACAAGTCTGAGAAACAAACTTTCAAGCACTTCATGAAGGGGTGGATCGACTTCGTTGCCGTCAATCAGCTCAAGTTGGGCGAAACACTCATGTTCACGAAAGTGGGCGTATAGGAGTTTGAGGTAACTCGGGTCTAGAGGATGTCTTAGGCGAATTGATCCCAATGCGAGTCAGGGTGGTTGCTGCGAGGTCTGTCTGGGTTTTGCAAAGGTGTGGCCTCCGAAGGGGCATGGAAAAGCAGTGGCGATAGGGATACTCTGTATATATTCCACATGTTTTTTGTATACATTCCGCATGTTTTTGCAGTAGCAATTGACATTATAGGGGATGTGTAGGATGTAGCAGTTCAGGAAGAGTTTATGCCACAGAGTTTGCGTAGTTGCTTACTTCTTATACAGATCTGGAACTTGTAAGCAGTAGCTTCAAGTAGTTTCTGGAAGCTCTAAGCTGTAACTTCAAGTAGTTTTTGTGGACACACAGTAACCCCCTACCCTTGTCGCTTGATGCGTGTTGCAACACAACTCTATAATTAAATCTTTGTAATGATTGAATGTATTACATTGTGTGTATGCGCGAAAGGAACGTACTCTTCTCCCCGCTCAGGAGCGGTTGCTTGCCCATGTCTTGGAACAGTGGATACCCGCCTAAACTCCCACTCGTGAACCCCAATTTTCGGCCTGCTCCACAACGCAATGACTTTAGAAGCCAAGTCTGAACGGGCAACGTCAATCACATTCCCACGAGAAATATCCCGCGACTGCGTCACTTCATGACGCGGGTAATACTCCCCGACAGTACCAGCTCAGGTTGTGCAGGCCTCCGCATATGCAGGCCCCCTAAAAATCCCAGATTTCATGTTTCCAGCAAGCCCCCCTCAATTCGAATTCTGTGGAAAATTATATATTTCTATTTTTTTACATCTAATTCCTGGGTTATGTCACCGAACTCGCTATCTCCCCTCACAAAAAAGGGCGACTTCAAACTAACTCTTATGCGACCCTTTACACCCTCTGTCGTCAACATGTATACTAAAAACAGTGCCATCTGAGTTCTGTATCCGAAAGGTGAAGCTGCAAAAGGGGTTAATACTTCTACACAAGATGGTAATTGGTTCAATTAGGCTAGTTCCAAGGACAATGTCCATGCGTATTAATCTTTTCTTAACAAAATCTCTAACATGATTGTGAAAGAGAAGGGTATTCGGCAATTGAAAGGGAATAGCAACATGGAAATCAAGTGACAGAACTGTTTTGGGTCGGTGGAGGTGTCACAAGAAATTTGCGTGAGATTAAGGTGCTGGACTAACAGGCCATAACCCCGCTGAGCTAGGTACCGGAGTTGAGGCACTCGAGGAAAGGACATCGATGCAAAGTTGAGCACCTCTGCTTCCCGTTGTGGCATACCTCTCAAGACTCTGTCTGCAGTGGTTCTCCATCCAACAGTGGTTCACGACCTTCGTCTTCGGCTAGTTTCTCCATCACAGCAAACTCCAGCCACAGCTTGTGGCGGTGAGCTCTGTCTGGCACTGAGCAGATAGGCGGTGGTGCCCGGAGTGGTGAGGGCATTGATGTAGTTGCAGAGTCTCTGGCTCTCTTTCTGGTGCCGGCAGTGTTGCCGTAGGCCGCATATTTCTCCTTAGCTTTGGCGGCTAGGAGTTTCTTGAGACTCTGGGAGGGACAGTCTACCTCCATGACATCATCTTCTTGGCCGAAGCATTCCTGGAACATCGAGTTGGCAGCCATTCTGCTCCGAAGCTTGTAGGGACAGGACGCCGTTGTGCTTGCGGTGGGGGCAAGCAGACGATGCCGGGGTAGCGTTGTGAGAGTGGGCGCTGCCGAGAGGGCGTTGTTGGAAGAGCGTTCTTGGAGCAGGTTGACCGCCGTGCACCATATTCAAGAAACCTCTCCAATTCGGCTGTGGAAAACAAGGGTTTCGGGGGCATAGCGTCAGACAATCGGGAGGCGGTTTTCTAACTCGCTTGAGCCGAGGCGATGTCGGGCAACGGAGCTTGTTGAGGGGGAGCAGCGCTCGTTGAGTGGAAGTTAAGCTGCAGTGAGGGTTCGGGTTGTGGGGATGAGGGAGTCGGTGCAGGGAGTGCCGCGTTGGAGAGCCGTTGATGCGTAGGGCAGGCGAGGTGCACAGCAATCGGAGTGAGGAGTGTCGAGGCAAGGAGCAAAACTTCCAAGGTAGTGGCCCCGCAAGCTCTCCACCGCTGCGGTCCTGCAGCGCTACGGATTCTCCACTACAGTGTATTCTCCACTGCCACTGTTTCGCACTCGCTACCTGCCAGTGCCGGTCCTTTTCGTGATGTGTCACAGCAGCTCTCGGATCTGGTGTGGAGAGATTTGGCAATTGTGACACTCAATGAATGTTCTACCGTCAAAGAATATATTTAGTCCTTCACATTCGGGACATTCTTCCCGGCACAACTTTGGCAATTTCACCCTTGTGTGTTTTCTTTGCACTAGTTGTCTTCGTTGTAGTACTTTAATTTCATCATACTATGGTTATGTGACTTTCCAAATTATTCGTTGAATGTAATTCCAATTTTTATATATTTTCTAATTATGCAATATATATAAACTTTTAAAGACAATTCAAGTGCATGGCTATTTTTCATAGTTGGATATTCCATGTAGAAATAATGGATTTTCAAAAATGATAGTTTCTATGTCTCTTACTGCAATACTATGGATTAATTATACTAGATACATTGAAACTATCATCTTTGAAAAAAATTAATTTATTCATGTACTTGAAGTAATAGGAAAATAAAAAAGTTACAAATTTATTTTAATTCAAAAGAATTTTAATTGTTATACTAACAACATGATTTTTTTTTTAAACGATTAAAGTGAGCATTAAGCTTCAAATGATTAATTTTTAAATAATATTCCGTTTTATATTTGATTAAATTCAAAAATAAATATCATAAAATATTTCAATAAAAACTTATGTAATCAATAAAAAAATTACATAACCATAAGCATAATAAAATTAATTTAAAAACCAACACCTACCCCCACCCCAACCCCAACCCCACAAAGCCCCAGCCCCTACCCCCAGCCACTACCCTCAGCCCCAAGCCAATACACCAAGCCCCCAGCCCCCAGCCCCAAGCCAATACTCCAAGCCCCCTACCCCCAGCCCCCAACGCCAAGCCAATACACGAAGCCCCCAGCCCCCAAGTCCAAGCCCCCAGCCCCTAACTCACCCCACGCCCAATTGCCCCCAATGCATCCATGCATCCAGATCACCATGCCCAAAAGTACATGCCCAAATCAGTCCCCAGATCACCTGACACCATGCCATTGATGCACAAATCGGTCCCTGTGAACAGTGTTCGCGGGCCCCCACTATCCGACGGCCATGATCCTCCCTTTGAGATCTATGGCTGAGATGTACTGAGCTCGACCTCGAACTCGAGGCTGCCTATTGACGAGGCCTTCGCACATGTAAGCGGACCCCGGGGTGAGACCGGGCTGCGATGGATGAGAAAGCTTCCTGGCTCCAGAACGCAGGGGTCCAGGGCTCCAACACAAAAGGGTCCAGCACGTAGAAACCTATCACCTCAGAACTGCACCCCACGACACACCCCTGTTCACTTACCCAAATAAAACCCA
This sequence comes from Ceratodon purpureus, assembly GCA_014871385.1. Lineage (NCBI taxonomy): Eukaryota > Viridiplantae > Streptophyta > Bryopsida > Pseudoditrichales > Ditrichaceae > Ceratodon > Ceratodon purpureus. The sequence goes on from CM026426.1 coordinate 42,136,242, forward strand.
ACTTCCCCTGTTATCAACCTAATCCTTTATTTTGCAGCCACCATGTTGGGGGCTAGTTAGGGCACTAAAACACTAATACAAAGGCAAAACACATACCATTTTCTCCATCTTCTCCATCTTCTCCATTCACTTGCAATGGCTTTGCATGGATTTCCAGGGATACTTGGGCTATTTAGAGATGGGGAAGGGGGAGCTTCTTCCACATCGATAGTTGTGCACACATCAACTCTACCACCACCATCACAAGTTTTGGCACCAAAACGCGTACCAACAAAGAAGAGGAGGGGGGCCAATGAACCTGTGGAGGGCCAAGCTTGGAGTTCTGGCGCAATACAACTCCTTCTAGATCTGTACAAGGAGAAGTATTTGGCCATTGGGATGGGGAATCTGAAGAAGGGCTATTGGGTGGCAATGTGTGAGGGGATTCGAGTGAAGTTTCCACGTGAGTCTTCGTACGTGGGAGCAAACGAAATCGAAGTGGCAGAAGATGCGTTCACAGTACCACAAAGAGAAAGCTGAACTTGGTACAGGTATGCAAGCTTCTGCATGGCATTGGTATGTTCGAATGGATGACATTCTTGCAGGAACCGCTAAGGCTGACGGTGTGCCTCAAGGCATGGACATGGGAGAGGATATTGGCACACGAGCCAATCCTCAAGAGCTGGATGATGACAATGCTCCTGGTGCTGAACCTACTTCACCAGCTACTCAAGTTCCAGCATTTGGAGAGCATCCGCGACCTCCAACGACATCGTGCGCCTCCAAGGAGGTAGGAGGTGCACTAAACAAGCGTCTGAAGACTGCTACTCAAGCTGCAACTGAGGGGGCAACCATCATTGCAGCTGCTCTTGGAAAGTTTGCTGAGGCATCTTCAAAGATCGAAGTCATGAAGATGGAGGCAAGCAAAGAGATAGCTTTGAAGATGATTGAGCTTGACGACCGCAATGCTGAGCGTCAGTTGCAGATTGCTCAGCTTTTTGCTGGTGCCATGCGACAGGGCAATGGATCTGGCCCTTCAACAAGCTAGATGTATAGCTTGTAGAGTTTTAGTCTTTAGGGATTGTAATACATATAAATCTCGATATATAGTAAAGACTTTTAAACACTCCTTCTGTTTGTAGACACTAGTATGCTTGGCCCAAATACCAAAACACAAAAACACAATTTAAATCTACATCACTCATTTTGACCCCGTTCCGCTACATGGTCTCTTATTTCTCCACACCTTACTAAAATGCATTGAAATTTGTTAGTATATGTGCTTAATCTTGCCTTCAAACTACACCAATTTGTAAAAGTCAAATACATACAAGTTTGAGAGAATGGGAGTTTTTTTTCTAGAAACTACATATTATTGAAACAAAAAAAATTCAGAATTCAGACCCCCCTTGGCTTTGAAGGACGTCAGTAATTCATGTTACATTCAAATGATACGAAATTTTTACCATACATGCCTATGCTCATCCTTCAGATGGTCCACACTACAAAAGTAAAAAATAGTCAAAATTGAGCAAATGGGAAGCACTGTACCGGAACTGCTGTTCAAAACTGCCCCCCAAACTGTAAGTTTGCAAATTTGGGCACATTAAACCCCCTATCACATTTTCCTTTGCCATTTTTACACCTTGCATCCAAATAACGTGAAATTTTGTAGGTGGATTCTCAACTTGATTTTCTAAATGCTCCAATTTATTTCATAATAAATTACTAATTTATGTCTTTTTGAGAATTTTTAAAATAAGAACTGTCGTATTACTTAGATGTGCAACACACTCCATCAACATAATTTGACACATAAATGTAATAAAATCATAATAAAATAGGTATAATCATAAAAACAAGATCTAATAATATGTAGATTTATATGAATATATGCATTGCTACATAAATAACTAAACGGCCGGAGGAGGTGTTGGTGCTGCAGGGGCTGCAGGTGCTGCTGCTGCTGCGGCGGGAGCCGGTCGTGCTGGTGCTGCAGGAGCTGGTGCTGGTGGTGCTGGATGACGCTCTAACCAGCTCTCAAATATTGCCTCCCGTATGCCCTCACTAGCAAGCTTTGCAGCATCGCCCTCTCGATAACATGGCATACGATTCACTCGCACTCGGTTCCTCCTATCTTCTAATCTCTCCATGCGATCATAATATGGAATCTCCGTACCCATCAACTGACAATAGTTGTGTAAAACACAACATGATATGACAATGGGTGGCCCATTGTCTATCTTCGCAGTCAAACTCCTCAGAATCCCCCAACGATTCTTCAAGATACCAAAGCTGTTCTCAATCAAAACACGCCCCTTGTTCATCGACCGATCGAATCGAATCTTGTCCCTCTCCAATGCTGCATTCCGTGGCTTGAAGTTCTTCAACAGATATGAGCGGATAGGATAAGCAGAATCTGCAATAATGTATGGAAAAACTTCCACACCCCGAACATCAATAACGGGCTCCTGCAAAATCAACCTATGTCGGAGAGAACGGTATAAACTGGAGAGTTTGAATGCGCCACCATCTGCACAACCCCCGGGCTGTCCACAATACACATCCCAGAATATACGATCAGAATCACAAACAGTCTGCAATAATAATGAATGAAAACTCTTCCGATTCCAAAAATCGGCTGCTGATGGGGTCTTCCGTTTATCAGGTTTCTCGAACAAAGGAATGTGGCATCCATCAATGCATCCTACCATAAAGTTGCATCCCTGTTATATCCCTAAATTTCTCCGTAATACTACGAAGACGTTGTCCTGTAGGTGTACGAATATATTTGGGAAACAAATCACGGGAAAGAGCACTACAAATGATCTTGGTATACTTTCTAATGGTAGAGGCCCCTACATTAAATCGGTCGCACATGTTCTCAGGTGAATGACCATGTGCTAATCTAAACAAAACAATTTTCAACGCAGTAGAAGGATCAAGAGGTGGCCTAACCCATCGATTTACCGCATTTGAAACAATATAAGGTGTCAACTCTAGTAATAAACCCTGAAATGCTAAATAATTCATCCGATAGTTCTCACGGTATTTTCTCTCCAACATCTCTGGGTTTGTAAACCAAACTAAACTCTCCACAATCCCTAAGTAAGTTGTCTGACGAGGTTCTACATGCCACAATCTACCCCCCTGTATAGGATACTGATAAGTAATAGCACAAAGAATTGGCAAAATTCTTTGCATAAGCGATGGCTCATCCAAGGAGGCAATTGCTTGCCACCTACGAGAATAAGAGGGAGGGGTGCACACAAAATAAACCACCTAGAATGCTAAACATAGCACCGCATCCATTTTGGGAATATTCCAAAACCAAAAAAGAAACACCAAAAACCTTGAGAAATACTCACAGCCTAAAAAACTACTCACACCCTTGAAAACACAGTGCACAAGAAACCTCTCCAAAGAGCCTAGGCAAAACGAGAGAGATGAACCGATAATGAGGAGGGAGAGGCCTTGAGAATAATCAGGAGCTGAAAATGGGAATAATCAACCAAGTTTACCCATGGGTGAGCAGACCCCTTGCTCACCCATGTGCGCCCACACCCCAAGGTGCACCCCAAAAAATCAAACAACCAATCCCGACCTGACACATGGCACTGCGCCCTTGGCTGCGAAGCGCACCCCTGCGCAGTCAGGGTGCGCACAGTGCCACATGTGCCAGGCCCTACAGAATGCTCCGGACGCTCCTATCCAACACTGTCGACCAACAGGTAGCTACACTCTCCACAGCCATGGTTCACAAATTCAGATGAGATACAGAGCGAGACACAAGGCCAGCCTCACTTGTCCTATCGTCTCAGTTTGCGGCTAACTCCTAGAGGCCGTCCTCACCTAGAAATGGGAAGCGATTCAGAGGCTCATCTCAGCTCTTTCCATGGGCTTTGACTTCATATATTGTATTTGGTTGGGTTTGCTTATTTAACAGTTCGACCATTTCTTGTAAAATGGTTTTATCAGGGTGGTTGTTTTGTTGTGTTGGATGTTTTAATTGGATGTTTACTACATGTATAGATTTGAGGTAGTCTATGAAAATATGTGCATGTTCGTTTATATATCTAGTGGTGATCAGTTATAGTGTTTCATGGATGGCCATGACCTCTGCTTGGAAGCAAGTTTGTAGTCCCGGTAGTCTTCTGGATAATTGTATGTCTCGCCTAGCTGGGTTGTATATTCCATAGCCGGCTTTTTCTTTTTTCCAATCCCCATCAGCAGCTTCTTGTGGTAATAGGAAAGAATCATCTGTGTAGTAACTGTATTGAGGTAGATATTTTAGGGTAGTGTGTATTTCAATTTTTGGGAGGGAATTGACCCACTGGTTTTGTGGGTTGTGGTGGGGTGGATAAATTAGTTTATTCCATTTGTGTTTTTGTTAACTTTTGTGTTTGGCGGTGTAGGTGGGGCGATTGAGGTGTCATATTGCAAGAGTTATAAATGTTCAATTGTTGATTTTATGTTTTTGTATATATGATTTGAGGTGCCATTACTCTAATTTTGATGATGAATACACCATATGTAGATTGCAAGTGGTCCTGTTCGGATTTTGTTGGGTTCTAGTGATATTGTTGATTCTTCATATGCAATGGTGTCGGCAGCAAAAATAATAACGGTGTGTTTATCTAGAAAGGGTCCAGTGTGTGGTGATAAGTTTTGGAACTAGTTGGTGTCTGGGATTGTTAGAATGGTGGTTGTTAGAATGGTGATAGTGGCAGGGTCTTGTTTAGTTATGAGTCTTACAGAATGTATTGCTTGTTGTGTTGTTGCTGCGTTATTGAGGTGGGCATAGCCGATACCTTTCCATTTGTATTGAAAGGCAGTTCCTTATGAACCAAAAACCTTGTCTCTAGCAAATGTTGAGTAAAATTGAGTGATTTGCATGGGGCATGTTATGGGTGGGGAGAAGTATGACTATATTATATTAAAAGTTGTTATGAGTTTGTTTAGAATGTTAGTTGGGAGGATATAGCAGGTATTAATTTGTGGGTGTTGTATTTGTTGTTTTATATTGTTGCCATTACCATTTTAGTCTTGTAGCTGGAATGGTGGTGATATATTTACCTATGTTGTTGTAAAGGTGCGTTTTATCATTTTGTGTTTGAATGGTGCACTTGTCTATAGCTATGTCTCGTTCTAGATTACATTCAATTGTGGATGTTTTAATGAGGGGGGTGAGTGTTGCGGTTGGGATGTAGGGCATGTCTCTATTTTGTTTGGGAGCAAACTGTGTTTGTATGAGAGTTTGGTAGTGTCGGATTTTATAAACTGTGTAGTAATTTGTAAGTAAGTTTGTATTATAATGTATTACTGCCAGTAGGTTCTGTGGGAATAGTTCTTGTTGTGCTAGCCATTTATTGTATGTTATGTGGTTTGAGTCTATCCATTGACATAAGTAGGTATTGTATGTTTTATGTATTTTATATTTGTCTTTTGTTGTAATGGTTATGAGGTTTATGATTGTGCGAATGGGGAAGCAGATGAGATCATTTTTCATGAGTTGTAGTGGGAGTTGGTTGTTGTGGTTGGGGTGGTGAAGGAATTTGTACAAGGTTTATTTGTGGTCTGAGGGTTTTGTGGGGGGTTATAGATTTTATACTTTTCTTTGAGTGTGCATGGTGGGGAATGTAGGACGCATGTGTTCAGGCAATCTTCAGTGCATGGTTGTTCACAGAAGAGTTTAGTTGCTAAGTTTGGTGCACTTTTCTCTAATTTAGTTGGATTTCTGTAATACATTTGGAATTCTTTCAATGACATTAGTTTTGTAGCATTGAGGAGGGTGATATGTCTTCTTGTGTAGATTTTATGTACCATGAGTTTGTACAATAGTTTATTGGAGAGTTGTGGATTTAGTTGTGGTATGTTGTTTGTGACAATAGTTCTCTATTCTGTTTTAGTTCGGTTTTGTTAAATTGAAAGTTTTCATTAGTGCTTTTTAGGTGTATTCCAGCAGCAATTTTTGTGAGGAATAATGTTCGTGTTGTTGATGATCTTTCGCAATCCTAATGTTCAGTGCTTGAGATGTTTTTGGCAACCATGGCTTTAGCAGGGATGTATTGTATTAGTCCTCTATATATTAGGCCAAGACGTCCGTCGTCATTAATTGCATTTCGGAGTTGTTTGCAAATATAATGGAGGTAGGCATTTGTTAAAGAGAAGGCTTTTAGTCCGAATAAGTCGTGAGGGAGTTGGATTATTACGTTTGTAGTGCTTTTAGGTAGGCCACATAATTTTTAGATTGCAATAAATTTTTTGTCAAGTTTTTTAATTGTTGGTTGTGAGTAGGGAACTGCAAAGAAGTTGTAGGCTATGCATGCCCTGATTATTGTGTCAACCATACTGATTCTTTATTGAATAGTGGCAATAATGTGCTAGTTGGTTTCATAGGTCTATGATTTTAGCAATGGTGACATGTGTTTGGAGTTTCCATTTAAATGATGGAACGAGTTGAATGCCCAAGTATACATAAGATTCATTTTGATGTAGTATTGGTAATGTCTAGTTTCAGTAGCTAATTTTTTGGTTGTTGATATAGGTTTTAAATGTGTTTGGCGCTGTTTTGGATTTATTTGGGCAACTTGTAACGACATATTTTGTGACTCCCATGTCTATGTTGACCCATTTGTCAATTTTATGTAGTTGCGTTTGTAAGGGTTTAGTATTATTTGATAAAGCTGCAAGGTCATCTATGTATGTTGCAGAGCTAATTTTTATATTAGATGTGCCAAATGTATAATTGTTGTCCCCTCTTTGTAGCCATCTTAAGAGTAGTTCTAGAAGGATATGGGCTGAGTGTGTTTCCTTGTATGGTGCTTCTCTGGATCAATATTGGTATAGTTTTTTCAAAGTGTACGCCTGTAAATATGGTGTTGGAGTGGGAGTAAATGCTTCCAACTAACTTTATTGCATCTGCCGGATATCCAAGGTCTTCCATTATGGCAAGGAGTCTTGCGTTATCTAGTAAGCCAAATGCCTTTTTAAAGTCTATATATAGTAGATATATGTCTTAGTTTGTAAATTTTGCGTCTTCTATTGCTGATATGAGGAGTTGAAGTTGTCTTGTAGTACTTCTTTCTGCTCTAAGTCCTTCTTTCTGCTCTAAGTCCTTCCTGACTATCGTAGTGGATTTGGTATTTTTCTCCATATGTTGATAATATGTTTGTTAATGTATTAGTGAAGAATTTGTAGATTGTGTTGGCTAGTGGAATTGGTATGTGATTTGGCAATTGTGCACGGTCTCCTTTGTTATGGAGTATTATGGTTAAACTTATTTTCCAAGATGGTGGGATTTGTTTTTGTTTGTAGCAATGAGTAAAGAATAAGAAGAGAAATTTATAGAAGCTTTCCGGCGTGTGTTTTAGGATGGAGTTGGGGATTTTGTCTAGGCCTGGTGCTTTGTTGTTGGATAGGTATTTCAGACATATTTCATATATTTCTTCATCAAAGTGGTTATGTAGTGGTAAGTGTGGGATACCTCTTTTGTCTATTACAAATCCATCTAGGTCGTGCCAAGGGTATTGTTTGACACCACAAGTACATTGTAATGGATGGTTTGGTTGGTAGTAGCATGTAGGTAATGTAGGTCTATTGTTAATTGATTGTTGTATGTGGATTTTGTTTGCTATGACTTATGGGCTGGTTATGATGTTGTTGTGTATATCCATATTGTAGTCTAATGGTGGAGTTTCTTGATTTTTGAAGACTTTTCTTAAATTATTTTCTTTGGGCTTTAGTCGTATAATTGTCTATATTTTGATATTGCCTTTCTTGTGCAAGCTCTGGATATATTTTGTGGTGAATTGCGGGCTTGTATTTTTGCAATTTTGGCTATGTCTACTAGTGATTGGATCCATTGTTGTTGATTGTGTTCTGGAGTTGGAAGTAGTGCGATGTTGACATTTATGTGTGTTTGTAATTTTTTGATGATCGGATGTAATTGCCAGTTTTGTATGTTTTTAGTTATGGAAATTGTTTTCTTTAATAAATGATAGGTAGATAAGTGCTTTTTGTTGATGTCTGGGTAAGAAGCCTTTTAATTGGGAAGTTTGATTGGTTAGTGTTGGAAGTGGTGGTGCACTACAAGTTTCTTGAATTTTGTTTGTTGTTTTTTGGATTATGAGATCTAGCTGTGAACAAGATGTTGCCATTGGGCTTTTGTAAGGTGGTCATTGGAGAGTATTGTGGTGAGGTCATTTATTTGTAGAGCATTTTCTTTAAAGAATTCAAACTTGAATTTGACCATATTCTCTTATGGTATAGGGCTTAGAATTCTTTTCGGTTTGTGTGTAATTGGTTTTGGTTGTGCTAGCAAGGTGTTTGGTGGTATATAAAGCCTTACGGTTAGTGGTCCAAGTCAAGGTTGTGGTCATTATTCGTAGTAGATGTGTATAAAGTGTTATTTGGTGGTTTAATGTAGTATCCATCTATTAGGATGGTTTGGTGATACTTGTGCCCTCCTTGTCTAATGAATGGACAATATTGTAGATTGTTTGTAAATGTTTGCCATTTAAAGTCCTCTGGTTGTGGTGGGGTTGTTTTGGTTTCATTTTGGCGCCCGATAAGAGCTATATATCTGTTAAAATCACCGCAAAGGATATGTGTAGTATTTGGGTGTGCGTTGAGTTGTTGTGTCATGGTTTATTAGATTAGTGGTATAAGTCTTCTGCATGAGATGGCATGTACATGTGGATAAGTAGCAAAGTTTGTAGTGGTTTGTTGTTAATTTTTATTAGTTGTAGATGAAGGAATATTTGTTTAGAGGTAGGGATTTTAGTGGTGTTGCGTGGATATGTATATTTGTGATTTAAGAGAGTGATGAAAATGACTGCAATAAGATATTGGATGATAATTGAAAGATGAAAGATTTGAATGAAAATGTGATAGATTTTGTAATACAGGAGTGGTCACATTGGGTCGTGACACTTTGCATTTAATATGATAGATTTACTACAGTATTGTCAAAAGTAATAAAAGGGTCTCTTATAACTTATTTTGAGACATTTTATTTCATTCTAAACTCTTTTTAATAGCTACATTTTGAGACATCTTCAAGATTTTTAATTAAGATATTGTTTTTTATATGTCCTAATGAATAAAAGATTAAATTGTTATGATATATTTCTACAATGGAATACTATTTAAAAAAAAAAAATCTATTATACATTTTATGGATATCAATAAAGTGAACTATGTAATATTTAGTTCTCTATTGTAATAAAAACTTGAACACCTTAATTACATATGTACATGACTTTGAGCTATTACAACTAAAAGGTAGGTAATTTAAGACATAAATGAATCATTTGAAGACAAAGATTTGTTTGACCAATTCTCTCAAAGTTTTTATTTTAAGATAGATAAATGCATTAAAGGGTGTCTTAAACTACGCAGTCAAAAAATGTCTAGATGTGTTTCAAATAATAATTTTAGTATCTTCAAGAATGTTGTATATATCTACAAATAATGTTATAAAGAATATATTAACAAGAAGTATTTTTAAAATATTCAAAAGCTTATGAGTAGCACATATTATTACATGCTATATTTGTGTTGTTGCTATATGATCATTGTTGGCCTTTTGCCTCCATCTATCTTAAATACAAAATTGATGAGCCAAATTAACTCATAATGACAAGTTGCAAGAATAGTTGTTAAAACAAAGCAATCTTGTAAGTATCAAATATTCATTCTATTTTTATAAAAAAAAAAAAATTACTTTTTCAGAAGACATGGACTTTTAAAGAAGTATGAACTTTATAACGAATTTTTAGTGAGATTTTGATAAAAATGACTAATAAATAAAGCATTTAACTCCATGGAATTAAAAGATTCTTCTTATTTCAGATTATTTTTTTATTTTTTCAAAATCTAATAAACTTTTATATTCATTAGAGACCATTTCGGGTCATTGGAAGGCCTTTTAAGGGAGGCTTGGGCAGTACTCTCAAGCAAATTTTCACCTCGGGCACGGTGCCACTGTGAGGCACAATTGAGTTCGGGCAGCCCTTTAGCGTCGCTGTCAGTCCCTGCGTGGGTACAAGAGAGCCTCGAACGTGGCCTGAGTGTCATCGTAGGCCCGCACCTTGCTAAACCCATCCTGCTAAATCAATGATGAAAGTGGAATTGGAGTGGTACCCCAGCAGATCATTTTATACTATTTCAGATCATTTTATACTATTTTGAGGTAGATCAAGTTGGCGCGAAACACTGCCAACGCAGCGAGATGTGGCGGGAGAGCGTGTGCGAAAATGTCGACTAGGAACTTTGTGTAGTCTGAGGCAATTGACTTAGATTCAGGGAGGTTAGAGATTGCAGCGGGGTTTAGGTGCTACAGCATGGCGTTGAGAGATGTTACAAACTGTGTTGCTACTCCGTATGTCCCGCAAATCAAACTGCACCCGAGGTTTGCTCCGTTGATTAGAAGAGGACAAAGGTTAGAAGATCAGCCTACACCGGAGAGCTTTGTAGAGAGGAGAGCAGCAAATGAGACACATATCGACCTCTGGATCGATGGCAGAATCTACCCATTAGATCCGGCGACGAAGCAACCACCTCTGTTTCGGACAACCAAGCAATACATCGAATATTGCTGTGAAGGAGAGAATGGTATGTTAGGATACACCAAGCGGTTGAGCTACGGTCACACTGAGGAAGGACAGTTGAATTCGGTAAATCGGCTGCAGCAGGAGGTGAACAGTCACGAGCGTTGCATCATGCAACTACGTGCGCAGTGTGAGGATTTGCAAGTGAAATTGGACAATATGACCCATGATGAAAACCGGCACATAGAGGAGCGACTAAAGCTAGAAGGGGACATTAGGACTTTGGAGATATCGTGTACGGAATTGAGGGTGCTAGTGGCCCAATCTGATGTCGCGAGGGGTGAGTTCAGGGAACGCGAGGAGCAGTTTAGTGCTTTAGAGGCCGAATTGAGAAATCAGAGAAAGGCTTGTGAGAAGCTCCAAGAGAAGATGAAGAGAATGGTGAAAACGCCGCTTGGATTTAGGGAGCGTGTCCACAGTCGTAAAATGAAGTGTCTGGATGAGCTTGCTCCTGGCTCCGGCCACGCAAAGCGAAGGAGAACTGCGCTACGATATCAGATTCAGCCATCGACAGTGTCACAAGTGCAGGAATTCAACAAGCGACAAGGAAGGAAGAGGAGGCTCGGGGGTGATGGAACGTTGCACAACAAAACAGCTTCAGTTCTTGCTAGTGTATTGTCTGCAGGTGAGGCTCGCAAGCTTGCGGAGCAACCACGAATGAGTCAAGCAACTACAGCGGCCGCAGTGTGTATTTTCAAGAAAATTAAGAAATCGATAACAGAGGAAGTGATGTTGGGGACTTGTGATGCATCTGGCGTGAGTAATAGAGGATATGTGGCGATGTGTAATGCCGTAAAACATCGGGTTCAGTTAGTTGCTCCAGAACTAAAGGGTGGTCTTTTGCCATCGAAGCACCGCCTAGCGCTGTTGCGAAAGCAGATGAATGAGAAGCTTCCTCAATTTATAGGAGACTACTATCAAATAAAAGGTCGCCGAATAATTCCCGAGGTCAGGGTTGGGAAGAAGATTGTGCGAGGAGCAAAAGAAGTTATTCTTGATGACAAGAACAATCTCTTCGCGGAGCTGGAGGTTGTGCAGCGGTCGATGGTGCTGTTCTATGACATGACTATGGAAGGTAACGTCGTTCATTGTCACCTAAATTTTCAAGGTCTGTGAACTACTATGGGACATTGTGAAGTAAACTGTAGTGAAGTTCGAATGCACCACGAGTTATCGTGAAGAATTACATTGAAACTCAGAAATTGATGGGAAATGCTGAAGCAAGATTAACTTGGCTGGCTCCATAATTGCCTTTGTAAGAAGAACAAATGAATAGAGAATTTGTCAACGATAGGTAACTTGACATGATGCACCGTCCATGGATAATACCAACTGTCAGAATAGTGGTGCATCAACAATTCACGGTGTGGTTTTCCAGTGGCATTGCTGAAGTTGCTGGATGCTTGTGAAAAAACTCTAAGGGGATCATTGTCTCATAGTGGAACGTGAAACACAAATTTGTGGAAGTGCTGTGCGGTCAAGGCGTTGATTCATTGTGCAGCTGCAAACAGTCGCTTAATTAATGCCTCATACCAATTATGACCAAAATATTTCAAAATTAATAATTGTGGAACCTGGTTGCTGTACTACAAACTGGAGTCTGTTCTAATAAGTACACTGTAGATTAATTTGGGGCAACATAGTATTACTTTGTGCTGGGTCTTATTATAAATTCGTATTGTGCAGAGTGCAATGGCCGGCCATTGGTCTTCGTGCTAAAATTGGACGAAGCAGAGGTGTTGCGGGAGAAGAAGTTTGAACGTGTGAGCCTGACTCTGATGAATAGGGCCCTCGATCCCGAGATTCAACGCAATGATGAGAGATATTTTTCGGTCCAGAGTGAACAGGAGATTTGGCCCATTGGGTGCTTCCAAGTGGAGAAGGAGTCTCACGAAATCTTGAATTGGGTATTTGAGCAGACAAGATTCCCTGAGGTAATTGCGGCTCAGAATGCAGGCCAGTTGCTGGAGGTACCGGGCCGTGGATCTTTCACGGTTGAGTGGCACTTGTCAGCGGACATGAAGACAATTAAGTGTATGAACGGGCTGCAGCATGGACCTAGCTGTAAAATGAACTGCATTTACTGCGAGCAGAAGCATGAGAGAGCCAAGACCGTGACAGCTGCTGACGCCGAACGTACTGCTACGACTAGAGGGAAGGGTGAATGGCAAGGAGGCTTGTTCGCATCAAGGATTCGAGCTGAACCAGTTGATGCAGCCACGCACCCACGTTGGAAGCAGGTGCTACCTATCCCTCTATCACGGACCCACATGTGCACATTACATGCTTTGGTCCAAATCTGTGAAAAAATATTGCATTTGCATTTTATGTTTATTTGGAACATGCAAGACAACGCTAGGAAAACGGAAGCTATAGATCTCATGGAGAAGTCACTATCTGCCATTGGCGTGGAATCGGGAAACTGTGTGCTAAAGCAAGATGTGAAAAAATCTGGGAAGTCTGGTAATGTGGTTATGAAACCCAGCTTGCGTGGTGGAGTGGCCATAAAGTTATTTGGTCCTAGTTCATGGTCGACTCATACCAGAGTGTGGAAAGACGTCACTATGTCCGAGATGAATAATCTAGAGAATGGTCAAGCGAAAATCAAACGACAGAGAGTGTGGGAAACGCTAGAGGACCTGGTGCCGTACTTCACTGGACTAGTGTTGTCACCAGATCAGAGACGGGATTGCAAACATCGGATGGATGCTTTCGGAGCAGCATATATCAATGCATTCGGGGAAGGCCACGTCACGCACTACATTGTGAGTTTTTGGTGCCATGTCCATTGTTAATGAAGTTTTCAAGTAGTTGTGATTGAGATCATGGTACATGTAAATACTGCTGCACAATTGTAATTCGGATGTGTCGAAGGCTTCGTTGGGATCCATTTGAAATGTGCATGTAGCTGTTCTTCATTCATGCTGAAGCTCGAATCTGGACATTGCAGCATGCTCTTATAAAGCACGGCCCTTGGTTTGTCGAAAAGTATGGTAGCCTTTCTGTGTGGAGCTGCCAGGGGATGGAGAAATCGCACCACGTGGCCAAATCGTCAAGTCAGGCACATTCTCAGCATGGGGGGACAAAGGATCGAACTAGTGTAGTTGTTCAACAATATGAATTTTGGTATCGAAACATACAACATAGGTACGATGCAAAGTTGAAGAAGAGGATTGCTGATGCAGAGTTAGGCCTTCCCGATGTAGAGGTGCAGGCTGCAGGATCGAGACGGCGGGATGCTTGGCATGCTTCCAATGCTGCGGCAGCATGTCGTGAGTGGCGAGCGGCGCGCACACGAGAAGGTAGGCGTTATGTGATTGCTTCAACTGAAGGAGAGGCCGTTCAGGCAGAGGATGAAACTTCACCGGGTTCTGGCAACAGCAACGACATGGATGAAGAACTGACGGAGTCGTCGCAATGTCCAGATGAGACACAGGATTCTACTCAATCAGATTACGGTGTCACTGATATCACATAGGTACATGGTGCTTGTCAGTATACACTTAGTTGAAAGAGGTAAAGATGAACGGCCACAATTATCATCTCTTCAGAAACCTGATTTAACTGTTGTATAAATTGAATCTGTGTAATTTGATATCTTGACGCAGCACATGTTATCATTCACCCTAGTGAATGCAATTGTCAAAAACTTCAGAAACTTCCAAGCTGAGTTCTCCCTAACATATGTGTACGCATGTTGGGCCATCAATTTTGAGGGTGATGGATGAGTTGTATTATAGCTTACTGAAGTACATTAAAAAAATGGTTACATGCAGGTGTGATGCCGCATTCCTCAACAAAAATGAACAATGACTTTACCACGAAGCAACATTCAAATTGTAATCAATCAAAGCAGAGGCAAGAGTGGGTTTTTGTATGTCATTGTTGACATTTTATGTGAATAAAAAAATTGGGATTCATGCTGAAGCAATAACATGGCAAATGTGTTTATCCTGGCAGTAATAGTTCAAAAACGGATCCATGTAGTATACTAAATCCAATTTGACTACAAGGAATATCTGAAGAACTAATCTACCCGTCATTGGTCTCGTCGTCCTCAACCTCTGCGGCCGCATCCTTTGCAATCGCCAACAGTTCCATGACAAGTTCGTCGTTGGAACTTGACAAGGTAAGTTCCCTTGGTGATTTCGTTCCGATCTGCGAACGGCACGGACTTTCAGACAGGTTCGGCATGGCTTCATCATCGATGTCCCCTTGTATATCGCTGCTAGCGTCCGAACTGACTACACGCTTTGGAGAGACATCATAGGTTTCATATGGGCGCTCCACCTTGTCTACGGTAGTCTCCGAGAGCGTAAAGTCGGAAACTGCGTGGGCACGTTTGGAAGGTCCACGTACTGCTTCAACATTGCAATCTAGGGCAGTACGCTTCCGCACCTTCAGTCCAGCCTGAACTGCGGCTCCAGGCTTTGCAATCTGCCTGACCAAGTCCTGTGCCTCCTTACGAGAGAGCGGTGGTGCACATCCCTCCGCGGACATGCATGCACGCCATGCTTCGATACTTGCCTGCATAGTTGCATCATTCGAAACAAGGCCCCACTGCCCCATCCAAACCCCGCTTGGAACCTCATCACAACAAGGACATTTTGGATTTCTACCGAGCACAATCTTGAACATGCAACAAGGATGAAATAAGCAACCGCATGGGAGATTGACCAGAGCCATGTCTGCCCAAAAGCGGCCGCACATCCCACAGGGGAGGTCTCCTTTGAGTCTTCTCATTCCTGTCGGTGCAACAGGGAAAGACGAGAAGAATTGCTGTGGGCGAACACAGCTCTCTTCTATAATAATGACATCGACTTGGCGCTCTATGTCTTGAAGTAAATTAAACAAGGTACGAACCTGCTCACCTAACGACTTTACTCTCTCGCTCTTTTCTACCAGTGCCGCCCGGTTCTCCTCAACAGCTGCGCTAGCCTTACCGCATGCGGATGATACAGCTCGCACCTCGTTCTGCGCCGCAACTCTTGCGGAAGCATCACAACCAACGCCTTTTTTAGCTGATTGTAGCATGGCGAACTTGTCCCAAAGCTCCTCCTCTGCCCTCACGAGCGTCTGTCCATGCACCTGCTCGTCCTTAAGCTCCAGCTGCCTCCGCTCCAGCTCAACGGTCAGTTTGTCGTGCTCCGCCTGAACATGTGATTTTCTGCGTAGTAAACCTGAGACCTTCGATCCCTCTCCGTGCTGACTTGATCCCTTTGAGACCTTCGATCCCTCTCCGTGCTGACCTGATCCGTTTGCTTTCATGGATCTGCGCTGGCGTGGTGTGGTAACCTGCGTCACTGGAACGTCGACATATGCTGCGGCCGGAACCATGCTCAGTTGCTGCCGTGGAGCTTGCTGAGAATGAAGAACTCCCGACAATGCGTGATCTATATGAGCCTCTGGGTCCACGCTGACTTTAGCGGCCTGCAGCTGCCGAATCGCTGTCGCATGGGCCAACTGCAAACGACCAACAAGATGCTGAAAAAAATCTAACAAAGCTTGGATTTGTTCCCGTATGCAGGGCGGCGTCATCTTCTGCGTGGAGTGGCGCATTGATGTCTTCATACGGTGTGAAGCCAACTCCGCAGCCCCCTCAGCCCAATTCACCTTAAGGTCCCGCGATTCAAGTTCCACTCCACGCAGGAACGCAGTCCCATACTCACCATTATCTGGACCACATCCACCATGCACCTTCTGATGCATGCGTTGTATCTTCCAAATGTCAAGTACATTCTCCATCAGTCGCATGGGGTGACGGTTCCCGGTTCGATTCAGCGGATACTTGCGAGATAGCTCCAGCGTGGTGAGCCCGTGGTTGTTCTTGAGCTTACGAAACGGAATTCCTTCGTTACAGAGCCCTCCAACTTCTGCAAAAAAAGAACAGGTATACTCAGCCTGCTCGCTACCCATGAGGAATGGTGCACGGCGTGTCATTGCTTTACGCATCGCCGGGAGGAAATGGTCAATGCTGAAGGCCTCTCTCCAAACAGTGAGGTCCGTTGCAAGTAGCTCTGGATTCTCTCCGTCGCCGCCTGAGTCAACAGGAGAACCACAATGCGAAGCAGGTCTCACTTTAACACGCGCCATGTCAGGAAAAGAGCGCACTGGTTAGGAAGAGGAGAATGTGTATAGGGTCAATAGATAGAATGTTGAAGCAACTGAAGACTACTGAAGACTACAGTAGCAAGAAGTGCAACGGAGTTGGCTGCCTAAGCAAGATAAGCTTCAAGCCTGCTTTGGGAGGTAAGTGCGACGCCGTGGTGATGTTTGCTGCAGTCCACTTCTTGGTTACTGCCTTTGGTTGCAAACATGATTTGATTGAAACACTTCGTTTACGGCAACTGTACATGGTACTAGTGTAGTTATATTTTAAGGAATTGACTTGCTGAATTCTGTATGGCGCGAGGATTTAACGGTGGATACTCTGAAGTCAAAGGGTAAGCATCGCCGGCTTTAGCCGCCACGCATTCTCGTAAGTTAGTTAGTGGGGATGTTGTATAGGACGAATTGAGAGAACCTTTATAATTTTGTATTTGAAACCACATGTCGGGAAACTAGAACTACCAATGAGATGGAATCCGAGGTCGCAGTTGTACATTAGAGGGACATCGGCGGGCCGACTTGTTTAAGTGTACACAGCATTGTAAAATGATGAACCAGATGAGACACAGGACTCTACTCAATCAGATTACAGTGTCACTGATATCACATAGGTACATGGTGCTTGTTGGTATACACTTCGTTGAAAGAGGTAAAGATGAACGGCCACAATTATCATCTCTTCAAAAACCTGATTTAACTGTTGTATAAATTGAAGGAAGGATTATTTGATATCTTGACGCTGTACATGTTATCATTCACCTTAGTGAATGCAATTGTCAAAAACTTCCAAGCTGAGTTCTCCCTAATATATGTGTACGCATGTTGGGCCATCAATGCTGAGGGTGATTTTTTAGGACAGGAGTTTAATGAAATAATATGAATTCCTTTGTTTCCAAGTCAACGGCCTTCCGGTACCCATGTCTGAGCTATTAACGTTGAATAGAGCTAATTGAGGAGCTATATCTCGCACAGTGATTAAGGTGGAATTAGTTCTTATCCAAGTTCTACTGAAACTCGATTTTTCATTCATCTATTTTTCATCCACCCATCAATGATAACATATGAATGTTTCCTTTAAAATTCAAGAATCACAAAAACTGTTTTGACCCTTGCAATGCTTCAGCGTCCTATGGTTTAGATGCTTCAAATTGGATTGAGTTCTATGCAACCCAATTAAGGAGGGATTAATTCTCATTCATGTTTCATTGAAACTTCAATTTTCAGTCATCTGGTTTTCATCCATCCACAAATGATGCACGTGGACTTCAATGTTTCCTTCAAATTTCAGCAATTACAAAAACTGTTTTAACACTTGCCATGCTTCAGTGTTTTTTTTTTTTTTTTTCTAGTTCTTCTAATTGGATTGAGTTCTGTGCAAACCGATTGAAGGAAGGATTTGTTCTGATTCATGTTTCACATAACTTCATTTGTCATTCTTTTGTTTTACCTCCATCCATAAAAGAAAAGGTCACTGTTATGTTTCTTACAAATTTCGTAATAAGGGACTCCCGTTCTCACCCTTGCCATGCTTCAATGCCTTTTTCTTTTATTTGGTTCTAATTGGGGAGCTATATCTCGCACAGTGATTAAGGAGGAATTAGTTCGTATTCATGTTCAACTCAAACTCCAATTTCCATTCATCTATTTTTCATCCACCCTTAAAAGATAACATATAAATGTTTCCCTCAAATTTCAGTAATTACGAAAACTGTTTTGACCGAGCCTCCATGCTTCAATGCTTTATTTTTTATTTTTATTTGGTTCAAATTGGGTTCAGTTCCATTCATACTGAATAGGGGTGTGTTCTTTCTTATTCATATTTCACCGAATCTGGCTTCTTCCGAATGTTTCCTTCAAATTTCAGCAATTACAAAAACTGTTTTAACACTTGCCATGCTTCAGTGTTTTTTTTTTCTTTTTTTTCTAGTTCTTCTAATTGGATTGAGTTCTATGGAAACCAATTCAAGAAGGATTAGTTTTCATTCATGTTTCATTGAAACTTCAATTTTCAGTCATCTAGTTTTCATCCATCCACAAATGATGCACGTGGACTTCAATGTTTCCTTCAAATTTCAGCAAGTATGAAAATTCTTTTGACCCTTGCCTTGCTTCACTGTTTTTTTTTTTTTTCTAGTTCTTCTAATTGGATTGAGTTCTATGGAAACCGATTCAAGAAGGATTAGTTTTCATTCATGTTTCATTGAAACTTCAATTTTCAGTCATCTGGTTTTCATCCATCCACAAATGATGCACGTGGACTTCAATGTTTCCTTCAAATTTCAGCAATTATGAAAATCCTTTTGACCCTTGCCATGCTTCAGTGTTTTTTTTTTTTTTCTTAGTTCTTCTTTTTGGATTGAGTTCTATGGAAACCGATTCAAGAAGGATTAGTTTTCATTCATGTTTCATTGAAACTTGAATTTTTCAGTCATCTAATTTTCATCCATCCACAAATGATGCACGTGGACTTCAATGTTTCCTTCAAATTTCAGCAATTATGAAAATCCTTTTGACCCCTGCCATGCTTCAGTGTTTTTTTTTTTTTTCTTAGTTCTTCTTTTTGGATTGAGTTCTATGGAAACCGATTCAAAAAGGATTAGTTTTCATTCATGTTTCATTGAAACTTTAATTTTCAGTCATCTAGTTTTCATCCATCCACAAATGATGCACGTGCACTTCAATGTTCCCTTCAAATTTCAGCAATTACAAAAACTGTTTTAACACTTGGCATGCTTCAGTGTTTTTTTTTTTTTTCTAGTTCTTCTAATTGGATTGAGTTCTGTGCAAACCGATTGAAGGAAGGAATTGTTCTGATTCATGTTTCATTGAAACTTCAATTTTCAGTCATCTGGTTTTCATCCATCCACAAATGATGCACGTGGACTTCAATGTTTCCTTCAAATTTCAGCAATTAGAAAAAACTTTTTTGACACTTGCCGTGCTTCAATGTTTTTTTTCTTTTTTTTTCCCATAAAGAAGAAAAAACAAAAAAATGATATTTTGGCACTCCAACTGTGCACTAGAAAGCGTGGTGGGGTGGGTGTCGGAGGGTGGATTCGAACCCGGCACCAGCACCCTGGGGCTGCCACGACAGTTCGAACCCGAAGCCTCGGATCACCAAGCCACCAAGGCTTTGACGAAGAGAATGTTCATCATGAGCATATATATATGGAACCTGAGTTCCTAAAAATTGATAAAAAAAATAAAAAATTAGCATCTCCATGAAGCAAGTTCTTGAATTTGTTATTTTCGGTGTCGACCGCTTTTAACCAGTCACTTTTTTGATTATGTGCACCGCTACTTGAACATGCTTCAGTGGTGTTATGCTTTCTTGTGTTTATGCTTGACCCAGGCTTCTTTGTTGTATGCTTAGGAAAGGAACAATACTACTATAGCATTCAAGTGGGGCTAAAACTCTAGTTTAATTCTGTAATTATGAAACGTCCCTCAAGTACCCCTGAACATCGACATCTTAAATACAAGTTAACTGAAATAATCAATCGAATTTTTTTGGCTTAGTCCGGGATGCACAGTATCTGAGGGTCAAGATTAGTTCAGTTTGATGACAATCTGAAACCTGGTTTTCCATTTTAATGTTTCATCATCCTTGCCATGCTTCAGCGTCCAATGGTTTAGATGCTTCAAATTGGATTGAGTTCTATGGATACCGATTAAGGAAGGATTAGTTTTCATTCATGTTTCATTGAAACTTCAATTTTTCAGTCATCTAATTTTCATCCATCCAAAATTATGCACGTGGACTTCAATGTTTCCTTCAAATTTCAGCAATTATGAAAATCCTTTTGACCCTTGCCATGCTTCAGTGTTTTTTTT
This sequence comes from Ceratodon purpureus, assembly GCA_014871385.1. Lineage (NCBI taxonomy): Eukaryota > Viridiplantae > Streptophyta > Bryopsida > Pseudoditrichales > Ditrichaceae > Ceratodon > Ceratodon purpureus. The sequence goes on from CM026426.1 coordinate 42,156,776, forward strand.
TTTTTTTTTCTAGTTGTTCTAATTGGATTGAGTTCTATGGATACCGATTCAAGAAGGATTAGTTTTCATTCATGTTTCATTGAAACTTGAATTTTCAGTCATCTAGTTTTCATCCATCCACAAATGATGCACGTGGACTTCAATGTTTCCTTCAAATTTCAGCAATTACAAAATTCTTTTGACCCTTGCCATGCTTCAGTGTTTTTTTTTTCTTTTCTTGTTCTTCTAATTGGATTGAGTTCTATGAATACCGATTAAGGAAGGATTAGTTTTCATTCATGTTTCATTGAAACTTGAATTTTTAGTCATCTAGTTTTCATCCATCCACAAATGATGCATGTGGACTTCAATGTTTCCTTCAAATTTCAGCAATTATGAAAATTCTTTTGACCCTTGCCTTGCTTCACTGTTTTTTTTTTTTTTTCTAGTTGTTCTAATTGGATTGAGTTCTATGGAAACCAATTCAAGAAGGATTAGTTTTCATTCATGTTTCATTGAAACTTGAATTTTCAGTCATCTAGTTTTCATCCATCCACAAATGATGCACGTGGACTTCAATGTTTCCTTCAAATTTCAGCAAGTATGAAAATTCTTTTGACCCTTGCCTTGCTTCACTGTTTTTTTTTTTTTTCTAGTTGTTCTAATTGGATTGAGTTCTATGGAAATCAATTCAAGAAGGATTAGTTTTCATTCATGTTTCATTGAAACTTCAATTTTCAGTCATCTAGTTTTCATCCATCCACAAATGATGCACGTGCACTTTAATGTTCCCTTCAAATTTCAGCAAGTATGAAAATTCTTTTGACCCTTGCCTTGCTTCAGTGTTTTTTTTTTTTTTTCTAGTTCTTCTAATTGGATTGAGTTCTGTGCAAACCCATTGAAGGAAGGAATTGTTCTGATTCATGTTTCATTGAAACTTCAATTTTTAGTCAACTGGTTTTCATCCATCCACAAATAATGCACGTGGACTTCAATGTTTCCTTCAAATTTCAGCAATTATGAAAATCCTTTTGACCCTTGCCATGCTTCAGTGTTTTTTTTTTTTTTCTTAGTTCTTCTTTTTGGATTGAGTTCTATGGAAACCGATTCAAGAAGGATTAGTTTTCATTCATGTTTCATTGAAACTTGAATTTTTCAGTCATCTAATTTTCATCCATCCACAAATGATGCACGTGGACTTCAATGTTTCCTTCAAATTTCAGCAATTATGAAAATCCTTTTGACCCCTGCCATGCTTCAGTGTTTTTTTTTTTTTTTCTTAGTTCTTCTAATTGGATTGAGTTCTATGGAAACCGATTCAAAAAGGATTAGTTTTCATTCATGTTTCATTGAAACTTTAATTTTCAGTCATCTAGTTTTCATCCATCCACAAATGATGCACGTGCACTTCAATGTTCCCTTCAAATTTCAGCAATTACAAAAACTGTTTTAACACTTGGCATGCTTCAGTGTTTTTTTTTTTTTCTAGTTCTTTTAATTTGATTGAGTTCTGTGCAAACCGATTGAAGGAAGGAATTGTTCTGATTCATGTTTTATTGAAACTTCAATTTTCAGTCATCTGGTTTTCATCCATCCACAAATGATGCACGTGGACTTCAATGTTTCCTTCAAATTTCAGCAATTAGAAAAAACTTTTTTGACACTTGCCGTGCTTCAATGTTTTTTTTCTTTTTTTTTTCCCATAAAGAAGAAAAAACAAAAAAATGATATTTTGGCACTCCAACTGTGCACTAGAAAGCGTGGTGGGGTGGGTGTCGGAGGGTGGATTCGAACCCGGCACCAGCACCCTGGGGCTGCCACGACAGTTCGAAACCGAAGCCTCGGATCACCAAGCCACCAAGGCTTTGACGAAGAGGACGTTTATCATGAGCGTATATATGGAACCTGAGTTCCTTAAAATTGAAAAAAAAAGAAAAAAGGAAAATTTTAAATATGGCACTACAACTGTGCACGAGAAAGCGTGGTGGGGTGGGTGTCGGAGGGTGGATTCGAACCCGGCACCAGCACCCTGGGGCTGCCACGACAGTACGAACCCGAAGCCTCGGATCACCAAGCCACCAAGGCTTTGAGGAGGGGGATGTTCATCATGAGCATACTTATATGGAACCTGAGTTCCTAAAAATTGAAAAAAAAAGAAAAATGGGAAATTTAAAATCTGGTGGCTTCATGAAAGTGGACACCATGCGTAAGCAACCGAAGCAAGGCAAATTGACCATGCTTGACCCAGGCTTCTTTGTTGTATGCTTAGGCAAGGAACAATACTACTATAGCATTCAAGTGGGGCTAAAACTCTAGTTTAATTCTGTAATTATGAAACGTCCCTCAAGTAACCCTGAACATCGACATCTTAAATACAAGTTAACTAAAATAATCAATGGAATGTGACGTGCTAAGCTCTTGCTTACCTCCAAATTGAATCATAGCTCATTTTTATTGACAGTTCTCAATTCTCGCCCAGACGATCACTTCACCTTGATGATCTGTACCTTCCACTCTGAATGTTTGAGCGCTTAAACCCGGGCTGCTTCACCACTTGGCAGTCAACGTTCACAATCTCACTTTTAAGCTTTGCACAAACAGTATCTGGAAGCTCCTTGTTGCAGCTCGTTGTGCTTCAGGTCTCGTTTTCTGCTTGTGCCTTTTGTCGTTGACGTTGTGCTGCCCCAGAAGTCTTGATTACTGCACATTGTTTTAGCATTTCACTTATGTTGTGTTCTGACAGTGTGATATCAATTTGTTTAGGAGCTGCGTAGTTTGGTGTTGTCAACATGGTGTACCACAAGAAGCGGAAGTCCGGACAGGGTAGCCCTTCAACGCCAAAGCTCCGAAACACGCCCACTGTCGAAGACGACGAAGATGCCAGAAGTGGCGACGACGAAGTGGAGGGTCTTGCTGCCGCGTATGACTGGGCCAGCTCCGAGTTTGATGCTCCTTTTGACCTCACGGGAATTCCGGATGCTGTGCAGGACAAGCTGCTGGCGGCGGCGCCAGTGCTACGTGGCAGAAACGCTGTGTATGAACACAGCTTCTTCCGCGACGTTGTTGGCCTATGCGACCGGGGACCATTGGTGGACGACGTCGGTAAAGCGTACCCGCAAATCACGGAGGCGTCGGTGAAGCAGGTCTGGAGGATTGGAGCGCAGCCGAACCGATTCGAGGTCGCAAACTGCGCAGACAAGGACCAAGCACACCTCTTCCTCCAGTTCAACTATAAGGTGTATGGAAATCGGCCCGAGAACTTCTACTTCGCAATGCGTTTTCTGAAGGCGGCCTTTGCAACCTTTGTCCACGGTTTCGACGTCAATTGGGTTGCTGAAGCAGAGAGACGTCGTTCGAAGCGCCTGGCGACAGCAACGAAGAACCCAATGAAGCTCGGTCCCGTCGCTCTACGCCGTCAAATTGAGGGACTCTGTGGCATTCTGAAGGAGGTGACCACTGGAGCTCCAGCGCATCGGTCGGTGCCCGCCTCCGTTGTAGCAGCGCAGAAGATGGTGGACGACGCTGTGGAGTGTGAGGCCAAAGCATTGGTTGTTCTTCAGGAGATCTCACGCCGACAGGATGACGCCACGCGGAGCTTGATGAAGATCACCATCGACGACATTGGCAGAGTTGAAGCAGAGCATACCGACGCCGTGAAGGAGCTCCAGCGTGTCTTCCGAACCGGGACGTCGGTGCAGTACAAGGAGCAGGCTGATGCAGCACGTGTCCTGTCGGTGAAACTGACGCAGATGCAGGAAGAGCATATGTTGGCTCGTGACACCGTCAACTCCCTCACTCAAGCCAATGGACCTGTGGAGCACGCCAAAGCAGAGCATTCGAAGGCGCAGGACATGGTGAAAGAAGCACAGGTGGAGTTGTGGAGCGCTAAGCGAGAGAATCTCATACTACGTCCTCGACCTGTGTTTAAATTCCCCTTCAATCAGTCTGTTCCACCAATCTCCTCGCCGATCCTCCCCGAAATCTGCCCACTCTGCGACAGAGGGTTTGTTGCAAAAGCAGCAATCCTGGGGCCTTGCAACTGCCTCTTCCATGCAGTTTGCATTGCGGAGATGGTCGATGCTGCTCCAGCTTACATCTGTCCCACGTGTGAAGTGAGGATGGATCCAGCTTGGATAGCACAATTCAACGGCAAGGTCACTGAAATTGAAGATGACGAAATTGAAGCCACTCATCGGAAGTTAGAGGATGTCGCAATGTACACATTCGGCTGCTGAACTTCCGCACACGCAACCTGATCTGCTCTGTTCCACAAACTCTAGGACAAGTTTTCTATAAACACTCTTGATGTGCACTCACTTCTGAACTTCACATTTGCTTGTAAATGTTGCTTCGACCGTTGGTTTCCGTCGCTTGAACTTATTGAAGCCACATTTTGAAAACCACGGTTGTTGCATTCTAAACTTCCAGTTACCGTACCCTTAATGTGTTTAAAAACCATCTGAATTTCACTACTTTTGTATTCCAAGTTTATGTGTTAATAGACATCGATGTTTACAAGATGAAATATGCTTCATATTTTCTCAATTTGCCTTGCTTCGGTTGCTTACGCATGGTGTCCACTTTCATGAAGCCACCAGATTTTAAATTTCCCATTTTTCTTTTTTTTTCAATTTTTAGGAACTCAGGTTCCATATAAGTATGCTCATGATGAACATCCCCCTCGTCAAAGCCTTGGTGGCTTGGTGATCCTAGGCTTCGGGTTCGTACTGTCGTGGCAGCCCCAGGGTGCTGGTGCCGGGTTCGAATCCACCCTCCGACACCCACCCCACCACGCTTTCTCGTGCACAGTTGTAGTGCCATATTTAAAATTTTTCTTTTTTCTTTTTTTTTCAATTTTAAGGAACTCAGGTTCCATATATATACGCTCATGATAAACGTCCTCTTCGTCAAAGCCTTGGTGGCTTGGTGATCCGAGGCTTCGGTTTCGAACTGTCGTGGCAGCCCCAGGGTGCTAGTGCCGGGTTCGAATCCACCCTCCGACACCCACCCCACCACGCTTTCTAGTGCACAGTTGGAGTGCCAAAATATAAATTTTTTGCTTTTTCTTCTTTAAAGGAAAAAAAAAAAACATTGAAGCACGGCAAGTGTCTAAACAGTTTTTGTAATTGCTGAAATTTGAAGGAAACATTGAAGTCCACGTGCATTATTTGTGGATGGATGAAAACCAGTTGACTGAAAATTGAAGTTTCAATGAAACATGAATCACAACAAATCCTTCCTTCAATGGGTTTGCACAGAACTCAATCCAATTAGAAGAACTAGATAAAAAAAAAAAAAAACACTGAAGCAAGGCAAGGGTCAAAAGAATTTTCATACTTGCTGAAATTTGAAGGGAACATTGAAGTCCACGTGCATTATTTGTGGATGGATGAAAACCAGTTGACTAAAAATTGAAGTTTCAATGAAACATGAATGAAAACTAATCCTTCTTGAATCGGTTTCCATAGAATTCAATCCAATTAGAAGAACTAGAAAAAAAAAAAAAAAACACTGAAGCATGGCAAGGGTCAAAAGAATTTTCATACTTGCTGAAATTTGAAGGAAACATTGAAGTCCACGTGCATCATTTGTGGATGGATGAAAACCAGATGACTGAAAATTCAAGTTTCAATGAAACATGAATGAAAACTAATCCTTCTTGAATTGGTTTCCATAGAACTCAATCCAAAAAGAAGAACTAAGAAAAAAAAAAAAACACTGAAGCATAGCAAGGGTCAAAAGAATTTTCATACTTGCTGAAATTTGAAGGAAACATTGAAGTCCACGTGCATCATTTGTGGATGGATTAAAATTAGATGACTGAAAATTGAAATTTCAATGAAACATGAATGAAAACTAATCCTTCCTTAATCGGTATCCATAGAACTCAATCCAATTAGAAGAACTAGAAAAGAAAAAAAAAACACTGAAGCATGGCAAGGGTCAAAAGAATTTTCATAATTGCTGAAATTTGAAGCGCACATTGAAGTCCACGTGCATCATTTGTGGATGGATGAAAATTAGATGATTGAAAATTGAAGTTTCAATGAAACATGAATGAAAACTAATCCTTCTTGAATCGGTATCCATAGAACTCAATCCAATTAGAACAACTAGAAAAAAAAAAAAAAAACCACTGAAGCATGGCAAGGGTCAAAAGGATTTTCATAATTGCTGAAATTTGAAGGAAACATTGAAGTCCACGTGCATCATTTGTGGATGGATGATGACCAGATGACTGAAAATTGAAGTTTCAATGAAACATGAATGAAAACTAATCCTTCTTGAATCGGTTTCCATAGAACTCAATCCAATTAGAACAACTAAAAAAAAAAAAAAAAAAACCACTGAAGCATGGCAAGGGTCAAAAGGATTTTCATAATTGCTGAAATTTGAAGGAAACATTGAAGTCCACGTGCATAATTTTGGATGGATGAAAATTAGATGACTGAAAAATTGAAGTTTCAATGAAACATGAATGAAAACTAATCCTTCCTTAATCGGTATCCATAGAACTCAATCCAATTTGAAGCATCTAAACCATTGGACGCTGAAGCATGGCAAGGATGATGAAACATTAAAATGGAAAACCAGGTTTCAGATTGTCATCAAACTGAACTAATCTTGACCCTCAGATACTGTGCATCCCGGACTAAGCCAAAAAAATTCGATTGATTATTTCAGTTAACTTGTATTTAAGATGTCGATGTTCAGGGGTACTTGAGGGACGTTTCCTAATTACAGAATTAAACTAGAGTTTTAGCCCCACTTGAATGCTATAGTAGTATTGTTCCTTGCCTAAGCATACAACAAAGAAGCCTGGGTCAAGCATAAACACAAGAAAGCATAACACCACTGAAGCATGTTCAAGTAGCGGTGCACATAATCAAAAAAGTGACTGGTTAAAAGCGGTCGACACCGAAAATAACAAATTCAAGAACTTGCTTCATGGAGATGCTAATTTTTTATTTTTTTTATCAATTTTTAGGAACTCAGGTTCCATATATATATGCTCATGATGAACATTCTCTTCGTCAAAGCCTTGGTGGCTTGGTGATCCGAGGCTTCGGGTTCGTACTGTCTTGGCAGCCCCAGGGTGCTGGTGCCGGGTTCGAATCCACCCTCCGACACCCACCCCACCACGCTTTCTAGTGCACAGTTGGAGTGCCAAAATATCATTTTTTTTGTTTTTTCTTCTTTATGGGAAAAAAAAAGAAAAAAAACATTGAAGCACGGCAAGTGTCAAAAAAGTTTTTTCTAATTGCTGAAATTTGAAGGAAACATTGAAGTCCACGTGCATCATTTGTGGATGGATGAAAACCAGATGACTGAAAATTAAAGTTTCAATGAAACATGAATGAAAACTAATCCTTTTTGAATCGGTTTCCATAGAACTCAATCCAATTAGAAGAACTAGAAAAAAAAAAAACAGTGAAGCATGGCAAGTGTTAAAACAATTTTTGTAATTTCTGAAACTTTGAAGGAAACATTGAAGTCCACGTGCATCATTTGTGGATGGATGATGACCAGATGATTGAAAATTGAAGTTTCAATGAAACATGAATGAGAACTAATCCTTCTTGAATCGGTATCCATAGAACTCAATCCAATTTGAAGCATGTAAAGCATAGGACGCTGAAGCATGGCAAGGATGATGAAACATTAAAATGGAAAACCAGGTTTCAGATTGATGATAAAAAAGTTTAAATTTTTTTTTAAAAAAAAGTAAAAAAAAAGTAAAAAAATGAAATCCTGAAGTAAAGTTTCACGTTCACATAAAAGCAAACCAATCCTGATCCTCAAATAGTGTGCACGGAACTGAATTCAAAAAAATTCAAATAAAAAAAAGAAAATGAAGCAAGGCAAGGTGAAAAACAATATCTATAATTATTGAAATTTAAATTAAGGTGAAGTGGTCAATCAAAGGATGGTTGATAAATGGATGGCTGGCAAATTGAGTTCTATGTTCACTTCGAAGTGAACTACTCTTGACCCTCAAATAGTGTGCACCAAACGAAATCTAAAAATTATCAAGTTATAGAAAACATTGAAGGAAGGGAAGGCGGTAAAGAATATCTAAAATTATTGAAATTTAAAAAGAACTTCAAAGTGAACTTAAGGAAGGATGAGAAACGGATGGATGAAAAATATTTTTTAAGTGAAACATCTGGATGTACACTCTTCTGTCAAATACTCAGAGCTCAAAACTAAATCCAATTAAAATCATTTTAATAAAAAAATTGAAGCAAGGGAAGGGGAATATCAATATGCATAATTTTCAAAATTACCAGAAACTTCAAAGCCTTTGGTAGATGGATGAGAAATGAATGGATGAAAAGAACAGTTTGAGGTTCTCATGAAACTGAATTTCTCATCCGTGGATGCATTCGTAATGATGGATTGTTTGCCAAATAGACTTTAATAATTGAAACATCAAAATGAACCAATTTTTCCTGAAAGGGTACAAAGTTATTTAAAAAAGAACATTGAATAACAGTGAGTAGGATTCAATCAAGGGTGGAATAATAAAAAATCCATAAAATTTAACTTCACGTAACCAACCTCAAATATATCATGTTCTCAATCTACACTAAGATGTACCCTGACTGGTACACTTCTGTAGAATCTCCGCTACAGCATGTGTAATCTTTGGTTTCGGCACCTGCTAAAGCAATAAAATCTCCGCTACAGCATGTGTAACCTTTGGTTCATGTGCATCTAAAAGCAACAGCCGTGGCTTTGAAGTGATTTCTTGGTAGTAGATTTCCATGTTATCACGTACTTTATATAAAATTTATAGCCGAAATTTGTGATAAATACAAGGAAATCCTTGCCTTCTTCATACAAACAGTAGCATGCATAATCCATATGTTTTTTTTGCACCGACATTCCTCTAAAAGCACCTCTACATGTTGCACGGTCACCAAGCCAACTAAGCACGGCTACTATCAACATTAGTGCCGTTTTTGCTGCTCTACTCAAGATGTGAAGAAGTTGCTGAAGCACGATTCCTAAACCACCATCTTGAACCTCGCTCCCAAGGGCATGACAGCTTGGATCTCGGTGCTTCGTTCCAGCCGCTGGTTTATCTGCATAAACACCATATTCAAAATTCAGCAAGCATATTTGGATCACTTTATACATCTTTCAGTGCAATTCCTCTCCGATGCTAGAAATGAACTACCTTTCTGTCGGGTCGACCTGGCCACTCGATAACAAGGTCATAGAAGTCCGGGATGTCTTCTCGCGATAAGAGAATTGCAATCTCGTTCCTAATTTGGGACACTGGCCATGACTTCCCAACCTCAAATGCCGGCAACACTTCACCCCTGAAAACAACCTCTGCCTTGACCATGTCTGGAATCACAACCTGATCCATTGCCACCAATCGCTGCCCTTCCAGCCGGAATCTTACGTAGCAGAAGGTCATATATAGAGTCTGTCGTGCTAGGTGGTAACGGAAACCCACGGTCCCTTCACTGACTACACATTTGATAATGTCTTGACCACTCTGCCACTTGACATTCCAGCCAGGGTCCATTAAGCTAGCCAAAAGCAAGGAAGATGGAGATCCGAAGGTGTACATTGCTGGAGTCTGTCGAATGTCATCTGCGACCGCAAATAAATCCGCCATTATATGGACTGGCAGAAACCAGTGCACGTGGGCAACCTTACTCCCTGTGCTACCCTTCATTGCGGCCGTAACATCCTGTGCCATCTTCAAGCGGAAGGCCTCCGACGTATGCATGTCCGGAATTGGCCAAAACGGATCAGAGAGCTCTGGGAGAGGCAACGCCTCCAAACTCCCATAAAGCTCGGTACCAGACCGAGGTACATACACCGCTCGGAGAAAAAAAGTTCCATTCTGAAGCAGCTGCCTATGGCTTCTCCCTTGCCGTCCCGATTCTCCAATCTCATGGTGTAGCACCAAAATCACATCGAGAATAGAGGAAGGTGGAACCAAGTCCTCCCAGTAGGAGGCGTACAGGAAATTGCAAGTTCGAGGCTCAGTGGCCCCTACAGCAGGATCAAGGTCCAATTGGCGACGCTGGTAAGCGTGTCGCACTTTCACTGCGACAAGCTTTTGGACAACCTTGCCGCGTACCAAGCTCTCAGTGAACTTAAACCTCACCACTTGTGCCTTCCACGCACCGGCAAAGGATTCCACACCATGTACACGCGCATCCTTTGCCCAAGCTCCGCGCGTTGCTGGTTTGAGTGTAATCCACGAACCTATCTCAATTCTCAATGGTATCCACCTCCCTGTCGTAGCATCCTTGTCGTTGAATATGACAACGCTCTGCACCTCACTTGCGGGAGATTCCTCTGTTGCCATGATCTTCAGCCTGAAGACACGCACACCGCTTGCTTCAGCTCTAAATCACAGCTACAGCATGATATCCACCGGTCATGTTCAAAAACCCACGTACCTTATCCACCTCTTCAGCACTGCCGATTCCTGAAGTTACTGCGTGGGGACCGTTGGTGACACGCACACTCCTTGCGTCAGCTCTGAACAACAATCTCATTATGCAATTCAGTTATTCCCGATGGGTGTACAATTATCAACGTGAAGTTTAGACCTGCAGAATAATGTCAACAAGTCATGCTAAGAAACTAACTTACCTTGTCCACTTCTTCAGCACCGCCGATGTATAGTAGGCGCCGTTGGTGAACCTGCACAGCAATCAATTTGCAAGGTGAAAAATCAGCTTTATGCTCAAGCACTGCTACGCCAATTTTGAACGGCAAATACACATTCCTCGGAACCCTGCTCATCACCTATCTACAATACTGTCAATTCGAAGGTCCAAGATTTCTAATAGAGTCAAAGCAGAAATCTAAAGTGCAAACCTCCTCTCGAGCTTGCATCGGCTCTAAACAACAGCAAACTTTCAAACAATTGTTCATGGCATAAAATCACCTTGAAGCACGTTACGACCACCTACTGCAGGAGCATCTGCGGCCGCGACAGATGGTTAGCCTCCCCGATTTGCAAGCCGTTGGTTGCAGGTGCTGAGTAAGCATCTCTCCCGCCATCGAGATGTCTCTCTCAGCGGCTTGGCAAATTATATTCTAATCAAGCTAGTTCCATAAAAAATTCTCCTCTGAAATAGGCCGAGTACCATCGCATGCTTCCGGAGTCACAATCAGTTACGGCCATGAAGGGGAAAATAAAATTCTCTATTCCAGTTTTGCAAGTGCACACTTGAGACACAAGTGCAGGGATTCCAACTGGATAAAATCAGAAACGACGCTCATTGGCTTGGACGGTAGAACTTTTGATGTGTTTTGCCAAATGGCATCACTGGTAACAAGTCACTCCGCCCAGTGTCGATGTCCTATGCTTGGGTTTTCACTGCCCGGGAAGGGCCTTCCAATGACCCGAAATGGTCTCTAATGTAGTGATTTGTGTAAATTTTTATATGAGAATTTATAATTTAACAACTTTAGTTTCCTTTCCTGAAACTAAAGTATACTATTTAGAATCATTTACTACATAAAATCAAACATAAAGCTAAATTTCATTTGAATATATAAAATAATTTTGTTCATTATATTCCAATTGTAAGGGTCTTTTAAATCCAAACTATGCTTTGTATTGCCAACTAGAAGAAAGTCTAATAGTTAAAAAAATAAAAAATAAAAAATTGGAAGCTCAGAGAGTCTCCTAAAGCTAAAAGATCTTTTCTACTACCATTTAGATCTCCTTGGATATGCAAATGGAGAGTTCAAGCTTGTAATTAAACTAATTTTACAATATTATCTTAGAAAATAACATGCTTTCATAGAAAACAAAATATTGGAATGCATATATGCATATTTTGAATCAATGATGAATTAATAAATTTTTATTTAAGATGGTTCAAATTCATTACAAATCAAATGCAAATCATTTAGCTGCCACAATGTCATGCTCAAAGGCTACTTGGGATCAAATGTTTAATGTAAAGGTCTTTCTTGTTACCAAAATATGTAGGCATTGGTGTGCCTTAGGCTCCTATAGGAAAATTTGTATTGCATGTTCTCCTTCTCTTGGCTTAAAGAACTACCGTAGGTTACTAACATCTGAGGCAGAAAATAATTATTTACAAATCTACCTAAATTTTCTAGAAATTCTTCCAAAAAAATTAAATTAAATTATAGTGCATGTAGTAGAATGTGATGGTTTTGAAGAGTACATTGCAAATTGTAAGTTAAAACTTCCCAGCTTTGAGATATCATTTTTTGAATTGCTCAACTACTTTTTGCACTCTAATTAAGTATTAGGCAAAACAATGTCCAAGCTGCTAGTAACCTACCGTAACGACTTCTTTCATCCACCGACAATTGAGACAAGGTAGAAGAGAAGGTTTCTAAAGCTCTTCTTAAAAAGTTGTACATGAAGGCTGGAATTCGAGACTACACAGACTTTTGGAAATGTGGGATGCTAGAAAGTTTGGGGTTTTGATGGAATTTCCCTCTATGTATTGAATACTAGAATGTAAATACTTGTAGATTTGGAGAAACCTCTTCTTTCCAATTGTGCCACCTTGTTAGAGGGCTTCTAACCTATATATGATTGGAGAGGCATAATTCTAGCACCGTTTTGCCTCATGAGTGAAGGAGACATCATTAGTGAAGATGATGTCCCTAAATCTTATTGCGGCTCCAAAGTGGCAAGACCAAAGGAGCGCTTGAATTTATGGTGGGATGTCCAACCAAGATCATTAATCCTACTACATTTCTTTGACCTAGATAATTATCTTATCTTATCAAGAAGAGCATTTTCAGCAAGCAATTTTGAAGCAAGACACTCAGACAATTCAATATCAAATTGTTGGAGCCTAATAATAAATACAAAGACCTCAAGAAGAAGTATGTGGATTGTTAGGCAGCAACGCAGATCTATAAAGATTGATGTCCAGAACAAGCTCATGTAAATTCTATGGTATAAGCTTGTCCGACAAAAAATACAAGCCCCTAAGATTTGGAGGATTTCAAAGGACTCTTGAATTGTAGCATTGGCCAACCTTAAAGCTGCAAACCAAACGGATTATAGTACCTTATGTTGCATTCTAAGATCTAACAGTCTTCTTCACTTTGTTGTTGACTGGTACAATTCTTTGATTAGATAATATAGTTTTCTTCTCACTTTGTTTTTCCTTGACTTGTCCTAGTAAAATCGTAGATTCCTACATTCTTGCTGTAGGATCACTAATGATGATAAATTGTGACATTTGTTATGATAACAATGCAATCAATTTGTCATTCTCATCAGTTCTTGACAATGCATGACTATTCTTTGGATGCTTTTGATCTTGTCCTTGAATGCTAGTATGCTACGCTAGAATTGTGCTACTTGACTATAATTTAGACAATACTTGTAGCTTATATATATTTTTAATTTTATTTGTTGTTGATAGTGGAATCTTACAATTGTGCTTCTTTGAGTTTCCTATGTAAGATGTCCAAATGTTTCATGACTTTACTATTTAAAACCACACAAAGATATAGTTTCTTTACAATGTCAACATCTATTATGTGCTTACATGCCACAATTGTTTCATATTCTAGATGCAATATATACATGATCCTTCTTAGACTACTCCAAGTGATTGAAGATGGTAGAATCTTCTCATCATCTATGTTCACAAATACAATTTCATCCAAAAACACAAAATAAAGAAAGATTGAAAAACCTTGGGAAGTTTGGAAATAAATGTATCAAAGTTATCAAACATGTATACTTAAAATGAACAAGATAGCTCGCATGTGAGCGTCGAGCGCGAAGCGATAAGTTTTTCTGGAGGGGGAGAGCATAAACATTTAAAGGGAAAGTTGAAGAAGGGCCTATATTCACACCCTACTCCTAGCCCTACTCATAGCTCCTCACCTGATCCTTCTCTCCCTCTTCCACGCCCTCCATCTCCCCTACCTCCCATTGGTATAAAAAGGGGGAAGGGAGGGAGGATAAAATAAGGTATAATTATAGGCTAAAATTTGCATAAATAGACCTTCATAACAAAACGAAAGTAAGTCAACTTTACAATTCAAAATCTATTCTTCTATTTATGGATGTTGTAAGTGTACCACATAAGATTTTTTTGCAAATTTTCATTTTGCAATCTCATCAAAAAATATTCACTATGCTTAATATCTCCATTATAAAAAACATATTCACTATACTTAATATCTCCCGTATAGAAAAAAATTATTATTTTTGTCCTTCTAAATAAGATTATAAATGAATTAAAAAATAAAGAGCAATAAAATAAAGTAAAACTATAAAAATATAAGTTTATAAAAGAAAAGTAAATTGCTGTACATTTTAAAGGAATAACTCCAAATGTCACCACTTAAATTGACGTAATATTATTGTTCAACTACAAACAGAATGCCTCACCATTAAAGTAAAAGCATTTACTATCATTATAAATTTAGATTCTTTTATCTTAAAGAGTTAAATGTATAATTAAAGTCAGTAATACAAAAAATGAATTGGAGCTAAATTAAAAATAAAATTAAACTGTAGTGAGTTTATGATTGATGATTGATATTACCAATAAGGTTGATGAGATTATATTGTTCTCTTAATATAATTATTTTATAGTACTGTATATATCTAAGATTTTTTCTTTAATAAATACCTCTGTTTATATTATTTTCAATTTGAATTCCATCTAGGTAAGAAAAGGTTATATAGTTTTGTCTCTTGTTTTGGCTATTGCTTATCAAGATGCCTCACAGTACTGAACGTGCTGAGATTATTGAAGATCGTGAAAATCAAATAGTGGCTAGTGTTATATCTGATGCTATAAATTTAATGAACACAATTGTTGACTCCTCAGATAGTACAGAAAGTGGTTCTAGTATTGAAATGACGATGATCTTCCCAATACGTTCATCCTCTATAAGTGTTTGACATCGCAACGGTATTATAAGGAATGACACCATAGAAGACTAGATTCTACACGTATGGCACCTGAAGTATTTAAGGTGAAATTTAGGATGTCTCCTATTGCATTTTCAAAGAATATGGGGAATGATTGCAAACCATCGTTCTTTCATTAATAATAGCAACTCCCCTCAATTTGATCCAAGATTGCAATTCTTGATTGTGTTATATCGATTCGGGGCCTATGGAAATGGAGCCTCTCGATCTGCTATTGCAAGTACCTTTCATATTTCCCCTGGTATTATTGGAAAATTTACAAATCGGGTTATTGTTGCCCTTATCGAGACGCTTGAAGAAAGAGTGATTGAATGGCCTAATGCAGCTCGAAAGGAAGTCATCAAACAAGAGATTTCCAAGCATGGATTCTATGACGCCATTGGGATGATCGATGGAACGCATATAATTACTTGCTTCCAGGCCAAGTTTTGAAGGTGAAGGCTATTACAATAGGAAGGGCCGTTATTCCATTCAATGTATGATTATTAAGGATCACAACTGTCGAATATTAAAAATTAATGCAGGTTTTACAGGTGCTTCACATGACAGCCGAGTATTCATGAACAGTGAAGTATGGAATCATTATACCAAGTATTTTTCCGGACGTGAATACCTTCTTGCTGATACTGGTTATCCCCTTACTCAAATTACTATGGCACCTTATAAAAAAACTTCAGCTAATATTGCCGCTAACAAACGATTCAACAACCGTCTTTCTTCTATTTGGGTGAAAGCAGAGGATACCATTGTACAATTGAAAGGGCGATTTCAAAGTCTTCGAGGCATCCCAACAGTTATTTCTTCTAGAGCAAACCACAAGTTTGTTGTGTGTTGGATTTGTGCGCGCGCAATTTTACATAATTTACTTTTGCAGGATGGATATGTCTATGAAAATCTTCTACGTGATCCAGTTGTGGTCCACGATGCAAATTCTAGACGACCTAGAGACACTTGCAACAAATCATCCTCGTGATAGACATAATAGGGAAGTTTTCAAGGTGGAAGTGCTTAGATTGCATAGAGATGTTGATAGTTGAACTTGTTATGACTTAAAAACATGATTCTCATCTCCATATTTCATGGTTTAGGTTAGTAACATCAGTTCTTAAGACAATTACTCAATTAATTCACTCAATTCTTTAAAATACATTTTGTGAACACGTTAAATTAATAAAATCTATTTAATTATTTTTTTAGCTATGTATGTCATTTCCAGATCTCAGACCGCCTCCAGACATGATATGACGCGTCTCAACCCAGAGTTTAAAATAATACATGTTTAACACTTTTGTGTACACATATCATTGTATTCCAAATGAGGATGTTGTAAGAAGACAACCAAAACAAGAAACACAAGAATGGATAAAAGCAGAAGATTATACATCATGCCACTTTGACTCACTCGTAGAAATCCACCGATCCTTCAGGGAAAAATTCCGAGTTCTTTAAAAAGAAAAAAAATTCCAGCCCCGAGCAGAACAAACCTACAACAATCAAATTCCCAAAGGTTCTTGCAAGTTGCACCAACGTCCACTAGTCCAGAATCTGTGATATCCATGCAATAGCCCACATTCAAGAATCTCAACCCAGTGAACTTTGCAATAGATTTTAACCCTGTCACAAAAGCATCTAGTTTCTTTTGCCATCACGTAGCAAGTTTTGGATTCTCCAAAAAAGGTAAATAATAGCGCACTGAAATGGAAATTACTTCCAGACGCCATTACAAAGTAAAATACAGCACTTTGAATTTGCAAATACAGGCTAGATGACCTTGGAACACAAAAATCTCTCAGCGAAATAAAATTCTAGAACACTCCCTTACCTGCTGCTCCTTCACAAAGTATGAAAACAGATTGCAACTACAACAACAAAGTTTGCATGGACAATCAAGCTCACGTTACCATTGTCATTTAAATTGCAATCTGTAAGGTCGAGCTCCTCCAGGAGAAGACAGTACTTTCCTATTGAAATTAGACCCTCAGCTGTGACTAGAAGACAATTTTCCATTTTCAAGCTCAGTAGACCTCTGCAATTTGTTGCAACAGCATCCAAAGCTACATATGTGATCTCGCGGCAACATGTAATGTCAAGTTTTTGCAGACCGGTGTAGGCTGTTACGACGTCCACAATACCAACATTGGTCACACCGTGACACTTGCTGAAACTGAGCTCTTTCAACCATTTGCACGTGCTTCTGATTAGGTTCAATTTGCACTACCAGCTAGCTTGACGTCCGTGACTGATTAATATAGTAAAAAGCGCGCACCGGCGACGTAGAATTGACTCTGCGACCTCCTTCGGAGGGCTCCGATGAAGTAGCGGCTTGGGCAGTCACTCGGATCACACACGACGAACTCCGGGCCCACGGGATTTCGAATTCACAAAGACGCTAGGAACAGTGATGAAGGGTCTATTCGGCCCTCCGTGCCATGCTGGCCTGCCTCCCCCGCTGACGTGGATTTCCACTGCTGCTGACTGGGACGAGAAGTTACATACCCCGTGAATTACTTGGAGTTGCTGTAGCTGTCCGATAGCCATTGCAGTGGACGTTGTGATGTGCCTTTTCGAGATGTAGACCCAAGTTTCAGATTTTGGCCGGCATCTGGATGACCGAATGTCTTAGCGCCACTTCGGCAAGTCCCAGTGGATGTTCATTTCGTTTGGCAGGATGATTTCTTGTCAATGAAATTTAATGGGCATGTTTACTGTCCTCCGGATGAATGTATTTGGCAGAGCGTTTTTGTGCTAGAGCCGTACGATATCTTCTGTAGTGGACGGTGCGATGGGCTTCTTCGAGGAGTTGACCCAATTTTGAGATTTGGCTCGGCATCTAGATCAACGAATGCCTTCATGCCGCGTCAGCACGTACCATTGGATGCTCATTTAATTGGAGGGGATGATTTTCTGTAGATGAATCTTTCCGTGCATGGTTTCTGTTCATTGGATGAATGTTACATGGACTGAATTTTCAAAAATCATTGATGGACATAAATTCATTGGTGAAGTACTGCGTAAGAACATGCGTGTGGTTATCAATTGGGAAATTGCCATGGGGTACAAATCAGTACCATCCCCTCCTACAATTCAAATCAATTATCACTGTGGTTTGGCTACTCTTCTACATCGATCATTCTGTCTGGATTCCAATTCCTTCTACTCTACGATTGGCTTCAGACACCTCAATACACAACACTGTCAATATGTACACAGCTGGGATGTCCTCATCGCATTCCCCTAACCACACCTGTGATGTAGTATTCCGACAGTCCAGGAACACGCAAAACAGCATCGCCTCCGCCCGTCTGCATGCTTTATTCTACATCTCCTTCAACATGGACGTTTGCATTCAGCAATTGCCTGAGAGGATTGTTATAAGTGAGAAATGATGAAATCCTAATCATAATAAGAGACAGAACTCCTAGAACACATTACAATCATAACAGAGTACATGGAATTAGCAGATTATGACATTGCAGTTATTCGGTTTAATAAATCTTTACGTGCTGTCCGCATTTTCGTATATTCTTAAGTGACGGTTATGCCGACTGTACCTCAATGGAAATCTCTACCTTCCTTGTCCTGCAAATTCAACGATTATTACCCTGTTTGGACAACACAGTATAAGGTTTAGTCTGAAAGTGTAAATTATAAGACAACGTTAGTAGACGAAAGATAACAGTTCGACCATGTATACAAGGGCGTCCTATATGTCAAACGAAAGGAGCCGTCTGTTCGAACTTCTGCGTCAGAGTACTGCTCAGGCTCTCTCTCCGTATGAAGTGAGAAATGAGAATTACATCCTTGTATACGCTAGACTGTGGTTTTATTCAGTGTCCTTACCCCATGCAGTAGGGGGGTCAGGTGCTTCTACGACTGCCACACTCCTTCAGTAGTAACAGCAAAAACGGTTAATCATTGTCCTCTGGAAAAGTGTGGATTCCACTATGACCCTGCAGGACCTACCCATGTATGTGTTTTACATCAATGAGATGGGGATTTCGAAATATTTGAAATGAAACTACCTTCATCTGATGACTTTACCACTCGCTCTCTTACATCAATCGCGTATAACAATCTTCCATGCACAGAATACACGATTCAAAAACACTGCGAGTCATTGGATTCCACATGAGGAACATACTCATAAACTCTCTGTGAGGATTTAAAAATAAAAAAGGCGACTGAGTAATTTTCTTCTGGAAAATACAGAATAAAGCGATTGCAAATACGGAGTGAAGACTAACCTTAACTCCAGCGACGGGCTTCCCGAGGACGTTGGATGAGCATCCTCATACAAATCATACAACATAAATAAGGACTCTGCTTTTAACATAGTTCTTGGTTTACATATTCTGACAGAAGATATGTATCCTCTGTCATAATATTAATAGTTTAGTCCATTACAGAGCATTACAGTAGTACCTGATAATGGACTCACACAAATTTCACAGCACCATATCATTCATAGTGGCAGGTTCAGAACTATAAAATTGTCCACTTTTATTGACGGTTGTCTGCAACATCAAGAAACCAAAATTTTGGACAGAAATAAATGCAATGTAACATAATCTTGGCACTTCTAATATAACATTCAACAGGTTTAGGATATGGGTTTCCAATGTATGTATTAGGCATATTATCCCGATACAATTGAAAGAGCTCAAGTTCCTCTCTGCAACATTCTGTGATTAACATTATAGCACACATTACAATCATCGCTCGTCATCTACTGGAAGATAGCACTGCATCTTCACTTCTGGCACTCTTGGTTACGGGTTACTCTCTAGCCAGCAGATTCTAAATCCTTCCTTTTTCCCTCCACTGTGCGCGTGATGAATGCCCGCCCACACTTCGACAACGTCACTTCGAAATCTGCATCTTCAGCAATTTATCAGTGTTTGAATAAATATCCTATCTGATAAGATCATAGAGCTGCAAACGAATGAAATTTTCTAAAGGAATTATAGCAGCGAATCCTCTTCTCGTTTTCCATCAACAATAGAACACTGAATACTCTATTGTACACAATCTTCTAAAAGTACTTCATACTGGACTTACTGATCACTTCACCTTGCTGACCTAAACATAGTTGAGGTACCTGCTCTGCCAAAGTATTGTTGCATCCTCTGCAAAGTCCCCCTTTAATGCATCGCCGATGGTGTTAATGCCCTCGCGCTGTTGATCAGGATATAGTACTTTGCTTTGCGACCATTCTGGGTAAACGTGTTCGACGGTAACTTGCTGCATTCCATGCTCCCACGAAACTCCTTCAACTCCGGGAACCAATTTCTTTGTCTTCGACCTCCAATGTGGTCCACATCGTCCCAAAGCTATTGTCTTGTACTGATGTTCCGGGTGTAGGATCCACACTGCTTTTGACGGTGTAAGTAGTGAACACTACATACACATTGTAAGTGTATAAGACATTGCTCATTGGAATCGAGTACGACAGATTATTAGACTCCAGTGCATTAGGTTTCGGGTTGTCTAGCTTACCATCTCCGCTCTTGGTTTGTTGTTTGTAGAGGGTACGTAATCAATGTATTTCGACGGCCGCTTCCTCACACGTTTGGGCCGGTCAACATTAGCTTCAACCTCAACCCCTGAAGGTACACTTTCTGATCGCACTGTAGTGATACATTTTTTCAATTTTGTAGAAGCTGGCCTACCCCGCTTCAACGGTGGGGGATTAGGGCATGTGACTGTTTCACCTACAACTGCACATACCAACATATCATGACTTAAAACCTAATACAGTTTCAACTAAATATTTATCGACCTCTACTTCGGTATTAATACGTAGGAACAAAAGAAATATGTCTTACCTGTTTCACTCGTACGCTTTCCACGCTGTAGTGTCATCTCATTCAGCGGCAAACCGAAGGCTGCCTGCAATCCGCTCCCTACTCTCTCGCGGTTGGCGTTTGAAGTGTTTCCCTGTATGTTGGTAGGACTGTTCATCATGCTCGATTGTTTCGGGTCCCCTTCTTTTTCAAATAATGTAGTCATTGATGGGCTCATCCTATGACCGCCATATTCCTAATCGTAACTATCGTCTGCGTATGAGGACAAAAAAACCGAATAAAAACGTTGACATCGATCTGTACGAGGTAAGAAGGCGATAATTTACGTGATCAATATAACAAAAACAGGGGATTCAAGCCATACTGACAATTTTCAAACATGAATAGTGAGGACGTATAATTCTTTCCGACCACATCATCTGTAATATGAGGATTTTTGTTCATACTTGTACCTTTGGGTGTCTGTACGAGTAGCATTTCTAGTGGTAACATAGAATTCAAGAGCATCGTACCTTGAGTTAGAACAGAGGGGTTCTGCGTACACATGACTTCCGACACTCCTGAACCACATCCTGTTCCTTCTGTACCAGTATTATGTTGAATGGGGCAATGTTCAAATTCCGCCATATTGGAGGTATTTCGCAAGTGGCCCGCGGGATGACTGTCAGGATTACTTAATTCCCCTACCGCTGAAGGAAGGGTGGCCTCTTTCTCGCCTTTAGGCAACATAACATTCAGTAGCATATCCAGTTTTCTACTTACAGAATCCATGTGAACTCGATCTGCTTCACGCCATGAGGCCAATACCTCAACCGATTTCTTCACTGCATTGAGCTCCCGTCTTATTGAGCGAGCAACTCCCTCCCCTCCAATTGGTCGCACAATTTTCTCTGTCGCGTGACTCGGTGTGCCTCTCTCTTCCTGCGCCTCCTACAATTTTTATATTCTGATTATGGTATACTTTGCAGAGCAATATATTTCTCCTTAGAAATGGATACTTCTACAATACAGTATACATTTAGGGGGGCACCATGCACAATTTCAAAGAAGTTTGAAACGACCAAATTCGTATAAACACGTCCTCTATTTTAATGTGTTTGGAATTCGAAATTAAAATGCAAATGCGGGATCTACTATACCTGAACAGATGCGTCTCCCACTTTTGATCCCGGAGTGCCATTCCTGGCAACCTATCACCATGAATTCAATGCATTTCATAGTTAAGTATTAAAAAAGTTCCATTACATAGGGTTACTTCAAAGAAATGTACCTCGAATATAGAGAGAGTGCCACTTCGATAACTACTACTGATGTGCTCACCATGTTGGAGCAACCAAAGATGCTCCACTAATAACCATTATGGCTATTGGCCGTTATCAGTACTTGTACCGGCAGCCATATCAGGAAACGTACCAGTTAGCCTTTGTATCTGCTGACCAGCGGTACAAGTAGAATGTGGTTACGATTTAGTTAGTGGTCATCAACTCCACTAACTAAGTAGCATTAAGGATCGTAATAGTGGAGCAGTCAATGCTTAGCATATATATACTGCACTTCCGAATTTTTAGTTTATCTGTTGCTTTAGTTCAAGCCGAGGATCCTCAACATGGTATCAGAGCGAGGCTTATCAGGGTAGGCACCTTACTGTGAAGGATAGAGCTAGTTGTGTCAACTTAGTAGTTTTACTTTGAGGATAGAGCCAACTGCGTCACCTTCGTTTAGGACTACCGTCAGAAACTAGTAGCAACAGCATCACTGTAGAAGGTGACAGATACCTAACTTCCAAAATGACATCTAGAGACAGCCTGATAGGAGATGGTTCCAAACTTGAAGGCAGTTCAAACTATAGTGTTTGGAGCTTCAAGATGAGGAACATAATGATCAGGGATGATGTCTGGAAATTGGTAGAACCACCTGCTGGGACTACAAATCCCACCGGAACTGCAGTAGCTCCCGCTGCTGGGACCATCGCTTCCACTACTGGAACTGCAAATCCCGCGGGAACTGTAGTAGCTCCCGCTGCCGGGACTGTCGCTTCCTCTGCTGGGGCCGCAGCTCCCGTTGATATCGATACTCAGAAAAAAAGGGCTTTGACCATGATAGCCTTGTCGGTTAGGGACAATGTTATACCTTATATTGTCAATATTACGGAACCTGATGTGTGCTGGAAGGTTCTGAAAAACCTATATTCCAACACCACCAACTCTCGAAAGCTGATGCTTAGACGAAAGCTTGCTAATCTTAAGCTAGATGAAGGTGTGTCAATGACTCTTTTCTTACAGCAAGTCAAAGAGCTAGTTAACGAACTTGCATGTGCAGGCGAAGTAGTTGCAGAACCAGAACTCGTCGAATACGTGCTCATGGCGCTACCTGACAGCTTTGAAGGCCTCGTTAACACCATCATGTACAGACCAGCCCTTCCAACTGTCGAAGAACTCACGGTCACACTGATGCAGGACGAGATCCGACGTGAACTCAAGAGCACCAAACGTGGAGACGGGGAAGCACTGCTGACCAAGACAACCGGGAGATTCATGAGTCGGAAACCAAATGTTGGTGGCGAAGAAGGCCGACACAAGGGAAAGAAGGCTGCTGGTGAATGCCACTATTGTGGCAAGAAGGATCATTGGATGCGTAACTGTCCCGATTTGGCAGCCGAACTCAAGCGACGCAGAGCAAGCAGGAACGAGAAGCCTTCGGTGAACCTCATCGATAATTTCGATAGCGACTCTGATGACGATTTTCCCGAGGTAGTAGAAGAGCCAGAGCTCGCTGTAAATGTGACTGAACTTCACCTAGCAGATAGCAATGTGGAGGAAGATTGGTACATAGATAGCGGTGCTTCACGGCATGTAACTGGCCACAAGCACCTCTTGTCCAACTTAGGGACAGGAAGTCGCTCAAAAATCTGCACAGCCGGTGGAGAAAAGCTCACTGTCACAGGAAAGGGATCAGTGGAAATTCCCACTACCCTTGGAGAAATAAAATTCCATGATGTTCTCTATGTGCCAGGCGTTACCAAGAACCTGCTTTCAGTCGGAACCATGACTGATGGGAGAGAAAAATTCAAGTTACTTTTTGATTCTGGGAAAGTCTGGGTTCTCAAGAACTTTCCTTCCCCTGATGAGCACCATGTGGTAACCACTGGGAAGCGTGACAAACGCAACGGACTCTACAAGTTCCATTCTCCACAACTCTCGGTGAACAGTGTATCCATTGACAGCACCGAGCGAGTTGCTATACTCTGGCATCAACGATTTGGCCATGCAAGCTATAAGACCCTTGTTTTTATGGCTCGGCAAAGCAAAGCAAGTGGTCTGCCTCCGCTCATTGTTCCACAACACTTCTGCGTAAGCTGCCGCACCGGCAAACAACATCGACAGCGTATTCCACGCAAGTCTCATGACCAGCGACCAAGGCGCTCCATATCGCTCGAAACACAGGACAACAGGACGACACGACCCCTCGAGCTCATTCATACAGATTTGTGTGGACCACTGTCCAAGAAATCCCTTTCCGGTTCTAGGTATGTGCTTACCATTACCGATGATTACAGTAGATTCACCTGGCTTTATTTCTTGAAAAGCAAAGATGAAACATTATCTCATTTTCAGAAATTTAGAACAATGATAGAAGTGCAAGGGGATCTCAAGATCAAAGCAATCCGCTCTGATCGGGGAGGGGAGTACACCTCTCATGCCTTTCAAAAATTCTGTGACAACCATGGCATCCTACGGCAGTATACTCAAAGTCATACTCCCCATCAGAATGGGGTAGCAGAGCGTAAGAACCGAAGCTTGCTAGAAAAAGCCAGAAGCATGGCTTACGAAAGCCACACACCTGCTCACCTCTGGACAGAGGCTGTTTCTACAGCTAATTATCTCATTAACCGGACGTCCACGAGAGCAAACGCTGGTGACACGCCCTATCAGAAGCTCACAGGTCTGCAGCCCTCTGTTAGTCACCTCCGAGTATTTGGCTGCCGCACCTTTGTGTTAGATACAGACCCTGCTCGCAAGAAATGGGCTCCACGTTCACGTGAGTGCGTGTTCCTAGGATACGACTCTAACTCCCGTGGCTTCAGAAACTACCATAGATCCACACGAAAAATCATCATTTCGAAAGATGTAGAATTTGATGAAACCTCCTTTCCATTTTCTTCTAGCCAACCTGCTCCTCACCTGCAGACAGTTCCTCTCGAGGACTGGCCTCTGGATCTCAGTGAACCTATCACATCTCCTTCTATTAGTCCGAATGGCCCTTCTGTCCCAACTTCTGCCTTGTGCAAACCATCCGAGATTCCAACCTCCTCCCCTGCTGCACAGGTCCCAAAGATCACTCATAACCCCGTTTCACCCCTGGAAGATCAGACCCCTGATCCCTTTCACTCCTCAGCATTACCATCTCAGAGCTCCTCTCGGCTGCAACCGGAGGCTCCCGCAGCACCTCTGCAGTTTCCAATTTCTGATTTTTCTGTTCAGCCTCCCTTGAATCCCGACCGTTCCAGCCTAGCCCAAGCCCCACTTCACACTTATCACCGTCGCTCTTCCCCTGCTACCGCCTCAGCTTCCCCTGCTTCCCATCATCTTACCACCCGAAGCGGACGAGTTAGCAAGGCGCCTTCGAAGCTGGCCGATTACCACTTGAATGCTGCAGACCTGGAGTCACCAGTACCACTTCCGACCAGTGTCGAAGCCGCACTTCACCATCCCGGATGGTGTGCCGCTATGGAAAATGAGTTGGACTCAATATACAAAAACGATACCTGGGAATTAGTCCCGCTACCTGCTGGCCGAAAAGCTATCTCCACAAAATGGGTTTTTAGAGTTAAGACCAATGCTGATGGCTCCATTGCAAAACTCAAGGCACGACTTGTTGCTAAAGGGTTTCAACAAAAGGCTGGCACCGACTACACCGAAACGTTTGCACCTGTGGTCAAGTGGAACACCTTGCGTAGCATCGTTGCTCTCGCTGGTCACCGAGGCTGGAATATCTATCATTTAGACGTCAAGACTGCGTTTCTAAACGGGGTGATTGAAGAGGACATTTATGTTACCCCTCCGCCCGGTTTTGAAAGCTCTTCACAGGCCAGCTACGCCTGCAAGTTGAAGAAAGCACTTTACGGCTTGAAACAAGCACCTCGTGCATGGTACAGTAAAGTCGACGGCTATCTGATCAGCCAGGGTCTCCACAAATCCAACGCTGACTACAATCTATACTACTTTGAAGATCAAGGGAAACTGACGCTCCTCATTCTCTACGTCGATGACGTCTACATTACAGGTGACAACGATGCTCATATTCAGAGCATCCGACAAGCCATTCAGTCTGAGTTCGAAATGAGTGACCTAGGTCTGCTCTCATATTCCCTCGGCCTTGAATTCCAGTTCACCGCCTTGGGCATCCTGGTAACCCAACGGCAGTACGTCCGCGAGCTTCTGTCTGAGTTCGGCCTAGCTGACTGTCGACCAGTCCACACACCCATGGTAGACAAGCTCAAACTCGAGCCTGATATGTCGGCACCGCTCACCGATCCAACTCTATATCAGAGGATGGTCGGAAAATTGATCTTTCTGACCCACACTCGCCCTGATATTTCCTTCGCTGTAAGCATTGTGAGTCGCTTCATGTGCTCTCCCCAGGAACCCCATCTTCAAGCTGTGAAGCATATCTATCGGTACCTCAAAGGCACCACCGAATTCGGCCTGTTATACAAGCGCGGGGAGGGAGATAATATCTGTGGCTTCACTGACGCTGACTGGGCCGGCGACATTCATGATCGTAAGTCCACTACCGGCTTTGTATTTTTTCTAGGAAGTACACCTATCACCTGGAATAGTAAAAAGCAGCCCACAGTTGCGTTGTCATCAACAGAAGCCGAATATATGGCTATCACAGAAGGAACGAAAGAAGCTGTATGGTTAAGACGACTCTTTGGAGAATTGAAACTACAAGATTTGAGGTGTCCAACAACCATTCATGGTGATAATCAGGGAAGTCTGAATCTGGCCCATAACCCAGTCTATCATGGAAGAACTAAACATGTAGAAGTGAGGCATCATTTTATCAGGGAGAAAATACTATCAGGAGAGGTCAATCTAGAATACGTCCCCACAGGAGAACAGGTAGCAGATATATTCACAAAGGCGTTAGGGAGGACAGCTTTTGAAAGAATCCGAGACCAACTAGGCCTGGTCAAAGTCGGCACAGAAAAGTCAAGCAGTTTGATCCAAAGCAGCTCATAGCTTAATTTATTGATAGGAACGAACTTCACAGATCATAGTACCCAGCCCCCTCTTCCGCATCAGGAGGGCATCCTTCGACAGAAACGTAGAAAGGAGCAGCACTCAGTCGCAGTCTAGAATACCTAACCCTCTCCTCTACCTCTCTCATATCCTCCGATAATAAGAACTGATAATTAGAAACCTCCAGCTTTAAACACTCAGCAGTCACCAACTGGTCTAGATAACTGTGAGTTACAATTTTGCTCATGTCCTCAGACAGAAGAAACGGACAGCTCGTTGCTTCTAACCTTGAAAGCTGAGAAGCAGCTAACCGACCCAAATCACTACGTGTCACTATTTTTCCACTAATGGTCATATCCAGCATGATAAAACCTAAGGCATTCCACTCGAGTGTAGTGTCAACAAACTTGCTCCAATGTCTACTGACACATCGCAGACGGAAGAGTTGTGTAGCCGAAGGAGATCTCATGAGTACGGGCCAAACCCTCTCCCTGACAACTTGGTCAGGCAAAGCAGGAATGAGATTGCTCGAATCCAAGTCGTCACCTGCATGTTCCTCCTCAACCTCCTCTATGGAAGAATGCAAGCTATCATTATCAACTGAAGATTCTCCACCGGTCTCCACTTCAGCGCAAGTCAAGGAGTCCAAGAACCATAGCCAGAGTGGTAGATAAACGGCTGCAGCAAACTTCTGTACAAGCACATTCAAGACCCAAAGACTAAAAAGAAAAGTCTGCCAGATCGACATATCAACAACGAATGCATTGAGGGCTTCGATCGAAAGTCCCTGAGGAATCGACATCTTTGGCATTGCCTCTCTGAACGCTCCGAAAAATTACACCTTCTGGAGCGAGGGGGAGTGTTGGAGCAACCAAAGATGCTCCACTAATAACCATTATGGCTATTGGCCGTTATCAGTACTTGTACCGGCAGCCATATCAGGAAACGTACCAGTTAGCCTTTGTATCTGCTGACCAGCGGTACAAGTAGAATGTGGTTACGATTTAGTTAGTGGTCATCAACTCCACTAACTAAGTAGCATTAAGGATCGTAATAGTGGAGCAGTCAATGCTTAGCATATATATACTGCACTTCCGAATTTTTAGTTTATCTGTTGCTTTAGTTCAAGCCGAGGATCCTCAACACACCAGAGATCGTGCTTTATGTACATCATCTGCGCGCGGGTACGTCAGAACGTTTCATTCAGTGTGGACAAAGAATATGTTTCAGAATTAAGTTTCCATACATTCGAATTGTCGTCGTGTTCGCCCGTCAATGATGCCAATAGTGCGTCAGACGCACTGTCATCGCTAGAGTCGTTCTCATCCCACAATATGATGAACAAGTCTTTGTCCACTAATGGCTGCCACATGAAAACTTACGTGTCATTAAAAACCAAGTAAACAATGCGGGAATTCCTATGGTAATATATGCTCCCGACATGGTACTGTACTTCGCATAATCTGCAATTACTCCATATTGTCGCAAATTCTATTCAAAGATCAAATATTCATGGGACAACGCATCACACAACAGTGTACTCCCTAAAAGTTATTAAGCATCTTACATCCCAGAAGTCCTGCTCCTCCTCCTTCTCGTCCAAGCTCTTCTTGAAGCCGTCGATTTTTTTTTTTTGGCCGCACTTCTAGCCTCCTTCATTCTCTTGCTCTCTTCCTCAGCTTCTGCAGTCTTCCAATACTTTACGAGGGCCAGGAAAAAACGTGAGCCTGGACAAAATTTATGTTTCTCTCCTCTATCTGTCTTGACCCAGTGCATTCTCCAAAGATAACGTGACGTTCGCACAGACATCCGTATGTACGATAGAACATAGTCGCTCCTTAGTGGAGGGTCAAACAAAAATCTTCTGTCAATATCGTCTCTCAACACCTTAATATCCGAGTCCGGGTGATCTCTGAAGTGAATAACGGAGAGCTTCAGGAATCTCCGTGCACTAGCCTTGAATTGGTTGTGTACATAGAGTCGTACATCCTTCGGTAAATCACCTTTCTCATTGCATGCAATTCGCATGGGCCATTCCATGGACTTCTCGGCAAACTCTTTAGCACGCAGCCGTTGGAGTTTTCTCTGTGCCGTTTTCTTAGACTCCCCGAGTTTAAGCTTAGCATTGCCCCGTAGAGTAGATATAGCAATCTCTTTATCGGGTTGTTGTTGAAGATAGCCGTCTCCTTGAGCACTTGGCGCTGGTGAATTGTCTCCTGGACTTCCAACGCAAAAGGGTGACAAAATGGACCCCCCAAGCCGTATGGACCAAACATTACCGTGGGAAGAAAAAGATGGGGCCTGCGGTATTTGAGACGCAGATAGCTG
The DNA here is from genome assembly GCA_014871385.1 of Ceratodon purpureus. Classification (NCBI taxonomy): domain Eukaryota; kingdom Viridiplantae; phylum Streptophyta; class Bryopsida; order Pseudoditrichales; family Ditrichaceae; genus Ceratodon; species Ceratodon purpureus. Next base: position 42,186,067 of record CM026426.1, read on the forward strand.
GCTCGGAATTGGGGAGCTCAATGACTGCAACTGTGTTGAATGGGATTGCACTGGACGGACACTAGTGCCCGTACTTCCACGATTGTCACCTGACATTCCATAAGGAGGCACCTGGGCAGAGAGTGCTTGGTTCGGTGACAAAATTGACTGCTTAGAACCGAGTTGTGCCCGGAGATATCCATGAAACAGATATTGCATTTGTGATGCCGAGTCGCTGACTGAGGAATGTGTCGCTCCATACGTGACTTGAGGTCCCCACATACACGGAGGACGCTGGGTGTAGGTAGACATCACGGGCATCTGGACAGTGGCTGTACTCTGAAATGCAGAAAACATCTAAGCATTCATGGTCCATTTAAAAAACTAACAAAACATAACAATCGAGCTCAATCTTACAATACGATACACAGCAATAAGCATGGCTGAAAAATAATCAATTTTCTAAAACAAAGTCTGATATGTGAACCTGAGAAACATTGTTCGGATGGCTGATATTATTCTCTGACATTTTCCCAGCCCACCTAGGAAACGTATGACTCTCTTCAAAGCAGGGGACACTGGAAGCACGGGAACAATCTTGGAATTTATTGCCCATTCAAGAAGTCAGATAAACATAAAATGAATACGATACAAAGGTAATTATTACAAACCAGGACAACAGGTGTTGCAAACGGCAGAATCCATAGCTTATACAAAGAGTGTTGTAGAACATACATAAAAGATGCAATTTAAAACTATGAATTCATCTTCTACATGCACTACGTTCAAGGCTAACCCAAATACAACACAGTGTGAACTACAACTTCTGCCAAAACGTTTAGGTAATTTCCCTGTCCAAATTTAATTCCTCAAATTTGGAGGTCTAATATGCTAGAACTCGACCATTCATTCTAATGTCCCACAATAGAAGTACTACTGTCATTTGCGTATTCACTTTGCGTCATAATTCCAGTCCTCATACCCCCAATCCGGGTCAGATTCAGAGTCTGTGTTAAGGAACGGGTTTATCTCATATTCGGAGATATACCGATGGTCACCCTTCTTCCAAGCCTCTAAAGCGAACGGCCATTCCTTGCTTCCCTCCCCGTAATACATCCAGGCCTTGCATACACATCTCATCAGGCACAGTGTTTTGAGCCACAACTGAGGTATCAGTCGAGGAACAGAGACTTTTGCGGTCCACTTCTGCAGTCTAGGGAAAGACGCGCTCCGGCACCTCTTACCTGTATCGTTTGTGGAACCTCTCAGAGCGAAAAGTGGCCATTTCAGCCACATTCAACATTGTGTCGTGAATCCCATCGGGTCCGTCAATCCACCTTCTCTCAGACATTCGTTTCGGTCGAACCATCGGAGAGGCCATCCCGCAATTCGAATACAGACCCGGGGACGGAATCACTCTAGTCAGAAGTCCTCGGATAAGCACAATTAGAGCACCCGTATGCTACGTAACCAACTCTATGAACTCCACAACTCTAAACACACTCCACTTCAAATAAAAGTAATGTGAAATGGGAGATACACAAACCTTTAGAGAAATACAAGAACCACAGCAACGGAGGTAGTATTCATTGAGTTCTTCGGGCAAATACGACGATATATATCCTGCTGGTCTCCAGATGATGCCGCAGTCCCGTTGCTCCATTCGGATTTCCATTTCATCCAAACCCTAAAAATCGGTGCGAAAGTTGGCCACATATGTGGAGTACGAGAAATCCGCCCACAGCGTCACCGAACAAAGCGGGTGTACAATTAATCCTGCCTCGCCCTAAATGAGGATACTACGCAACGTGCCCCCTCAGAACGTGACCTCCAAATCGGTCGTGGGTCGCCGGTTAATGGAGAAGAAGAGTCGACCTGGAAGTTTGATCCCTGGAAAACAACTTAGTGCTGAGAAGGCCGCACACTACCACCCTCAGACGTTCATTCGAAGGAGCGTAGTGGCCCATCCCTAGCGGAAAATAGTACTGCTTTAGAAGCCCATTTGTCGTGACACCCGATACTTTCTGAGCCACCATGTCTGCACTTTCCGCCTGTTTAGGAATGTAAAGTACCCGATGTGATAGATGGCACTCTACTCGCAGAAGCTACTACGTCTGGCAGTACTCTCTCTCTACACCACTACACACTTCCGCGCATTGTACAGGGTAACCTACCTGCACAACCAACAGTTTTCCAGCTCCATCCACCTGACAATATTAGAAGTTTGCGAATCTATCTTCATACCATTGTGACAGTGTTTGTAATACCTCCATCAGAAATCATAAGGATTCCTGTTAAAACGCTCGAGATTTAGGTGAGTACGAAGCAAACATTGCTGCGTTTGCTCTGTCGAAGTTGCTTCCTATTTATAGCACGTAGTCCTTGCAGCAGTACGGCATTTTAGGGTTTATTATTACATGTTGAGATCTGTTTTGCTTGCCTAATACCATTTGTTTTTGTTGACTCTACCAGATTCATGTAATACTTTGCAAACTTGGTGCGAAGTTATGATGGATAGCAGTGGAGGAGTTTTTATGACGGAGTACGGTAGTGAGCGAAGGGGTGAAGAGCGCTACAATGGAGGACTACGGTGGGTGGAGAGTGTATTAACTGAGTACGAGAGTGGACCTTTCGGACCAAAGCATGTTTGTTTAGAGCCCTGTCTTTGCAGTCGGTGCCAGAAACATGTTTAGCTTCGCAACCCATTCTGTCATTGCAAATTAGGGTATCACTGTAAACTTTCCTTCTCCCTGGACGCAGCGATGAGGAGGAAATGGCTCCTCTGTCGCTGTGGCCCTTCTCCCGGTACTTTTAACGATGCCGATTTCTGTCCATGCCTTATGTTCGTTCCGACCCAGACATTCAATTTTAAGGTAGTGGAAACAACAGATAGCAAAGACATTTCAGACACTTCAACGGGTGGATTGGAAGAGCGAGAGGGGGGAGTAATTGATTGGGAGTTAGAATGGGTACAACACACCGTGAATTTAAGCGATTCGTGAGAGTCGTGTTCTAGGGTTTCAAAGAGGGCAGTGGGAGTTTGTAGATACATTATGTCACTGATTACGGGGAATGTTCCGAGCTTTATCTTTGAATAAATTTGCACTATTCGTCTCAAGCTATGTCGTTGAGTTTGAGCAGAGTACACTTCATTTCATATTGTTCTCTCATTTTCTCATCAGTTCGGATAGTTCTCTTATAGCAATATCCAGAGGGTTCAATACTTACGTTCTCTTCTATTTTAATCGCGAGTTATTACCGTGAATGCGCATGTGATCTAAGATTACACTTCTGAATGCTTTCATTTGTCATTGTACTCAAACAGGTCTTAGTTTGTAACCAGACACTATTCCATCTCTGAATCAATGGAGGAAGATATACGTCGTGAGCCACCCGGCTAAAGACGGATTCGACATCGGGACACGAAGCTGCTTGAGCGTGAGGTAGAAGTTGCGACACGGATGGGATGGAGGAAGCTCCTATCGCATTCACATGCGGGAGGCGGAGTTAACTATCTCGTCTTATCGGAGGTGTCTCCGAACGAATTTGCGACACCCCTGGTTCTATGGAGCCACTGAGGTATGGATTAAACCCACTCTCCGTTCTACATAAGCGTCTGCTGGTCGATACACTTTTATGCTTCTACATCATCGTCTATGTGTGGCAGTATTAGTAAACAATAATTTAATGAGGACGGCTACATATTTAAATAACAGAGCACCATTTCCCAATTCAAGGTTATGTTCCATCGTAGAATGTTACGTAGAAATAAACATGGTGTGAGATCAGTATGTTAATGTGGTTATTGAAAGGATTTTCCCCATTTGGTATGGATTGTATCACGGAGGTGGAAATATATTGCTACGGTATGATCTAAAAAATCACGCTTAGACAGCCACTGTTATGTGCATGTTGTATAAGCTTATCACGCTTTTCGTTCTGTATGACTCCCCTAAGTTGAAGTAAAGTGCTAAGTAATGTGTCTCCTTCAAGGAACGGACCCAGACGAATCCGATGGAGAATGGAAAGACCACATCTCATGGTACTACGGCGCACAAGCGAGAGCCAGACCCAACACACTCCGCAACCGTCGACTAGATCCCGGAGCCGACATGAACGACATGGTGGTGGACGCTTTCGAGGTTGCGGACCGGATCAGGGGCGAGGCCGCGGATATAATGTCTCCACGACGGCGTCGTGAAGGGTCGAGTCCAACTACAGACGCTGCCGATGATGTACCAGTGGGGGTTCACAGCCATTTTTCTGGAAATGCAGGTGCGCATGGTGATCCATCAACCACGTCCTCGACTGATGACATCTCGGAAGCCAACAGGACAGAAACAGGGGCTCTTGATTCAGTACTAGAAGAGCCCGGAGCTGATGAGGCGGACCCCCTTTCATCACAATCTTCCGAGGACGAGGAGGGAGAGGACTATAGCCACTCTAACGATGAGACTGATGCAGCAGTTACTGCCCTTGAAGAAGCTGTCACCACCCCATTATTCACTGGCAACCTTGTTACCAGGACCAAAATCGGTTACTGCCGAACACTTTGATATTTTCATGGCTCCCCTTATCGAAGAAATGCTGGAGCTATGGACGTATGGAGTGTACTGCAGAGACATTGCTCGTTATAAAGAGTCTTCACATTTCATTCTTAAAGCCATGATAATCTGGACAATTGGAGACTTCCCGGTGTATGGGATTTTAGCAAGTTGTACAACAAATGGTTTCGTTGGTTGCCCCGTTTGTGGTGAGGGCTTTCGGTCACAAAGATCTAAGATTCTTCACAAGAACGTTTTCTGCGGTTGTGCTCGCCGTTGGCTTGTAGAGACGGATCACCATTTACGAAGTGACACAACTAACTTTGAACATGAAGAGTTCTGTGTGGCACCACAACCTGTATCTGGAGAAGAAGCACTACAAAGGGCGAGTGAGCGAGTATGGTGGATACGGGAGGAGGGAGCTTTGAAATGGAACGACCCTGTTCGGCGATTTGGTATGAAGCGGGTCTCTTCTCTGTACAAGTTACCGTACTGGAAGGTATCCCACACAAACATATTTTGATTTATTTTTACGTGTCTTACTTCCATACATACTGTTTGAACATTCAACAATTACTACATAGTACAGAAGTTTATGAAACTCTATACTTCTGAGGTCATACTAATTTTGAATATAGCTATTGTATCTATGCTTAGATTCGGAGTGACATACTGGTGTGATACTCTTCTATGTCGACGTTAAGGGAACTTAGGCATGTCCCGTGAGTATGGTTTAAGAGTTTCCTGGAGTTGGTCAGTCGTTGCGCGCAACATACCAGCATTAACTGTTGAACTGGATTCTTGCGTTGTATTCGGTGGATAAGTTGCACCATTGATGAGAGGTCATTGTCGTTGATGCAGCTTGTAATACTTCCACTAATTAAACTTTTCGAGAAGGTCCTCATTCCAATCATTCATTATGTAGACCAAGTATACGAATGCATTTGCGCATCTAATACTCTTATGCTGAAAATGTTTGTAAGGGGTGAATCCACTGGAAATAAATTGAAGTCCCCTGAAGTATTGAGAGAGAGTGTTTATCATAATCGTATAACGCTGTTCTTTCAGAAGTTTTTATCAATGAAACCCTTGTTGTATTCGTTGCCATGGGCGTAGGATTCTACTCTCAAAACTGTAACATATAGTTATATGTAATACGTTATGATTTTGATGTCACTCGAACAGAACTGAATGCATTATGTCATTATCATCTATTGATGCTTGGTTTAGTAGGGCCTCCTAACGGTAACAGGTATTGTACTAGCGTTCAGTCATACAGGAGGTAGCTTATGATAGCGTCTTTGGATCAAAAATCGCCTGGGGACCGTGCAGAACCTTCACTGCGAGATCCAGTTTGCATTAATAATGCCTGTAAGATTTCTCATAGTCGCCTTACTAACAATTTCCATGTACCTGCACTGAAACGCAGATTCGTTCTACATCTTCTTTGTAAATCAGAATGATTGATGAATCGGGGAATTTTGAATGTTATTCTCACAGTGATGATTGGAATGTTATTTCTCTTTGCAGGAACTTCCAGTGAGAAATACTCTTGACGTCATGCACGTGGAGAAGAACGTGGCTGCGACCTTGACGGGTTTTATTTTGGGAGACGAAGACACAATTGCGGTCAAGAAAGATCTTCAGGAGCAAGGCATTATGCCCGGTCTTCACTTGGTCAGAGACGAAGACACTGATACGTACAGTAAACCTCATGCACCGTACGTGCTACGCCCGGACGAGAAACGACGGGTATTGGAGACAATTGCCTCGGTGCAAACCCCTTCTGATCACTGCGCGAACTTTGCCAAATTGGTTAACTTAGATAAAGGAAGAATGCAGTTCATGAAATCACATGACTGGCATGTGCTGATTGAAGAAATTCTACCGGCTGCCATTAGGGGTTCAATGTCTGACGGTCCGAGACTGGCGGTTATTCGACTAGGTCATTTTTTCAAGAAGGTCTGCAAAAAGAGAATACAAGTATGTGATCTTGAAGCTCTACAGACGTACATAGCGGAAACATGTTCGCTATTAGAAATTCACTTCCCCCCCCGCATATTGGAACGTTATGGAACACCTACCACTACACCTTCCACGCGAGCTGTACTGGTGCGGCCCAGTAAATGTCCGCTGGATGTATAGTGTAGAGCGTTACCTTGGCCACTTGAAAGGTCTGGTCCGTAACAGGTCAAGACCAGAAGGAAGCATGTACGAGGAGGCCATTGGATTCATGACAGAGTATTTCCGTCTCTATCCAAGGGTTGCCAGGGTGTTATGGGACATGGAAGAGATAGAACAAGACGAGGGCGAGGTGATGGAGGGGCGGCCACGAACGCAGTCCTGGGGTGACAACGATTTGAAGGCTGTGCACGAGTTTGTAATTCGGAATGTGGAAATTACTGATACCTTGTACATGTGAGAGACTTGTATTTGTGGTCAAACAGACCTTCATTACGGTAAGCATCTGTGCAGAATTAGTATGTACATCATACAATACGTAGAACACCCTACAAGTTCATTGACATCTTAATTGATACGTTTCTTTGGCAGTCAATATACTGAAGAGAGAGTTTCCCTAAGAGGACACAATGGGAAATGCTATTCTGCGAGCGATGAGCGGTGAGCGGTGAGCGGTGAGCGGTAACTTTGTGGAAATTTTGATGTTTTTGGTGAAGTTTCTCACTCTATAACTGCAGCATGTTGGTTTTTTTTTTTTTTTTATTTTCAAAAAGTATGACCTTAAAAACACCTATCACCGTGCGTGCCTATTCCCGTGCATGTATGGATACGGATTTAGGTAATGAAGACTATTAGATCATTTAGGAATCTTTTATGAATATAGTCTTGTCCTTTACTTAGTATCTAAGTCTATTATCAATATAAAGTAAGACTAATATGAATATAAAGTTTAGCCAAGTAAGAGAAATAAAGGAACAACTTGGTGATCAGTATTAGACTATTTGGAATTTTTTCCATTAATAGATTGTATTTTAATTTAGCCGCTGAGTCTATTATTATTATAAGGTCTAGGCAGAGAGCGAGATAAAAAGACTGCTCAGCAACTGCAGATTTTTCATTTATCAGATTTTTCTTTTATCCGATTTGAGTTTGTTTATGTCAGTTTGGGAATGGCTCCAGCGATTATCCTTTGCGAGGTACGACGTCCATTGCTTTCTCTCGAGAAGTATAACTCACCGAAGGCACTGCCCAAGTGACAGAATTATAATGTTGGTGGTTTGGTTATATCGAGGTAATTTTTGATCAGGCCAATGCTTATGGGATAATGTGGTTTGATAATGTATTGCGGTCTCGAGGTAATGTCTGATTAGGCCATCGTGTTAATAATGTATTGCGGTCTCGAACTGCTGTGATCTCGAGAGTCCTTATGTGCTAACTTCGTGAACCGAAAATTAGTGTGATTGCATTAATTAGTGTGACTGCATGGATTATAAATAAAAAAAAAATTACTGTAAGGGCATTAATTAGTGTGACTGCATGGGTTACAAATAAAAATAATTACTGTGATTGCGAATGAGATTACTTGATGTCAGGACTGCATGGATATAATTAAGCAACTTCATCTTAAATCTACCCTGAAAAGAACAAACTTAAATTATAGAGCAGACCTGTGAGAATGGAGATTTTCTGATTCGAACGTAGGAGATGGCTTAGTGGGTTTCCTCTCCCAACAAAAAAAAAAAAAAAAAAAAAAAGGTCGTAGACCATTTAATATAAAAAAGAAAGGGAATTAAAATAAAAATTAAATAAACATGAAGAGAAAGGCAATTTAAGAAAGAAATGGAATAAGTTTTATAACATTTACAAAAAAGGAGAAAAAGAACTAAAGAAAAGAATAAGCATGAAAAAAAGAAAAGAGAAGCATAGAGTAAAATTCCGGAGCAGGGTTGTATAAGTTCTATAGAGGGAGGGAGGCCTGGATTTTGGGCTGTAATGAGGACTTTAACAATGCAATTCAAGAGTGGTCCGGGCCGAGCAGAGTCCTGTGGGTGGCCACTGTGGGCATAATGTTTGCTCACACGACGAAAGGAAGGGCTAAATGGAAAGAAGGAAAAGGATACGGGAAAAAGGAAAAAGAATGAAAATGAGGATGGGAGTAAGGATGAACTTGGGAGTGGAAGGGATAAATGGGAACATAAGATGGAATGAATAAAGAAAAAAAAAAAAAAAAAAAAAAGGAAACCAATGGAGGTGTTAATATAGAAGAAAGGTGCCAGTGGAAGGGATAAATGGAAAAAAGGAAAAGGATACGGGAAAAAGGAAAAAGAATGAAAACGAGGATGGGAGTGAGGATGAACTTGGGAGTGGAAGGGATAAATGGGAACATAAGATGGAATGAATAAAAAAAAAAAAAAAAAAAAGGAAACCAATGGAGGTGTTAATATAGAAGAAAGGTGCCAGTGGAAGGGATAAATGGAAAAAAGGAAAAGGATACGGGAAAAAGGAAAAAGAATGAAAACGAGGATGGGAGTGAGGATGAACTTGGGAGTGGAAGGGATAAATGGGAACATAAGATGGAATGAATAAAGAAAAAAAAAAAAAAAGAAAAAAAGAAACCAATGGAGGTGTTAATATAGAAGAAAGGTGCCAGTGGAAGGGATAAATGGAAAAAAGGAAAAGGATACGGGAAAAAGGAAAAAGAATGAAAACGAGGATGGGAGTGAGGATGAACTTGGGAGTGGAAGGGATAAATGGGAACATAAGATGGAATGAATAAAGAAAAAAAAAAAAAAAAAAAAGAAACCAATGGAGGTGTTAATATAGAAGAAAGGTGCCAGTGGAAGGGATAAATGGAAAAAAGGAAAAGGATACGGGAAAAAGGAAAAAGAATGAAAACGAGGATGGGAGTGAGGATGAACTTGGGAGTGGAAGGGATAAATGGGAACATAAGATGGAATGAATAAAAAAAAAAAAAAAAAAAAAGAAACCAATGGAGGTGTTAATATAGAAGAAAGGTGCCAGTGGAAGGGATAAATGGAAAAAAGGAAAAGGATACGGGAAAAAGGAAAAAGAATGAAAACGAGGATGGGAGTGAGGATGAACTTGGGAGTGGAAGGGATAAATGGGAACATAAGATGGAATGAATAAAAAAAAAAAAAAAAAAAAAAGGAAACCAATGGAGGTGTTAATATAGAAGAAAGGTGCCAGTGGAAGGGATAAATGGAAAAAAGGAAAGGATACGGGAAAAAGGAAAAAGAATGAAAACGAGGATGGGAGTGAGGATGAACTTGGGAGTGGAAGGGATAAATGGGAACATAAGATGGAATGAATAAAGAAAAAAAAAAAAAAAAAAAAGAAACCAATGGAGGTGTTAATATAGAAGAAAGGTGCCAGTGGAAGGGATAAATGGAAAAAAAGAAAAGGATACGGGAAAAAGGAAAAAGAATGAAAACGAGGATGGGAGTGAGGATGAACTTGGGAGTGGAAGGGATAAATGGGAACATAAGATGGAATGAATAAAAAAAAAAAAAAAAAAAAAAGGAAACCAATGGAGGTGTTAATATAGAAGAAAGGTGCCAGTGGAAGGGATAAATGGAAAAAAGGAAAAGGATACGGGAAAAAGGAAAAAGAATGAAAACGAGGATGGGAGTGAGGATGAACTTGGGAGTGGAAGGGATAAATGGGAACATAAGATGGAATGAATAAAAAAAAAAAAAAAAAAAAAGGAAACCAATGGAGGTGTTAATATAGAAGAAAGGTGCCAGTGGAAGGGATAAATGGAAAAAAGGAAAAGGATACGGGAAAAAGGAAAAAGAATGAAAACGAGGATGGGAGTGAGGATGAACTTGGGAGTGGAAGGGATAAATGGGAACATAAGATGGAATGAATAAAGAAAAAAAAAAAAAAAAAAAAAAAGAAACCAATGGAGGTGTTAATATAGAAGAAAGGTGCCAGTGGAAGGGATAAATGGAAAAAAGGAAAAGGATACGGGAAAAAGGAAAAAGAATGAAAACGAGGATGGGAGTGAGGATGAACTTGGGAGTGGAAGGGATAAATGGGAACATAAGATGGAATGAATAAAGAAAAAAAAAAAAAAAAAAAAAAGGAAACCAATGGAGGTGTTAATATAGAAGAAAGGTGCCAGTGGAAGGGATAAATGGAAAAAAGGAAAAGGATACGGGAAAAAGGAAAAAGAATGAAAACGAGGATGGGAGTGAGGATGAACTTGGGAGTGGAAGGGATAAATGGGAACATAAGATGGAATGAATAAAAAAAAAAAAAAAAAAAAAAGGAAACCAATGGAGGTGTTAATATAGAAGAAAGGTGCCAGTGGAAGGGATAAATGGAAAAAAGGAAAAGGATACGGGAAAAAGGAAAAAGAATGAAAACGAGGATGGGAGTGAGGATGAACTTGGGAGTGGAAGGGATAAATGGGAACATAAGATGGAATGAATAAAGAAAAAAAAAAAAAAAAAAAAGAAACCAATGGAGGTGTTAATATAGAAGAAAGGTGCCAGTGGAAGGGATAAATGGAAAAAAGGAAAAGGATACGGGAAAAAGGAAAAAGAATGAAAACGAGGATGGGAGTGAGGATGAACTTGGGAGTGGAAGGGATAAATGGGAACATAAGATGGAATGAATAAAAAAAAAAAAAAAAAAAAAAGGAAACCAATGGAGGTGTTAATATAGAAGAAAGGTGCCAGTGGAAGGGATAAATGGAAAAAAGGAAAAGGATACGGGAAAAAGGAAAAAGAATGAAAACGAGGATGGGAGTGAGGATGAACTTGGGAGTGGAAGGGATAAATGGGAACATAAGATGGAATGAATAAAAAAAAAAAAAAAAAAAAGGAAACCAATGGAGGTGTTAATATAGAAGAAAGGTGCCAGTGGAAGGGATAAATGGAAAAAAGGAAAAGGATACGGGAAAAAGGAAAAAGAATGAAAACGAGGATGGGAGTGAGGATGAACTTGGGAGTGGAAGGGATAAATGGGAACATAAGATGGAATGAATAAAGAAAAAAAAAAAAAAAAAAAAAAGAAACCAATGGAGGTGTTAATATAGAAGAAAGGTGCCAGTGGAAGGGATAAATGGAAAAAAGGAAAAGGATACGGGAAAAAGGAAAAAGAATGAAAACGAGGATGGGAGTGAGGATGAACTTGGGAGTGGAAGGGATAAATGGGAACATAAGATGGAATGAATAAAGAAAAAAAAAAAAAAAAAAAAAGGAAACCAATGGAGGTGTTAATATAGAAGAAAGGTGCCAGTGGAAGGGATAAATGGAAAAAAGGAAAAGGATACGGGAAAAAGGAAAAAGAATGAAAACGAGGATGGGAGTGAGGATGAACTTGGGAGTGGAAGGGATAAATGGGAACATAAGATGGAATGAATAAAAAAAAAAAAAAAAAAAAAAGGAAACCAATGGAGGTGTTAATATAGAAGAAAGGTGCCAGTGGAAGGGATAAATGGAAAAAAGGAAAAGGATACGGGAAAAAGGAAAAAGAATGAAAACGAGGATGGGAGTGAGGATGAACTTGGGAGTGGAAGGGATAAATGGGAACATAAGATGGAATGAATAAAGAAAAAAAAAAAAAAAAAAAAAGAAACCAATGGAGGTGTTAATATAGAAGAAAGGTGCCAGTGGAAGGGATAAATGGAAAAAAGGAAAAGGATACGGGAAAAAGGAAAAAGAATGAAAACGAGGATGGGAGTGAGGATGAACTTGGGAGTGGAAGGGATAAATGGGAACATAAGATGGAATGAATAAAAAAAAAAAAAAAAAAAAAGGAAACCAATGGAGGTGTTAATATAGAAGAAAGGTGCCAGTGGAAGGGATAAATGGAAAAAAGGAAAAGGATACGGGAAAAAGGAAAAAGAATGAAAACGAGGATGGGAGTGAGGATGAACTTGGGAGTGGAAGGGATAAATGGGAACATAAGATGGAATGAATAAAAAAAAAAAAAAAAAAAAAGGAAACCAATGGAGGTGTTAATATAGAAGAAAGGTGCCAGTGGAAGGGATAAATGGAAAAAAGGAAAAGGATACGGGAAAAAGGAAAAAGAATGAAAACGAGGATGGGAGTGAGGATGAACTTGGGAGTGGAAGGGATAAATGGGAACATAAGATGGAATGAATAAAGAAAAAAAAAAAAAAAAAAAAAAGAAACCAATGGAGGTGTTAATATAGAAGAAAGGTGCCAGTGGAAGGGATAAATGGAAAAAAGGAAAAGGATACGGGAAAAAGGAAAAAGAATGAAAACGAGGATGGGAGTGAGGATGAACTTGGGAGTGGAAGGGATAAATGGGAACATAAGATGGAATGAATAAAGAAAAAAAAAAAAAAAAAAAAAGGAAACCAATGGAGGTGTTAATATAGAAGAAAGGTGCCAGTGGAAGGGATAAATGGAAAAAAGGAAAAGGATACGGGAAAAAGGAAAAAGAATGAAAACGAGGATGGGAGTGAGGATGAACTTGGGAGTGGAAGGGATAAATGGGAACATAAGATGGAATGAATAAAAAAAAAAAAAAAAAAAAAAGGAAACCAATGGAGGTGTTAATATAGAAGAAAGGTGCCAGTGGAAGGGATAAATGGAAAAAAGGAAAAGGATACGGGAAAAAGGAAAAAGAATGAAAACGAGGATGGGAGTGAGGATGAACTTGGGAGTGGAAGGGATAAATGGGAACATAAGATGGAATGAATAAGAAAAAAAAAAAAAAAAAAAAAGAAACCAATGGAGGTGTTAATATAGAAGAAAGGTGCCAGTGGAAGGGATAAATGGAAAAAAGGAAAAGGATACGGGAAAAAGGAAAAAGAATGAAAACGAGGATGGGAGTGAGGATGAACTTGGGAGTGGAAGGGATAAATGGGAACATAAGATGGAATGAATAAAAAAAAAAAAAAAAAAAAGGAAACCAATGGAGGTGTTAATATAGAAGAAAGGTGCCAGTGGAAGGGATAAATGGAAAAAAGGAAAAGGATACGGGAAAAAGGAAAAAGAATGAAAACGAGGATGGGAGTGAGGATGAACTTGGGAGTGGAAGGGATAAATGGGAACATAAGATGGAATGAATAAAAAAAAAAAAAAAAAAAAGGAAACCAATGGAGGTGTTAATATAGAAGAAAGGTGCCAGTGGAAGGGATAAATGGAAAAAAGGAAAAGGATACGGGAAAAAGGAAAAAGAATGAAAACGAGGATGGGAGTGAGGATGAACTTGGGAGTGGAAGGGATAAATGGGAACATAAGATGGAATGAATAAAGAAAAAAAAAAAAAAAAAAAAAGAAACCAATGGAGGTGTTAATATAGAAGAAAGGTGCCAGTGGAAGGGATAAATGGAAAAAAGGAAAAGGATACGGGAAAAAGGAAAAAGAATGAAAACGAGGATGGGAGTGAGGATGAACTTGGGAGTGGAAGGGATAAATGGGAACATAAGATGGAATGAATAAAGAAAAAAAAAAAAAAAAAAAAGGAAACCAATGGAGGTGTTAATATAGAAGAAAGGTGCCAGTGGAAGGGATAAATGGAAAAAAGGAAAAGGATACGGGAAAAAGGAAAAAGAATGAAAACGAGGATGGGAGTGAGGATGAACTTGGGAGTGGAAGGGATAAATGGGAACATAAGATGGAATGACTTAGTAAAAAGAGAGCCCACTAATCTTGGTCATTAGTCCGTCTACTTTTGGATCCTACTGTGCTCGGTCCTAGGCAGTCCATTTCAGGACTTCAAAATTGCTTTGTTATGTAATTGTTCTAATGCATGCTATCATTCACTACGTAATGGTATAGGATATTTATGTCGTAATGCGTCAGACATTTATTAAAATCGAGTTTTTTTTATGAAAGCAAATCGATTCACTGGAGTTAAGTGAAAATTATTATTTTCATGGCTGAGCATACTCGGTGTTGAGTTCAATCAAGTAGAATGATTTACACACTAATTGCATCACTTACTCTTATTGGGTGAGAAATAAGGTTTCGAACATAGAGGTCATTATCAGAACATTGACGAAGTTGGTTGACGAATGCTGAGAGGTGTATCAGACTCTGAAGCGCATGACACGTTCAAATTTGGACACTTTGAAGCTACTAAAATGAACATCAAAAATGGAAGGAATGTTAATAAAGTAGAAAGGTACATAAAACTTCTCTATCTACTCGCTATGCCTCTAACTATATATCCAAATATCCTCCAATAGACTCCTCTAAGTCACATATCCAAAATATCCTCCAATGTACTCAAAGAGCGCACGATACAGCGCTCTTCTTCGCAGTCTTCTTCGTCTCTCAGAAGATGATAAAGTGATAGTGGATGGCTCTTCTTCGTCTTCTGCCTCCTCTGACTCATCTGCTTCAATATCAACATACTCCAATGATCTATTTGGTGCATTTTCAGATCTATAGTAACGATAAGAACCACGAGCCAGTTCGATAGCAGCATTGTTCGCATAAGATGGAAGATGCCATGATGGTGGAGGGCTAGGGTAGAAATTAGCATCAGAAAAGAAAGGACGATGCACGGGATAGCCCATATTATCGCATCTGCAATGTAATGGCACATTGTTTATAAATCCACTCCACATTCAATGCGAGTACATAAAACGTAACTCTAGAGAAAAAGTATCTAAACTCACTTCAGGAATCGAGATCTCTTAAGGATCTTAGCAACTGGAACTTCACCCCTCAGGATCATCAACGTTGACATGCTCAGTAGAGCTGGATTGAGGAACTGTGGAAGTCCGAATTAACGGCTGCAACAAAGCCTTGAAAATGTCTGCATCAGCCTCCAAGGCCACGATGTGGCGGTCAACGTTGCGGCAAGCGGGATTGACGGACCTGAAGTACAATCCACTTCATTTTATTAGCAGTACTCAAAACATTAAAGAATAGACAAGTTCTGAGGCAGAAGGTAAAACATAAATTTTAGAGAAACCAAGAAATAACCAGTTGCTGCTGTACAGTCAAACACAACGTTCCCAGGATCGGAGCATGCTTCAATCAACATTTCCATCAGAACCACGGATTTCTCCCGGGGGCCTCTCCATGGCTTCGGACCATTGCACATCTGGTTCTCTGGCAGAACTATATTCTGTAAGCAATCGTCACGACCCACGTCTACACCGTGACGGCTCAGCAGCTTAGGAACAGGGCGGAAAGCAAACTTTGAAGCAGGAGGTCCGGTCTTCAGCAGCAGTGTAATCCCAAACCGAAGCGTCTACAATCCAAGAAAGCCAGCAAGGAAGTTAGCAGACATGACTACTCCACGACTCGAGGTTCCAATTCGCAGGCCATGCCAAGTCGCTGCAGATGCCATGCATGGGCCATAACCTCAAGGAAAAATGCAATAATAATTCAAAGTCCATAGGAAGCCTAGGCCGTGGGCACGCCACACATGCAAATTCTGAGTGCCAGGCCATACGTACACTTCCTGTGTGGCCAGAAGGGATTGGGATTACAGAACTCAAGTACTGGTAACAGTAGCGAAATCATCAAATTCGAGGTAAGTTAAGACTTAATTTTCAATGGATAGCATACAGTCACAAAGGCGAGACGTGACAATCAGTCCATGGTCCAGATGATACATGAAGAAAATGAACTGATTATAAATTGCATTTGAAAATTTGAAACTTACAGTAACTGAAGGATCGAAGGGTGATGTCAGGTGAAGTCGGTTCATTGCCCACCATTCCTTGCGTACTCTGAAATTGAATGCATCGCAGTAACCTAAGATATTTGATTTTGTTGCTGCATGATACGGATGAAACAAAATCATGGCTCCGTCATCATGCAGGTGGTTCTCGGCAAAGTCGAAAGTGTTCTGCCAGAAATCACTAGAGTCTTCATTCCAGCAGGGATGGATGTAGGTGGGTCTGAAACGCCGGGGACAGGAAGGCCCTCAGGTACATCTGCAATAATAAGGTCGACGAAGTGATGCTTCACCTGTTTCCCACTCATGAAGAGGCTTCTCCCATCGGTGACCTGTACAGGTATTTAATTTCAAGGAAAGTCATGGTACGGTAAAAAGACAAAACTACGAGCATGATTCTAAATAAATCGAGCCTCAAATACCCGCATCACTTCAAAAGGCCAACTCTGATTGCCTGCGGTGTCATTGCTCTACACTCTGCTCGGGCCAGACCACCAGGTTACAGGGACAAAATAAAGACGAAAACTAGGAGAGAAAGCACAAAACCTTACAAACGAATATCATCTGAACAGGCTGGTCAAGAGGAAGCTGGCAAGTAATTAATTAGCAAGCTGGTGCAGAGGCCCTTACCCGCCACGACCATGGCATCATGGCACATCATGGGATGCCCATGGCAGCATGGCATCAGCAAATTCATCCCAAA
Source organism: Ceratodon purpureus (assembly GCA_014871385.1). Taxonomy (NCBI): domain Eukaryota; kingdom Viridiplantae; phylum Streptophyta; class Bryopsida; order Pseudoditrichales; family Ditrichaceae; genus Ceratodon; species Ceratodon purpureus. Next base: position 42,202,894 of record CM026426.1, read on the forward strand.
ATTATTACAAGATCGAAATGCATGTGATTTGGATTACCTTAAGCAGGGTACGCTTGACCTCCAGGTACATGGGAGTGAATTCATTGCCACTGCCTGCGAGGACATCTATGAGGGATGAGTTCAAGATTAACTCGGAATTCTGGCCACACTCCCCAGCATCGTTGAACTCCAGGAGTTGATTGAGCTGATCATAGGAGGACCCTCTTTTTGTACCCCTGGAGTTGTTTTTCTCTTTCAGGCCAGAATTGCCAGAAGGACTATTCTTATCATCCTCACCAGGGGTGTTAATTTTCTTCTTGCCCTTTCTGCTCGATTTTTCCTTTGCTTTCAGCTCCTTCTCCAGCTCCTTCTGCTCCGCCCTCTCCTCGGCTTCTCTTACTTTCTGGGCCTTCTTCCGGTCCTCCTCGATCCTTCTCTTGAGAGCCTTGGCCCGCTCAGTTTCATCCTCTATCCCTTGAAGATCCACCATTTCAATACCGGACTCACCGATGGCATCCCTCGACTTCCGTAGCTCGATTTCGAAGGATGGAGTAAAACTTGGCACACAATCCAAGTACCATGCTCCAGCAGTAAGATGAGAAGTTGTCCATGTCCGCTGCTGCGAAGCTGAGAACATGCATGCATCACTTGATCTGTCGACCCATGCGTTAAGAAAAATAGGGAGATTCTCTTTTTTGATTGCCTGCTTGGCCAAGAGCTCGTACTTGAAATATCTGCATGAATTTCATCATCAGTTTCATGAGGACCCTGAACCAGTCCCTTTACAGCATGTCATGCGTAGCATGGTAAACATGATGAGCATAGAAGGGTCATCGACAGCATTGTAAGCAAGAGGCATCGCGGACAGGCAGGTGATTAGTCTCCTAGCACGGTCAGAATGTCCAAAGCAAATAGAGCCTTTCTGGTCACCATGTATAATAACAAGTATGATAAGTGCACTCGAAACCATTTGACTGCCACAAATGACTACCCACAGCTGCCGGGAAATTCTAGAGAGTTCCAAACACGAACCACTAACCAATGGAATTTAATAACCCAAGGACTGTGCAAACCAATGGAACTTAAGAATAAACCTGAATAGAAGTCGCCTGACTACGAGATCTGTTCCCTTGAACTCCCGAAATTCGTGTTGTTTCTGGAATCCTTCTGTTCCTCGGAAGTAGTAAGAATTAAAAACGTGGTCCCAGAGGCTTCATTCGGCAGTCTTCCACGTAAGCACCTAGGGTCATCGGCTCGGAGGAGACGGTCATGTCAATACTGACTTGGTCTGTCGCACAATTTCATCGAACTTGCAGACGCCTGCTCTGATAGCTGATATGTGCAATATCAAACACCAGTAGTTAGCTAAATTCTAATTCGTATGCATTCAAGTCATCACATTTGAAATGCTAAATACATAGCAATATACCTCTGTCCAGAAAGTTGCCCTGGCGAGCCATGATGTTAGCCTGTCTTCGTTAACGGGCTTCGGTGGGATCTTTCGGGCTCTCGGGGTGGCCTGCTGAGGAGTTGAAGAATTGAGCCATCTAATTTTGCCCGTGGAGGAAGCCTTCGCCGTGACTATGAGTTGCAGCTTCTCCATGGATAGCTCTGTGTTGGTGGTGTTACTTGAATAATGCCGCTCCACCTGCATATCAACAGGAAAATACGACTGTTAGAATCCAAGTGGGAGTCTGCTTTGTGCCGAACAGACTCCAATGTGGTCCAATAATTAAGGTCAAACCTACTCCAGCACTCTTTAATTCGACTCTGCATAGCACCGAATAAATGAAGAGTTCAAGATTACAGCAATGTCTACAGTGTAACATTAGTCGTCTCAAGGTCAAGCTCACAATTAGAAAACTTAAACATCTCCAATAATAAGCCAAGCATAGCCACGTACATGACGAATAGCAACTTCACAGAGATTAATGAGTTCTAGTTCTCCTAGTATTAAGCACTCCAGTCAGTACACGAAGGTAAACGAGCTGTGTATTACCTATCACTTACATAGTGTCCTCTAAAATGAGCAAAGAATGCATCAAATTAAAGCAATTCTTATCAACTGAAAAACTAAAATGGAAACAGCAATTCAAATTCACCTTTGAACCAAGATAGCCACCAGAGATGTGAACATTATTTAACAACAAGCGATAAATTCGACAGACACTCCAATGGCATCAACAGACATCTCACCGCACTCCCCCCCAATCTCCCAAACCGCCCTCAAACCAACACAGACCAAACTTCACAACAGCAATTGCAATGATGACATCTGATATGGCTATGATGAGATTTCGAAGGGCTATGATTACTTTGAATATGCTGTAATTTCAAACAAACCAAGGAAGTTGACAAGCCCGGGTACGCATCGAAGGTTGACCCAAGAAAAGGATATTCAAATGCCTCAGCCTTAAGAGCAACTTACTTAGACGAGGCTGCTGAAACAAACTACATATGGACCGTGACAGAAACAAATAACATGGTCAATTTGAAACCCGACAACAAGAAAAGTAATAGACCGGGACTTTCATCTGAGAGAATGCAAGGACGAAGAGTATGTTTCCAAAAGAAATGAAAAGTCCAGCCACCGTTGACCTCAGAGTTCAGACTGCTCGGAGCCTAGCACAGTTGGACACAGCAGCAGAATCACCGCGCGCAAAGCCTAGGCAGTGCCAGAGCAAGTGTGCTCGGAGCCGAGCACAGTTGGAATGGGAGTCGGACGGACAGAAGTTTTCAGTCTTTTCATTCGTCACTTCGAGATGAAAAACCACGATGGGATGGGAGTGCCCAACTCTGCTCGGCTCCGAGCACACTTGCTCTGGCACTGCCTGGGCAGCTTCGACCTACGTGGGATTAGCTCGCACTGCGTTTAGATTATTCAGTCCTTCTTTACTACATATCATTCAAGAATTAATCACAGGTGACCACAATTCTATACTCCTACTCCACATCTTCGTGAAAGCCGATTCTTATTGCCTCCATGTAGAAAAGATTATGAGACCGCATAGTCAAAGTTGGGCCTAAGGAGTAACGTTATAAGGCTTGACACATATTCTACGGTGACTTGCAAAAACAGCACTGGCCTGTGCCACAGAAAAACTAGAAGTAATGATCTGGATTCTCTCAATCAACTGTTAGGGATTATGTGAATTATTAAAGTATCAAGGATGATGCGAGCTTCTGGCACATGAAGAGAAATCGAGAATTCATTAAATAAATCAATCATATCGACTCTGAGGTAATCCTTAGAAGAAAGTAGTGAAAAAAAAAACACAGACAAATACTGATACAACAATCACCTGCTACTTCTTACCACATTCAGATCAAAGTTTCTGATTATGCCACCAACGCACAATTCTTTCAATGAATTGATCCCTTAAATACAGTCTTAAGAATTGCCATGATAAGAGCTACCCTAAACCGAGAAGGCCAAGCATAGCAGAGAGTTGTCATCTACTGGTTTTCTGATTAAGCCGTGAAGCTAAAACGAAGTTAACAAATTGGATACCAGTTTTGGTTAGGGATAAGCACGAAATACTTACCTCTCGGAGCCACGCTGGTGTGAGTTCAGGATTCGCCACGGCAATAAACTTACTCATCTTTGAGCGTAGTTTTCGTGTTTCAATCTTCACAGCGGCCTTCATGGCCCTGATCTTATCAGCTTCTGTGACCTCGCCATCGTTGTGCTCCAGGAATCCTCGAAGACCTTCATCAGCAGCACGACTTATCTCATGCTGCAGTTCCCATCCGATCCCCACAGTGTCAAATACCCATGTCAAATATAATTCAGTAAAGCCAATCTAGGTAAGATCCGGCGATGCTGCGATATGGCGTTTACCATAGACTACGAGGTATTATGATGGATCAAGGTGACTAACGCTGCATAGACAGTGGAGGGACCATGATCATGATCCGCTGATGATGCCAGGGCATTCGGCATAGACCTGCTTAGGATCTTCGTTATTACTGAAATCATTACCCAGTCAACCATGCAGACTAATCAAGTAACAATGAGATAAGGTTATTCAAATATACCTGGAAGATGAAACTCGTAAAGACATTAACAGGCAAGGTTTGCCAAGTACTGTGCTTTGTTTTCTTGCACCTCTTCAAATCGGTACTTGACAAAATATCAGTGAATTGCTCCAGTGGCATAAGGCCGTATTTCTGCACCCTGAAGAGGGTGTGAACTGGATTTGTCTTAACATGCGCATCCTCCGTGTTCCTGCAACAGAATACTTTAGCACAAGAATAACATTAAAGAATATTGTCCCAAGCAGCTCAGAATACTGGTACGGCTTAGAGGTAGTACTCACTTGTTGATGTTATGCATCACCTGCATTACAAGGCCAATTCTACCCTTAGTGTCCAGGAGTATAGAATCAACCGAGTAGTGCCATGACTCATCCGTCTTGTGCAGGCGCTCAATGTGATTCCACCAGGCCTGGTACCGATGGTTACCGTCGCAAATGAAGAACATCATATTAGTAAGGGGAGCCAACTCGGGAACGGAGAGGAGGAAGTCGTTGAATTCATCGTTCTTCTGGTTCCATATAGGTCCCCACTTGGCCTTGTCAGTTTCAGATATCTCTCTGGTTTTCCCCTCCTCGTCCGTGGTTGACAAGTAGAATACTGAGGCACCCTCGCGATAGCCATGCACAAATTCCTGCTCAAGCTTTGACAGGTCACTGTGTAACGTGGGCCGCACCATCGGCATTGCAAGCATACGGCAGAGAGGAACCTCAAATCTCGAGGCATAATGAGGCTGCATTCGGAGCTCTGCAATCGTTGAAACAGAGTTTATCTTCTGACGGTTCCGAATTTCGTCTTCATTTCCCACAAAGGTATCACCAGTTGAGTCCCCTTCCCCATCCGAATCTCCCTCCTGGCCGTCTGATTTTTGGGTGAGGGCAAGCGGTGACTCATTGAGGCTGCCTTCGACTTCTGGTTGCTGCTCCTACAATCACACGCATTACCACATTACCACATTATGAAAGGGGTATACAAATATATTTTTTAAGACAATGCAGCCTAGAAAGTACCAGGTAATGCATGATCAAGGTCATGTGATAGATTGTTCAGGACCTTGCACAATATGTGCAACACGCAGAAAGAGTAATCACCGGTATTAATCAGTCTAACGTGCCTCATTTTCGAGTGGGCATACGGCCAGAACCAATAAAAAATGCACCTCATTCTGAACACAACTTCGTAGCCATGAGGTTTGGAACTCCAGGTCACACCCGACTATCCTCTGTGATCTGATAAATTCAATCTGATAAAATAAGAAATTAAGTCTGCTCGGGCCGAACCAATCCTTCCACAGCACCTGGTAGAGAAATGATAGAGTCAAAAGAACGATGCTGCAAGTGTGCTCGGAGACCACCATACCAACACCACATCTTCCTAACCTGTAAGCCTAGTCCTGCTGCGACTCAGCTCGGGGCCTTGCAGCTTGTTTGACTACCTCTTTCTAATTTAAAAAAAACCCCCTGCTGCGAGACTCCTCGGACCTTTTGACATCATTACAGTACCTAATTTTATTAACCTGAAGTGCCTGCAACAAGTCTGGTCGGACTTTTGGACTTCTTTACACTAGCTAATTCCATTAACCTGAAGTGCCTGCCACAAGTCTGCTCGGGCCCTTGGACTTCATTACACTACCTAATTCCATTAACCTGAAGTGCCTGCAACAAGTCTGCTCGGACCCCGTCAAATGGTTACACTACCTCAGTCGGATTTTTTAATGGCCTGGTGCAAGTGTGCTCGGGCCCTTTCACCAGGTTACAGTACCTAATTCCATTAACCTGAAATGCCTGCAACAAGTCTGCTTGGACCTTTTAACCTCATTACACTACCTAATTTTATTAACCTGAAGTGCCTGCAACAAGTCTGCTCGGACCCCGTTAACTGGTTACACTACCTCAAGAGGAACATTTTAAATGCCTGCTCTAAGTCTGCTGGGGACGTTGCACCCGGTTACACTACCTCAGTCCGAATTCGTTTCTGGGAAATACAAGGAAATAAGCTCCTACATGTGGTTATCCAGCCCGAGCAGACTTGTGAACCAACAAATGAGCTGTGGATCTACGTAATCTTGATAGTTAGAAGAACAAAAATGACTATGCTCGTCCTTGATGTCTACTTTCGCCATTATTTACACTTAATTCGTCGAAGACTTAGTCAGTAGTGAACGTTCTAGCACTCTCATCGGCCACGTGGAATCTTATGAATGGAGGTCATGATATGGAATCGTACCGCAAACTACTTCACAAAGGAAGGCTGTATTAGAGAGGTCAGGCCCGAGCACACCTACGAGGAAGGCCTGCTGAGACTACTCCGACTTTCACGGTGTCAAGATAGAGGGCCAGAATACCTTGGTCAACCCCGAGCACACTTCGTACAGGTGGACAGGTGAATGAATATGGCCCATCAAAATGAAAAAAGAGAAGACCCTATGACAAGGGTCAGCCCCGAGCAATGTACTGGACTACTTAATTCGGATGCTATGTCTGACTAATCGGCCCGGAACGGTGCTCAAGACTTTGCTAGATGTAACCCAGGATCAATTCACGGACTTGCTTCTCGAAGTGTGCTCGGAGCATACCATTGCCTTCAGGTTCATTTGACTTGTCGCCCAGTTCAATATACCTGGTTACTTTCATTAAAATTCGCATTCAAATTTGTGTCCAAAGAAAGAAAGACATGCAATGTGATGCAATATTCCAACAAGTTGACTTAAATAGGCCACGTGGAATCTAAGAATGCAGGTGACGAAGAAGAGGACTACCACAAACTACTTCATCTTAGAGGGCTGTTTCATTGAGCCTAACCCCGAGCATTCATTTGAATAAATCCTAGTGAGGGAACTTGAGTATGGACGGTTATAAAATAAGAGGGCAGGAGACCCTGGTGACCCCCGAGCACACTACGTACTGGTGGACAGCTGAATCAACATGGCCAACGAAGAGGACAAAAGAGAACACCATGAACAAAGGGACAGCCCCAAGCAATGTACTGGAGAACTCAATTCAGGCCAGCTGCTGGCAGGACAGGATGCGAGGTTTCTCTAATCGGCTTGAAGCAGTGCTAAAAACTTAGGTAGACGTCACCCAAAATCAGTTCATGACCTAGCTTCTTGAAGTGTGCTCGGAGCATACCATAGTTTTGAGGTCCATTTAGTTTGTCTACCATTCATTTCTACCTAATTATCATCATTAAATTCTGCACCCAGATTCGAATCAGAGTAGAGGATGGGAGAATGTTCGGAAGTTAGCCTGGAATTGGACTAAGGAACAAAGACATATAATGCCGAACAAGAACCCTACAAAGGTACAGCTGTCGACATCAATGGACCGGATCACGTAATGAGTACCAGTATGTTCCTCTCCGAGCACACCTAATCTCTGTCTCATTTTCGAGGTCAGCGCTTGAAAAAAGTACCCACTGGACCAACTATCACGAACGCATTCTGGGTTCTACTTATACATGATCAAGAGCTAAGTGAAGGGAAAGCAGGAAACAAATCCTTGCTGGTCAAAATACCTGGTGTACATCGAGTGGAATCTCTTCACGTCCTTCGCTTGAGGGGCCTGCGTCCACCATCATTTGAGACTGCCTAGGGCAGGAGGAATGCGAATCCGACTTCTGAATCTGGGGTTCACGCAGCCCCTGTCGATATTGCAGAGCTCCTTCTTGCCGAGCCCCTTCCTGCGAATCCCCTTCCTGCGAAGCCTCTTCCTGCGAATTCCCTTCCTGCAAAAGAATTCCACTTTATTAGAACATATTCAGTGATTGCGATATTAGAAGCTGGCAATTTCCAGATCTTGCAGGGAAGTGGAAGCCTCGCGGCCGAGCATTACCTAGTGAACCAGGGTTTCGGAATGCAGCCTCGATGGGCTCATGTGCCTTCTATACCGACTGCTTAAGGTCCCTTTACCCTAGATCAAGTTCTCTAAATACTAGGTACTCGATTAGTACTCGTGAGTCTACTCGGAATAAAATGCAAGAAATGACTGGAATATTGACAGCGGTAAACATTCAAGCTGGAACAAGTCTCTTTCTAACGTGAACTACTAATCAGTAAATAATGTATGAAACCAATTACGTGACTTGAATGTGAGTTACAAATCAACGTAACATACCTTCCCAGTCTCCATTAAAGGTGAACAAGCGCCGTCGGCAAGAAACTGAAGTTTCTTTGGCTGGACCTCGGCTTCATCAAACGCATCGCCGTGAACCCCTTGTTCTTGAGCAACAACCTTACTAGAGTTTCCACCCTTCCTCCCCATGGTTGAACGCAAATTGTACGGGGTAGCAATGCCTTCTGTAAGCGCTAACTTCTGTAACCTCTGTATACGTCGCTCTCTTCTAGATTCTAGCTTAGCTTTTGCACCCGATCTGGTTATCATCTCTGCTTGTATGCTAAAATAAGACTTGCTCTTTTATCCATGACATTGCTCTGCTTGAACAATCTATGAACAGACCAAATGTTCATATGTACTCGAGTGCTTCATAACATTATAGCGCATGTCATGGTTAATATCTTGTAACTAAGACTTAATCACAGTTGTACAAACAAAGTTAGTTCAACTTTCATACTGTCAGCTGTTTACTGCATGTTAAGAAGAATATCTTCAAAGCCGCCGTCTTTGATATGCCGCTTGCTTTTACTAATAACCCTTTATTTAAACCCGCTGAGATTCAGAACAAAATGCCTTCATCCAATGACAAGTTCTGTCAATCTCTATATAAGATATGCGAACGCCACATTCAGTATCGGACTTCTCACATGATTTGTTTCTCCTGACGTGATGGACCCGCATCAGTCCCCTCCTCATTCAGTTCCAGTTACGCAGCAGGAGAGAGAGGAGAGCATGTCCTTAGGTAATTTTGACGGGCCTTTTGAACCAATTGAGGAGTCCAAGTTGCCTGATTGCTGCCAGTGCAAGGCCCCGATCATACAGTCGGATGTGATGACCTTAGATGCAAAGGAGTGTGACCGGTTCTTGCCAGCACCCACTGTTGAAGTTCAGGAGTCCAGGGGCAATTCTAGTAATGCTTCCCATGCGTACGCAAATGTAGGGGTCATCAAGCCTGGAACATATTCCAGACTTCTTTTAAGAAGTACCCCGCGGCCCAGAGGACGTAAGCTACAGAGTAGAGGATGCCGAGCAGTTCATAGCACAGAAGGAGGAGAAGAAGATAGTAATAATGATTCGGCTGCCGCTCAGGGATCTATGAAACGCAGACGTCAAATGTGATTTAGGTCCCATGAAGGGTAGCTTTTATTAGTTACTTCTAGACCATTATGAATTGAGTGGTTCCAATGTAACACTGAACTATTTCATCCAATTTTTGAGAATAATATTTTAGGAAGTTGCTGTCATAATCAGTCACGACTGTCGTATCTTACCCTCTGAATTAATTCTGCTGATTAGGGCGGGTACGAGTACTAATCCCTATGTAATAAATTACAGTTGCCAAACTAAGTACGTACAAAGCGTCTCATTAACATTACAGAGCTATAGAAGGCAAATTTGGTTTCCTTCGTATTCCACCACTCGTAGATAACCACTTGATGATTGAATTTGCCGTCATACTTAAGCACTGGAGAATTCTTATGCGTCCCTCTTTGTTTTTATTCCTCTTTCCAGATCTAATTGTTGCTGGTGCCCCTTAATCTGAACACGATGGCCTATCTTTGTGCGGATTCGCATTCCGTTCCAATTACCTTTCCTCTAGGGGTAGATGGCCGCGCTATGATCAGTTCCACCACTCTGAGTCTTTGATTTCGTTTTCGTGAGGACTCACTGCATGTAGAAGAGGAGTTCTTTGACGACATCACTGGTGCTCTCTCGCATGCCGTAGGTCAGCTGTCAACTCAGAATGAGATCGGAATGTTCTGGATGCTCAAACCTGGAAAGTATAGAGTTTACGGAGTTACCGAGTCTGTACTAGCTGCCTCTACTGAATTGCTCACTCCCCGATCGTCAACAACTGTGTGCCTTGAGTCTGAACCGTTGTTGAGGAAGGTCAAGACCGAGCCAGGTCTTCAGACCATCTATGAGCTGAGTGATGACTCCGATAGTGAAAACGCAGAAGAAATTCCTGTGACCCATGAGAGCAAGGAGAAGACTCTGCCAGTTGCAGATGATAATTGTGAGGAGGTGGTTGTCCCTGTGGAGTCCTCGGTTCCTTCTAGTGTTGCAGTTGATAATTGTGAGGAGGTGGTTGTCCCTGTGAAGTCCTCGGTTCCATGCAGTGTTGCAGTCCCCCCTTCAGAAAGTGTCGTTCAGTGCCTCATGAAGCTTAGCGCTCGTAAGAGGTCAAAGAGTGTTCTCTCGCGCATCAATTTTAATGCAATTAGAATGCAGGAAGTTCAGTACCTTCCACCTCAGTACAACGGCGATGTCATTTTCGAGTTCCCACCCCTAGGTGCTCACGGCCATCACTCTGCTGCAAAGCAGTTACGGGGAATGGATAGGAAATACGATGGACACCCTTGGACTCGCACAGTTACTTCGAATATTCAAAACGACCTGAAGTTGGTCTTTCGTTCTTCGTCGTGCCTTGGCCATCTCCGTTGTGACAATGTCAAATGTGAGTATCTGACACGTGGAAACAGGACTTCGGTAGTGAACGAGACTGAATGGGATGGGATATCTGAGAGACTGTTTGAAGTTGGGTGTAACCCGCCGCAGAGTTCCACTGTAGTTTGTAAGTCTTGCAATACACCACCGACCTGCGTTGCGCTTTGCCCTGCAAGGATATATTACGTCACTGCGGGACCTCACATGACGAGAGCATGCGTTCATCTCGGAACTCACGACCATCCAGTGAAGTCAGGCGAGAACCGGGACTTCGTCGAACATACGGAGAACTTGATCAAGGAGCAGGTGGAGCGTACTCCGTCCGCCACCAATTCGGCCATCATCCTCGAAACTGCGAAGGAGCTGCTTGGGCCATTACTTCTGGCCAAGGAAGGTGAAGCGCAGAAGATTCTGGAATTGGAGGAGCTCGAACCAATCTTCGACCGCTGTAAGCACCTTTCTTCCCCAAACATCAGAAATTGCATTACCTCGTTCAAGGCTGTTAGGCGCTTTGGGACCATGGACAGCATCAGAATGCTGCGAGGCTTCAGCAACTGGAAGTTTATCCAAAACAACTTGTTTCCGGGGCAAGGCGATGATGCTGCGAAGGTGTATGTCTTCAAGATGTCTGAGGTAGGGCCGGGTAGTGGAGTCGATTTAGTTCGGCGTATGCAGACCGGCGGTGACTTGGAAAATGCGTGGATCATGTTTGACCACGTGAGGCGAGTCAGGGACTGGGTAACGATGGCCTGCCACGTCTATGACCCCACCTACTGTCGGATAATGACAATCGCAGCGTGCGACATGCAGTCGGAGGACACAGCGGCCCAGTCCGTCCTCTGGAAGAATCTGAATGCTATCATGGGGACTCACGGGGTCGAGAGAGTTAACTTTAAGGGCTTTATGGCGGATGGTGCCCAAGCGAACTTCAATGCAGTTCGCATTATCTATGGAAGCGGTAACGCCTCCGAGATGATGATTGATAGGGAGAGGACATGCCTATTCCATTGGAGGCAGTCTCTGGAGCAACATACAAAGGCTCACATTCGACCGGACCTACGAGCGCAGCACATCAAACTCTGCCAGCAGTACAAGAACGCCACGACTATGGCAGAAGCTGAAACAAAGTTCTTGGCAATCCGAGCATGGTGGATGTCATCCGGCGCTGCAACAGAGAAAGGGCTATCAGATCTGGAAACGTGGCTTTCGTTCTGGCAGTACCGGTATCGCCAATGGGGAGGTTTCATGGAATTGGTAAGTAAACCCTATCCTTTTAATCTCAGTCGCATCTAAAGATTGGTGCCTTACAGTCAGTTATTGGACCTTCAGCTATCTGACCTAACCTCCAATGTTTGCAGAATCACAGTGAAGAGGAGCTCGCAGAGATGCCATCCTGCAACCTTGCTGAATCAATCCACAACCGGTGGAAGCAGCAGTCCGGAGATCGTGGCAGTGACTTGTATGTCGCAGCTGTGGACGACTTTGTAAGGGCCTTCATGCAATGCGTTGCCTACTTCCAGTTTCTGAAGGGGGAGCGTCCTGGGAAAGGTCCGTCAAAAGAGGAGCTCAAGCTCCGACGTGCACAGAGATCTGCAGCAAGGACAGGAAATCCGAAAGTCCTTCACGAAGCGATTATGAACATGCCGGGAGCAAACGAATGGTGCACCCGGGACCCGCATCTTGAAGGGGAGGAGGTCTGTGTCTCTCTGAAACGCAAACCGGATGTTGCCTTCGGAGATGAACGAGAGTCTCATAGGCCAGACAAGATCAGCGTGTTCAGACCTCGTGTCCAGACTAGAGCTGCACGCCGGGAGAGCGACTATGCTCCGACGGTGGTAATAGCAGACTCTCCTACAAGCAGCGAAGAGGACCAAGACGACCTTCAACCTGACCCTTCCCCACCTCCAGTCGGCTACCATCACGTCACTTCAGTTGAAGAAACCGCCTGCAACCCTTCCGAGTGGCACATTGCACGACTTCCTAAGACATCCGCCAAGGCCTGCTTCGCCCAACATGCCGTGACAATGAAGAAATGCGTGGCACGGATCGTGCAGCACGGGAAGAGCACTCCGGCGCCGACATACACTGGCCCCATGAAGAACTACAAGAAAGACAGAATAGAGACTCATCAGTTCTTTTTCTGCAATGACGACATTGACAGGTGCGTCAAGGGTAGCAAACGGAAGTGGGTCCTATCGGTGCCAAAGGTACCTGAGGTGTGGCCTGTGAAGCTTGGGACGAAGTTGACGAAGAAAGAGATCCTCTCTCTAGAGAATGCTGGCTTTAGACTCCCGCAGCAGAAGGAGATGTCACCAAGAAGACTCTTTCAAGACCAGGCAGCGGCAGTAGACTTCTCGGCCTACCCTACGCCGGCATACCCGGACGAGTTCCCTACCCGGCGATCAGGAAAGCTCATCCGACGGAACAAGAAGGCCCCGTCGACCAAGCATAGCAATAATTGTGCCTCTGCCTTATCGTTGCACGCGAAGGTTAGCAAGTTGTGCATGCTGCCTGCCCCAGCCCTGGGATGCATCGTCACATTGGACTTTGGGAAGCTTCCAAAGGTACAGCAATATTACTTGACCATATCGCAGTACCCTGCGTGCACTTGCCCGAATTTCAAGGAGATGGCAATTACGGCACTTGGGAAGCGAGGTCAATGGGCTAATTGTAAGCATCTGTATTACCTGTTCACTGTAGTTTGCGGTCTTGAATCAGAGTCGGATACATTCATCCATGCAGCTAGTTTTAGCTTCAACGAAGTGAAGCGAGCCCTACAGAGCGGCCTTCTGAAATACTTGGAGAACTAGTGTTATGTGAGTTGGTGTTTGCACATGTGTAGCCTGTATTTATTTTAATTGTGAAGTAGTGAGACTAAAAGGGCCACTACCAAAAATTTGCAGTAGCACTGGATTCCATTTTGTCAAATTCGTGTAAGTCTCGCTCTGAATATACACAAACTCTGTAAAGAACTATTTACCACTAAGCAATGTAAGGAATTATGTAATTCCCAATGAGGCTATGATTAGAACGTTTAGAATGGAGTCACATAAGTGTGCTCGGACCCAAACCAACATTTTTCAGGATTTAGGGAGGGGCCACATAAGTGTGTTCGGGACCGAGCAAACGTTTTCCAGGGTTTAGGAGGGAGTCACGAAAGTGTGCTCGGGACCGAACAAACCTTTTGCAGTGTTTATGAGAGAGTCACGTAAGCGTTTGGGCATTCCCAATCCCTTTTCAGACTCCTAGAACGCAGAGGACTCTGTTCCAAAGGGTGGTATACCAGTGGGCCAGCTTTGTCAGAATTTAATGAATAAGGTGAAAGCTTCAGACCGTATTAACCCCACCACTACATTTATGCATGACCATTGAGACTGTACACCGTTTTGAATTCAAGGTCCTGTACAGTAATTTTTATCCTCCTCAGAACTGCTCTTTCTGTCCTTGATTGTTGTACGTGCGTATGTGTGTATGTTATGTTCCATATCTATGTTCCAGTCACTTCTCAGATGCACACTGTAGTCATAATTCGTTGTGTTCTAGTTTTTGTCGCTTGCTTGGATTTTCATCGTCCACATCGGCTGTTGAGTGACGGTCCTCGACATCCACTACTGCCTGACGACGTCGAATCCAATCAAATTGTTTTACCCACTTAGGGCCGTTCTGCTGACAGGTTCTGGTATCCAGGAAAATACCACTGTCATTTGCTTTCCAAGCGCAATCAATACACAACATGGGCTGCTCGAGGTCATCAGGTGGTATCCATAGAAACACGTCATTGCGGGATTGCCTTGTTGCTATTAGAATGAAGTTGCATATCCATTTTGTAATAAAATGTGGATGTGTAGCTCGTCTTAAGAGAACTCCTGTGGTACGTTCATTCTCAGATTCTCTCTGGAGACGGGATGGCAGTGTTCTAACTGTCGTAGCACCATTTACTGGCCCGTAAACCAGCATCAATTCGTGGTCGAGGTCATTAAGTATTGAAACAAAGTAGTCGCCAAGTCTATCAATCAATTCCCAAGTGTATGGATTTCTCTCAAACTGGCCCTTCTTCACAAAGTGCTTACAACCTCGAGGAGGACTGAACTGAGAGACGTATACTCCGTCGGCCTGAATTCTCCAACGACATTGAGGTTCCTCAGAATGCGGCCATTCATCACAGATTGGACAATCATCGTCTGAGTATCCTGCCAACTTGTTCCGCTTGCTCAGCACTTTTGGATTTTCATAAACGCAGACAGGCTCAAGAATAAAGGATTCCACGCAATTCCAACTCCTGGTTTCGTACGTAAATCTGCAGAACAGATTGTTTCTAAACATTTCCAAATTCATACGTTGTTGAAGCGGAGAACCAAGAAGAGTTACCGAATTCGGACTAAGATTTTTAGAGAAACTGTATGTCATTCTCACTAGTCCATTGGCGGCTTTCTTTTCGGCACAATTCACTATAACTGGATGAGGAGATGCGTTTTGAATCTGAAGGGGACTATGTGTATCTGGTCGCCAAGCATGTAGGCAATGAAAATCTAAGAACAGTAAAAAAATCAGAGAACGAAGTTGATTCTTAGAGACCTGGTTTTGCATATTTACGAATGGCCGAGAACTATCACCATGTGCAAGAATGTTATTTTTTGATTCTGCCTGGAATTTGTAATTGAGGAATTACTGGAAGACAAATTTTGTGTTCAAAAAGGATCACGATGTATTCAAGTGAAATTGAAGCAGTCATTCACACGGTTGAGTCTAAGCAAGAACTGATCAATAAATGAAGTTCGATGTTTTGAATCGTCAAAGGCATTTGAGGAGGTGACCGGTTGAAAGGTTCTTGACATACGAAAGGTCACTTTAGCATGTTTAGAAAGACACAAATTCCCAACTGTCATAAAAGAGTGATAGATTTTGTACTTCGGACCACTGTTTGCAAAATAGCACCGACCGAACTGTTCTTATGACAGCATTCCACGGATGTTGGCCCGTACTGTCCACTGATCCTAACACCAAGATTTCCACGGTCATAGATCTACGTCCTTCAGTCATTTCACTGAAATTGTCCACGGCCATAGGTCACATTCCGAACTATATTTAGAATTTTCAAAAAGCAAAACAATGTTACTCCATAAAATACCGTAATGTTACCGCTCTAATTCACATTTTCATCAAAATTTCTGCAAAGTTACCGCTCTCCGCTCTCCGCTCACCGCTCACCGCTCGCACTATAGCGTCGTCCAGGACACAATCCCCGGAGATTGTCTTCATTCGCGGATTGGATAGAAAACAAGGTTTGTCAAATGGGCATAGATGAAGAAGAGGTCTCGGCAGACCTTGTTGCAATGTCACGATTACCATCACGTTATGTGAAGCATTACCTGTCCATGTGGTGCCGCGGGTACCATTTCAGAACGGATGACGAGGAGGGACGACAACATATTTCCTTTGATGCTGGGGTAGCAGCGATTATAACCCAGGTTTGTAGAAGTTCTACCTCTGATTTGCATCCGGTTGAAGCCGAATTGCAATATGTAGGCATCGTGAAGGACATTTTTACCGTAGATTATGGGCACCTTAAGTATAATGTGCTAAAATGTTCGTGGATTAAAGCGGATTTAGCGGGTGTGCCCACTATAAAACAAGACAAGGACGGCTTCTGGCTAGTGAAACACAATGCACGGCAAAGCCCTGAAGTAGAGCCGTATATCATGGCCGTACATGCTCGGCAGGTACGTCTAGTTTTGTTTTTTTTTTAAATTCATTTTACTGTGTGTAGGGTAATGTCTGCGCTTTACATTTCATTTGAGTAGGTCTCGATGCGGACTGTCTTTAATTGTTTTCATGAAGAGTTATATTTCATATGCGTGGAAGAAAATTGATTGCAAACTGGAATTACAGGTTTACTTCGTGGATGCCCCCTCGAACCCGACTAGAAAGTAGTGCGATACAAGGATCCACGGTCACGACGTGTAGTTGGTGGTATGACCGAGGCTACATTAAGCGCACTCGGTCGTCAGGAAACTACCAACGTTGAAGCAGTGCCTAATGACTTGGATCCACAGCCCGGGGCTAGGGGTGATCCAGTTCTCGAGGCAGATGTGGTACACGTAATGGCTCATGAAGAGGAAGACGACGAAGCAGCGTATGATGACGACGAGCAGTTTGAGTCAGACTCCGATGACGATCTTCCAATAACACCTGAGCAACCACCCGCGATGGAAGAGGTTAGGGACGTGTTAGATGAGAATTAATGAGTGCTTTTACAAATTCAGATGGAATTGTCTCGTCTTTGACGTGGGGACATTTGCTGGTCTGCTTCAGGTAAAGAACTCAATCTGTCATGCTTCAAAGTTTTATGTACCTGTCGGTCAGTCAATGCCCTTAGAGTTCGAGTATGTACATGAGAACGATTTGTTATGCTATCACACAATTCAACGTTCCTCACGGAGAACTCAATAAATCTATGCCTAGATATGTCGCGGATATGAAAATAAAAACTAATACCTACATATATATCGTTCGGATCATGTTGGTTTGATTTAATGGAGTTCCGATTTTGCAGTCCTTAGGAATACGTCTGAAATTGAATAAAGAACTCTGATATATGCAAAGATGCGATGAATTGTTTTAGTTTTTTTTTTTTTTTTTTTTTTTTTTTTTTTTTTTTTTTTTTTTCCACGTAATTCAAGACAATGTTTAACACGCTTAAAAAAATCTGTACCCAATCCATTGAAAGTCTGAATTCATTTCAGATGTTTTTAGAGTAAATATTTATCCATTCTTTTGTAGAGACGTGACGATTATAAGACAATGCATCACAAAAACACATAACTTATCATTGTCTTCAGAACAGATTAAAATAACGAAGACACGAATTTTTATAGTATGAACCTGCAACACTTGCTTCATTAATCCACTGAAGAGCACAGCACATAAAGCGCTTCTGAAACGATACTGACATTTACGAATCTAGCTCTGTATATTCTTCTAAAGCGAGCTATTTTTTTTCCTATGACGTTTGTTTCAATTCTGTTAGGAATCGATACAGAACGTTTTGAAATAGGATTGAAGAGACTTCCAAGTACTATGGTAGTGGGTTCATTTCTATTACATAATCTCATGAATACAGGCGTTAATTTGTTCCTTTTAGCTTCACATCATTCTAAGAACTCCATGTCTTTCAATCAGTAGACTAGTTGAAGTAGGGTTAGTGTCTGACAGAAGTAGAGTTTGATGTGGTGGGCCGGTCATTCGACTCCGATAAGACTGGAATGACGTGGGAAATCATGAAGAATACATGCTGGGCTTCAGGAGGTGGCGCATTACTTGCCCGATTAGACATGTCAGCCATAGAGACTCGACTTCCTAGGGTCATCACATTATGGCAGAGGGTAAAGGCTGTCTGTTACATGAGCAGCAGGTAGTACAGTAGCTCAATTCTACCGCGTCAGTCATGTCGTTGTAGATGCACTTCCCTGTCCACTCCACCGAGAACCCTAAGTTTTACCAATATAAAACCGACTCTCTCCTTCGGAGCATCCCTTTCTGTTTCCCTTGCGATAAACCTCGCCCTCGTCTTAATGACGAGGGCCCCCCAACCAGAGCTGTCATTGGAGGGGGCAAAAGCCCCCTATATTTTGCATGTTGATGAAAAAAAAAATTTAAATTTAAAAAAAATTTAAAAAAAATTTAAACTAACTAAAATTAATCTAGTGGGTCCCCCTAGACTAATTCGGGGTCCCCGATTTCATTAAAAATAAAAAAATTACTAAAAAAGGGCCGCAGGGCCCCTAAAAATAGATCAGGGAGGAAAGGAGAAAGGGGAGGAGGAGGGGGAGGGCTCGCCTCGTCATTAAGACGAGGGCGAGGTTTATTGCAAGGGTTTCTGTTTGTGCAACTTGTCATCTGTTATTTGTATCCGTGGGTGTAATTCTTCCTCCTCGACAATGTAGAGACTCGGCTAATCCCATGTTGGTCAGTCATTGTGGTATTCACAACATAGTTTGCGTTATATCGCCTACGACATTGAAAACAAGAGGTTCGATTCCTGATCCCAACGTCTTCACTTCTCTGGAACGGAATTCTTCCTCAGAGTTCACAGAATGCGCTGTTTTGAGCGACTGTTTGTTTAAATCGTCGGTACTACCAGGTGAGATCTCTGCAACTTTTTGGCGGGTTTGTGAGTTACACCGTTTACATTCTGCATCAACTAGATAGCGCAATTCTGTCATGTGTTCGAGTCCGTGAGTAGCTTGGCTAATGGGGTATTGAAGTTCTGTATGTGTAGAATATGTAATAGGGGGATTTATTTATGCGTTGCATTGGTGCGCAGTGTCTACTCATACGTGTATCTGTGGAATCCAGTAGTGGAGGGTGTCAAACATTCAGGAGACTCCCGTCCGTAGTATATGAAAGTGACCTGTTTCCGGGGCGGTATTCAAAGTTAGCGAGGTACCCCCCCTCACTTTTTTATGGATACGCTTGTTTATTTGGTTGCTGGACTCCAACTAGATACATAAACCGTTGTCCTCTTTGAAATTATCTTAGTTGTCAATGTCGTATGACCTGATATGCGCCATATTTTAATGTACTGAGCTTAGGCTCAACGGTGGATAATGAAGTAGAAAGGGTAATGTATTTGTAAGAGCTTTGCACCACGGTCGGATGTTCTCCATTAAAACTGCGTGTAGTTGAATTTACTTGTTTTTTTAATTTTGTCCGACACCGTTTAGGAGATATACATAACGTTCATCTCCTAACCGCACAGGAACATTCGAAAGGGATGGCTTGCCTACGGAATCGCAGCTCTGGTGACGGAGACCTCGGTTCTCTCACTTGGTTCTGTGTGGAGAAGAAATTGAACCACTTTGGCTACGTACCTGGAGCTCCTAGGCGGGAAAGAGATGCGCTACCGGATTCGATCGCCAATGAAGCCAAGTGTATCCAACGTCAGGGTGAGAAGATGGGCGGAAAATTTTGGTACGCAAAGAAGGTGTGCTCTGAAAGTCCGCGGATGCGATATCGTGTGGAGAAGCTTTATCAGGTTGCACACCAGAAGCCTATTGGAAACCAACGCGGAATAAGCTTGGGTTTCACTCAAGGATTGATTGCCGAAAATAGGGGTATGCGGTGGACTGGGCTACATACGCTGCGAGACAATGCAGGAGAGGAAACAAACCCTTCCAGAGTAAAGAAGACCTAAAATCGAAGACAAGGGCAGAAAATGGTGACTGGCCTTCCAACGAGGTATTTGAAGAAGATGAAAGTTTTTTCGAAGGATCACCTGACGACTCGGAGATTAACCGCAAGGTGAAGGATCTGAATCCGCGATTGGTCAACAGGTACAATATTAAAGCAGCATTGCCCATAGTTCCTAATGACGATGTAGCACTGCCAATTTACACCAGAGGACAGAATTGTAGAGTTCAGTTTAGAATCTCACAAATTTCATATGTGTTTGCAGGAAGGGAGAGAAATAGAAAATGATATTCCGTCCATAAATTGAAGAAAAAACACTAACTCAGAGCTGGAATGGTGTGGTAGTGACGATGCAGAGCAAAAGTCTTTCGGCATCCTCGGAGTCAGAGTCGGAAGAGGATAACCGCCTTGGTGTTGGTATGTCATAATCAAAACTAGAAAATGATGGAGTTTAGACGCTTACACGATTGCACTGTACCGTTTTTGGAGTGATTTTGTCCATATGTGCGGTAAAACTTTGAACTTTTAAACATGATCAGATCATGTATGTGCAGAGAAAGAAAACGCCGTAGAAGGTAAGGAAGTATCAAAGTAGCAAGGCGAGTCTTCAAAAGGAACATCTCAAAAAGCAACCCCCTCTCACAAATGGAATAGGTGCCCTCTTTCTCCCGACGTGTCTGCAGGATTTCCTGACGGTGCTCAAGGAATTGAAGAGGACAGCGAGGAGGAGAATGCTACGGAATACAACCGATACCAGAATGACATAGAAGGAGGTCCGAAAGACAGAATACGAGGGTCTGGAAGAGGGAGGGAGACCTCTGTGTGAAAGACAAACGCCAAAACAACGTCAGCAAATCCACCTGTAGGCATCGACATGTTTCTGGAAGTATACGGGGCACTATGTGTTGAGAGTGAGTGCACATTTTGCCTTAAATCATGCAGCAGATGTGACTGTAAATAAGTTTAATTACAGGGTACTTCAGTATTAATTCATGGTGGTCGGTTGTTCAGTGTGACGTCCAACTCTTTATTTTCTTCTCTATGCCGCAGTGGACAATCAGGCCACTCGGGATGGGTTCGAATCTTTCACAGCGGAGAAGAAGCTTTGTTACCTACGGGAACGAGTGGTTCAGTACAAGGGTCAGTGGAGAAAATGTCGTGCAGAGAAAGACGCGCGACTGCAGTGGATAGCTTCTAAGCGGAGAAGCACAGAGTACCTGGAATCGCGTCAAACCAGATCCGGAATATAGTTGTCCGGTAGTCCAGGAAAACAGAGCATTTCTGACGACATTGATGTGTATGAGCGACCAGGTACTCTCTGAAGAACGATTGACTTAAAAAAAGTACTACTGTAGTATGAATCGTGTGCTCAGAGAGTTCTGACTTCACAATGGCATTAACAGCGACTGTTTGTGATGTGCAGGGGATGTAAGCTGCAAGTACACACGGAACGAAAGAGGGGCTGGATGGGCTTCAACTGTGGAGGAATATACGCGGGTTTCTGGAGGAGATTTGGATCTATTGCACACAAATGCGGGAGGTGCAGGGATATTCGGGTTCACTTCATCTCCGACCATGATGTCACCCTTGAGATTCGCGAACCTCCCGTTGGTGATACCTGAAGGTACCTAACAGTGTAGAACATCCTCATTCATTTCCCGGTAGAGTACTTATACTTCGATAATGCTCCCTACTAATGACTTAAAAAATTGTAAACTAAGAGTCTATAACGTTGTGATAGCGAATATGTGCTAATGAACCGTAAACCTTCTTGCAGACGTGGGTAATCAAAGTACCGGTTCAAAAAAGAATACTTCAGTACGGGAAGACAAAACAAGCAGGATCATCATACCAGACAGCGACACGGAATGAGTTGCAACGTGGAATACAATAATCCGAAGCAGAAGGAGAGGAGTGTAATAACATTAGATCGACAGGGATTACATTCCTAAGAAGAGCAACTTCCCATATATCATAAGGACTTAAAATAGAAATAAGCATAGAGGAATCAACGGCGTTATTCAGTACTTAGTGTACAAATGTTTTGGGAATTACTCTATAGAAGGAGGGACACTTCCGAAGTTACAGTCCTCACACTGAACCTATGACAAATTTCAGTCTGTATTTTGATGTAAATAAGGGAGAATTTAAAGGTAGGTGTTGGAGTCCCGAACATAAGTATGATGATTATGGTGCTCTTCATACAGTTTTTAATATTACCGCAATCAATTATGACTTACATTCAAAGTTATCATTGCAATAAGAGAAATGGGCTTGACTGTGAAAAACATGCTCAGTACAACGGGGTGTGAACAGACTTAGTGGATCCGTAGAGTCTTAGGTCCTTCGCAATTGAGAACCTCGAATGTCACATGAAGTAGGATCCTGAAAGGGTTGACGATCCACTAGAAGTGTAACGGAACTCACCACGGAACGTCCACGTGCGAGAGGTTAAAGTAAAACCTCCCCCATAAATCAATATTTACAAAACCCTGGAGTGAAATTCCTACGTGGACTGACGACTGACATTTCCAGACAGCCAGGCTTGGAGGAGAGTAACTCCGAGATGGAGCTCTGTTACGATTGGGCACAATGAGCAAAGGGCCCACATTTATAAAAATATGCGGCATTTCCTTAGGAAAAGTGACTCATACGAGCTTTGAACCTCTCAGTGAAGATGCCCCCCGCTGGATGCGGAATCACGGACGTCAAGGTAGCTGGTAGTGTTGGCCTCGCCAATAGCACAACCATCCAGCCTGATCACGTCCAGTGTCTTTAGTGTCTGGAGACTATTGAAAAACACGCTGCTTATCTCCCAACCACCAATAAGAACCAACTGTTCAGTGTTACACACAGCTTCGTAAGGATGTCCAATACAGCATGCATCCTTCACTCTTGCACTTTTGGAAGGCACCAGCCATTCATTAATTGAAAAATTATGTCCTCCAAAGCAGGTTCGTAAAATCAGCGTTTCTAAACAAAACGACGTACCACCTTGCAGTAGGAGAGATTAAGCTATTGAAGTTGGGCCGAGCTATGAGTCTAGGCAATGATACCATGGCTACTGACATTCGAGCACTTCGCCACATCCAACTTCTACACAAACGGGGTGCACATGCCACAAGAATTCAGATGTCAACAGAACCATGGTTCAAATGCATAAATGAATTATACCAAAACTGAGAAAGCCTATGAGCTTTCAACATAACAAATTTGCTGAGGAGACTTCTCTAATATCAGCGTAACACAATTCATCTCCAGCTCATTCCATGTATGCTTACTACCTTGTAAGAAAGAGGCTAAATTACAACTTCAGCATTTACAAGCAGGAAAAAGAGCTGCACTTGTAGTGCCTTGCATCCTCTCTTGAGACAATTAAGGCCATTGCCAGTCTCATTGTTGCAAGAGATAAGAGAGAGACAGTCTAGATGCTCTAAAAGGGCGAGGGAGGCCAGCCCTTTGTCCAAAATCTGTTGCGAAACCAATACTGATAATAACATGTAAAAGCATTACTATAAAGAAGTAGATTTTATGTACATGCTTGACGCAATTAGTCAAACTCAAATTCGACTATTGCTTAGAACCCCCGATTTTCTCCAACTCAAGTTGAAGCGTTAGCCGTCGCAATTCACGCTCTTCTTTTTCATTTTCTTGTTTACAGAACTCCAAGTCCAGGCGCCGATTGTCGAGCTCGAATTGCCTTTGTGATTGTTCACGCTGGAATTCAAGCTTTTGCCTATGATGCTTAGAATTGACTTCCAACTTTTTCTCCAGCATAAGACGAGACTCCTTTTGCAGGTCAGCCACTTGTTTTGAAATAGATTTAGGCTTCTTGTTGACATTTCTGACGATGAGAGTGAAGGTTGGAGTACTAGTTCCAGTGCAGACACCTTAGCCCCGTGCCAACAATGCTCATCTTCGCAGTCCTCTCCGTTGAGGCAGTGCCTTGAGTCGGTGCATCCTCTTCGTACTCCTCACTTGCATCTGCCTCCACCTCGTCTTTTGGACCTTCTTGCTCGCATCCCTCCTCTTCCAATCTCTCCAAATCCCATCGCACTGTAGAATCTGTAAACAACATATCCGAAAGGTCCTCGGAAGGTCCTGACTCTCCAACATAGGGAGGAGTTATCATTAGGGGAAATATGGGGTCTACAACGAGCCTTGTAAGACAACCCGAAGGTAGGTGAACTGCTACCCACGCATGCCTCTCTTAGTAATCTTATTGGTGGATATCCTGCCCGCTTACAACACAATTTGCCCCGCTGACATCACAATCCGCTCCTGTCCAATGCGGTGACAGCAGTGGCACATGCTCGTTGACAGTGTCATTACTGCTCGTACTGTCCAATGGGGTGACAGCAGTGGCACACGCTTTCACTGCCAGTGATTGGCTAGACCCCCAAAACGCCGATTTGGCAATCTGCTGGCACCATTGGTGCCAGCAGGTAAAGTGCACGGGCATGGCAAAATTTTGAGGCACGACTCCCGACCAAAGGCCCGTTGCAGACCCCATATTTTCCCTAATGACTCACAGAATCCTTCATAATCAGATTTTTCGTATCATAGAATGGACATGCTTCTTCAGTTTAAGATCAATGCCCTCTTCTCATCTTCATTGGTCAATTCTTCACCATTATTGTTTAGAAAATCTTTGGCATTCTTGTATTTGTCCTCAATGTAGCGCATCTTGTTCAAGATTTGATCTGTCATTTTGAACATGAAATGTTGTTTGAGATAGTCAGATATCAAACCTGCAACAGACTTCTTGAGCATGCTTGAAGAAATTTTAGACTTCTTCATCTCCGTATTCCTTATTTCAGCGCAGTTCCATTTGTCATAGTTTCGAGGAAGCCCCAATGGCACTTCAACAACATTTCCATTTCCCCTTCTGTCCAAAAGCCATATTTGCTATCACCTTGTGAACTAGGTTCAGCTTGCATAGGTGTCCTTTGGATTGGAGGTGGCATATTTATTTCCCCTATCTTACGCTTTTGGCCCCTGCCATCACTTCGCTGATTCATGATGCCTACACAACAAGGCAGAAACATTTGACAGGATGTAAGTGACTAAAATCCACGCTTTTCAAATCCTGCTCTCGCAAGCCCAAGCACGCCATATTAAAACGAAAAAGGCTATGTCAGGGCAGAACCGAATTAGATCTTTGAAGTAAGGCCATAGAATTGCCGCAGAAGAATCAACAGCAAAGCTTCCGGTAAACATATTTCTAAACATGACTTCTTGAAGTTACTCTTTCGACTGTTTGTATGCTAAACGCATATCTTGTACACAATCCGACGCTTCCTCTAGAATTATATGCTACAATAAAAGATCCCCTTATGAATTGCGCAACTCTGAACCCAAAAATCTACCTACAGAGCTGAGAGTTGTGGCAAATGATAATTTTAAGAAATATACGTGATCCACTTAAAAACGTTCTCAATTTGTTAAAAATTAAGTTGCTAAGCAGTTGCTAAAAATTAATTGACAGCTCAAGTCGATGAGCGTACCGAACTGGACACAAAAGAAATTTAGAAACGAAAAAGCAAGCTCCAAACTAATTACCTGTTCGTCACCTTCGGCAATGCTATCCCTAGGCAAACGTTGCACAGTAGACGGTTCCTTCAGCTTCCTCTCGGTGTATTCGAAATTTGTACCAAGATCGGCAGACGCAGGTATTCCTCTCAAGATTTGGTGTCTTAAATTTTCGAGCCTTATGGAAATCTCCAGAAAAGATGGTCTTCTACGAGGATCAGTGTCCCCAATTTGATGGTATCTCACCCTCCAAGTTGTTCGATGACAAGTTTCTACATACTTCCACAAACATTCCGGGTCAACTGAAGCAAAGATGATATAATCTAATTTCTGAACTCCATGGATAAACACGGTAACAACTTAGCTCAGGTACATGAGTATATCAATTCAGATTGAAGAGCACTAATAAAAAAGAAACACACCCCCATTTAATTGATCAGAGCTCGACAGAATCGGTCTCCGCTGCAATGCGCCGTGCGAGCTCTTCCGTCTCGTCACAATAGAATAGATATACCTGACATAATCAAACTGGGACTCAGGCAAGAAAAAAAAAACGAAGCATAGCAATATGCGAAACAATATGCGAAAGAGCAACAACACCGGAAAAAAACTAAGGCGAGGCAATTGGTGCATTGGCATTGACACCTTCTACTCTGTCTGACTACTCTTAAGAACAAAAACCAAATGAAGTATGCCAAAATACAAGTTGGCTGTAGAATACTAATCGATTCTCACAGGTTCTTTCACTTTCCAATCAATAAAAATCAGAATGCCAAGCACTTGGGAGGTCTTAACACCAAAATCTGACTAGATGAGGGCAGACAAAAACTCAAAAACAAAACACTCAGGAGCTGAAAATGTAATGAAAACAGTGCAACGGAAATAAAATTTGCATATAATATGGTTTGAACTAGTATCAAAGGACCATCACTGTGACCTAGCGATTTGCGCAATAATTGCAGGAAAAATCAAGCTGATAACGAACTAGGAACCACTACTAGGGTACGAGTACAACAAAAACCTACAACCTCAACGTCCTATAAATAGCACATTGTACAGGGCTTTAAGCTACTCAGCAAAACTTGCTACAGAGACCGTATTTACTAGTAAACCGAATCCATAAGCCCCAAAAAAGAGAGTAGAACCGTCGGATATAAACCTCAGGCACCAATAATTGCGATTTGAAATAGTCAAAATGCAATTTTAAGTAATGGAGAGCTCGACTCGACAACTCGACGATCAGCAAACGCAAGGTAGCTAACTCACTCACTCAAATGAGCGCATTGAAGTTTCAACACTAGTAGAGCTCAAAGCATGTCATATAAGCAATGCCCCGCTTCGACAAACTATACAGCTACAGATTTGCAGCAAATAGTACACTCGGAAGTGCTCCAAAATAGCAACGATTTCACCATCACGACTATTGGCTAAGTTTTCAGATTCCACCTCCGGCCCTTGATCTCTCTCACACCAATGCACATTTGGTATCACACTCACTCGTGACAACGCCTCACTGCGTCTCTCAAAACCAACGCAAGTCCTATTCTAAAATAACTAGTTCTGTTACACCACTGCCTCTAAAATGCAAAGCAGCCAAATGCTCTTCAGGAAACAAAAAAATCTAATCTCTATCACAAAGTTCCATTCCAAACCAAAACAAAACCTCTTCCTCAAAAAAAAACCAATTCCTGCACACTCCAACGACAACCTCCCTTAAATTGACGAGATTTGGAAGCAATTCTGGCACGAGAATTGTATCTGTGATTAATATATGTTGATTATATAATTGATTCTGACTACTATTTGCTATGTTATGAAGTTGTTAGCAGCATAGAAATCCGTCACCGAGGTACTCATATGGGTACCATGTTTAAAGAATTTCAAACCAATGAAGTAAAGATTCCAGAAGAAGATGTTGTTCATGTGCAGACAAAGATGATGATATCGACTAAGGAATCCATGGGCTAAAGAGATGGCATGCCGATGATTTGGCGGTCTGTCTGAGCTAGAAGCCAGTGTTGCTCGAACTGAATGGAGTAAAAGCCTTCTTCCAGCTTCTTCAATTTGTGTCATCAATGGTGCAATATGCTCTGCAGAGTGAAGCAGCAAACCTTGAGTAATGGTTCAAATTACTGCTGCAATCTCAATGTGGTAATTGAAATAATATCTAAGCATGGTCTGACTATAGGGGGGAAGCACAATAAAGTGTACCACAAAAGTGCTTAGCTCATTGCCAATTTCAGCCATTGTTGTAAACACTAAGAAAAGTGACATATAATTTGATGATATGTTGGAAGGGGCTTTGGGTATAGAAAATAGACTCGGTCATCTTGAGTCTACGAAATTTTGGAATCGATATGTGCCTTTTACGAAGCCTTACGAGTCATGGCAAGTGATCCAAAGTGAATGCAATCATTTGAAGAAGTGGACAAAAAAGAGTGTACAAATGTTAGAAATCACTTTTGACTTCGCTGTACCCTCCGATCGTGAATTGCGGTTTCAAAAATGGGCCTAAGCAATTCCTTTGGAAGTTTGTACATCCGAAAAGTTTCGTTGGGACGTTTTCAGGGAGCTGTTTTCGACGAAACTTTTTGTGAGGTTTTTTTCACCGAACATTGTTTTTTAAATTGGAAAAAACATCCTCTAAAGACAATAGAGGGCCCCAAATGAAGAAATTAAGACTTTGGAAAAGTTCATTTTCATGATTTAGAACTAGCGGTCAAATTAAGTTTCAATTGAAGATGTTTTTTTTATGGAGATGCCTGTAAGAGACCTTGTGAGACCTTAAAAAGTGACTAAAATGCTCAAAAACTACACCAAAATGCTCAAAATCAGCTTTGAGCAATAAAAAACAGCACACTTCATATTCACTTCCTAGTGATCACATGTTGCACTCTGTGGTACACTTTATTGTGCTCTCCCCCTATACTATTCAAAAGATGGTTGGAAACGAGAATTCTGTTGCAGAGAATTGTGATCTTAGTTTGAAGATAACCTGAACTTGCTAGACATGATTTAATTTTGAAACCGGGACCAAACTCACCGACCTTGACATGTTCCTCGTAGGGGTTGACGATGTGGTAGAGTTTAAGGGGGAAGAGATTTAATGCTTTATGATAGTTGTTACGAATTGGTAGCGTGAACCTTTGTACATGTGGATTACTACTCTTGGACTCACAATTCGCAGCTCTCTCGACCAGTTCCCAGCAGAACTCTAAATCCTAAACCCTAGGTGCATGTCACCAATTATCCGAACCTTCCAGAGGTCCAATTCCGGAGCGATTTTGAAAATCAAAGAATATGAACTCCTGTCGTGCATCCACTCTCTGCATGTGCCTCACCAAAACGAGCGTCTCACGATCCTATCGAGAAATTATAATCCAGCCTCCGAATACAGGCCCAAAAATATTTTCCTCCGCGGTATCAACGACTTGCAACAACCACAACTCGGAACAAAAAACTCACCGCGACAAGCGACAACAAGCTCCGAAAAGCTGCCAACGAGCTCTACCACAATGGCGCTTGAACACAATTGATGAACATGAACTCATGAACCGCAGCAACATCAACTATCGTCTCCGTCTCCGGATCTGCACGACAGCTGAAAGAAGAGAAGGCCAAACGCGACAACTACAGAGAGGATAGTGTAGTAAAGGAGAAAGGATAAAAACCTCAGAGCGAAGTAAACAAAACTTCGGGAATGGACCATTCCAGGCCCTCGGATGGCCAGAATGCGGAAGGCCCATTCTCGGAGAATGGGCTTCCCTACAAAAGAGGGATGTCTGCCATGTGTGCATTCCGCTTCCGTAGGAGAGCCCATTCTCCGAGAATGGGCCTTGTGTGATTCCCACTACTACAAACTTGTAGTCTGCTCTAGAAGAAATAACTGTTGGATGCCTCAAAGACTTTGAAATTGCCCTTTCAATTGTACAATGGTATCCTCTGCTTTCACCCAAATAGAAGAAAGACGGTTGTTGAATCGTTTGTTAGCGGCAATATTAGCTGAAGTTTTTTTATAAGGTGCCATAGTAATTTGAGTAAGGGGATAACCAGTATCAGCAAGAAGGTATTCACGTCCGGAAAAATACTTAGTATAATGATTCCATACTTCACTGCTCATGAATACTCGGCTGTCATGTGAAGCACCTGTAAAACCTGCATTAATTTTTAATATTCGGCAGTTGTGATCCTTAATAATCATACATTGAATGGAATTACGGCCCTTCCTATTGTAATAGCCTTCACCTTGAAAGCTTGGCCTGGAAGCAAGTATTATATGCGTTCCATCGATCATCCCAATGGCGTCATAGAATCCATGCTTGGAAATCTCTTGTTTGATGACTTCCTTTCGAGCTGCATTAGGCCATTCAATCACTCTTTCTTCAAGCGTCTCGATAAGGGCAACAATAACCCGATTTGTAAATTTTCCAATAATACCAGGGGAAATATGAAAGGTACTTGCAATAGCAGATCGAGAGGCTCCATTTCCATAGGCCCCGAATCGATATAACACAATCAAGAATTGCAATCTTGGATCAAATTGAGGGGAGTTGCTATTATTAATGAAAGAACGATGGTTTGCAATCATTCCCCATATTCTTTGAAAATGCAATAGGAGACATCCTAAATTTCACCTTAAATACTTCAGGTGCCATACGTGTAGAATCTAGTCTTCTATGGTGTCATTCCTTATAATACCGTTGCGATGTCAAACACTTATAGAGGATGAACGTATTGGGAAGATCATCGTCATTTCAATACTAGAACCACTTTCTGTACTATCTGAGGAGTCAACAATTGTGTTCATTAAATTTATAGCATCAGATATAACACTAGCCACTATTTGATTTTCACGATCTTCAATAATCTCAGCACGTTCAGTACTGTGAGGCATCTTGATAAGCAATAGCCAAAACAAGAGACAAAACTATATAACCTTTTCTTACCTAGATGGAATTCAAATTGAAAATAATATAAACAGAGGTATTTATTAAAGAAAAAATCTTAGATATATACAGTACTATAAAATAATTATATTAAGAGAACAATATAATCTCATCAACCTTATTGGTAATATCAATCATCAATCATAAACTCACTACAGTTTAATTTTATTTTTAATTTAGCTCCAATTCATTTTTTGTATTACTGACTTTAATTATACATTTAACTCTTTAAGATAAAAGAATCTAAATTTATAATGATAGTAAATGCTTTTACTTTAATGGTGAGGCATTCTGTTTGTAGTTGAACAATAATATTACGTCAATTTAAGTGGTGACATTTGGAGTTATTCCTTTAAAATGTACAGCAATTTACTTTTCTTTTATAAACTTATATTTTTATAGTTTTACTTTATTTTATTGCTCTTTATTTTTTAATTCATTTATAATCTTATTTAGAAGGACAAAAATAATAATTTTTTTCTATACGGGAGATATTAAGTATAGTGAATATGTTTTTTATAATGGAGATATTAAGCATAGTGAATATTTTTTGATGAGATTGCAAAATGAAAATTTGCAAAAAAATCTTATGTGGTACACTTACAACATCCATAAATAGAAGAATAGATTTTGAATTGTAAAGTTGACTTACTTTCGTTTTGTTATGAAGGTCTATTTATGCAAATTTTAGCCTATAATTATACTTAATTTTTTAAAGTCAAAGAACACCATTGATTTTGAAGTTCAGAATGGAATCAAAGTTCAATAATCTAAACTTTACGAACTTATACTAGAATTGTTGTGGACAATGTCGATCGACTTTGAAGTAATATGACTGTATAGAGTGAAAGATCATAATGGAAGAATAAAATGACTTCTAATGTAGCGCATGAGGCATCCAAGTTGAAGTTTTATTATGAAACAAATTTTAATAAAATAACTTTCAACTAGTAACTTGTGTAATATAATTTTAAACCTATCCTTTAAAATAAAAATAAAATGAAAATCAAAATAATTAAAATAATCAAAACAACACATTGACGTGTCTAAAAGTGATTTTGTTATGCAAATGGCCAAAATTTTACAAAGTGTTCGAAACTAAACCTTTTGTTCAAATAGCTTGTCAAGTGTTCACAATGTCTTGGGTCAAGGATCAAAGATTGTTATTATAAAAACTAGATTTGAAATAAAATTTAATCTACTAACTTTTACAATTTAAAAACACACTGAAAGTGAAACAACAATTGGAAGTTTCAATCATCCAAAGTCTATAAAGAAAATACATTTAGAGTTCTTTAAGGGATCATTTTGTGCATTATGTTGTATCTATTTATAAATGTATTTATCATTGTCAAAAAAAAAAATCAACAAGAAACCAAACAGATGTCAAGTATGTGCAATTGCAGGTATCAAATACTATATACTACCTCGTATGTGATAAAAAAAATCTATGAACAATGATAAAATTATAATCATTTAGTAAGATATGGGCATTATGTAGTACAATATATGTACTAATGAGTTGTGGCGTTTTTGGTAGAAATATAATTTCAACATTTTTTATTAGGCAATATTAATTAAATCTTCATGGAAAGAATGAAAATTCTACTTATGATCATGAAAAAACAATTACATGAACTTTGAAGTATTTTTTGCTGAAATATTGAAATTTAAAGTTTTAAACCTAAAAATGCTTGAATTTCAATCAAATTTCATATTAATATTTCATATGCACTTCTCCCAAAAAATATCAAAAACTTATATAAATGGGAGACAAAATTGAATATTAATTGAATATGCAATTTTTGTAACTCCAATTTTTTTTAACTCTAGAATCTTCAAGCAACAGTCTTAACAATTGTTTTTTTTTTTTTTTTTTTTAATCTCTTTTATTTCCTTGTCTCTTTTTTTATGGTGAATGAAGTTATGTTCATGTATACGTAAGTTTTATTACATTCTTCAGAGACCCCTTTGAACACCTTCACTAAAAAGCACATACCGTTTACAAAGGTATGTACAAATGAATTTCAGTTGAATAATAATGGTAATGGGCTCTAGGGACGAGCCACCCCATCAATCTCCCATCTTTACTTCATTACTTGTTGCTACATGGATTCTAGTATAATCAATGAAATAATTTCTTTTTTCTCTCCCTTCTCAAGGCAAAGGTGAACAACTCATATGGTTGAAGAATGTAATATTTGTCGATATTTCATTTTTTGAATGAAACATTTTATTGGTTGGTTAAAATCATTAATTGCATCCGAGGAATTAAAACGCATGAATTACAATCTCCAAAACATCATTAATTTCCTTAAATAACAAGCTTTGAAAACCAAAAAAAATAATGGCTATTTTAAATCTTTTCCATTTTTAAGAATATTGACGGTATAATGTATTGATCTTGTTTTGAAGCAACTCAATCTGAAGATCATCTAATTTGCAACCCAATTCTAAAAAAATAAAATTTAAAAAGTGTTCTTTT
Source organism: Ceratodon purpureus (assembly GCA_014871385.1). Taxonomy (NCBI): domain Eukaryota; kingdom Viridiplantae; phylum Streptophyta; class Bryopsida; order Pseudoditrichales; family Ditrichaceae; genus Ceratodon; species Ceratodon purpureus. The sequence continues at coordinate 42,235,620 of CM026426.1, forward strand.
TTCAAAATGAAAATTCACCCAAATTTTTTCTGCAACCCAAAACGAAGCTCACATAATCATTTGGTCCTTGGCTAATTCAATCAACAGAAATCAGACAAGGCACAATCACCATAAATCAAACAAGGCCAACACAATCTCCAGAAATTAAAAAACAAGAGGCTTATACAATCACCATAACTCAAGGAAGGCCAAAATTGTGCAGTCTAGATAAGTTGTAGGATGGTTAGAAGCAAAGTCAGCTAAATTAATAAGAATTTGGAAGGAAGCGTAGTCAAAATGCAGTGGATAGACTTACATGTGGTAAAGATCAACCAATTCATTGTCAGGGAATGCATGGGGGGGGGGGGGGGGGGGGGGGGTGGTGTAACACAAGAATCAGCAGGGAATCAATCCCATTCACTCCAAGTATTAAGGAGGTGCATTCCCTGAGGATGCACTTCTCAGGGAATGCACCTTGTGTTACTCCCACTATTATATCATGCATATGTCACAATTAAGTAGCATATAGCCAAACTGATCTCAATACACATGGGACTTCAAGCAAGCAAAGAGAAAGACCAAACCCCGAATCGTAAGGTACTGCTACAGTAGACGCTTATTATAGTGAGGTGTAAACACTTATCAAATTATTCTCTTTTATCTTCCTAGGTGACATGAATCTGGGCATTCCCTATCAGTGATCAGCTCAGTAAGTGCATTGCTTCTTATGGTGATAGCAAGGAGATGGTGCATGACTAATGAACTGATCAAAATCCACTTGCAGTGCAAACAGATAATGCGAGGAGAGAAGTTTTGTTTGGAGTCCAGGCAAATTTGCAGCCAATCGTGAATTCTTATGCAACAATTAACTAGGTCGTGACTAACAAAATTGCCTCAGCCACCCTTGGCGTTCTCTAAGCACCAGCTAGTTACTGCCTGCTTGCGATTGCTTGCATCCGCACTGAGTTTCAACTCTCCGCAATCTATCACCCAACTCTATTGCAAGTTCTAATTTGTTCTAATTCAATACTGTGCACAATCTATTATCTTTTGAAATTGGATCAGAATGTGTCAGCTTTGGTTGAGGTTTAAAAGAGGTGGCCAAAAAAAAAAAAACAAAAAATTGAGAAAACAAGATGTCCTAGGCGTAGCCATGACAAGCGCAAACCTAGGCATGTTAGAACCTCACGAGGCCAACATTCCGACCTCTACCAAAGCAACAATCACCACCAGATTTGCACGAGTCCAAGGACAACAAATACAACCAATAGTGCCAAACCTCAATCACGCACACCAAAACACATTGAGCATATCACGATGTCTAGAAAGATAAAATTACCTTAATCCATGTGGCTCAACATTCTCTACAAGCTTGCAAATGATAATCTTAGTCAACTCCTTTAAACGCATCAAGGCAATGTTTGAGCCCCTTTGACCTCATTTCCACAATGACTAAAAAAAAGGAATCCAAGTGAAGAGGAGCAAGATTAGAGGAAGTATCAAAATTGAGTGGAAGATGATTTGGGAGTAGGTCTTTTGCTGGATTTGAAGGTAAAAAGCGGGTCTCTCTATCTTCCCATGTGGAGCGTTGCATTTCCATTCTTTGTGGGCAGGGGCAGCCCGACCGCGGCCCTTCGCCCGCCCCGATCCTTGCCCCGCCCAACCCCGCGATGGCCCCGCGGGCCCGTCCTGGCAAATCAATGCCGCTGTCAATGTAGACGGCTGTAACGTCTTGGTTTTCATGGCGACGGCGTTGGTGAAGGCGCCGATGCGATGGTGGACGGTGGATGCTAGAGGTGCAACGTCTACGTCGCTCTCAAGGGGAGAATTTGCCGCTCGTTAGGTTCACTGAGGCGGTGTGGGCGATGGACGTCGCTGAAGTTCCCGGGTACCCTGCTCTAGATTGCGGGGGAGTGACTGTCTAGACCTCAGATCCATGAGGTTTGCGAAGCAGGGTGGAGGCTGATGATCCCAACTAGCTCGGGTTCAGCGAGGGTCGCATAGTATTCAAGGTGGGTGACATGGAGAACTTCCATAGATGGAATTTCGACGGCGACCCACGACATGCGGAGGGGCAGTATTCAGGGACAAGGGTCGGGGAAGAGGAGGCGATTGCTGCTGCTGCTCCGGCTCCCCATGTTGTTGGTGACGGAGGCGCCATGGACCTTGCAGCTCCCGAGGACAGCTTCAACTGGAACTCCAGAGGTTGCAGCCCCTCTGTTTCTAGGGAATCTGTATTAGAAGGTGTCTTAGATTTGAGCGATTCTGGTGGTGACGGTCCTGCTTCCGATATGCAAGAAGCAGTTGAGTGCACCATGAAGTTGGAGAAGGACGGCAAAGTTCATGGAGCCAGATCTGGTAACTTAGGGCATATCAAGAAGAAGCCGAGGCCGTCCTGGAGGTACACGCCGGAAAAGGTCAGGGCTTCAGTGCAGATCCCACCTGCATGGCCATTCACTAGGACAGACTTGCAATAGGAATTGAAATCTAACCAAGGAGGAGGCAGACTCAGAAGGCCACAATTCCATGGGACATGCTCGATGATTTTTTAGAAGGAGAGATGTCAGCATGGCAGTTTCCTTGTACATTTATTGAATAATTATGAAAGTGTATGAAGAAAGGTGACAGGAAGCAGGTGCAAGCCCAATCAGCTATATAGGAGATCAGGTAACAGAAGCATTAACCGTTCTAAATCTCTGTTTCCAGTTTGTTATTGAATCAATGGCAATCCTGCCATGTACTAATCTAGCGTCCCTTTCAGGTGTCCTAATTATTTCTATGCCTGGCCTAATGTGCAAACATGCCTGTCTCTCCTACTAAAAGTGCTCCTCTCTTTGTCTGCAGATATTGGTGTCAGTATGGGCCAAAAGATTATACCAAGCAATACATAGTGGAGGTTCAGAAGGTGTTCTCCCACTGCCTAACTCAGAAGAAGAAGTCCACAAATTAGCGGAAGGCTCTCTAGCGTGCACAGAAGATACTGGACAAGGCAGCAAAGGACGCTGCAGCCAAGCCTTGTCCTAAGAAAAAGGGAAAGAAGGACCCTTTGGTAGACTTGAATGTGGAGCTTGTTGATGAAGACGCGGAGGAACATGCCAGAGTGACACAGGCCAAGCAAGAACTCCTTGAAGCTCAGGCCTTAATTGATTATGCAATTAAGCCTTAGAGAAAAAACAGGGTAGGCAAAGTGCATGCTGCCATGTCCATGAAGAGGGGCTGCTAGTGTCATTTTGTTGTTAAACAATTGGAAATTGGGGTGGAAGTATGCTAGACAAATGTACTTTTTGAGTCACAGTACAATATACATTGAAGGCATGAATTTGTACTTGCAATTACCTGTACTCAGAAGCTTTTTCCTTGATTTTTTTTTTGTTTTTCCAAATACGAGATATGTAGAGATCTCCTGTGCATTATTGAATCAGTTAGAAAAGCAAATTAAGTGTGTTCAATTAGTACTATTGTGCACTAGTACAAAAAAGTCACACAGTACTCGTATATGAGAAAAGTACAAACTTCTTCAACATCAAAAGTTCTGATTCGGTTTTTGTTTTCTGCAAAAAAATAATAAGGATTAGCCTATTGGAATCTGTCCCTGATTTTACAAGTACATATTTAATTTGGTTTGTACATGGAAGTAAGTGTTGGTTTCAGTTGCAACGGAATACGAAGTGGAAAATTATGATTTTTTGTAATCGGAGGCATGATTTCCAACGGCGCCACACATTTCTACAATGGCCTTCTCTCAAATAACGAGAATTGTCATTTTTCCGTTACTTGACCCTCGACGTGTTCCTGCGTGCTACTTCTACAACATGTACGCATGAGTATATGATGTACATGGTATCTGTCATAACTACTGCCTCGTTGTTTTCAACAGCTCCTGTTTTCCCGGGCCGCCATGCCATGAAGGCGCCGCCACCTCTTGATTTGTCCACCTCATCGTCTCTCTCGTTGGTTCCTCTCATCGCCCATGCAGCACACTGTTGCGTCTTTGCTATAGCATGCTGTTGCTTGCGAATTGAAGATTATGCTTGGTGCTGTAGTTTAGCTTGTATGCTGTGGGATAACTCTTGTTCCCGAGTTCAAGGGCGGTTTAGGGTTTCCTCTGTGAATAATGTCAAAGTCCACGCAGCGGCAAGTTGTTCTTGTTCAGAAACTGATAACATCATACTTTACTGCAGATGTGATCACTGAGTTCGGTTCTTCTTGCTGCCATTCATTCTGTGAGGTTTCTGATTCGGGTTATGTTGAAGAAACACCAGTGTCAAAGCAAGGGAATCGTGACTTCTATCTAGGCAAGTGCAACAACGTAGATGAGTCTCCTAGGCAGTCTTTATTCATGAGTCCAGTTTCGTTATGTTATTCTAGAAGTAGCTTTGACAACACACCTTCTCTTTCTGAGGGAAGGCTTTCAGTAGGGTCTCCTACTACTTCTTGCGAATCTGTTGCGTTCCGGAAGTGAGAAGATTGATATTCTACGGTGAGTTACAGTTGCAGTCTCATGAAAGGGTAACTCTGTCTTTTTCTTCTATAAGCTTGTCGTGCTTTCTGAACTCGTCGACCATGACCTCTCATTCGGTTTTTGATAACTGATGTGTGTTTCTTGTTTTCTACGTCTATTATTTTCCTAGGTTTCCAGCCATGGGTAACATTGCTAAGAGGCAACGCTTGCGACAGGGTATCAGTCGCCCAATTCCAGCAGCGAGGCTTGCTGAAGCTCGCTTGCAGGAGGAGTTACGGGCAGTAGTTACAGAGAGGGCGAGAGAAAGGAAGGCCCTTCAGAGAGCACGAGATAGACAAAGACACGAGGAAACATTGGTGTTAGCTTCTGTGCCGCCGGCTCATGAAGTCGAAGATGCTCTAACCGTGTGGGAGTTGAACCGAATCTCCCTTCGCATAGCACAGTACATAGTCAAAGAGTTGAGAAGTTGTCCCGGTCCATCTAGTAGGAGAGATGTTATGGAGAGGGTCATGCGTCATAACACTATTTCGCCTTTGCTACCTGTTTACTATGCTCGGCCACAGGAAGCAAAGGTTATTCATTCTTTCATTGAGAACTTCAAAAACGAGTTACAGTTAGTGAAGCAGGCTAACTCCAACGAGTTGTTGGCAAGGAAGAGTGCCTTGTTAGATGCCGCAGTTAGCCAGGGGATCGAAGGAGTGAGGCCGTTGTCACGTGTTTTGGTTACGACACAGAAGAGCATCAATATTGCGTTGAACAGAAGGGTTCACGCCGCCGATAGTCAAGACACGGTTTGCAGTCTTCGCTTAAATTGGAAGAAGAGAGCAGGGCTATCTGAGTATTTCAAACAATGCATTCATGCATGGTGGAATGGTCAAACAAAAGTATCACCAAACAAGAAGGACATCGTCAAGCACAGAGTAGGTCGAAAAGACTGGGCCGAGCCTCATCCAACACATTACTTGTGCGAGCCTCAGGTGAGTTGTAACTTATTAATATGAGTTTGTGTAATATGATGAGTCCAAATACTTAGTCTTTACATAGGACAAAAAAGATATCTAAAGGTTCTGGAGAAGCCGACAATAGTTACTTTGTCGTTTTTGTACAGCGTGTTTTGCCTAGGTTGCATTCCATGGTACATAATTTGGATCAAAACATTGCAAGACAAATTACTATATATAGTCAATTTTGGGTGTGTACTCTTTGTAATGTAAACTTTTAGCAGGGTCCTGTTGGAGTGAAGTATAAATTGTACTGGTTGTGTGATTTGGAGTCAACAGATGATATAGTACTTCTAAGGACTACAGATTAGAAGTGGAGAAGTAGTACCATGCGTACTTTACGTTCATAGTAAGTCTTAGACGTGCGTTGTGATGTACTTTTTGACTTGGGACTTCCACTAGTTGTGATGTAGCAGTATATATGTCCATAAGATGGTTCTTCATTGTACTTATTGTACGTGGAGAATTTCCCTTTGGTACACAGTTTACTTGTTTCTATTTTTTCAGCTACTTTTGAACACTTATCAGTAACTAAGAGTACAGTTCAATACTTGGAGTCATGTTGATACGTTGCGTTGCAATGTATTGTACATTTTTAGTATACAATTTATACTTGCGTAATTGTCAGAAGTACTGAGGAGTACCCATTGTGATTTTCTGTGTTTTTTGTAGAGTAAGGGTGTCAGTTTTCTACAATTAGTACATATTGTTGTATGTGTTGTACAATGTTTCCCAAAATGAGGGTCCTAAATTGTACCTGATGTATACTTGTGCGTGATTGGCAGACCTCGTTCTTCTTGCGCTTCGAAGAGGTCCACCCAGAATGTATTGTGCGGCACAGGGCTTTTGAGAGGTTGAAGCCGTGGTGGGTGCGAAAACTGAAGGAGAGGAATACCTGTTGTTACATATACCACATGGAGATGGACATGATGAAGGTTGGATTGTGCAACCTCAGAGACAAAGTCAGGGGGCTCCATGTGCATACCACCTGCGATTGTGCGTGTATAGTGTGCACAGGGAGTAAGGAAGGGACTTGTTGTGCACATGAGATACTTTCAAACGAATAACTTTGATGTGGGAATCATGTGTTTGTGCAAAAGGAGAATTTGATGTGTGGCACAGACTTGAATGTCTCATGGGCAACTGTTCTAGTTGTGGTTTCCAGCTCTTTCCTATTTGTCCGCATGAGATGTCTGGTTCTAACACCTTTCTTGTTAGATGGAAATGTTTCGAGTACTACCAGGTAGGAGTGGATGCTCACTCTGGAAAAGTGAAGAAACGGCTTTGGGAGGCTTTCAGAGAAACAGCTGCTCACGAATTCCTATCTTATATGGAGAAAACAGTGACCACCTTTATCACACACAACTTCAAGGCACGATGGCAAGATGAGCAATGTCAATTGATGATGAAGAACGTTCCGGAGGGAGTGGTTGTGTCAGATATTGACTATGCAGAGAACTACACTTTTGCCTTCCAAAATGAGGTCCAGAGCTTGTACTACTTTAGTACTAGTGTGATCATCCTGGTGCACATTACGATGTGGAAAGAAGGAGAGCAGACCATGAAGCAGACTCACTTCTACATATCTGATGATAAGGCTCACGATTCAGCTTTTGTTCAACATTGTCTGACGTTGCATTGGGATTGACTGGGTGATTCAGGGTTGACACCGGAGGAACATTGGGTCTATAGTGACGGGTGTAGTTCCCAGTTTAAGTGCGCAACAGCGATGTACTTTGTTGCACGCTACCCTGCGCTCACTGGGGGCTGCAAGATGCGGTGGAACTACTTTGAGTCGGCTCATGGAAAAGGAGAATGGGATGGGGCTAGTGCCGTGGTGAAGAGGGCGCTGGCTGCTGAGCAGATCCAGAATCCACTCAGGCCCTTACAGAATGCCGCTCAAGTGGTGGCGTTCCTCGAGGAAAAATACACAGAGCGTGTTGCGAGCTCATATGCTCATGCTAAAACTTCCCCTCTTTCACGTGTATTTTGGTTGATAGGAAATACAAAGGTGGATCATACTGATAAGAGTATCAAGTGTAACACTTTGCCGGGCTCAAAGAGTCTATATTCTATTATGGGCTTTTCTATGTCTGATCCTACTATGCTTAGAACTCGGGAGTTGTCATGCTTCTGTGTCCCGTGTATTGATGGTGATTGGACTGAGTGTGAGAATCTGTCACATGTGCAGGATTGGACTGTACAGAGGCTTTGTCCAATGAGTGCAGGGGCCGTAGCACAGCAAATTGAAGAAGTTGACGACGAGGCTAACTGGGTGTATGACGGCATTTTAGAGGAGGTCGGTGATTTGGTGGACATCGGCGACAATTTCATGATTCCAGCAAAAGAAGAGAACGAAGACGGGGTGGAATTCTACATTCTCCAGTGTGAAGCAAAGAAGTTTGTGTTAGCAGAGCCCATGACTTGCCTTTGGAGGGGGATATTTAGGGCTGGAGACGTTGTGATCAGAGCAAAGTATTACAAGAAGTATGGACGTGGTGAGAAGACATATGTACTCTGTGACAAAGCAGTTGATGCACATGTTGATGCCCATCTGGTTAGAGCTTGTAAATTCCCTATGGTTCTAGCTCCTCACAGGGTTAAAGGTACTCCTGTATACACGATGTCCAGTGAAACGCAGAGGATATGTGAAGATGCCTTGCGAGAGTGGTGGGCGTTCAATGAAGATTAAGTACAAGTTGGCCCACTCTGTACACTGATTTCAGGATTGATTCTCATTTGACGTTGGATTTAGAAGTATTGGTCCCGTGATGATACAAGTCAAACAAATGCTTGGATATTTGGCTAACTGAAAGTGAGCTCCAGAGATATCCCGCTATCCAAAAGCTCGCCCTTTTTTTTGCTTCAGTCATCTATTGTCTGGCATAGTAGTCTGTGATTAAGAGAACCTGCAATCCCTTTCTTTTTTTTATTCTTAAAACCTTCTTTTTATAATTTCATTTTGTACCTTCTAATGTCACTCTCTTTTGCGTCTGTGCCTCTTCACTGTAGTATCACCCATCCATATTTCTTTTTTCATTTCGAGTGAGGCTGGACGATCATGGTTCTACATTTTGCTGGATATTAGGTACTGTAGTTTTTTTCCTTTTTGTTTTGGGCCTTCTAGAGGGAGCACTGGATAGCGGTATCTCAAGAGCTCATATCTGAGGATAGCTACTTAGACTACTCAAACAGTAGCATTGAAACATTGAACTAAGACTACTCAAACAGTAGCATTGAAACATAGAACTAAGACTACTCAAACAGTGCCATCGAAACATTCATTCTAAGAATTTACAAGTGAGTTTATAAACTCAACTTCAGGCTTCCAAGTCCAGAGTTTGAATGGTTGTATATTTATTTGAGTTGTTCTATGTTTGCTACACAATAGTTGAAGTTCCAAGAGTCAAAAAAATCCTTGCCTATGGCCAACTTGTACATGCCTCGAGCTCCCAAAAATGTACAAAGAGCATGTTCTGAATGCACACGGTACTATAAACAGTACATGGGCTGAACTATTCTTCAAAATCTTTGCATTTTGCCTATTTGTACATGTAGTATATGAAAAATGTACAAATAGTATGTTGTAGATTTATATACGGTAGTACAAATAGTACATGGGCTGAAATATTGTTCAGAATAGCACAACACAGATGTGAAGTCATCTTCTCCTAGGTGCTTTCCTGGTTGACCTTCGGATGGCAACTTGGCAAGTGGTAAGGCACTGTCTCTACACATTTTACTCTTACACTTACAAGAAAACCGAGGTAGGTCCGGATCATCATTGTTAAAATTAGTGCTATAGTCCCAAGTTAGTTCCTCTCCAGGCCGTATGATACGATTTGCAAAAAGTGCTACATGATAGAAGCGGCGATCTACACTCTCTATCGAGACAGGTACATCCACTAGGTTGGAATCTTCACACCTGTATTGACAAAGGCCCACCGTCAGGCCAGACTGAAATCGTGAGAAGAAAGACCGCAAATGTTATAGAATATGGTTGCAAGTTCTAACCTGTGGTTCAAAAACCTGGCCACATTTCCAAACCGAGAAGAGTCCAAGCATAGTGCACTGTGGTCGTCCAATTTCCGCTCAGTGGCCCAGTCAGCATCAAGTTGCAAGCTATAGGGCTGACCCCCAACTACCTCCAAGTTCCTAAGCATTTGCTCAGCATTTGATAAAATCTCTCCTGTCAACTCAAATACAAATGCACCTCTAGGAATTAGCTCAGTCGTCCAAATCCTCCACCCCGTATGGGCTGTAGGAAAAACCTCTACTTGATACTTCATCCCCTGCTGGACAACACGATTGCCACAATCACTATGACACCTATACTTGACATTGCACTCCTTAACAAAAAGACGACCTACATGACCCTGGCACACTGAATCTCCATTAAAACAGCGTGCACCCTTCTTATAGTAATGTGCATCTTCTTCGTTGCGTGGCTCCAGATATGCGTCCTCCACTTGGCCTCCTTCACTATATGCAACGCCTCCCCATGGACTAAATTGGCATGCACAAGTACCATTCGCCCTCAAGCATTCCGGGGAACATATACAGAAGTCCCCGGGGCGGAGGCTTTGAAGGGTGGTAGGCACGACTGCTTGGTCAAAGACCACACTCGTATTCATATATTGAAAATATGTCATAGCAATTTCAGACTGACCGACAAGGACAGGAATCCTCTCTCGCCCCTTAGACAGGTCTGCTGCATCATACCAAGCTTCAGCCTGGTTGAATCACATCCCAACAGACCACCTTCCCCTCGTCATTCTCTTTAAAATAGAAAAGACAGGTTCTAGGATTGCAGGGGAAAACTACGAAAAGTACAACTGCAAAGGAAAAAAAAATGGGCCGCAAATAGCACAACCGCATGGGGAAAAAAATAGACAAGCCTTGAACCTTCCCTATTCGGAAGACCTCGGTGATGAGGTAAGATACATTAATATACCTGCAAATCCATTCTATGCAAGCATTCTACCGCAGCTCAATAGATTAAAAAACAAAAAAATTAAACACTACAAGCAATCCTACTGATTACTGAAGCCTGTATTCTATGTGGCAAAACCTCTCCGCCGATACTGTGAGGCTGCGCCACCTACCTTGCCGCCCTTTTACCTTCTCATTCTTTCTAACCTTTGCCCTGGTCTTCTCAGCAGACTCCTCTGCCGCTTGCTCTGCCTCCTTGGCGGTGCGTGCCCTGGTCCGCACATTGACTTCAGGGACAGCAGCGGGACTCCCACTCACTCCGACAATCCCGACCACCTCCTTGTATGTGGTCCTGTTGGCTGAGTACAGATTCTCAGGCGCAGTCTGATGTCCCGGCCCAACATCATCCTCCACATTTGGCCCCTTCATCCTCTTTGCTCTCAGCTTGAAAGGAGACCGGGGCGATACAGACTTCAACACCTGGGCTCCTTCTTCCTCCGGTGCTCCCAACGACAAGTCCTCCACAAGATCCGCTTCATCCACCGCGGCTGCCTCTCCACCGCGGCTGCCTCCCTCCTCTACAAGCAACGTTGCACCGCCCTTCTCCTTTGCTGCCGGCTCCTTCTCCTTTGATGCACCATCGGCCTTCCTTCTTGGTATCGCCATGAACGTTGCAGCAGCCTCCACCGACACCAAAGTCTCAACAAATCCTTCAGCCGTGACTCTTGCATTCTCCCAAGCAAGTTCTCCCCAAAGCCCTCTTCCCTTGCGCCCCGGCAGGCATTGTGACCCCGGCTTGGGGGGCGATATTTCCTTCCTCTCACGCTTCTCCGGCGTGTCCTTCCCCTTCACCCCCTGCGGTCCCTTCTCTTATACCTACGGTTCCTTCTGTGCATGCGGTCCCTTCTCCAGTGCCCGCGGTCCCTTCTCTTCTACCTGCGGTCTCTTCTCCTCTGCCTGCGGTCCCATCTGAACTGCCTGCGGTCCCTTCTCCACCCCCTGCGGCCCCTTCTCCACTGCTTGCGGCCCCTTCCCCACTGCTTGCGCCCCCTTCTCCAGCCCCTGCGGTCCCTTCTCCACTGCGTGCGGTCCCTTCTTCACGACGCCGGCACCTTGATCCGCCTTCTTCCCGCTCCCACTGACACCAACAGCAACAGCCCAATCACCCTGACCCCCTCCTTCTTCCTGGGGACTCGTCACATCTACATAATCCTGCTCTTCTACATCCCCTTCCCTGGCTGGTTGTTGTGGGCTGCCTTTTCTTCGGGCTGGTTGTGAAGGGCGCACCTCCACACTGATGTCGCCGTCTCCTCCCTCCTCTGTCCCCTCTTCAGACGACTCATCATCAGACGAGCTTCCATCCGAACCCGAACCCTCTACGGTAGTGCCAGGGCTCGAACGTAGGGGTGACATCTTGACGGTGGGCTCTTCGACATCTGAAGAATCCTCCCCCGACTCCAGGTTTGGTTCAGACCCCTTCAAGTGAGTGCCCTCCGCGAGAGCCTCGATAACCACCTTCTCCACCGGCTTCTCCAACCTTGGTTCATCTCTTGAGCATATGCTCTCGCCCCTCAAAATCCGGTTTGGCACACCACCAAACTCCTAAGGCACGCCTCCAGAGCATGCTACCTGACTTGTCTCCCCTTCGAATGTTAGTCCCGCGCTGTTGAAGGCTTTCTTTGGTGATGCAAATCGGAGGCTAGAACCTGCCACGACACAAGAGATTAGAGTCTATACACATAGTACATAATGTAATTTCAGTCGACCCGCACAAATGAACTAGTACTATCACTATGTATTGGATTTGAACTACTGGACCATTTGTACAGGTCCGCAATTCTGAAAGTACTGTAGGACCAAGACTCAATCTATGTTTACGACGTAGGACTTCTAGTGCCAAGTTAAATAAAGACAAGAAATACCTGTTGTAGCTTCGTCAAGTACAATGTCGTCTGTGTACAGCACCGTAAGTACATTTCAACCACATTGAATACATAAGATACTTGCTCTAAGTAGCCGCATGTACCTGAAGATTAGGCCTAATATACAAATATGACATTTCTAGCGCCTAACCAAAGTCACCAAGTACTATGCAGTACACAATAGTCCTCCACATTCAGCGGAACAAACTTTTTGTACACATGTTGCATTTACTGAATTTAGGCCTTATATACAAATATGACATTTCCAGCGCCTAAACAAAATCACCAAGTACTATGCAACACACAATAATCCTCCACATTCTGCGAAGCAACTTCTTGTACACATGTTGCATTTACTGAACTTGACACTAATATACAAACATGACATTTCCAGCGCCTAACAAAAATCACCAAGTACTATGCATTACAGAATAATCTATGGAATTCATCAAAGTAACTTCTTGTACACATATTGCATTTCGACTACGACACTAAGATACACGTTCAGTCTCATGCTGTTAGTGAAATTGGACTCCTTATACACTGTGCAAGCTTAACTGAAACTAAGATCACGATCAAATGAGGGACTGCAACCTAAACAAGTACACCGTGTACAACCTTACCTGCCAACACTAAACTGGTTATCCTTACTATAACAAACTTCTGGAACTCAGCAGAAGTGGAACAAAGACATACTACATTGTGAGCTTCGAAGTACATAAGCACTCGAATCCCTATAGAGCACAACACTGACTATACATTGCAAAGCACATAATAAGAGTCTGAAAATTATGTGCTCTTAAACTTACCATCCGAAGGCACCTTTGCCATTGCCTGGTTTGTTCTATCTTCCATCACTCTCCTCCTTTCTTCAGCCAGTCCAAGCATTCGAGCCTTCTCCACCAAATCCGCAGATGGCTCTCCCCAACTGAAACTTCGGTGCCAATCTCGGTGACACATCTCCCCATACCCTGTGGCCACGCACTTATAGCTTTGAAAGAAGACAACTGAAGCACAGAACGGATGATACAAATGTCTACAAGAGGTAACAACCATGTCATTCTGCGAGAATGGGAAGGAACATAAGCAACTAGCTGTAATCCTGATCAACGAGGCCTCATCAAAAGAATCAAACCCGGGGAGAATTGATTCCCCAGCCGCATACACCATTGGACTTGGCGTAAAGTTTAGACTACTCCTCCCTTGCTTCAATTGAAACTTCTCGGCTGCAAGGGCATCAAACTGAAGCTGACCCGACTCCAATTCCCTTGTTAACACCTGGATCTCAGCCTCGGCAGCCTTGAGCTCCTTCCTCGTGGCCACAACCATCTTCTCCTCCTCATCCAGCTGCTCCTGAATTTCCTCCATCTTGATCTTCTCTTTGTATACATTAGCCCCTTCCTCTTCAAGTGCTTGGATCAACGCCGTCTTCTGCTCCTCCTGTTTCCTCAGTTGTTCCATGCCCCATTCGGACTGCTTGCTCTTCCAAATGGCTTGGTCAAGTCGTTCTGTTGCCTCCTTCTTCAGCTCCTGCTTAATCTTTTGCTCCAAGAAGATAGCCTGCATTAACCCCTCCACGTCTTGCAGCCGCTCTTCCACTGCCTCCTTCGCCAACCTCCCACTTGGAGCACGCTCCGCCGCATCTTCTTGCAAGCAGACTCCCGAGGCCATGGCAGATTCAAGTCCTCCCCTTGACTCACCCGGTGCCCCACGACCCCTCACCCTCATCGCGTCCCATTGCTCCACCTTCCCTTCCCAGCCGGGCTCCACCTTGATGCCGCGCCATTCCTTCCCTCTCGCGTCCACCTTCTTCTTCCCCTCCTCAGCCGTGGACTCCGCAATAGTCTTGCGCAGCTCCTCTAGCTTTCCCCTATCCAGCTTGTATCTACTCCTCTGGCGCTTGTTGGTCTCCTCCCCGAATGCACACCAATTCACTCGACCCCCTCCTTCCTCATACTCCAGAGCAATCCCTTCGGCAAACCTGATTGTAATCAAGTTTGGATTCTCCTCCTCTTCATGCTGGTACAAAATGGGGTGCAAATACTTCACCTTGTCCACCACCTCTTGAACCTCGCAGCCCTACCAATAGAATCCTCTACAGCCTCCATCCCCATATAGTTTACCAAATAACTTTTGCAGCGTGTCGGAGGAGACTGTTCCGCGACAGAAGTGGTGGGGATTGTCTCCCTCGTTGGAGAGTCCATACTCTCCTGCAAAATCCGGTGGTGAGAGGGAGGATAACAGCAAGGGTGAGAGGAGAACAGCGCCTGTAAAGGTCGAGGATCCTGAGAAGACGCTGGCCGACTTGAATAGTGTTCTACTGGAACTGCAAGGGCTGGCGGTGGCGAATAAAGACCTGAGGGCTCACTTCTTGGCTCTTGCACAGGAGCTTAAAGGGAAGATGTCCGGCCTAAAGGTGAAGAAAGACAAAGGATTGTGCATCCTATGTCCCAGCCTTCCTTTAAGGTTGGGGATGGTCGTAGGAATCTTAGACGGTTTAAAGCATTTTCGGAGATTGGGAGGAAGAAATTGGGTGCAAGAGGTAGGACTTGATGATGTTAGGACAAAATCTGTAATGTGATTGATTAGGCCAGGCGCACTTTATACGTTTATTAGGACACCTGTGCCCTAAATATATTCTTTGGACTCCATCGTATAATTTGTAGTGGACCATACTAACTGTTGTGTGATTCCTAGTTTTGGTTACGGTTGTCTTGGTTACAATTTATCTGGATTCTTCTCTTGTTGTTTCTCTTCACCTTTGGCTGCTCTTTTGTTCTTTCTTCACGTCCACTCAAACGTTCCCTTCTTATTTATTTATTTATTATTATTTATTTTTATTTATTTTTTAACTTTCTTCTCTGTTTTCATTTTAGTCCACGTCCATGTACCGTTCTCCTATTCGTTTTCCCCTTTTATTTACCCTGTGGTTTTTTTTTTTTTTTTTTTTTTTTTTTTATTTTTTTTATTTTTTTTATTTTTTTTATTTTTAATTTCCCATTCATTTCGCACTTTGGTTCACTATTTGCAGTTTCCCTTTCACTCCGCGACCATTTGGCCGCTTTATTTTATTTTTTCTTTTTTTAAAATTTATTCTTTCCATTTTCCTTTCTATTTGATCTCTTTTTTATTTGTGTTTTTATTTTTATTTTTATTTTTTATTTTTTTTATTTTTTAAAATTTATCCTTCACGTCCTCTTTTTTTCCCTTCCTTTAATTTTCTTCTTTTAATTACCCTTTCTATTTCATTCCCTTTATTTTATTTTATTTTTAAATATTTTTCCTTAAAACGCTGCGATGCCATACACCTTATTACTACTCTTTTTTTCATTTAATATTTATAAAATCGAAACACAAGTCATTTGCCATTCACAGTTCAAACACACAAAACCAATGCCTTTCAGAATAGGACACCAGCTACAAAGTATTCGTGAACCCAAGGTCTGACCTGAACCACTTCTAATACACAAGCCATGACCTGTCTTAAACGGCCCTACCACAATACATACATAATAGACGTCCTAAAACAGTCCGTCCTAATTATCAACTCATACTGCCTGCACAAAAAAAGAATTAAGACACCCTGTCTCAACCACACACGTCCTTACTGCAACTAAGCAGCGTCTGTGAAAACAACAACGGGCCCGACTGATGTTGTAGCCGAGTGTAGCTCTTCCCCCATGGCCGAAACAACATCTCCCTCGCCCATGGAAGGCACATTGTCCGAGCCCGACTTACCCGAGCCCTCTGAGCGCTCCACCTGCGAATTCAAGTTCGCCCACTCTCCCTCAAACCTGGCCTGGTCAAAAGTACAAAGAACCTGCGACGCCCAGAAATTGTCAAGGTCCTTTAGGTTGTCCCTCAGATTTCCAAGCACATAATTTTTCTCTCTAGACCGTCAAGCTCTCCAATCGCATAGCCTTCGTGGCCTTGAATAATTCATCTCCTACTTCAGGCCAAGAACCGATGCACTCCAACAACCCCAAACAGTACTCCAAGTCAATGTTTTTGCGAAGGAGAAGAACTGTCCGGAATGATTTGCAGACTGCCTCTCAATCCAAGCCCTCACGAAACACCCACAAGTCTCGCATGATTGACATCTTCTCCAACAAGATCATGTCCAAACAAGCACGGACAAATGTGTTTCTCCGCCAAGCCTGATACTTGTCAACCTGCCCCCCGTGATCAGAGCCTGAGTCAAACACATCCCGAAAGTCTACAAACTCGGCCTCCAACGTGTCTAGAGTAGGAAAATAAATTTTGCCCACTTTGATGAGTTCCTCCATTGCGTACAAGACCTGGTCATGACGGGAGGATTTCCTTTGACCTCGCCATGACCTAAGACGGCGCCACCAGAGGTGAGAAGACCCGTTCCAGCGGGAATTTAAGTTCTAAACTGAAAATTAATTGCTTCCATTCTAAACTTCAAATGTTGATGTTCTACAAAGTAGCCCAGAAATTAACCTTATTAAAAAGTTATGTAGCTTCATCCCATCTTATTTGCTTGGCCAATATTAATATTTTAATCTAAATTGTGAGACGTTCACATACAATTAATATGTTTTAATAACATTCTACTCTAAAAAAAATGTATATATATATATATATATATATATATATATATATTATTCTAAAATTTTAAAAATAATGTCCAATTTTAAACATCAAAATAGGCAAGGGAGTAATCTTTTAAAAAACAATTGAAATATTTACTCTTATGCATTGAAGAATAATATATGAAGAAAAAAAATCTCTACTTTGAGAATTGGCATTTGAAATATTTCACACTTAATCATTTCAAAAAACGTTGTATCCTAAGTATTATTCATATGAGATTAAAAAGTTGTAAAATAAATGAAATTGATGTGTAGTAAATTTAAATGAATCCAAATATTTAATATTTAAACATTAATAAAGTACATTATAGTATGCTAATATACGTATTTTAAATTATATATTCATATAATCATACTGCAATAATATTAAAGTATATTAAAGTATACCTAAATATTAAAATAATATTCAAGTATATTGAAGTATATATATGAAATACATAAAGAATTAGATCATATGATGCTTTCAAGTATGTATATTCCGTATTATAATTTTTGTTTGGTCCATAATAAGTTTATTAATAGGAATTCTTGGACAATCCTTGAAAATAATACAATCATTTAATAACTTACTTTCGTAACTTAGAGGTGTAGAAAATCAAAAGTCTTAAAATAATGTAAATTCATAAATTTACATTATTCCAAATATCTTTTCATATAAAAAAAAAACACAGACAAAATGTGGATTAAAGCAATTACAAACAAAATGCAATTCCAACATTACAATTTGCAAGCATGATTTGAAATACTTGAAAAAAACATCCATTGCAAGGCACTCTATTGCAAAAATAGATTACAAACTGTACAGAGGACACCTCCTGGAAGAGTTAACAAAAGATGAATTTGATCTGGTTTTACATCTATGGTCGCCAAACATTGTAGGATATAACGGTCATGCTTACTACTTGCCACATTTCTCTTCCTAACTCTAAACTGAACAGCAGCAAGAAGCTCAACATGTATATGTACATGGAAGAGACCTGGAAGTTCAAAAGCAAAGAAAAAAAGAAGATTAGATGGTATGAAGTTTAGGGTTTAAAACCGAGAAGTGCACGTCAATAGCACACACTTATCCTCTTGGCACTCACTACGAACTTAAGATCACGCAATGGAATTCTGCACAAGACATACAACACCGTAATCTAGTACTATAAATACATCGAACGAAGGGTGAGGTTTAGGGTTACAGGGAGATAGAATTCCACCTTGTCACTGCTGTGCTGGGCTCCAAGAATCAACGCTCCCCTCCACATTTAAATGAGCCCTAGAGAAGACATCTGCTTTTGGGAGGGGAAACTCGAAGCTAGAAGCATCCATAATCTTCACCTACTCTAGAGTACACCCAATAGTCTAAGCCCACTCTACATTTGGGTGCATTAGGCAAGCAATGAGGGACCACGCGGGAATGGCTGTGCCGCAATCATGGGCGCGCTCCACAGCCATAAACCACGGACGAAGCTCTTCAACTCCTTGTGGGGAGTCAACCGACTTCCAAACGTCTGGCGGGCTACTCGTCCTCTTTGCATCAGCACCTGCCCTCCTCATCATGGCAACTAAACTAGAAGCAGTTGAATTAGAGGAGAAACTAAACTAGGAAAAGATGTTTCCGCGCGCAAAGGAACTTACTCTTATGAAGGGGCTCAGGTTTAGGGTTGTAAATCATTGTCCAGATATATCAAGGTGAAGGGCCCTTCAATGTACCAGAGTGAGGAAGGGGACTTTGACCAAGCCGAACCTTTGAAAGTCCGGATTTAGTTAAATGTGGCATTCTACCTAGTCAACTCCAAAACGGATGTAAAAACCCATACATTAAAATAATTTAAGGAAAATCAAGTGCCCAAAATATATAAATAATGAACTGAATATACCTATACATATAATTAAGAAATTACCATAACACAAGTTTAGAGATTTCAAAATTTCAAAACGTACTTGTCTCTGTAATTAATCTGAATCAAATTGGTAGAATATATATGTGTATATAAACATATAAATATTCTAAAATTTGATAACATAAATAGACATACATCATTCATAGCAAAATGAATACATAAATGAATAAATAAATCACTAAATAAACATATATGAATATACATACATGATAATTAACACCATATTCGATATTTTGGGAGATTTATCATCTCCCAAAATAATGCATTAGGTCAGGTCGAGCTAAAATGGGCACAATGGTCTCATACTTGGCAAGGAAAAGCTTATAAGCAATTTCCATTAATTTGGGAGATGATCACACAGTAGTAATGGAAAATGAAAGAATTGGATGGTTTACTAGAAATATATGAAAAAGTACAAGGTAGGTCGAACCACCCTAAATGAACATCATGCAAATAACAAGAAATGGACATAACGGATATGCTGGGCAAACTTATATTATATATATGTCTGGAAATACAATTTAGGTGGACACTCCTTAAATGTTGAATCCGTGATAGGCTCTTTCAGACCTGTGCAAACAATCAAGTTGTTTGACCAACATAATTGCCTACAGTTTCCACATTATGATATGCAATCAAAGAACATACGGACTTCAGTATAGTCCCATGCCTGCAAATGTATGTTATCGGCTCCACTTCAGAAATCCAAACTAGGAACTTCAACGCTAGATGTCGTTTAGGTTGCCTTGACCTAAACGTCTAGTATGTGCCAGTACATATGATATAGAATCAACGCTTTAGGGTACTAAGTAAAAATCTACAAGAAGAACTATAGGTGACCTGTTGGTATCCCGCACTCATAAAGTACGAACTTCAATCTCAAATGCAGTTTAGGTCGCCTCGACCTAACCTGCTGCCTATAATGTGGTACACATGATAAATAAGAAATGGACTGAAACACTTAAGTAGTGTTACCTCCAACAAAATATATGTAATTTGCTAGTATTCAAAACATAAATACGCTAGAACTAATACGCTAGAACTCATTAGGTCGACTCGAGCTAAACATCTACCTTTGTCTAGAAAACATAATGTTGGATGAAGGGACGAACGAAATTCAGTTCAGTCGTCTTCAAACAAATATAAGTGATTTGACTAAATTCAGAACTTCAAGACTACCAACTTGAAAGCTACATGTTTATTCAGAATCCGGAGACACAAATCTCTCCAAGGAGGCCTTTATGATGTCCAGTTGTTTGAGTGGAACCTTCAGCGTTGGATCCTTGCCAAGCCCCCGCTCGTTGACATTTTTTTTCACTTTTGATTTCCAAGCTGTTATGACTGCAT
Source organism: Ceratodon purpureus (assembly GCA_014871385.1). Lineage (NCBI taxonomy): Eukaryota > Viridiplantae > Streptophyta > Bryopsida > Pseudoditrichales > Ditrichaceae > Ceratodon > Ceratodon purpureus. The sequence goes on from CM026426.1 coordinate 42,255,768, forward strand.
CAGTACTCTGCCACGACTCGGGTACATCCTTCTCAACTGTCCAACGAAGTCTTCCATCCACATCCCAGCCGGTATAGAATTTCAAAACATTTTCATTTTGGGAAATTGGACGATAGAACTCTACTTGGATCGTGTTCGGGAGGTCAAGGTTCGAATTAGGGTCAGTCAAGGCCCTCGCAAGCCAGAAAGGACGATCGTCTTCATTGCAGGGTCGTAATGCTAAGAAGTACCCTGCAAGAAGGTCTCGGGCAACACGGAATGACGGTCCTGGGCGGTCTCGTTTGTGACCAACAAAGTGATCATCCTCTGCGAACTCCTCGCGCAAAGTTCCATCTTCCTGAAACTCGTCTTCGACGGAGTGAGGGAGCCGCGTGAATGGCCAAAAACCATGCTCCAAGGCGGGGACAGCATCAAAGGGGATGGAAAGAGCCTCTTTAACATCGTTCCAATAGTATGAGAGTGGCTCATAGATTCTTCTGGACTGGATTGAATCCCAAGATAGCCTCTCCCAATGATCTACAAAATCCGACAAGCCCTTAATCACATCAGGCAAGTGCCGCATCTCGTGAGGCGCCACGGCACCAGGAACACCACGGGGCCATAAAGACCGACCTTCTGAATCCTCCTTCCACAACTTGATGCCACAACCATCTCTTTTTGGCAACCAGTCGTCGTCGTGACAGAAGATTTTATACTTCATGACTGGGCATCCTGAAGAATCTACATAGAATTTGAACTGATGAGCTTTAGTGTGACCCATTAACATGTCATCGCCGTCAAGCATCCACTCCGTGATGAATTTCTTGAAATCTGGGACCTCCAGAATGAGATGAGGAATTGTTGGTACAGCTTCATTTTTCATGAAGGACTTCATGAGGAGAGGTACTGTGGGGAAGTCCTCCCTCCGCAAAGCCATGCTCCATCGCCCGAAAAGGGCATCAATATTGTCATGAGTATGGCCGACCAGCATGAAAATCACATACACTTCGCGAAACACCCGCTTCGTGAAACACCCGCTTCGCGACTAATAGAAACCAGAATGAAAATGCAAATCTATTCTTGTTATCGCTGACAGCGTTATCCATTTGGACGTTAAGAGTGGGAGGCAATGGTTTTGCTGAAACAGGAACCTGTGGAGGAGGGCTAAGAGGATCGAGGCACATCTCTGAACCATGCAAAAGTGCGGCATACAATGGGTGAGAAGGATTTTCTTGAAAGAGTTCCGTGGAGGTGGACTTAGGGGTGACGCAAGATCCCGAAGGAGCTTTGCAAACGATCCAACCGTGTAATTAGCGTCGTGTGAGTAAATGTCAAGGCCATTATGGGCGTAACGCTGATCCACATGCCCATGAGCAAGCATTCCCGTGACAGCGAGAGGAAGCTTCATGAGACCGACTAAGTGTTTGACCTTGTAGGATAAGGCCGGCGACGCCGTCTTGGAGTGGTCCATCTTGTCATGCATAATTGTAAGAACTTCATGAGGAGTAGCCTTTGACCTGAATCGATTTAGGTAGTACAAGTCCCTATGCGCCATTGCAGAGTCATTGTGCAACCTCATTTTCTTAGACCATAACAGGGACGCCTGAGATCCTATTAACGTCAACTTCTTCTGTGACTGGAACTCATCACATTTTGAGCAACAAGCAAAGTTGTCTCCTGCCCGTTTGGCGTAATATTCTGGATAGCTAAGCCTCCTGATCTTGCTCAAGTTAGAAGCGGACATAGGAGGCAATCCACAGTCCGCTAGATGTTCATCGAGGATCGGAATCTGTTCCTTCCATTTGAAACTGGAAGGCAGAACTTTAGCTACAATTGTCTCCCGTGAAGGCGTAACACAACTCATGTGGGGCATGTGGTCAGCATGCCTGTCAAGGATGGCCCCTAGGACGGCAGTTGCTACCACTGTGTGATTTCTAGGTTTATATTACCGTGAATTTGAGCTTCGAAACCAGCAGCAGCATACTTGGCATTTCTATAAAATGTACTGGAGCTCACTCCCATAATCTTCATCCAGGCGAAGGGGCAAACATCTATGCCCTCCAAAGTCACCACACTCCTCCCCATTGAATTCTTGTGAATTAGTCTATGCACGTCGAGTTTTATGTGGTTACGGAACTGCACTGTGGTCTTGTCGTGCATACGCAACCGTAGAGTAGAGATTTTATCTCTGGGATAGTGTTGGATGCACAACTGAGCGCTGGACGTGTTTGCCGCTACAGAGTTGATTGATGGCTGGGTCATCAGAAACTCAGCGTGACGTGATATAGGTGGGGGGGTATTCCTAGAGGAGTTATCATACGATCGGGTACGATCTCCCAGGGATCGGTTACGCTCCGCAAGCCAACGGTTATACACATCACGTTGACTATGGTGCTCTAGGCTAACTCCATCCAGATAGAGGTGGCTGATAGGCCACGTTTTGAAGGAGTACCTCCAATCAGCCTCTGACTCTTCTTTGACCAAAGAACGTGATACCTGGACGACGACAACGGAATCACCAAGGGGACCAACCGTGTCAGATACCAAGCTGGACAGTGGGTTCCGGATCAAACCCTCTGCTAACGGGATATTGTCGTCACTATATATTGTTACAGTCTTGTTCTGCCATTGTCTTGAGGGTACAACCACGAAGTCTGGAAGGTCTGGGTTTACGGGCACTTCAACGGGTACCTCGTCATCTGAGGAGTAACCCATTGTACCTGGAATGCAACAGACCCAATTTTGTGAGAACATATTATACTCCTTGAAGATAATTCATCTGCAAGTCAGAGACCATAACCCAGGCGCAGTTTAGCTCGACTCGAGCTAAACTGTGCCTGACCTATGGGCAGCAGCTGTTTAGCTCGAGTCGAGCTAAACTGCTACTGCCCTTTGGATGCAGCAGTTTAGCTCGACTTGAGCTAAAGTGCTGTTGCCCTTAGTCCAGGAACAGTTTAGCTCAAGTTGAGCTAAACTGCTCCTGCCCTGTGGATGCAGCACTTTAGCTCGAGTCGAGCTAAACTGCAGTCCGCAAAAACCGGCGTTTTACTAGGTGCTTACATCGTCGGAATTCAGAGTCCAGAGTCAGAGTACGCTGACCGTTTCCGCTCTCAAACGTTTCTTAGTAGTAAAGAGAGACAGTGCTAATACACCAAGAATTGCAATAATCGCAAGCATACAACAACCAAAAATCAATGATGTGTGCTGATGATCGGAGAAAACTAAAGAGAAGACGTACAAGAGAAACAGCGCTATACAGCTTGTGCCCAGAAAGCAACGACCTCCAAGTGAGTGCCGAGAGCTCCTACACGCGAGAGAAGCAAGTGAGTAGAGAAAAGACTTTGAGTGGGGACGACTCCAGAGGTCATTCTCTAACGTGTGACCATTTTCATGCCGCTTGAGTTTTGAAAATAGGCGGGAATCATGGATGACCATTCGTCCCTCCACATTTGGGGGTGTGAGAAAGCGCGGGAATTACCACTTTTCATACTTCTCGGCCCTTTAGATAGATGCAGATGCGAAATATTTGGTACATTAATTGTATCAAATGGGATGGGTTGGAAGTCCCTATAGCGCCAGACAGAATGTTGACTTTTGGCCCCGAACTTTTCATCGTCTATCAGGGTTCAGGGTTTAGGGTATAGGGTTCAGGGTTAAGGGTTTAGGGTCTTAGGTCCAGGGTTAAGGGTTTAAGGTACAGGGTTAAGGCATTTCTAGGGACATTAAATATCTCGTATATGGAATAAAATTAAATCGAAAATTGTTTGAACCTATTTGAATTTTGTGAGTAAGGTTCATACAGGGAAGTACATCGTTGCAAATGTTCATGTCTCCATGTACTAGAGTATGTATTTTTGCTCAATTTCATTATTATATATGATGTTGTTAACCGGAGATTCATTCATCTCCCCCTCCCTTAGTCCTTAGCAGTTTTTCATAGTTCTCCATCCCTGGCTTCGACAGTCATCCAGTCGGCTGGATGAACTCTGTCACAGCCGACTTGGATGAACTCTATCGTAGCCAACTGGATGATTTCTGCTGGACTCTTAAGGCAGGTTTTAGGGTTTCTGAGATCATTCCTCACTAGTGCACTCAGAGTTAGGAGAGATTGAGGAAACTTTATGAGCTACTGTACCATGATTTAGGGGCAGATTTGACCCTCTTTATACAGTTTTGACTCACTTCTCCACTTCTTTTTAGTGTTTCTAGCATTGTATGAGTGTTTCAGCACCATTGCTAGTTGGGTTTGTGTAGGGTTTTGATGGGTTGTGAAGGTTAGGGTTTTATGGGAAATCCTCCCTTTACCATTGGCGACCATGCTCTAGTTCGTTCCATGTGAATCTCCTGCTGTTTGGGGGCTGTCCACACACGAGAAGGGTTAGAAAGTACACTCATTAGGGCTGCAGGGGTGCAGTAGGAGCTGTTTCGACCTACTAGTCGTGCTGATTGTTGTTAACTCTCAGTTCACAGGCTGCACAGTTTTGATTGGGTGTTGGGAGTCACTGCAAGTGTCTGCATTGGGGGCAGGCTGCATCCTCAGCACTGGCAGAGTCTTTGGTGTTTCACTCGACATCACTGGGGCAGCAGACAGAGGACAACGGTACTCAGGTGTTTCCAAGGCGGAGGCACTGGTGCAGTTACAAAGGCAGACCAGCACACGTTCAGAGAAGCAGTGACAGCAGAGCGGATCTGTTGCAGACTGGAGGGCGTAGGTGCTGCGACGTTTTTTTTTTGAGGCAGAATTTTCATCACCCACCACAGTGAACTGAGGGCAGTTCACAGATCGAAAAAGGGGATACAGGCAAATCTGCAACCTCATCACGGAAGAGGAGGTGAAGGTAAGTCACTGTAACCCAAGTATTTTGGATTCAAAATTACAGATCCAGAAAAACTGCTGTTAAAGAATTTGAATTTTGAATTTGAATATATCGATTGGCACCTCAGTCAGCCTTGGGGATCTCAAAGTTGGGACCTGGACAGACTGTAGGATAGTGTGGAGTACTTGAGTCTACAATTGAATTGTGTTTTCGGTAAAACTGTAGGGGACAGTTAACCACAAGATTAAAAATCTGTAGGAGTTAATACACTGCGAGATAGGGGATAGCAAACAGCTGGGAAATATACCTCAGAAAATGCTCAGTAAAAATTTTCATTAAGGAAAAAGATGGTACTACTAACCGGGCCACACAGCTAGGGGGCTGCGGTCTGTGAGTGTTGTATTGACAGGAAGACTCAGGACAGTGAACAGTCGACTGACTGTGAAGGGAGAAGTGAAATCAGCCAACAGCAGAGGCAAGAAGCACCATACAGGCAGCAGAACAACTCAACAGTCAACAACCAACATCCATGGAGGAGGGGGACCAAAATGACCTGCGAGCAGAAAGGCAGGCCAGAGAACGATTCAGACGCTACATGCAACGGGATGAACGGGCGACAGAGCCAACTTTAGCGGAACCACATGGCCGACTTAGCTCGCAGGGCAGTGCGGCTAAGCAGGTAGGAGAGCTCATTGACATGGAGGTGGAAAATGACCTGTCATCATCAGATGGGAGAACCAGAGAGAGCAGATTTGAAGGGGAGACGCAGTTCGAAAAAGGGGATAGGCTGAGCCGCCAGCCTGACCCAACTAGCACACCCTGGAAGTATCAAGATATGAAGAGGACATCATCATTCAGGAGGGATTTTTCCACTGCTGCAGATGATTACAACACCTTCAGAGAAGAACGCAGACAAACGCAGGAGGTCTTCGCAGAACCAACCCAGTGGCCCAGTACAGTCACTGGCAGAGCCGACGTGGGCATAGAGCCAACTCGGGGGCGCAGCCGACCAGTCTCTCCTGTACATCTGCCACAAATTCCAGAAACTTTACCTGCTGCTTTTCAGAGTTTGAAGCAGAAGCTGGAAGAGACCAAGAGTCGATCAGTCCAGGAACAGGGATTGGCAAATCCCACAGAAGGTGGACCCAGCAGGAATGTCCATTTTTTGGACGAATTCAGACTCCGGGCTGAGTGGGAGCAAGAAGAGGAGGACAAGCGGGCTGTGGAAGCATTCAAAGCAGACTTACAAGCTAGAAGAGAGAGGGCCAAACAGTATTCTACGACCCACACTCACAGCAGGCCTGATCCAAGTAAATACCTCCAGCAATTGGAAGCTTTACAGCAGGCGGCACCCTCGGGCGAGGCGTCGTTACATCACTGGCATACTGAGCCACAGTGGCCGCCAGAACCGTCTCAGGCTGCATGGGAGCTTGAGTTCAACCGACGGGTTCAGGAGACAGCTCAGAGGTTGGCCACCCAGCAGTTAGCGGCACAGCAAAGAGAGCAACAAAGGGTGGAAAGGGAAAGGCAAGAGCTAGCACAGCTGCACGATCTATGGGAGGACCAGAGACGGGAGCGCGAACAGGAACAGACTGAGGAGATCCCAGTCAGGACTCCCTACTTCACCGACCCAACTCCGGAGGTGCTAGGGGATAGAAAGATACCTGGACCCCTTCCAACTGCAGCTCCCTCGGTAGCCCATCGACCGCTTGCTTATGTGGATCACCTTACAGGTGATACCTATCACTCTGCCCAGCCGACTCAGCCCACAGACATTCCTGTCAGAATAGCAGAGCCCACTTTTGGGGAATCCGTCCCTGAAGTGATTTATGGGGGGAGGCCTACAGTTCACACTTCATCCTCTGCCCGAGTAGGCTACAGCCCAGCTGCTGACCCCGGAGGCCCTCACAGTGCTGCACCTACTCCACACCCTCCGAGGCATCCCACAGTGACATCAGTAGTGCGACCTCCTGCTGTACCCACAGCCCGCACCACCGATTTCACCTCTGCGCCTCCTCGACCCCCTGTCAGTACTCAACGGAAGCAGTTGCCGTACAGAGCCTACAAAGAAGGTAGTGATCGAGATGCCCATCTCCGCTACTTTGATAAATGTGCCTGGTTCAATGGGGAAACTGATGAACAAGTGATTATCACACTGTTCGGGACGACTCTTGTGGATAAAGCCCAGAGATGGTTTGATGATTGGCTAGATCACCATCTTTACTGCACGTGGGAAGAGGCTAAGGAAGCTTTCAAACTGCGATATCAAGAGCAAGATTCAGATGAGCAGGTCTACATGACTCTCAGAACCTTCAAACAGGGTGAGGGAGAGAAGGTACAAGACTACTACGAACGTTTTATGAAGTTGATCAAGTGCCTGCAGACAGAAGTGGGAGAAGGGTTCAAGCTTACATATTTCAGGGCAGGTCTGCTTGATTACTTGAAGGTGACTACCAGTGGGTCTACAGCAAACACCCTTACCGAACTGAAGGAGCTGGCTAGGCGTTGTGAGACTAATTGTACTGATGCTTCGGGGAAGAAGTTATACTTTCAGGCCAAGAGGACAGAGCCGACTAATAGTCGGGCTAGTACTGCAAATGCCCAGACAGATCAGGTGGAGACAGTCAACCGCAGGTTTTGCACGGTATGCAAGAAATTTGGGCATGAAGACAAATACTGCTTCGTGAACCCAGATAACCCAAACAACAGGCTACCCAGGGCGGAGGGGAAGCCGACTGTAGGAGTTCACGAAGTATCCGCTACACAACAGACCAGTGGCTCAGGAAGACAGTTCAACAGCCGACCTGGAGGATATCAAAACAGCGGAGCTGGCAGGATTGATGGGTGCTTCTTGTGTTTAGGCACTGACCATCAGATGCGTAATTGTCATTTACGTTTAAAGTTTCAGCAAATGTTGGCTGCTGAAAAGCTCGGAACTAACTCTGTTGGTGTCAACAGTGTGGAGTTGCAGGAGTTGGATAATCCTGAAGTGGCCACTATACTAACCAGGGCGGCTAGGGTGCGAGCCGGACTTCCACTCGAAGATAAGGAACTGAAAGAACCAGAACCACGCCTGCCCAAGACTCAGGCAGACTGGGAGAAGGAGGAACGGCTCCGAAAGGAATTCATTGCTTTATTTGAGGAGATTAATCGGGAGAATGAGTTGGCACAGCAAAAGGAAGAGGAGCTTCAAAAAGCAAACGTGGACAACTCTACATCCACAGTTACATACGGACCAGTACTAGATAGTGACTGGGCAGGGTTTCCTGATGCGGATTGCTTACAGGAGACACCCAAGCTGGTGCCGACTGAGGCTTCGACAGAGCCGACTACTCCTCAGACTTCAAGAGCCGTTAAGACTGTGAGCAGACAGATTTTACAGACACCTATTACTGTGTCTTTGGGGGAACTGCTCGAAGTGGCCCCCAACCTTACTGAGTATGTCAGAGCGAAAGTATTTCCCAATACTCAGCGACAACATAGACTGTCATTTGAGCCGGTTCAGCATCAGCAGGTTTCAACAAAGGCACAGCCGACAACGACACCAGTGGATATCCAGAATCCCCAGGGATCATCGGTACACCCTAACCTGGTTGTTGGTGCAGTAGATATTGATCGAGGCCTTCCGGTTATTTCTGTGCAGGTGGGGCAGTTAACATTGGACAACGTACTCCTGGATGGAGGGTCTGGTGTCAACCTAATTACTGAGGAGGAGCAAATTCGGTTGGGGTTGAAGGAGCCGTCACCAGCACCTTATCGATTGCGTATGGCTGATCAGGCCGTGGTGGAGCCAGTGGGGTTGATAAGGAATGTTCGGATTCATATCCATGGTATTCCGTACAATATCAGTCTGACCGTTATCAGGAACAAGGAGGTCAACGAAGCCTACAGCATGCTACTGGGCCGTCCTTGGCTCATAGATGCAAAGGTAACGCATGATTGGGGAAACAAACTGGTTACTATCCGAGGTAACGGTACAGTCAAGACTATCTCTATCAACCAACGAAAGGGCCCTCTGCCCAAGCTGCCAGAAGTACTTGTGTGCTACAATTTAGCTGAAGGGCTGACAGACGAGGAGGAGGATCGTTTCTTGAGAACAGAGGAGGATCTATTCGCAGTGGGGACTATTACACTACCGGAGGGTTTGAGTCTTCCACTTAACAACGGGATCAACCGACCCCCAGCCGACCTTCGCAAAGCCGACTGTACCGCAGCCGACATAAGAGCCGACTTGGGCACCGCCGACTCAGCGAAGGTACCTACACCAGTTCCGGATTCTGCCACTTACCCAGAACATTTTTATACCTTCACGGAGGGGGAAATGCCGGTGGATGAAACATCTGTAAGAGACAAGCTAGGGGATATGAAGGTGGCAGCATGGAACCTGACTGAAGAGGAGCAGTTACGCAAGATCAATGTTGGCACTGAGGAGTCTCCCAAGATCTTGAAGATTGGAGCTCAATTGGAGCCAACTATGGCCAAGGCCGCTGAGGACCTGTTGAGGGAGTATACAGATGTGTTCGCCTGGACATACAAGGATTTGAAGGGCATACCTCCATCGGTAGCTCAGCATCGGATTGTGCTGGAGAAAGACGTTCCGCCTATCTATCAGGCCCGTTACAGGATGAACCCGAACTATGCCAGCATTGTCAAACAGGATATTGAGAAATTGTTGGCGGCAGGGTTCATCATACCAGTCGAGGAAGCAACCTGGCTCTCACCCATTGTTGTTGTTCCTAAAAAAAATGGTCAATTAAGGATTTGTATTGACTATAGAAAATTAAATGCTGCTACTAAAAAGGACCCTTACCCTCTTCCATTTACTGAAGAGGTGTTAGATACTGTGGCAATTTATGAAATGTACTCCTTCCTGGATGGTCGGTCTGGTTACTATCAGATTTCGATTGCTCCTGAGGATAGGCATAAGACTGCCTTCATCACGGAATGGGGCGCTTTTGTCTGGGTGGTCATGCCTTTCGGCCTGACTAATGCACCGCCGACTTATCAGAGGGCTGTGAACAAAGCGTTCAAGGAGTACTTGGGGCGATTCATGAAGCTGTTCCTCGATGACTTCACAGTGTACAGCGACCTAGCCGACCATTTACAGAAACTGCGCCTATGCTTCGAGAAGTGCAGGCAGTATGGCATCAGTTTAAATCCAGAAAAGTGTGCATTTCTGGTCACCTCTGGCATTATACTAGGCCATGTGGTGTCCAAGGTAGGCAAGATGCCAGATCCTAAGAAGATTGAAGTTATCCAGGAGATGCCCCGACCACAGCACGGAGCCGACGTACAGGTTTTCAATGGATTTGCACAGTTCAACAGAATTTATATTAAATTCTATGCTCATATTATGGAACCCATAACAAAACTGATGCAAAAATCCGAAGAGTTTGTGTGAATGGACAAGTGTGAAGCTGCGTGATTGGAGATCAAGGACAGATACACCAAGGCACCAATCCTGGTTGCCCCACGCTGGGATTTGGAGTTTCATGTCCACACAGATGCTTCTGACATAGCCGTCGGGGCTATGCTGGCTCAGAACCAGACAGGGAAGTGTGACCAGCCGATCTCCTATGCTTCTTGGTTGCTTAATTCCGCTGAAAAGAATTATACCACCACAGAAAAGGAAGCCCTGGCTATGGTTTATGCTCTTACAAAATATCGTCATTATCTTTTGGGGAACAAGGTGGTTTTTTATGTGGATCATATGGCTCTACTGTACTTAGTTAACAAGCCTCAAGTGTCGGGGCGGATTGCCCGATGGCTTTTGCTATTTCAGGAGTATGATTTCACAGTGGTGTACAAGCCCGGCAGGACGCATGGCGCAGCCGACTTACTTAGCCGACTTCCTAACGGTGAGCCGCCTACTGGAGTCCCCGACCAGCTTCCTGAGGCTAGGTTATTCTACGTATCCCCTGAGTGGTTGCAAGACATCCGGGATTACTTGCGTACCGGAGAGCCGTCTGCCACAATGTCTAAGGATGAGAAGCGGAAGTTACTGTTACGGGCCCTTCCTTATACCTTACTGGATGGAGTGTTACATAAGAAGGGGCAGGATTTGGTACTACGACGGGTCTTGGACCCTGTCCAAGCCGATACAGTTATGAGGGAGATGCATGATGGCTGCGCAGGTGGCCACTTCTCTCAGGATATCACCTCCAGAAAGATTCTGGATGCTGGATACTGGTGGCCAACTCTCCATAAGGATGTTTCAGAGTACTGCAGGCCCTGTGACAAGTGCCAACGGGTCGGAGGATTGGCCAATACAGGACTAGCCCAGTTAGTCACCAGCCTACCTGCAGAGCCGTTCATGAAGTGGGGCTTGGATTTTGTGGGGCCCATCAAGCCAGCAGCAGCCAGGACAGGTAACAGGTACATTCTAGTCGCAACCGACTATGCGACAAAGTGGGTGGAGGCTAAGGCACTCCGAACGAATACGGCGGCTGTCACTGCTAAGTTCCTGTATGAGAATATTTTGACCCGCTATGGCTGTCCTCTAACTCTAGTCAGTGACCAAGGCACTCACTTCATCAACGAAGCCATCGAATACCTGGTACAGCATTTCCTCCTGCAACATCGGACATCCACAACTTACTATCCACAGGGCAATGGACAAGCAGAATCGACCAACAAGGTTCTAGGTCGGATACTCACCAAACTTGTCAGTGACAACAAGACTGACTGGGATGAGCATCTACCGACTGCCTTATTCTCTTACAGGACCGCCTTTAAGGTTAGCACTGGGTATACCCCTTTTCAGCTGGTCTACGGGCTTCATCCACTTATGCCTACGGAGTATACTGTCCCTACCCGCAGAACCGACGGCGAGATTGATTTTACTCAAACTCGAGTCTTACAAGCCCGCACAGCCGACCTTGAGCAGCTCGACAGCCACCGATTGGCTGCACAAGCAGAGTCAGGAAGTCGGCAGTGGGGTAGATCCCTGTGGAGCCAACAGCATTACCGGCAGAAAGATTTTCAAGTGGGGGATGATGTCTTATGGTATCCCAAGGGTGAAAAAGAGCACGCTGGAAAGTTTAAGAGTAGGTGGTTTGGGCCTTATCGGGTTCAGTACCGACTTCCCAATAATACCGCTTTATTGGTGACCGAGGAGCATTTTGAGCCCAACCCAATTATCGTGAACATCAACAAGCTCAAACCCTATCGCTTTTATTCGGAGGATCAGCTAGTCACTGTGGGTCCTAAGCAGCTGCCACGTGGCTCTGCCACAAACCCTATTAAGCAGCCGGAGACAGTACTGAGCTCAGCAGGCACGCATTCAAGTGACTGGTCCGAGGGCGCCCATGACTCTAGTTTTCAACCTATGCTACCTCCAACCATGGCCGAGTTCGCGCCCCCTCCCACCACTCCTCTTGGCCCGATTCGAGACGAAGCAGAAGTAGAGTTGAGCATTGATGAACCCGCATTCGCCTCCACACTCACCTCGACAGTAGGCTGTTTTTCTGTACAGCCCTTCTTTGATCACTCGGGCATCCCTTCTACCCCCCCCCCTCCACACCTCACTCCTTCTCTCTCTCCTCACCCCTCTCACGGCAAGTCGTCCACCGGCCACCTCGCACTCCCGGCCTCAGCTCCTTCTTTTTCACTGCCGCCATCGCCACCCCCTTCTTCCTCATCCGCACCCCCTTCGCCCTTATACTTCCCTGGTTCACTTTCCCCCCGACCCCCTTCTTCTATCCCAGTTCCTCCTGTGTACCTTGCCCGTGTTCTGCGGCCACTATCTGCTGCATCCCCTTCTCCTTCTAGGGTTTCAGAATATCTGTCGCTGCCATCTAGCGGCGCCACCGCCACTGCGCCTTGTCCCTTGCTGTCGGCTGACCTTGGGAGAGCTCCGCAAGCCCGCCCTGTTTCGCGCACGGAGTCTCCTCCTCCGACTGCACCACCGAGCTCTTCGACTGCCTTCTCATTTCCTTCAGCGTCTGACAGTGGTCTTCGCTGTCGACTCCTTTCAGATTCTTTACCGACTGCAGAGTCCGTGTGTCTTTGTCCTTCTTCATTTTGTAGCATTTTCCCGTGGACGCCTCCTCTTGAGCACCTCCTAGTTAGGGTTCCAGTAGGTTTTCAAGGTCAGTTGAGTCAGGTCCTACCTTCAGTCAAATTGGAGCGTCCTCCAAGTCCTTGCCGAGACCCACCAACTCTTTTCCCCCCACCTTCCTGTCCTTTCGTCCATTTTGCGTCTGCCTCTACTCTCCCAAACCCTAAATTTTGGTCGCCGTCGGCAGTGTCAGCACCTCCTGTCTCTATCCCTTTGCCCCCCCCAGTCTGTTCTTCACGTCCTTTGTGCACCACCAATCGTTTTCAGCAACCTGACCTTTCTGACTATACATCTGAGGATAGTAGTAGCTCGGATCCACTCGAGTTTCCCTTACACTGTTCTCAGGGTCCTGTTAGAACTGTTGACAGGTTTGCCTTTACATTCACCCGCACCGACCCTGCTCACCACCAACCCATACGCAGCGGGAGGCGACGCCGTCGCGGGCATTTTGCCACATTGGAACGTTACTTTTCCCGGGGAGCGCTCCATCCAGACCCCAGCCAGGAATCGATGGAGCTTGGTGGACCGAGCCAACCCCCGCCCGAGATCACAGTGGCTGCCGCCACCGACAGCAATCGACCACCTGCCCCGGAGATCAACCTCTCCATTGCGGCCGAGTCAGCGCCCTCTCTCTCTGAGCCTGCCCAACCTACCGGAGCCGTCACGCCATCATCGGAGACCTAGCGTCGAGGGGTTAAGCGGAAACTCACCCTAATGGATGGTCGTCTACCTAAGCGCCTCCGAATTCCGCGGAAGCTTCAGCGTCGGTGGAAGGTGAAATTCGAACCTTTCAAGAACTGGACACAGTGGACAGGGATGGCGGATGAGGACTGGGCTTCTCAGATCAGCCTTGAAGTTTTTTACAACTTCAGCTGGCCCGAACCCCGCACCGAGCCCTTGCTCGACTTTGTGGAGGGCTTCGAATACGTACACCCACCGGCCGGCAAGCGTCGACCCGCGGCAGAGCTTGGGAGGCCGATCAGGTCTATGGTACGGGGCAAGCTTGTAGAAATTACTGCCTTCGTCATTCGAGCCGCACTTGGGTTTGAGGCAGGGATAGACCTAGCAGGCTGGAAACCTGTCCATGGTTACCACCATCGATACTCCAGGTATGGACTCACTGCCGCCGACCATAAACATGATGGGAATCGGGTTACTGCTTTGCACCCTGCATATCAGGTTCGGGTTCAGGCACTTGGGGACGCCATCGGCTTCAAGCAACGTCATATTTTCGTCACCAACGATATGTTGGAGCATATGTTCGCGGCAGAGGAGGCTCAGGCCCGAGATAAGTCCTTTGATTGGTCACACTTCGTGCTGACCAATCTCCGCCGCCACCTTATCTACATTCACACCCAAGCTCCAGGAGTGAGACGGCTGCGAGAGGCACCTGTGATGGATGCCATTCTGTCAACCTGGTTTCCCGAGCGCGAAGACGTCACTGCCCCTCTTCTTGTATCTTCGAGTGTTGATACTCGTGACGGCAGCCATGAGGGGGCTCCAGTCAGCGACCCTCACCCTCTCCATCAAGTCGGCTCCACCCTGCGTGATAGGACCAGCGGAGCCGACCTACCAGCAACAGTGAGCGCTTCTGTGGACCCGGCGCTGGCCAATACCCTCACATCCAAATCTATGGAGGGATCTTCCGACGTCGGTCGTCCAACCCGGCGCCTTACTCGCCAAACCCTTCACAGCCGCCCTGCTGCCACCATCCCGCCACCGACTACCACACCCCAGGGCGTACCACCGGCTTCCACTGAGTCTCCGCCTTGTAGGTATCCTTTACGTTCCCGAACGCCCGTGGCTGTCGCAGCTACAGTTTCGTCCGATTCCGAGCCACTTATAGTTGGACGAACTACAGCACTTCCGCGTACCCCCCTCACGAGAGTGTGCAGCTCCTTTAGCGAGTCCCTGGCTGCGGATCCGCTTCCTCCATCATCACCACCGGCTTCGCTTCATCCTGACCCGATTCTGACTACGCCGATGGAGATTTCGAGGGCAGTTCACTCAATTCCGGAGGTTCACAGTACGAGTGGGGCAATCATACCATGGCGTCCATTCTTGGTTTTTGGTCGCCCTTTTCCCCCTATCTCCAGGTCTACAGGATTTCCAGACCCCGCACCAGGCCCGACACCATCCCAACACCCCAGCCCGTCCCCGACTGTTCCAACGGCACCCACTGCCCACACTACAGCAGGCCCCTCACATCCGAGCCGACCCCTACACACACACCCCGGGCATTCTTCTGGCGGCAACGTTGATTATACTCCTGGGAGCCTCCCCACCGACGCCACCTCTCATTCTGATTTTCAGCTCCTGCTGAATAACTTGAACGCCATGGCAACTGTCCTTGTAAGGACACGTGCAGCAGCTAGCCAGCTTGAGGCTACTCGGCTCTCCCGTGATGGCCGCATCACTGAGCTCGAATCTGACCTCACTGAGCTCACAGGGACGATTAGCGACCTTACAAATCGGTTGCAAACCTCCGAAGCTCCTAGAAAAGCTCTACTCCTCGACAACTCCAAGCTCCAGGAATCCATCGCCACCCTCCAGGATCAGCTCGTCGCTCCCGCTGTTCTACACAGCCGACCTGAGCCATCCCTTCGGCGTCTCGAGTTAGAGCAGCACCTCGGCCACCGGTTACAGCAAGCCGACCTCCTTGTGTTGGAGAATCAGAAGCTAACGTTACAGCTAGCCACTCTAACCCTCCCTCCCCGTGAATTGAGTCGTGCAGTCCGAGACTATGCTGCATCCAAGCAACACGACCTGGACGCCGCCCTCACAGCCCACCGAGAGGACTTCGCCCGGCAACAGAGGTGGCTTCGTCGTTTTGAAGAACGAGACCCCACCTTCGAGCCCTGGCTGGAGGACGATGAGCCCACTTGCGCCGAGCCGACTTCGTCACCACCCGTCACTAGCTAAGGCATCGGCTGCGAATTTTTTTTAGTGGGAATTTTTTGTCTAGTTTTCCCAATTTATTTTTTAACCTTTTTATTTTTTTTTCTTTTGCCGAGGCCAACGTGTCCTCTTATCACCTTAGTTCCGTCTGTTCCCCCAGTTCTGAGGGCAGAACTACCGGAAAAAGGGGATAATGTTAACCGGAGATTCATTCATCTCCCCCTCCCTTAGTCCTTAGCAGTTTTTCATAGTTCTCCATCCCTGGCTTCGACAGTCATCCAGTCGGCTGGATGAACTCTGTCACAGCCGACTTGGATGAACTCTATCGTAGCCAACTGGATGATTTCTGCTGGACTCTTAAGGCAGGTTTTAGGGTTTCTGAGATCATTCTTCACTAGTGCACTTAGAGTTAGGAGAGATTGAGGAGACTTTATGAGCTACTGTACCATGATTTTGGGGCAGATTTGACCCTCTTTATACAGTTTTGACTCACTTTTCCACTTCTTTTGAGTGTTTCGAGCATTGTATGAGTGTTTCAGCACCATTGCTAGTTGGATTTGTGTAGGGTTTTGATGGGTTGTGAAGGTTAGGGTTTTATGGGAAATCCTCCCTTTACCAGATGTATGAAATCCAATCATTATATGTGAGTTCATGAATAGTTCTTAATAGACCCAGGTAGATATATTTTTAAATCTAGAATTATTTCTTTATTCTAAATATTTAGTCAGATATAATTATCATGTATATATATTCATGTATGTTTATTTATGTCTCTATTTATTTCATAATGTGTTCTTTACGCCGTGAATGGTGTAGATTTGTTTTTTCGTTTATGAAATTCTATATCTTATCATTATATTCTTAAGATACATGTTAGTATCATAATATCTATAATATAATAATATAGTATAGTATACTAAGGTACTAATATATTCATTTAAAATTTTATATTCAATTAAGAATAGTACGAGAATAATAAACCATATTTAAGTATATACAAATCTTAAAATGATATACAAGTATTTTCAAGTATATATACGAAATATATTATTAAAAATAATAGTATAAAATTATAGAATTCAATTCATTTATTATGGCAAACTATATACATTTTTTAGAGGATTGAATTTTTTATATTTAATCATGAGAAGCAAATATTTAAACCATGGTATGCCTTGTATGATTGGCATGGAATTTACATAAACCCTAATCAATTCATTAACGTCCTACCTTGACTAATATTCGTACAATTTTATTACATTCTAATAAGAAAGTGGAATGTTTGGTACATTCATATAATTTAAAAAAACAAAATTCATAATTCATGGATTCAAATGAAACGTATTAAATCAATGATCATAAGTATAATTGTAGTATTAATATATGATATCAAGAAAGGCTCTAGATGCTTGTGCAAGCATACAATCCCATTAATCAATTCTTTAATAATAAATTAAAATGTCACATTTAAGTAAATCCGGACTTTCAAAACTCCACATCGGTCAAAGTCTTGTTACCGAGTCTGGTCAAAGTCCCCTTCGTAACTCTGGAACATTGAGCTTCCTGCCCCTGCCCCTTCATAAGCATAAGTTCCTTTGCGCGACGAAACAGTTGTTCCATTCTTAGTCTCCCTTCTATTTCATCTACTTGTAGTTCATTTGCTGTGATGAGGAGGGCGGGCGGTGGTTTTAGGGTGTCAAGTTACGCGCTAGACGAGTGGGAGCCAGTTGTTTTGCCACAAGGAGTGGAGGAGCTTCGTCCGTGGTATATGGCGGTGGAACGCGCCCGTGGTCGCGGCGTAGCCATTCCCGATTGGAACCGCATTGCACGCCTAATGCAGCCTGGTGTAGAGTGGGATTGGACTCTTGCACATACTCTAGAGCAAATGGAGATTATGAACGCTTCCGACATCAAGTTTCCCCTCACCTCCGGGGAGGTCTTCTCTACGGCTGATTCAAATGAGGAGGAGAGCGGGGATTTGGGGAGCCCATCACATCAGTGACGAGGTGAAATGTTATCTCCTCGTAACCCTTAACCTTGCCCTTAGTTCGATGTTTTCATAGTAATAGATTCCGGTTGTTGTATGTCTTGCGCAGAATTCCATTGCCTGATGCTGAGTTCGTGGTGAGTGTCAAGAGGATGAGTCCTTGCTTTTGACATGCACTTTTCGGTTTAAAACCCTAAACATCATGCCATCTGATACTCTTTTTCTCTTTGCTCCTGAACTTGCAGGCATCTTTGATATACTCCTGCGGTTTAACTTCTTGCTGCTAATCAGCTGAGATATAGGAAGGGGACTTCAGCAAGTAGTTAGCAGGACCGTTATATTATACGATATTTGGCAACCATAGATGTAAAAACATATGACTTTCATCTTTTGGTAACTTTCGCTGATGGTGTTCCCCGTGTGGGTTGTAAACTATTTTTGGAATGGAATGCCTTCAAATTAGGGTAGTTTAAGATAAAAACCAGAGTTTCATTTGATGCTTTCATATTTGTATATTTTGTATTCTAATATTTCCATGCTTTATAATAAATTTAGTAGTAAACTTTGTTTGAATCCATGAATTATGAGTTTTGTTTTTTAAAATTATATGAATGAACCAAACATTCCACTTTCTTATTAGAATGTAATAAAATTGTACAAATATTAGTCAAGGTAGAACGTTAATGAATTGATTAAGATTTTTGTTATTTACATGCCAATCATACAAGACATACCATGGTTTAAATATTCGCTTCTCATGAATAAATATAAAAAACCCTAAACCTTCTAAAAAATATAAATAATTTGCCATAATAAATGAATTGAATTCTATAATTTAATACTATTATTTTTAACAATGTACTTCGTCTATATACTTGAATGTACTAGTATATCATTTTAAGATTTGTATATACTTGAATATAGATTATTATTCTCGTATTATAATCATTAATTAAATATAAAATTGTAAATGAATATATTAGTACCCTAGTATACTATACTATATTATTATATTATAAATAAATTATGATACTAACATGTACTTTAAGAATATGATGATTACATTTAGGTAAATATGTTTCCAATTAGAGTATATGAGATTCATTTTCATTGCTAATAGTGTATTCATATTTGATGCTTTAGTCAAATAATTACAAATTATTATTACAAAATTAGAAGAAGTATTTGTTTATGTAGAACGTTATTGAATTGACTAAAATTTAGTTAATTTCATGCCAATCATACGAGGCATACTATGTGAAAAAAATTGTCTTTTGTTAAATAAAAAAGTACATTTTCATCCTTTACAATTCTTCATAATTTGGCCACTTCGAAGGTCAAAATTGTGTATTTTTTCAAAACATTCAAAACTGCGTGCAATTTCATTTTAATAGAATTTTAATTCATAAACCCTATTTGTATATTTTGTATTATAATATTTCCATGTTTTACTGTAAATTTAGTAATGAAGAGGCTCAAAAATAATAAAAACAATAAAAAACATACTTCTCTATCTTTCATTCATAGATATTCAAAAATCAAAATCTAATGTAGATTTATAAATTTATATGAATGCAAATATAATCAAAATGCAATACCATCTTCACATAATGCAAGCATGTTTTGAAGCATTGTAATAAATTACCAATACTTTTCATCAGAATAAAAAAGAAAAGGAGTTCCCTATCCTGTTTAGTTTTCATTGGAACTCACATTGGGTTCGCAACCTCAACCCCATTCACAGTACACATTAAGGGACATGGTTCTCCAATCCCATGTGAGTTATTGGAGCCATCATGGTGAATTCTTCTTAAGGTAAGAAAGAGCAAGTTTACCAAACCATATGGGGTTAACAATATGGAGAGTGAACCGCACTATCTATCTTTAAAGTAACTTCCTTAAAAAAAGTAATTTTCACTTTCTCACTACCCAAATCAGGTTAATACAAATAAAATAAAAAAAGGGACAATAATATTTAACTCGCAATTCTTACAAATATTGATATTACCATTCAATGATTTTGATATAACTAAAATTATTATTCCAAAATGAAAATTAAATTTTTAAATTGCAGTATCTATGTACATGCTTGTATATGAATTCTAAATTATCAAAATCTTCAAAATTGCATGGAATTTATTTGGAATAGAATTCTAATTCATAATTATACTAACATGTATTTTAAGAATAATATGATGATAACATTTACGTAAATATGTTCCCAATTAGAGTATAGTAAATTAATTTTCATTGCTAATAGTGTATTCATATTTGATGCTTTCATAATATAATTACAAACTATTATTTAAACTCTAATCTTGAGTAATTAAAACTAAATTTGTCTTTGAACAAATTTTAACTTCGTATATCTTAAAGGATTATGATGTTAATTAAATTTGTAGACGTCTCATATTCAATTAATATTAGTATAGTTAAAATATACGCATGAACCAAATATTCTACTTCCTTGTTATGAAGTAATAAATTTGTGCACGTATTTGCTTCTTATGAATATTTAAAAAAAGTAGAATATTTGCTACTCATGAATATTTTTAGTTTTGTACAAATTAAGTTTCTCTAATAAGAAGCTAATTCGTACAAAAATATTAGATTCTCATGAATATATTATTAAAGTAGTATATTTGCACCTTATTAGATAGTAATGAATATTTACGAAATTTTAAACATTTGCTTCTCTTGAATAAATATAAAAACTTCAATTCTCTAAGAATTGTTAATAATTTGCCTACTTAGATTTTGTGCTTGCTCAAGTGTCTATACCATTACACAATATCATATATTAATACTACAACAATGATGTCCTTTGATGTAGGACAATTCATTTGAATCCATAAAATGAGGATTTTATTTTTGGAATATATATAAAAGAGTAAGAAAATTAAGTTCCGTTTATATATTTGAAAAAAGCTAAAAAATATTGGTTGAACCAAATTTAAAATAACAAGGTAGAAAAAAGTAAAAAAAAATTTAACCTGCGGGGACGGGGCATTGAACCCCGCGGTGACGGGGCCACGCGATATGGCGGCGCGGTCACGGGTCCGTGCGAGGGGGAGGAACTGATCCCCACCGCGACTTCGTCCACGGAGGTGTTTCACTGTTTTCTCCTTTTCTCTGTGTGTGTCTGTGTCTGCACTTGTTTCTTGGTGGTGGCGGGAATGAATTCCGTGAGAGACTGTGCAGTACAGTTTGTTTCGCGCGAGTTTTCGGGGCTTTCTCTGGTCCATTTCCTTCCTCCAGAGTGTGTGACTTGTTTGTTTGAAGTAGTGTTGGTCTCTAGGGTTTAGGTTTTAGGGTGATGGTTTGAAATGTTAATGCGCGAAGGGAGTTCAAAGTGTTTTGCGCTTCAGCTTGTGCTTCTTCGAGTTGTTCCACGGATCTCTTTTAGGTTTTCCTGTGCTGGGTTCTTCCTCGGTCTGTAGGATTTAGGTGTATTTCGGTTCTTTCGTTCTTGTGCGAACTTCTTCGGTGCTCTGTGGAGGCGTGCGATTTGGATTGGGGTTTTGGGAGGCGTGGAAAACATTCTTGCGGCGCTAAATTTGAGGTGCGTAATTGATCGCGTTACTGGTTTCCCTTTTCTTTCAGTTCAATTCCATTGAATTTCGCAATTTAGGGTCTTGTCAATTGAGTTTTTTCGTTTTTTTTTTTTTGTTTCAAATATAATTCTTTGGCATGTTCTCGCTAGTTTAGGATTAGCATCCTGTAATTTCCGTATTGAATTCTGAATCGTGTGTGTCTGTTTCTGTTTGTACTCTTTATGTGTTATGTGTGTGTCTGTCTTTGGTAGAATTCTGTCTTGTTTTTATATTCTGTTTGTGTTCGAATTCCGAATTGTGTTCGACTTCTGTGTGTGTCTGTTTGTGTTTGAATTCTGAATTGTGTTCGTCTTCTGTCTGTGTCTGTTGGATTTCAAATTCTGAATTCTGTTCGTTTTCTGTATGTGTGTGTATGTTTGTGATTTAATGTGTGGTTCTCAACAAGCTTGTGTGAGTGCATGTGTGTAGCATAAGATGGTTGCAATAGCATATTCCTTGTATTTTGTATTACATATCAATGTCATTTGCATTGTGTTGTAGTTTCAACATAGGTTTATTTTGATATTTATAGTTACAGTCGCCTTAGTATGTGAGTACTGGGCTTATTGGAAGCACTTTAGTCGATTGTCTTCCGCTTATTCCGGAACGAGTGTGATAGGATGTGAAACCATTGTAACAGTCTCGTATTCGTGTTCTGACCATTCAAAATGCCTTCTTTTCTGCAGGCGGAACACGTTTCAGCAGATTCACAACGGAGGGATTTGAGTAAAAATGGTCGAGAGGTACTAAGTATTTCTGCAAATTGCATAATCAGTCTCTCAAAAATCAAGGACAGTTTAGCTCGAGTCGAGCTAAACTGCTTGCGGAAGACAACTATCGCTGGACAGTTTAGCTTGACTCGAGCTAAACTCACATCCACCATGTATAAAAGAAGATTAAAAAACATAAATTAATTTTATATTATTTCATCAATTGCTACAGTTTAGCTCGACTCGAGCTAAGCTGTAGTCAAAGGCTATTTTGACCACTCACAGTTTAGCTCAAATCGGGCTAAACTGCAGAGTACAAAGTAGCTTTTGGCTACAGTTTATAATCGACTCAAGCTAAACTGCTGAGATTTAGTAGGGAGAACTCAAAGTTGAGCTCGAGTCGAGCTAAACTGTAGGTGTAACTCCCGAAACCTATCCGGAAGATTCACCTACAATTTAGCTCGACTCGAGCTCAACTGAAAGTGCTCCTTTCTGAAGCCCAAGCAGTTTAGCTTGAATCGGGCTAAACTGCAAGGGGCCCATGCTGGAAGCTTTGCATTTTAGCTCGAGTTGAGCTGTATCGCTTGGGCATTCAGCATATGCCCTTTGCAGTTTAGCTCGAGTCGAGCTAAACTGCTGGAATGTCATGTGTTATATTTTGTAGTTAAACCACCATTTAGCTCGAATCGAGCTAAATGGCTTCAAATTTGTCTAATGTTAAACGTCTCCTCCTTGCAATGAGGTGAAAGCAAGGGTACTTGAGGCGCTAGAACATTTTTTCAAGCCTGTTCCTAGCTCTGATTCGGATGACGATGACGGGGATGACTCAACCACATTTGAAGCGTGGACTTTCAAAGACCCCTCAAAGGTCCAAAATTGGACATTGCGATGGGTTGCACACACCCCATATCTTACCTTCGCAACCATTTTTAAGGGTGAAGTCGATGATCCCCACGTCATTGACATGGAAACCAAGGTCACCGAGTTTGACCATAAGGGGAGAGATCAAATAAGGATCCTCTGCTCATCTATGGGGACTAATCCATACCTCTTCTCCATAGTAGTAGACGTAGCAGAGAACCTCTTCGACTCGATTTCCTTAATGGAAAGTCTGTCGAATTCACCCTACAACGAGATAGTGACCACAATGAGGCAAGAAGTTCTGGACAGGAAGTGGACGACCAAAGATGGACGAACTCTCCGAGCGAAATCCCTAGCGTGGAAACTGAGGAATGTTGTCAGCACCCTTACGCTCCGGGCAACGGAGGCAAAGGTTAAGCAGTTACTGGGAAAATCTCATATTGACGTTTCTGGAGTGACAGCAATCGGGAGCCAAATGGGAAGCCAACAGACCGAACGCAGTAGGGGGAGAGTCTGAACTCTGTTCTTGTGGAACTCCCAAAGATGAACAAGGTTGGAGAGGTCCTGGACTTCGATAATGCCAATTGAATTTACCAGGGTTTCTTCGCTATTTGCTAGGAGGAGTTTGTCTTCAAAACGAGTGGGCAACCAAAGAAGATTAGTGTGGACGTGATACGATGCAAGCCCGCACCGGCCCATTGGACTATCCGTGCATATGAGAAGCGGGGCACGGAGGAGATGAAGAATTACTTGATCAACATGCCGGATAGAACACAGAAGCAAACCCTGTGTCTGATGCCAGACACGAAGGCAAGACCTCAACAAGAAGACGATCTAAGGGGCTGTACATTCCACATCATCAACAGGCAACACAGCGTTGCGGCGTCCAAATCTCTTATCGAGGATAACGCCAGTGAGGAGTTGCTGAGGGACTTCAGGAGGTGGGACGCGTACATCGTTTGGACGCATGATTATGATAAGCTGCGGAAGATCCGAGCATTTTACAATCGGGTGAATCATCTGGCACCCTTTAAGCCAACTTGGGCGAGCAATATCCTTGCCGCAAGAACAGTGTGGGTGAAGTATGGTAAGCCGCAACCAAAACATGCTGCCGCTGGTGCAACCGAGTCCAGGACTACAGGTCAAAAAAGAATCCAGTGTCGAAGACGTACGAAGTAAGTTAACTGACTCATTAGCATTAGCGGTTTAGCTCGACTCGAGGTAAACTGCTTGGAGTTTAGCTCGAGTCGAGCTAAATGTTTTCAATCTTCTTTGTTTTCAATGATCTGGTATATCTAACGCACTTTAGCTCGAGTCAAGCTAAAGTGTAATTGCGTGAAAGAATCATCTAAGGTTGTTCCTGTACGTATGCACAACTTTGTGGAAGCAATCAGGGAGCGCTTCGCAATGATCGATGTGGCGAAGCATCAAGCCCTGGTGGCGAAGAAGGGAGGGAACAACACTATCTCTCTCTGACAAACGAGCTGAAGATCATCACATCCAGTGATGAAACCTGGGACCTGTGGAAGGAGGTGATTGCGTCTGCGGTATGTGGTGGACTCATAGATCCCGACACCGAAGAACCTCACAAGAAATTTCATGAGAAGAAGGGGTTCGTCCCAGACAAGGATGGAACGCTTCCGAGGGAGTTCTTCAAATGCATTGGGAACTTGTCAGAGGCGGATCACCAGAAGCACTGTAAGCACATCCTGCATAAGTCTGGGCCAAGTCGGAAGTACACATATCCGAAGGTTGTCATTAAGCAGAATACGAATGTACTGGAGGACTGCTACTCGGTCAGGGAGTGGGTAGAGCAGAGAAAACGTAAGGTAGTAGCTCAAGCGGAGCTAAACAACATTAAACCAACGCTACATCAAATCAAGATAAACGGCCTTGATGAACAGGCTTGGAAGCATTTAGAGAAGGCTTACCATGTCTCCAAGGAGTCCCAGCACGTTCTGCTTGATTGGGGTATTCCAGACTCGTACTGGACTAACTCCTGAGCTACACAGTACCGCAACAAGTCCGCCAAGGATCTCTCCCCATATGCGATTGAGTTCTTTAAAACCTTCCTTAAGTTTCGAGACATTACGTAGAAAAACGGGTCTTGAAAAGGCCGTGTAAGCCTGCCCTTTCTAGGTGAACTCCCTGCCCAAATGCGGCATTTGCTGGCAGCGGGTGCCAGGATTGCTGCCCGCGGAGTTAATAGGGCGACTTAATGGTCTCGGGATGGGGTTGCGGGGCAGGGTCGGTGTGCCTAGTGGCGCCGAGGTGGCTGCCTTGTTTGGTGAACCACTCCTTCTCGCATTTATTGAAGTTGAAGCCCGATTCGAAGGAGAGATGACGGGAGATTGGTGTCAACCGTTTCAAGATTCGAAGTTTGCTGCCACAACGGGATGAAGCCATGGAGCTCGGTCGACAGTAGGTTGGTCTCTCCACCTAGGAATGGGGTGAATCGAAGTTGGGTGCGTAGAATTATGGTGTTGCTGGACCAACGACCCAATTCGCAGGTGAAATTCAAGAGAGTCAAGGGAAATTGTTACAACTAAACCAGTGAGCATGATTGTACAGATACGCGCTGGCAGCAGTTACAAATTCGAGCAGCAAGCATTCGAAGGGTGTTCTTGCAACACCTCCTGCCGTGGACTGAAGAGGTTGTGTAAGTGTCAATTTCTCTATGACAAGTTTGGGTTGTGCATTTGTACATTGCATGCTATTCATTTGATCCTGCAATTTCCTTGAGTGGCTAGGGTATAAGGTTTGGTTGTTGTGAACTCTACAGTTTTGGGTATATGGCAATCTTAAAAACGATTTTCTGCATACTTCCAGGTCGATCCGGGGCCTTGAGAGCTTGAATCACTACTTCGGAATTTTGAACTCTCGATGGCAGCACCAGGGGTGGAGCCTTCAAGCTACCGTGTTGGAATTTCGATTGATGCACGCTACGCACCACTTGTTAGTAGAGGTTTTTTGAGATCCGAGCAACCCTGCCCATCAACATTTCCATGACGGAGGGCAGCCGGGGATACAAACATTGACTTGTGGATCGATGGAAATGCAGTGCCGACATTTAGAAGAAGAACTCGGCAAGGTGAGAGACGACCTTGCTGGCAGCAGAGAAAGGCTCGACCATAACAGGGACATTGAGGATACATGCATGCAATTGCGGGTTGAATTGGAGACTATTCGAACCTAGATGAGCAGCATGGAGAGAAATCATAGGGTAACGGTGCAGGGCTTGGAGACCGAGGTGCATCGCTGGCAGCAAGCAAGTGAGCGCCTACAGGAGGGGCCTAGCCCTTTGGAGGACACACCTATGGGGATGCGACGTAGGGCTCGACCGCTCAGGGGGATTCATGAGTTGAATCATGGTTCAGGGTGGGCAAAACGCAGAGTGAAGCTCGTTAGGACGCATTTGCAACCTCATCTTGTGGATGCTGTCAACGACAACAACCGGGTCAACCATGAGAAGCAGCGACTTCATGGGGATAAAGCCTCCCAAACAATAACTGTTGTAGCGTTAGCAAAGATACTGTCTAGGCATGAAGGTCTCACCCTCACAACTCAGCCATCTATGGAGCATGTTAAGAGAAAGATTGCTAGTAACTTCATGAAGGCAATTGGAAAAAGGATAGGGCCCGATAATATTCTTGCTGCCTGCGACCAAGCAGGGGTGTCTTATCGCGGCTATGGTGCAATTTACCAAGCCGTGAAGGATCCACTTCGGAAGTTGACCAAGGATGGCAAATCCAACATACTACCTAGTCCCTACCACGTTCGAAGGCTTCGGCAGGAGCTAAATGCAAACTTGCCACAATTCATTGGCCAGTACTACGACGCTGAGGGAAGGATGGAGCTGCCAGCAGTGTCAAAGAAAACCAAGAAATCCGAGGAGTAGCGAAAGGGGGTGGTCTTAGATGAAAAAAACTCGCTATTCACGGACCTTGAGGTGGTCCAGCAGAGCATGGTGATCTTTTATGGCATCACGGAGTCAGGTATGCATCCTCTTCTTCTCTTGTTGATAGCAATGGTGAATGTCCGTTTGGTGCCAGCAATTGCATTGTGTGTCTATAACAAAGGAAGCTAATTCGATTGCATTACAGAAACATTCTCACGTGAGGATATTCTTGCAGAGTTGAAAGGGGCTCCGTTGATATTTGTCCTCAAACTGGATGAGGCAGAGATTGTAAACGGGAAGAAATTTGAACGTGTTAGCATCACGTTGATGAATCGGGCTTAAGACACTAACATTCAGGTGGACCACGAGAGGTACTTCTCAGTACAATCAGAGCAGGAGATTTGGCTAGTTGCCATGTTTCAGGTCGAGAAGGACTCCTACGATGTTCTCTCGTGGATATTTGGAAAGTCGAACATCCCGGTTGTGATTGCAGCACAGTCTAGTGGCGAGAAACTCACGGTTCCTGAGGTTGGAGAATTCCAGGTCGAGTGGCATCTTGCTGCGGACATGAAGACAATCAAGTGTATGTACGGGCTTCAGTCGGGGCCGTCGTGTGCAATGAATTGCATATACTGCGACCAGAAGAGGATAAAGCCCACCGTGGGGACAGCCAGCCAGGCAAACGCTGCCATCAAGAGCCGTGGTAAAGCAAACTGGGTGGGGGGGCTATTTTCCAGCAGCGTACCTGAGGAACCTTGTGACATGACAACATCTACTAGGTGGAGGCCTATCCTGCCAATTTCTTTGTCCAGAGTGCACATTTGTACATTGCATGCCTTGGTTCGATTGACGGAGAAGATTGTGCACATGCATATCATGTATATTTGGAACATACAGAATCAGAGACTAAGGGCTACTGCAATTGAACAGATGGAGAAGTCGTTGTCCGCAATTGGGGCTCATGGTGGAAATGTGGAGATTAAGAGGGACCCCAAGCTCAGTGGCAACATTGGAAACGTGCCGCAAAAACCCTCTTTGAGTGGTACCGTTGCCAGCAGGCTTTTTAGGCCAAGCATTTGGTCTAGCAATGATAAGGCCTGGAAGGATATATGTCAAGCTGAGAATAATAATGCCGGAAGCGGAGCTGGCAGCATTGCAAAGTATCAGATGTGGCAAGCCTTTGAAGAGGTCGTACCATATTTGACAGGATTGGAGTTGACAGCAGAGCAACGGATGCAGTTCAAGCAGAAGATACACAAGTGGGGGAAGGCATACTTTAAGGCCTTCGGAGAGGAGCATGTTACCCATTACATGGTATGGCCACGACTCTGTCTGTTGTTGCTTTTGGTCTTTCTTCACTGAACCGTCTACTTGACCTAAGTATTCGGCTTTTAACTTCCTTCTTCTTGTTGACAGCACGTAATTGTACGGCACTCCACTTGGTTTGTGGAACACCATAGGAGCCTTGGAGTCTGGAGCTGCCAAGGCATAGAGAAATCACACCACCAAGCGAAGGCGGCACATCAAGCACATACAGTCCATGGTGGTGGGAAAGCACGTACTAGTGCGATTCTCAGCAGATCCAGCATTGGTACCGAAACATACAACATCAATATAGGAAAAAAATGGAGATCCAGCGAGCTGTACCTATCCCGGACGCTGGAGCACGGGCCCTAGCGACATCCAGGAGACGCGAGCGGTGGCAACAATCAAACGCTGCCATCGCCTGCGAGGAGTGGAAGTCAAGAAGGAGGCGTGTTAGAGGAGCATATGTTCTTGAAGAAGTCGTGGTGGGCAAAGGAGACGGCATGATGGAAGAAGAGCCGGAATGGAATTTCAACGGTGACATGGTTGGCAGTGGGGGCGAGGAAGATGAACAGAGGGACGCTGCTAACAACGATGAGGACATCGCGGATGCTGGCAACAGGGGTGCCGGGGAGGATATTGCCCCCGATGTTGACATTGCACATGCTGACAGCGACTAGGGGGCTCAGACACTTCAGCACGGTTGATGTGTTTTTTCTTTTTATACAATGTTTTTGAAAGTTGGGTACTGTTGTAGAGAAGTAATACCTATCATTTCAAATGTATCTTGGAAAGAGTATAATGAATCGAACAGTTCCCTAATTATGTTCTAGATTTTGTTCTGTTTACTTCTTATTATGTTTTTTCTCATTGCTATAGAATGATGCTTTTGAAAGTTCCTTTGGAAACTACCGATTAATATTTTA
The DNA here is from genome assembly GCA_014871385.1 of Ceratodon purpureus. Lineage (NCBI taxonomy): Eukaryota > Viridiplantae > Streptophyta > Bryopsida > Pseudoditrichales > Ditrichaceae > Ceratodon > Ceratodon purpureus. The sequence goes on from CM026426.1 coordinate 42,284,801, forward strand.
AAGAGTACATGTATTCTGTAAGATCTTTAGATCGAAGTTGAATACAGGAGATCCTTTTAACTTAATATTTGGCATTTGAATTGATGTTAATGAAAATAGTGTACGAAGCCGGGAAGAGGAGCTAAGCTTGTTAGCTATTGTCTCTTTTTAAATTTATTTCTCATTCCTCTAATGGTTTTCTGACTTTTAATTTTATTTTATTTCATGTCTTTCCTTTCATTTCCCTAAGTCGACGTTTTCAAAATTCCTTTGTGATTTTCGAATTTCTGATATCTTAGTGTGAACTTTACTTGTTGATTACATGGTTTCTCATTTATAGTTAATGAGAGGCGCTCTTCTTAAATTTATTTCCAAAATTCATGATATTTTGTTTTGATTTCGGTCCATTTTTATTTTTTTTCCTATTTATGAATATTGTCTACAAGACCGGGTCAAGGAGACAAGTTCATCAATTATTATATTTTTTCAAATTTATTTTAGATGCCGGAAGTGGATTTATGTTTTTTAATTCTATGTTTATCTCCTTTTTCGAGTTTAAAAAATTGAAGATCACTTACTTTATTTCAGAGACGCACGAAATATGAAAGAGAAAGTCTATTATTTTTTGGATTGTTCCCAATTTTATAGATTTTTTTTCTGAGTTTTTGATATTTTTAGATTTACCAAAATTATAACATATAAATAAAAAAAATTAGAAATAAAATAAGTTACTTGGTAGGAAAAGTAAGAAATATCCAAAAAGAAATTTAAAAATGAAATAATAGAACCATATATACTTCCGGCGGAGTTATAGGAAAAAATATTATAAGAATTTCATAAACTTATACAAGTAATATTCTTCAATTTATCAAATATGAATAATAATTTATACACCTTTTTATTTTTCAAATTTCATTTTTCTCTTCCCCATTTTTGGTCACTTTCCCGTTCTGGTCCTCCCACTTTTTTATTACCCACTTTATGTTTTTTTTTCTTTTTTATCCCTTTCCATTTTTTTTTTCAGTTCCTTTTATTTCCATTTGGTTTTTATTATGTCTTCATGTAATTCTTTTTCCATATAGATTTCAGACAGCTCTCTTACCTTTCATTTTTTAAGGTTTTGTTTTGTTTAGATTATTATCTTGTTGTATTTTTTAATTTTTTTTTTAATTAATTAATTTCAATGCACAAATAAGGTTTTATTTTCATCTGGTTTTTATTTTGTCTTTATTTGTTTTTTTCCATCCAATTTCAGATAATTCTCTTCCCGTTCATTATATTTATTCTATTTTTCCCATATTTCTTCCCCTAATTTATTTATTTTTTTCCGATTCTATTTTCTATAAAAAAAAATTCCACAATTTTTAGACCTTATTTTTTAATTATTTCAAACCTTTTTGTGTTTTGGTCCCTAATTTGTTTTTTTATGTTTATTTATTTCTCTTTTCATTTTAAGATTTAGTTAGTTTCCCAACCTTTCTTATTTTTTTCTAGTAGTCAAGTATTTTTAAAATCGCCAATTAAGGTTTTATTTTCATTTTGGTTTTTATTTTCATTTAGTGTTTATTTTCATTTTGGTTTTTATTTTCATTTGGTGTTTATTTTCATTTTGGTTTTTATTTTCATTTGGTGTTTATTTTCATTTGGTTTTTATTTTCATTTTGTTTTCCTTCCAACTTCAGAGAATTCTCTTATCTCTCATCATTTGTTTTTTGGGTTTTTATCTTCTCTCTTTTTTTTCTTTTTTTTTTTATTTTTTTTTATTTTTTAATTTTTAATTTTTAAATTTTTTTTTTTTCACGAAGATTTTTAATGTGATAAGATGCTGTAGAGGGGCTGCATTATAATGGGTGCTGGTCATCCCCTATGACCGTGGCGCCCATTCGCGCGCGGGGCGGAGAGAGGGAGGAGCGGCCTTTCTTCCCCCCTCTTGCCCTCGTTGCAGCCAGCAACGTCTCCGCGACGCCGCTGCTTGAGGCAAGCTTGGATGCAAGCTGCGGCACGAGGCTGCAAGAGGCAAGTGCGGGCCGATTAAAAAGCTCAGGAGGCAAGGCGGACTGAGGCAAGGCGGATTGAGGAGCTCGGGAGGCGCAGTGTATGGGCTGCAGCTGACGAGCTTCCCTGAAGCTGTCCAAGGAAGGAGGGAGTAGGGACTTGAAGGAGGAAGGAGGGAGCTGAAGGTGGAAGGGAGAGCTGAAGGAGGGAGGGAGTTGAAGTCGCGGAGGGAGCTCGGAGGTTTTGACTGAAAAATTCATGTAAGCTTTCCCGAAACTTTCTTGGTGGGGATTCTTGGGTACTAGGGATTTTGGACGTGTTGCGGATTTCATAGCTCATGGAGCTGCTGTACTTGGTTGTCGGTACAGAGGTCCGGCTGAGCAAGGGAGGGCGGGAGAGATAGTAGTGGAGGACGAAGGGGCGCTCGGAGGCCGCGGGCAGTAATCAGGTATTTCTCCCAACTGCTTGTATGTTTCGGTTTTGTGCGCAGCAGCTGCTGAAGAAGCCATGAGCCTAGGAGTTTAAAGCGCTAAGCATAGTGTAGCAATGCGAGTCCAGATGTGTAGGTGTCTCTATTCAAAAATTTGCATGTACTATATGCAAGAAGCCAAGGTTAACGAGGGAGCTTCGGTTCTTGCTGTCAGCAAAGAGCCATAGCATATTCCTCATCTATTTTCTACTTCATTTACTTAAGAGCTAGAGAGCTTTGAGTGTGGATACAATGTGTCACTAACATTTCTATGTTGTGTCGCAGCCATGGCTGCTGACAGCAAGGACGACGGTGTCCTCACGGAGTGGGACCTCCCTTTCGACCTCAAGTCTCTACCGCGAGATGTGGCAGATCAGCTAGTGGTGCTTGCGCCCTTTCTTCTTGGTTGGAGGAGCGCAAACTAGGACATCCATTTCTTCCATCGTACACTTGGCCTCTGCAAAACCGGGATATCCTTCACCGAGCTCAGCAGTGACAAGGTATGCAAGAAATCCTTGTTCATAGAGAGATGGCCGGAACGACATGGAGGGCGCCACCACATTGCTGACTGCACTGACAACCAGGCTATCGAGGCTTACACACTCCAGCATGCGAAGGTGTATGGAGGTGTAGGCCCTGACAACAGGACCTTTGGTACCTCCTTCCTTCGAGGCTGTCACCTGACCTTCGAGTTGGGCAAAGACGTCAACTGGGCAGAGAAGGCTGCGACCTTGCAGACGGCACGTGAGAAGGGGGTTGCCCGCAATCGGATGAAGCTCACACCCCCAGCCTTGAGAGAGCAGATCGAGGCCCTCATCGACGTGCTCGCTGGCCACATTGACGACAGACCCTCTGCTGGCAATACATCCTTGGCCATTAAGAGAGTCGGCATTCGACCTAGCCAGGGCGTCCTTGTTACGGGGAGCAGCAGCAAGGGAGGGCCTGCAGCAGAGGGAGCTCGGGATCGCACTTGAAGCCAGCTCAGGGCGAAGGCGGCCGTGATCACTGAGGAGGAGAGCGTGCCCAAGTCTTCACTTGCTGGCAGCAAGGATGAAGACCGACCCAGCACGGATCCGAAGGCGAAGCTGGACCAGGCCAGGGCCAAGAAGGCAAGAGCTCGAGCCGACCTTACGAAGAAGGAGGCTTAGAGGGAGTTATTTCTTGGAAATATCAAGAACTAGAAGACCTATTTAAAGGAGAAGGAAGATGAGGAGGGCCGGTTCTATGAGGAGATTGCTGCCCACCGTGCTGCCAGCAAGCTAGCCGGGGCCGCTGGCAACACGGCAGAGAAGAAGCGATTGGATGCTCTGGCCTGTCTCGGTGGTGATCAGATGGCCAATGCGAGCAAGGCTGCCAAAGAAGCCCAGCTTCGCATTGACAACAAGGAGAAGCAGCTGGAGGCATTGATGGGGGACATAGAGAGGTGCAAGGCCGAGGTTGGTGTTCTTAGCGTGGAGATCATGACCCTGGAGCTGGCAGCGGCATTCATTCACCCGAAGAGTGTGCTCCCACACCTGCCATCCGAGTTTCGAGCCCTCCCCATTCAGGTTTCCGACCCTTGTCCCTTCTGTGCACGGTACTTTGTTGACGCCGCTTGTGTACCCTTGGACTGCAGCTGCTTGGCACACCCACATTGCATGTTTGAGGTTGTCTTCTCCCTTGACGCCAAGTGTAGCCGTTGCTGCCGCTCCTTGAGTGGGGGGTGGCTTGGGCAATGGGGATTTCCACTGCATGAGTCAGCTCAAGCGGAGCTCCAGCACCTCCAGGAGGTTCTCCAGTCCAGGGTGGGAGCAGCAGACCTCCAGAGCCCCGTAGCTAGCAGCAAGAGGGCCGCTGAGCGCTCTTCTCCTCCTTTGGGGGAGGAAAACCAAGCGAAGAAGAAGGCTCGCTTTGAGTACAATTTGGAGGCTTCGGATCTGCTTGTCATCGCCAAGACCTCCGCTTAGCCCATGGTATCCGCGACCTTGCTGCCAGCAGACGGAGTTGATGGCGATGGTGTTGCCAGCACCCTGAAGTCAGATGACTTGAGCTTCCAGCGGGGGACACAAGCCCCTCCACGCCAGGAGGCCAAGGACACACCCTCTCATGGTAGTGAAGTCAGCTCCAGTACCACCGAGTCCGCGGGGACATCTCAAGACCTGGCTGCGGCTGCCCTGGAGAAGCTAGTTGATGCCATCGCGAGCTCGGCTTCGGGTTAGAGTCTATGTTTTTTTTGGTTGATAGTGCCATAGCGGATTAGTATTAGCGGCATTTACTTTGTGCCACGTTGCATTTGCATTTGCTGCCCTGACTTTCGACTCCATGTTCGCAGCTGCGGTGCCAGCAAATAGTTGTTGGCAGCAGTGTGTAAGTAGTTCCGATAGGGGGGTGGGGTTGGGGTCAGACTTTCAAAAAACCGAACCTCATTTTTTTTGGACACTTATGATGAATGTTATCCTCTTTTATTTCTATCTTGTACATGTGGCTGCCACATTGGTCGTGATGGTATGGAAGTCGCCTTGGTCGTGAACCCTAATGTGTGCTGACAGCAACATGTTTTAGAAGAAGACTTTCATTCATCAAGGGGGAAGGTTACATGATTGACCATATATTTAACCATACATGATGTGTCAAGCACAAAGCATAGCCCCTTACAAGTGTAAAGAATCATTCTGGCATTGGTTTAGTGAAACATGGAGTCATCTCAAATACTGTAGGCAGACTTGTGAAGACCCTAATAGATCATCTTAATGCCGTGGTGAAAACTTTGTTGTCCTACACCTCCACTATCTTGATGGTTTTGGGAACCGCCACCTCACCAAGAAGTACACGCCTCTCATTACGTATGTTGATCTACATCAATGCTTCCAACAAAATGCGTTAGTACAATTATGCTGGCACCAAGTAGCAGCACCTTGCGTATCTAAAACCAATGGAGTGATGTTGCTTACATGTACCTTTTTTTCACGTGAACCGTCTGCTTCCACCAGAACCATGTTGTACTCTTTGGGATCATCGTCTCCGAGCGTCATTGCAATTTCATGGCGCAAGTAGGATACAGGCCAGTCCTTGCCCACTTCAAATGCTGGCATTGGTCTCCCTCTAAATGTATAGCAGACTTCTACCATCTCCACCTCTGGTAGATGGTCAATCGCATCCCATCTGTTGTTGGCAGCACCCCTAAACCTTGTATACTGGAACCTCGCAAACAAGTGTTTGCCTGCCCACATGGTACCGGAAGACAACGCTGGACCTATTCACAACGCAATTGGTAACATCCTGGCCAATGTGAAACTTCTCAGCCCATCCAGGATTCATCAGACTACTTAGGAGTGCCTCCGACGGAGAGTGTAGAACGAAGAGTGTAGGAGTCCGCCGAATGCTGTCACATGCGACCGCAAACAAGTCCACCATAACGTGGACACGCATAAACCATTGCTCATGGGCAAAACTACTGCCAGTGGACGCTTTCATCGCATTCGAAAAATCTGCTGTCAGCTTCGTCCTGAAGGCTTCGGAGGTGTGCATGTCTGGCAAAGGCCACTCCACGTCGTTGAAACCAGGGAGCGGGATTGGTTCTATCCTCCCGTACAACGTGGGCTCTACCGGGGAAAATATACGCCACCAAGGAAGAATGTACCCGTGTCCAACAAGTCTGTATGGCTTCGACCATTCCGCGTCGCCTCCCCAATCTCTGCATGGAGCACAAGAATGGGACTGATGATAGACGTGGTGTGCACCCAATCATCAAAGTGCGAGGAGTATAGGTAGTTTGTCGTGCATTGCCTACTTGCTGCCACAGCGGGATCCAAGCTTAATTGGCGAGGCTGATACGCATGCCGCACAAGCACCTTATCCAGGTTGCTTGCTCCACGCACACCAGGTGTCCATGAGAAATCCACGATCTGAGCCTTGAAGGCCCCTCGAAAATTATCTCCACCATGCCGCCTTGCCTCTCTAACCCAGGGCCCTTCCGACTTTGGTTGGAGCAGAACCCACGAATCCCGGTCCAGCCTCATTGGGATCCAATTGCCATGGACATCTTGATCGTTGTGCAAAATTACGCTCTAAACTATCGATTTTGGCCATCTAGCCATGCATCCCTAAACCCCAAGGTATTGGGAGACACAGATATGAACTATAACATCTCCCTTTCGTACCAACCAAGGTCAGGGAACATGCTGCCAGCACAGCGAAAATCAAATTTGCATAGTTTGAGCACTTGAGGAGAGCAAAATCCAGAGTTCGTAATCAGAGATGAAGTTTGAGGAATTCATGCCTAGTCACAACGTTGCCCCCAGGAGGCAGAAAAGCTTGGATCATGTCAAGACAGGGAATTGATCATATTGAAAAAAAAAGTTACCTAGTTTTGTAGCTCGCTGGCAGCAAACGGCACATTGAGTTGACAGCGAAGAAAGCCGCACTTCCACCTTGATTCAGCAAGTAACTACTCAAGCACAATTCGCTACATGAACAACACCCACAACCCCAAATCACCTGGTCAACTCCCAGCAAGTGCCAACTCGTGCTGCCGGCACCGAATTTCCACAATCACGTGTTTCTCCCTTCGCACTAATCCACACCCACTCTCCCAAATCAGCTGGAATCCTCTCAGCCCCAACTCCCGCTGGCTGCAACCAATTTCCCAACTCCGTCGCTTCTCCAGTAGCGCCGAACACCTGCTGGCTGCACTCACTCTCCCTAGTAATTTCAAAAACTTCGGCACTCACTCATCGTCGGTGGAGGAGGTAGGTGGGCGGACTCATAATTTCCTCGTTCAAAGTGCTGGCAGAAAGTTTGCTGACGTGAGCAGTCGGCTCGGGATCCGGTCCTTGCTCCGCCAGTTCGCTGTCAGCCCGACACTGTAGATGAGCCGTCTACATGCCTCGGTCGGAGGTCATTGGTTCGAGCCCCCGTGGCGGTTGCTGGCACCACGGTGGCACAGCCATTGCCATGTCAAAAAGTACGCGGGCAGCGCCTGTTTTTTTCTCTCACGTGCTGCTTACACGGCCTTTTCTTGACTTCTTTTTGCACGTAATGTACGTTTCAGAGTCCATCAGCTCAGATGTGGTTTCTCCCATTCATCAGGGAGCCTCGACTCGCCTTTGGATCTGGGCCCTCCGATATATGGAGGTTGTCGTCCCACGCACTCACATTCGGAATCATCCACTTCCGGTTCCTCCCAACCTACAAGACAAGGCATAACTACACCTTGAGTGGTCGCTGAAGAGTCAATTCGGAATATCTACCCGATCCTAACGAGCGACTCGATGGACACCCCCCAAAGAGCAGAATCGCAATGGAACCCCTCAAAACCCTGTTTCTCATTGATGATAATTTACTTGAGAACGAAGTGTCAACGCCAAAACCTCTGAGCGAGTACAGAACGCCGGATCACCCACTGTACAAGGACAACACGAAGTTCAACGAAAGGAGGTACGCACTATATCCATCCAAGTTAAGGATGGAGTACTACCTGCAGATCCACGACACTTTCTGCAAACACAAGGCGGCGTTGTATCAGCTCTATGGTGGAACGAAGTCCCTAATGGCCGCCGCAGTAAGTGTTTCCACACTTTAGCTCCAGTCGAGTTAAATCGTTCTACTGTTTTGATCCTATGGACCATGTATGCATACACTTCCACACTTTAGCTCGAGTCCACCTAAACCTTATTTACCTTGCCTTCGTTTTTTTTCAGATGCTCTCGATCTCGGCTTTTTTCGTCGCGGATGATAGTGACTCGTCTCATATGATCGAAGCACAGTCACTTGGTTTGACTCTGGACCCAACCGATTTTAGTGTCGACGCATATTATGTCGATAAGGAACGCTTTCCGGAATATGGCAGAGCTGTGCGGAAAGGGAAAGGCAGAGCTCTGGAGGAGGGTGACGATGAAGAACTGGAGGGCGATGCCCCTACCGAAGAACAAACCCCCTCCTCCAAGGCTGCAGACATCAGCAATAAGGGCAATGCTCTCCCTTCAGATCCGGTGAGTCAGAGAGCATCTGAAGGTGGAGTGGGGAGAAGACTCGATTTTCCTGAGGTTGACATTACGCGTACGGACGATGAGAGACCGGGTTCTGCACCGGAGTTGGGATCAAGAAGTGGGAGAAAGACTAGCGGTGCGCGAAGTACTGGGAAACAAGCACAGAAGAAAAAGAGGGTCAATCCTCCAGCTCGGCAAGCCTCCCCGTTGGGAAGAGCCGCTCTCTCTCCGGAAATTCAAGCTCTTCTCGCAGAACTGCAGGCATCCAGGGATAGGGAAAAATCTTTAATAGATAGGATGGAGAAGCAGAGCATGGATATAGACAGGACCGTGCAGGCGGCACTGCAGGGTGCTCTGCAAGGCGTTGGTAATGCTGCCTTTTTTCCGAATGCGGGTCCAGTTCTGCCCAACGTCCAGCCGATAGGTAGCGCCCCACCTACTCCGCGAGTACTTGAGATTTTGGACTCCCCTACTGGTGCTGCAAAAGTGCCAGAGTCGGATCCGAGTCCCGCATGAGTGCCAGAGCCAAGCCATCATTGCACCGACCAGGTCATGCGTGACCCTAGTCCGAGCCCACCCCGTTCTCCCTCCCACAAACAGACTCAGGGAGATGCTCCCGAGACATCTTCAGGTCCCTCCCAAACTTAGATTTTTTGAACTCGAAATTTTGTAGATGAGGTGTTAATACCGGAGTAGTTCACTGAAATGTGCTATTTGTACCAAAGCGGCTGTAATTAATACAAATGGGCTCTTTAGCTCGACTCGAGCTAAACTGTTCAACTTTTTTACCAATCCCTTCTATGTGAGCTTCATTGATCACTCTCTGATGATTCTATAGTTCTCTTGCAATGCCCAGGTCAGGAAGTACATGAGGAAGTGGACGATCTTCCGATGATGGATGATGTTGTCATGGCCAAAACTGCGGATGTGCCTGTACGCACAAATATGGATTTAGATGTCACGGCCCAGTGTGCTCTTACCTTGCCAACATGCGTAGAGGTCATTCCTGACGATCAACCTCAGGATTCATTAGAGTCGATGGGTCCTGTGGAGGATCGGGATATTGTAGAAGGACAAGCCGAGGATGTTCAGGTATTTCATCCATCATTATATCTCGTTGCACTGTTTTCTTGGGTACTGACTTGCCCTGCAACTGTCCTCATTGTATCATTCGTATAACTCCGTCCTTGTATATTATAGTAATGTCCATTTGTCAGCAGTATTTCCTCTCCTGGTGCGCAAGGCATCTGGATGTGACGTAAGTTCTAGTGAAGAATTGAGTCTTGTCCCGACGCGACCTCAGAGTGGTTGGTTGAACGTTGTCCTCGACCTCAATGGAATACTCTACTCCAGTACTCCTAATTGGCCTGGATAATCATTCGTTAGCCATGACCTTAACATCCACTCTGCGTCCAAGCCAGCAGCCGTCGGCCCCAAGCTTGTTTGTGTCAGGCCCAGTTGTGCTGATTTCCTTTGTCGGTTGTCAACGTTTGCAACCATAACCGTCTGGAGTTCAATGAAGACTTCAACGACAAAAATGATCTGCGACTATCTGTTCCGTCTGATTCGTCTAGTCTATCCGCTCAGAATTCTAGGTCAAGAGGAAGTTAGAAAGTTCCTAAGGGCGTAGATTTTCGAGGTCGTCCGGTATTTATGAAGGAACCCGGCACTCAGAAGGACATCTTCCTTAAGCCGATGTGTGATGGTCTCTTTCGTAAATTTGGTGGCCTATATTCCGAAGCCAACACCATTTTTATCGACGACAGTCCGATCAAGCACTATCAGAATAATTCTCACAATGTCCTCTTATTCTCCACTTGGAACAACCAAAACCCCAATGCCGCAGATGATCGTTTTTTGTTGACGAAATTTTTGCCATATCTTGTAGATCTACACCACTTTGTGGGAACAATCGCTAGATTCAGGGCCGAGCGTCCGATCGGAAAGAAAATGTATTATGATGACCGTTCTACCTGTGAACAGGGTTGCTCATGGGACATAAGGACCGGTCCGTCCGTCCGTCCGTTCGGGGTCAGGGGAGGTCCGTTTGACCGAGACTTACGGTTGACCACCCAAATGGTGAAATGAGAGTTACCTTGGCCACCTAGGATGCCACGCGTCTGACATGTCACCAAATATTCCACATATACAGTTGACTCGGGGGATGACGTGGCTAAGAGGAAGGGCGCCAACGCCTTGAGGGAGGGGGGCGCGAGCGGCTGAGAGGGGGGCGCGTGCGTCTTGTGAAGGGGGGCGCGAGCGCCTGCGATGGCAGGGGGGGGCGCGAGCAAGGGGTTTAGGGTGGCAACGCGAGCGCGAGCGGGGAACAAAAATCAAGCATTGAAGGAAATTAAGACATGAGTGAAGTTTTCATAGTGACATAAATGAGAGAAGTTTCAATTCATGTCGAAACAAAATTACATTCAATAGCCTTAGCTAATGTTTTATGGACATTGACTAAGGTTAACATATAAGTATCTACGTATAAAATTTAGATATATATATATATATATTATATTTTTTTGTGATTTTTTAAAATTATTTTGGAGTCATATATATTATACTTTCTCTATATAACTTCTATATGTAATATGCTGAAAGATGTATTACTTTTTTTTATTTTTTTTGGCGGTGCGCCGCTCTGGATTCCTTCGAGTACCGGGCATACCCAATGGTACTCTTACAACAATGTCTTCATCATCAGGTGCTTCTTCATGGCTATCTTCCGATGAATAATATCCTTCTGAGGATTTCGAGCCCTCGTCATTTCCATTTCCCCCCTGATTAAGCACATACTCCTCCACCGTGGAATGAATGTTGCGCAATTCGTGGTCAATTGTACCATCCACCACCGTGGTCACAATTCTTTTGGCCTTCCGTCTTCTGGTCTTATCGTTGATTCCGTCCACATTCATTACGGGTAATCTACGTTTACCCACAGCCACAGGTAAAGACGGGGTAGTCCCAACAGTATATCCTGAAAAAAAAGGGCGAACGTTTGTTGGACCTTTCCGTGACCGTATTACTCCACGACGCGTCGTAGAAGGTCTAGCTGGTAGACCTCGTCCAGAAGAAGTGAGCGGAACGCTTATATTCGGTGTTGGAGTTAATGAACCATGCCCAGTAGAAGTGCTTGAACGAGGTGGGGGAGGTCTACCCAACCCTGCAAGTACTGCTCCGATTGAAGGTGTACTCTGGAGCAGGGGTGTTTGAAACAATCGGCCAATAGGAATTTCATCTTCTTGTCCATTTCTGACTGTCTCTGATTGTTCATTTCTTGGAGGGCTTTCATCCAAACCTCCGGACCTGATTGTTTCCTCAACATTTACTGGCAGAGTGCCTGGGAGTTGCTCAACTTCTTCTCCTCCCTCAACGTCTTGTGGAATTGGAATTTGCTCTCCCATGTTGTTACCCCCTCCTTCATTGTCATTGTTCGAAACGCTACGAACGGGGTGAATGTCATCATTATCGCCACCATCGTCGCTTTGATGCTGAGTCATTTCGACTTCAAATTCATCGTCAATATCATCGTCTGCCCGATCGTATGCGACCTCGCCTCTAGTTTGTAATTCATTGACAACGTGGTGAGGCGAAGTAGCTGCCTCTTCATCAAATCCTGCCCAGTCAAAAACTCCATTCGGCTGTTTAACGGGTTCAGTGCGTGCCATGTCACCACCAGCATTGTCCACGGGTAACTCCTGATACTCATCATCCATAGTAGCAGGAGTATAATGAACTCCACCGTCGTCACCATTGCCTTCATTATCTTCAACTCCATCGTGGAATCCTTCATCTCCATCATCATCACAAACTTCTTCATCGTACATGGCTCGAACTTCTTCATCCGAGTTTTTGGAGAACAATTGGTACTCGTTCCAAAGAACAGGATCCGCTCCACGTCGTTCTCGAAGGAGCTTACTGTTGGTGTAAATGTACACCAAGTCCTCTGCCTTCTTCACGGCCAATCGGTTGCAAACCTTACTGTGAACAAAGGAATACATGCTCCAATTTCGCTCACATGATGATGCCAAGCATGTTAACGAAAGGATGCGCTTTGCTATCAAGGGCAACGCATCGCCCCCAACCCGCTGCCACCATTGATGAGGTAGCATCTTAGTCTGTCGAATGTTTGGGGCCTCCAAAGGGCTGAATGGACCGGTGCGTTCCTCAAACTGTGTTAGCTCGAACATCACAGTATCATGGTATAGTTTAAGGGACTCACTCAAATGAATTAGCACTTGCAAGAGTGCACGCTTCGCAGCACCGTTAATCAATAGCTCGTGGCTCTCCGGGAAAATGTAGGAATTCAAAATGGCACCTGCGTAATGGAGATCTGCCAAAATCATCTTCCATCTCTTCGTAAAATATTTCTCAAAGCGCCCTGCTATAGCGGGGTCTAGGAAAAAAGGGTCACCCCGTAGACGGAACACATGCTTCTTCAAATTATTCATGGCCAACCATGCCCTCCCCATTGCCGGTGTTTGTCCATCAAAGGTCTTCAAGGTCACAACAGCCGGCTTCATAACATGCACAAGATCCTCACAACGTAACCAAAATGTCTCATCGGGAATGGTACTCCGTACTTGACATGCTAAGGCGTGAGCACGATACCCGTTTGACCGATTGAATAAAGTACCCACATATTCGTCCCATTTCGGATTGGCTACCACCTGGATTAGTGCCTCCCTCAGTTCAAGCAATCGAACAATCATCAAGTACTGGCATCCAAATCTTGTCTCCGCTAGTAACAACAAAGACAACTTTGGGCTGAATTGGCGAAACAAAGCCATGGTGACATGACGGCGACGTATAAAATTCGGTATGCGTTTTGCCAAGACAATCAGCTCTTTGAAGGTTGCTTCCTTCTCCCAATCTTCTAGTAAGAGGTCCATGATGTGAGCTGCACAACCTTGCTTGTAAATGTGTGGATAAGCTTCTACCACCTGGTCCATGGCTCCCAACATCGCACTAGCATTGTCAGAGCAAATCTGTACCACATTCTGCGGTCCAACCTCTTTGGTGTACTCTTTCAATTTCCCAGCTATGTATGCTTTTGATTTCTTGTATCCCGTTGTATCAATGGAACCCAGGAATATATCTCCTACTGGACACACAAGCATGACATTCATCAACGGCCGACGAACAACGTTGTCCCATCCATCCGAGCAAATAGTTGCCCTGTACAAGCTAATACACTGCTTCGTTTTCTCCTCTATTTTCATCTTGAGAAGCTACTTTGTTGGCTGGATGTGCTTGGTTTGCATTGCGTTGTACGCTGGTGGACGGTAGACAAAACCTGCTTTCGAGGTTGCCTCCACAGCTGCGATGAAAGATTGATGTTTAACCACATTGAAAGGCACATTCGCTTCGTAAAAAAAGGACGCCCATTTCTCATCCAATTCATTGCGCTTTCCAATCTGATAGGCCTCTGTAAAACTTTGTTGCCGCATAGATCTTGGTGTACATGAATTGCCTTTGCTTAGAGGCGGAGTTGACTGAGACGGTTCAACTTGAGAATTCCTCTCCTCTTAAACCTCCTCCGTTCTTTGAGGCACTTCCGTAGATTGCTCAGTAGGCATAGATTGGCTAGAACATGGTGCCAAGTGTGCCTCGCCATCACCACCATCAGTGCCGTAGATCTCCGCATGTGTCATTCTTTTTGGTATTACATTACCACAATTGGCAAAGCGCCTAAATACGGCGGCAGGGGCCTTGGTACAATGACTCTTGCTTGAACCTTCACCCCATCCATAGTGCTTCATAGCTCTTTGTCGTTTATAACGAAAATTGAAATTGCACCACACACATTTAACATGGTCCTTATCAATGAACGTCCACCACGGAGGCCACTCAGCCGTCGACTGACGCTGTTGACCTGCCATTCTTCGTGTCTCTCAAAAAGTACAATGATCTCCTTTCTGCAAGTGTTAGTATGACACATGTGAGAAAAAAATGGTATGTGTAGACATCAACCACAGGCCAATGTGATGCACATAGTCTCAAGCAAGGAGCCCACAAGGAGTTCTGGGACTAGAGGCCATGATTTCAAATGAAATTAGGCTTGGCTTAACAACCCTGCATTTATACTCGTGAGGGGGGGCGCGAGCTTCTCCAGGGAGGGGTGGCGCGAGCTTCTCCAGGGGGGGGCGCGAGCTTCTCCACTGGGGGGCGCGAGCTTCTCCAAGGGGGGGGGCGCGAGCTTCTATAAGGGAGGGAGGCACCCTTGTACGAGGGGCAGTCTCGGTGAATGGGCCATACAGTTTTTTAATTTTTTTTTAAAAACATTTTTTCATTCCATTACAAAACCAACAATAGCATTTCATGTTCCAGCGAGGCACGTATACGCCGAAAAAATGATTTATTAAAATATTAGAAATGTGCAAACAAGGCCACATAGGCAATCAAAATGTTCCAAACGTAAATCACTATGGAACTACAATGTGTATCTAAAACAACCATTGGGAGCTTGGAAGTTGTAAGGGGGGCTCATGAAATCATTCACAACTTTTGCAAGTGAAAGCCTCTTTGCAGGATCTTCGTTAACCAAGCCATCCAACTTTGATGAGAATACAATCTTTGAGATTGAATCCTTGAAGAGTTCTGGGCATTCTTCTTCTCTCTATATCTTCTTTGCCAAATGTCTACCAAAAATGCATCAGATTGCGTCGTACATGGATGCATCCTCTTCATGCGCTCCAAATTGCGTTCCTCATCATCTTTGTCGCCATATAAAAAGAACAACTTCGGTGCAACTCCTACCCTCCTCTCCTTTATTCGTACAAGATCATCGGGGTTCCTCACACCATAAGGGGAGGCCTTCTTCTCAATGACTCTGCTTGCCATACCCCAATCGCACACACCAATATATACTTTATCCTTGTCATGAGGTGGAAAGTGGAGTAGAATGTTGGATTGCGTTAAGTCGTTGTGGAGGATTTCAGCGTTATGGACTATGTCCATAACGTAGATGAGACTCCACTTCAACATTCCTCGGTTCTTTCGATAGGCAACAATTTTCTGGCAGTTTTCCATGGGCATTTCCTTCGACTTCAAAATTTCTTTGTAATTTGTTGCCTCGGACGCCTTCTCATTTAATTTGAGGAAGTTGCAAAGGCAATCTCCGTTCCACCACAGGGTATAAACTTCCATGGTCTTGGAGTGACAAGCCCAAAATTTTATCACGCCCGGATGCTCTACGGGGCAAACCATGGCCTCAATCGCCCATTGCTCTCGCTGCTCCACTTTGGTTTTAGCCTTGGAAATTTTTCCCGCAAATTCGATGTGAATTGGAATACACTTCATATTGGCTATTCGCACTTTTTGCACTTTGCCATACCCCCCCCTCGGCATTGAAGCCAGATAATGGCACAACTTTGGCTGTAATCGGAATCTAGATCAGTGAACCATACATGTGTGCTTCCAATGCTGAGTTCAACGCTTGCTCATTCCAAGGCATAATCTTTGTTTTCCCCTTGGAAAATCTCTGACATGCCTCCTGAACCGCTGTCAGTTTCTGAATAAACACTGTGTCTTGGTTGCTCCATTCTTCGCCTTGTGGTTTCTTCACATGAAATTCAAACACATGAATGACATTTGTCGTAGCACTACTCACTTGTTGTGTCAACCACTTAGGGCTGTGAAAATACTTCGTCATGCAATCCATGTAGAACTTTGATCCTTCCAATGCGCTCCAAAATTCCCTTTCCAAATCACGTTGGAGGTTGTAGATACCATTCTCTCCTTGATCAAGGTACATTGCCTTCAACATTCGTATAATACGGGCCCTGTAGTACTCGACGGTCACCTTCCTGATGAAATGCGTATACTCCAATGGTGGATAACCGTCATCCTTCTCGAGCGCCGCAATACTCTTCTTCTTTTTACCCTTCGAGCTAGATGAAGGAGTAGAACCAGTAGAACCATGAGGTCTTACACAACTCATAGGGTCCACCGCATCTGGAGCATCCAAGTCCTCATAGATAGGCCGCTTGCCGGAGCCTAGTCTAGAAGACATCGCAAAGTAAATCCCTGAAAAAAAAAATCAACAACTCCCCATCCCCCCCAATGAAGACTTCCCACATAAGCAGTTCCAAGCAAGGCGTGTTTTCACACGTCACGACAAGGAGCCGCTGTGGAAAGGAGTGGAGGGGGGGGTCGAGAGCTTCTCCCCACCTTAAATAGTCCCCCCACGGACCCGCTCACGCCTCCCCCTGAACCCGCTTGCGCCCCTACCCGTCCGCGCCCCCTTGACCCGTTCGCGCCCCTTCGGACACGCTCGCGCCCCCCCCCCCCCCCCCCCCCCCCCCTCCCCCTCCCCCTACCTTTTGTTTTACAACTTCTTTATTTTATTTTCTTTTTTTCTTCTAAAAATAGTTGAATCTCTGCACTACTTTCTAAGAGAAAAAAATAAAATAAATACTTAAAAAAACTAATTAAAAAATAGAAACTCTGGGGATTTTATACATGCACAACCTCTCATTCAGCTCTCTTCCAATCCATGCTATTAATTTAATTTTATTCCGTTTATCTCCCAAACCAATTGCATCAAGCCCCTTCCTAACGGTTCTTTATATTTTTAATTATATGTTAGAGCATTGTAGGATCCGTATGTACAATGAAATATATAGATTGTTTTTTAAAACTATAATCCAACTGTCTTCCACTCCATGCTATTGATTTTATTTTATTCCCTTTATCTCTTCCAATGTTTTATCTTTTTTAGTTTTCTACATTTCTTCTAATATTAATGTACTATTTTTTTTTTGTCAACATTATATTATTTATTGTGCATTAGATCATTATTCCGTTATGGCATAACTCAATTTCTAATCATCATGAGATTTATTCATCTTGATAACTTCTTTCATCCCGTGTTATTCATCCCTTTTTATCCCGAGTCTCTTATTATAGTCATGATTGTTTTTATATAATTTGATCTTCTCATCCCCAAATTATTCAAATCAGTATTCCTTATTTGAATATTTTTTTGTATTTTTTTATTTATTTATTTTTTTTTTTGAGACAAATGGTGAAAAAATCCATTGCATTTCTTTGTATTATTGTCTTCATACCTTCTTCAATGCTACTCCTAAGATTTCAAAAGATTTTTTGAAGGTCCAGACCCTCTCGCGCCCACCCCTGGACCCGCTCGCGCCCCCCCCCCCCCCCCCCCCCCCCCCCCCCCCCCCTACTTTTTAAGCTCCACCTTGGCACTAAGGCCTTGAACTACCTCGCGGTGGCTTATTGCTGAGTACTTGGGTGGGGTCTACAGTATTTTGACAACGCCACGTACCTCTTTCACTCGTATTTTGTA
This sequence comes from Ceratodon purpureus, assembly GCA_014871385.1. NCBI lineage: Eukaryota > Viridiplantae > Streptophyta > Bryopsida > Pseudoditrichales > Ditrichaceae > Ceratodon > Ceratodon purpureus. The sequence goes on from CM026426.1 coordinate 42,302,523, forward strand.
CGCTCATCCGGGAATTTGGGCCCTAAACTACCTCACGGTGGCTTATTGCTGAATACTTGGGTGGGCCACAAAGTATAGTTAGAATACCATAATCAACGATGAGGAAATTTGTAAAATCAATTGGGGGAAGTTTTGAGAAGTTGGTGTGTTTTTTAGCACACAAAACTTTACCAGTACACCACGATGGAGGGAAACCCAGCTCCGGCGGCGGAAACGCCACTCACCAAGGCAAAAAAGAAAAAAAAATCAGAGATCGTGAATGGAAGCGTGGTGGTAAGAAGTTGAAGAAGCGGCTTCATGTGTTGAACAACCCGACGAAGTTGGCATTTAGAGGTTGGCAAGATGAGCCGGAACCGTGGAAATATTCCACATGCGAGGAATTCATTGAGTGGTGCCACATCACAAAAATATTTCCGCACGAGCACCACAGAAATCACAGGATCTCAGACAAGGCTAACCTCTATTATTGCTTGAATGCGGAGTTTGTTGAATGTTCTATACAAGTTTACCAGCATCTATACAAGCAATCTTGTGTCGAACGCAATGAAGTACCATTGTTCATTTGCAGAATGGTGTATGCTGAGGTGGTGCTTCACAAAGTGGTGGATTGGTCCACCATCAAATCCACGACGAGTGTTAGGGCGCCGACAGAGCGTGACATTCCCAAACAAAGGAAATACCCAGATGGTGGCGTGGGGAAAAGAATGAAGGTAAAAACACAAGTGCCGGAGCCTGCTACAGTAGAGTCAGAACCAGATTCTGATTCCGATGGTCGTCGTGGAGAAAGAGTGCCATGTAGAATTGCAGCACCAGCAAATATGGCTGTAGAGCCTCCAATGAACCATCCAGCGGACGTCATAGAACCTCATGACGATGCAAACATCATCTTCGTGGAAAACGATCCGAATACGGCAGCTAATTTGGAGGTGGTCGGAAGTGAACCTACGATGGTTCTTGGCATGCCGGTTGTAGTTAGAAATGACCAGTCTAACCAAACCGAGGAGGTCGGGGAGTTGCAATTAGAGGTTATAGAAAAGGATGGCTTCATTGCAGAGTTACAAGAGACCATCCGAAAACTACGATTGGAATCAGCAGCAAAAGATGTAGTAATATCAGATTTGCGCAATCAATTGCAAGAACAAGAAAGACCTCAGTCTTCTCAAGCCAATGATATACCTGTAGTTCAGGATCCAATGTTGGTGGATGAATCTTACATCAACAACACAGTTGATGTTGCAACGGCCGGTGTGTTGGAGAATATTTCCACACCAGCAAAACGACGACAAGTTGGAGTGATATTGCCTCCACCAGCTCCATACCCACGACCCTATGTGGACATTGATGGACCATTAAGTCAAGATTCCTTATCATTTCCACCCAATGCTGTAACGGGAGAAGTGGAGACATTGATGAGAGCCAATAATGAATTGTGCCTCCTTGTTTCTAAGTTCGCTAAAGCATACTACGAGTGGAAAGTGGCAACCATTCTCAGCGTTGATCGCGGTCGCCAAATTGCATTAGAGTTCAAGAAGATCGACGAATCGTACTTGCAACACAACAGACGAAGGGATTTTGGCCTCACTTCATGGATTAACGCAGATGATATGTATCCAGATGACATGCCAATGCAAGAATCGAATCCTAAACTCATAGATTGGGCCCAGTTGGATTTTGATGTGGAGAACGCAACTTCGTGCCATGATCTTCAAATGAAGGAAGGAGTTGAAAGCAGAAAGCTTTGGCCAAATCCTCAACCGTGGGTGATGGATGGTTCAAAACAATGTATGGTGTGTCTAAACACATTTGGTCCTGAGGGTGGATGGGCAGTTGGATCATGTACCCACATGTTCCATCCAATGTGTTTAATTAACATTTTTTTGGTAAGGAGATTTTGCTCGATGTGCAAATCCCCGTTCCATGAACGCTTGTACGAGGTTTTTGGACTCACTCCATACATGCCACCAAGCCATGAGAGAAATCCCGAAAACACACCAGGTGAAGAGTACCGCAATATGTCGGGGGAAGATTTGATTTGGAGTTGGCGGGCCCAGACTCACTCGGTCTTCAAGAGCAATGTAAGTGACGAGTTGGGGTGGGAGAATGACCCCAATCAGATTGTGAGGGTGGCAAAGAAGATAATTGGATCAAAGAAGGAGGACCAAGGGAAACGAAATTTCTTCTATCAGACTTTGAATGGATACAGGAAAGCGAAGAATAAGAAGTTCCAACTTGGTAATCACCCAAAAGGCCTCATATGGAACAAAGAGGGGGAATTGGTTACAGACCTTGAAGGTCAATTCATGACTTTGACCGCCCGAGATGCAGTCCAAATGTCTCTTTCGGAGTGGAAGTTAATTTTCAAACATGAAGCTGTTGACTTTCTTCTGGAGGAACACTCTCCACAGACATTGCGTACATTGAGAGAATTGAGGAACTCGCAAATTTTGCGTTCTCTCAGTGAAAGTGATGGCCCATTCCGGCGGACACGGACGAGAGCCAGGCGCACCTTGACGCAAGACGATGGAGCGGGACCAAGTGGCACACCGGGAGTAGATGCAGATGAATAGGAATAGTTACAACTTAGTACTCAGTGACTAGTTTTCATATACTACAGTTTTTGTAATGTTTTGATTTGAATTGGTAATGAAATGCTTTTATTTTCATAAATGTATACAACATTGCAAAGTCCATGTATTTTGGCTCACGAGTATCTCATTTTTTCTATGCTGAATTTACACATTTGTCATTGCGCTTAGCCCCAATATATTATTCTGATGGAAATGTTAGGTTTTTTTGCATTGTCAAAAATTTACTATATCTAAAAAATGGGCTGCACGAAAAACCCGCTCGCGCCCCCCCCTGAACCCGCTCGCGCCCCCCCTTGAACCCGCTCGCGCCCCCCCTTGAACCCGCTCGCGCCCCCCCTGTACCCGCTCTCGCCCCCCCTACACATGTTGGCACCCCTTTTGCATATGTGGAATTCCCCATCATCGTTCGTTGTCCATGTCATCAATATGTTTCCCCTATAGGTAAGTTGTAAAAAAAAAAAACTAACTTAGTAATTTTCCTCCTCCCCTCAATGTCCCATTATGTCCGGGGACCGACCGGTCCGTCCGTCCGTCCGTCCGTCCGTCCATGTCCGGAAATTTTGCCCATGTCCGTCCGATAAGACAACCCTGCCTGTGAACAATACGCTAAGATTAACGAGGCAATTAGTCGTATAGCATAATTTGGCATGTTTTCGATTCTCTAGTTTGTTAATAGACATTTTTGAACTGCCGCAAAGCTATTAGTATATTGTACATCTTAACTAATTGCCTAATCATTGTATCGAGACTACTCCTTTTGTGATACGAAGTCTATTTTTCTTTCTTAATCTATTCTGCCCTTGCGACGAACCCTAAACCATTGCTGAATTATTTGGGGATGTATGATTCTATTCGCTTTATGTATTGCAAGATAATGCATGTCGAGCCTCAGTGGATTCTTTGAATAATGCTTATGGCTGCGGGCCTACTCTGCGTAGCTGAGAGCTTCTGTTGCAATCGGTTGCAATAGCGAAGTCCACGATGGACTATTCAACTATGGCTGTTGACGAAGGAGTTGTCGACAGCCCGGTTAACCTGTCCATTCCCAAGTCCCTGAAATCCCCTTCTCCTATGTGGCAACCGACCGTACTGCAGGTTTTATCTCCGAAACGATAGAGTTCTATCCCTACGAAGCGTGCTCTTTATAACAATGTGGAGGACATACCATCACTTCCACCGGCAAAGGTTAGTTTTCATTCTTACCTATTAGCTTTTCATTCCTTTCAGATGTTTCATTCATGTAAATGGGTTCAGTGATGGTAGCTGCTCGCATCTGTTTCTTGCCTCCTTCATGTCTTTAGTTTAGCTCGAAGCCACCTAAAATGATTGATCTTTTTCTACTTTCATCTAGGTTCGTGCTACTTTACGTTGGCTTCTTCTTTCAAGGTCCGTTCGACCTTTACACTTGCACTTAGAAGTTTAGGTTGATTCGACCTAAACCGAAATGTCTTCTCAATACTAATTTATCCCCTTTGCAGATGCCGAGGCTACGATCAACAACTACAGGGTCCGGGGCAAGGAAGTCCGCCGGCTCCCACTCTATACCATCGAGTACCCGTCGCCACTCTCTGCCTGAGTCAAGCATTGGTGACAGGCGTAGACAGAAGTTGCAACGTCTTCTTGATAGTCCAATGATGCAGGTCGAGGGAATGTCGTGGACACGTCAGCGTCAACGGGAATTTGTCAAGTCAAGAATTGAGGCTTACGGAGGGACTCCATAACCATATAGAGGATAGTATGTACTGTATAGCAATGGCGTAGACAATGTAGACGATTATAAGAGTCGTGTGTGTTATTTCAATGTAATTATGTTTTGAATAAAACGATTGATCTGTTTGTCAAATTTTCTCGTCTGCTATTTATGCCTCACTGTCATGCACACTTTTCGTGTTCTTTAAAATTCCGGATGTATTTTATGTAATTGGACATTGCCTTTCATTAAAACCTTGGTTTAGAAAGGTAACGGATAGTTAGTACTAAAAATACACGGAACGTGGTATACTCTTTCTCCTTGTTTATATTGCGTTTAGGTGTGATCGACCTAAATGACTAAATCATCATCTCTCGTTAAACATGTTTTTAATGAATCATTGAACATTACTAAGTTTTCTCCTGTATGTTCGTGCATTTAGGTCCACTCGACCTAAATGACATGGGCCTCATTGTTCCTTTAAAGTGTTTTTAATGATGCAATATTGATTAACGCAAGAGTGAAGTAAATGTGAAGGCACAAATGTGGCAATTTCTCTACACGCTGATTTCCCAAATTCAAGAATATCTCCCAAAATAACAAACATGGTGTTAATTATAGCTAAAGAAATATTTAGATGAAAAATATTTGTATATATAAAAACATATCTATTGAGCTAGATCAATAACTATTCATCAACTCACTTGTCATGATTTAAATTCTCACATCATTTTTAATATTGAAATAGAACATAAATATAAGAGGTGATTAAAAACACTAATCCAATGATATGTTTTAACATATTCCAAATACATTATATAAATCTAAGGTAGTGGGAGACGAATATAATTATTGAATCTAAGATGCATATACCTAATAATTTATAATATTCACTCTATAATTTGAGTAGTCTGATACTTTGCAAACATATTGATATCTTCATATACTATGTATATTATATGTAGCAATATTTGTGTATATTGACATAAATCTATTCTTAAGAAAATAATTAATAAAACTCTCTTATAAACATGCATAAATATTTTTATACATACGTAAAGAAATATACATTAAACACTTGCATACATAAAAATATTGGAAAATATATACATGTATAAATAGATACATATATAAATAAATACATATATACACAAGTACTTCTGTGCATGAACCTCAATTTCTAAAGACAATAATATTTAAACAAGTTTGTATTTAAATTTAATACTTGTACAAGATCATTAATCTCCCTAAAAAACCCTAAACCCTAAACTCTTGACCATAGAACCTAAACCCTGAACCCTAGTTCTCCGAAAGAATCACACCAATTCTATGTCTAGCGCTATGACATGTCCAACCCGAATTGACATTGACCCGGCTTTATTCCCGCCTATTTTCAAACTGCAGCGGTGAAAAAACCGTCATATGTTAGAGATTGACCTCTGGAATCATCCCTGCTCAAAATCTTTTCTCTTCTGACTTGCTTCTCTCGCGTGTAGGAGCTCTTAGCGCTCGCTTAAAGCTCATTGTTTTCTGTATGGAAGCTGTATTGCGCCGTCTCTCACATACGTCTTCTCTTCAATTTACTTTGAACATCAACAAGTATAATCGTTGCAAGGTTGTTCTATGTTTGCGATTGTTGCAATGCTCGGTGTATCAGGAGGGTCTTTGTTAGGAATTCCAAAACATCAGATAGAGGAGGGCGTTTGCCTATTCTCAATCTGAGAGTCATGATTCCAAAAAGGTCGAGCTATAATAGCAGCGCATTTTGCATAGGGCAGTTTAGCTCGACTCGAGCTAAACTGCGATGTCTTCACGACAAACAGTTTAGCTTAAGTTGAGCTAAACTACGTTGTCTTCACAACAGACAGTTTAACTTGACTCGAGCTAAACTGCACTGTCATAGAGATAGCACAGTTTAGCTGGACTCGAGCTAAAATGTCTGTCTTATAGACGGAGCAGTTTAGCTCAACTCGAGCCAAATTGCGTAAAGGCTATGATGTCTAACATTCTAGAAAGTAATTTCCACTGTTAATCCACCGGAATGCTAGTTCCGGTGAAAAAATTGAAAACAAAATTAGAAGTTACGTTGTAGGATTACATATGTTTTACTTAGATAATAGTAACAACGCGTTAAACGGTTAGCTCAATAAATAAACGACCGGTCGGACTCAAGGGACTTTGGCCCAGACCAGCGGAACCGATTGGACTAATAGCAAGGGTCGAAACCGGGTCCTGACACGGTCAGAGTGAGGGCAGCAGCCGGGAGCAGTAATTCGTACGGGTTCGGCGACAATTAAAGCACCGCCGGTCGCGACCGTCGATGATGAAGAGCTACGACCGTCCATGGTGAAAGGCTACGATCGGTTGGCGCTAGGGCAAGGTATAAAAGGCAAAAGGGAGGCTGTGATCTTCCTTTCTTTTGTTGTCTTGTGCGCGCCAGGACCGTGTGCTCCTCGGTATATGTTGCACTAAGTACTTATGCTAATATGAGAGAGACGGTAAGACGGAAGTGTTTCCGTTAGTTGAGGGACTGTGTGAGGCTCGTGCATGCAAGGGTTACTGGAGTGATTGTAAGGACAATTGGTAGTATGGCTAAGAGAGGAAGAGAACCGGAGGAAAGCCCTCTGTTGAAGGTACAATGGATTAGGCCGTTGATGCCCCAGGATGATTGCCGGGGACGCCTCCAGGAGTTTTTGGTCATCATGGAATGTCCGTTGTTCCTCGAGAAGGCGTGGGCATGGCCGGAGGCACTTTCGGCTCAGAAGATTCTGGTCAAGGACTCGAATAACCAAATGGCTATTTGGGGAGAGCTGGAGAAGTGGACGGCACAGATGTGGAGAGATACGTATGACTTACGGCGAGGCGAAGTCTTGACGTCGGAAGCTCGGGATTTCATAAGCCAGTTCATCAGGACGGCCGGGGATGCTTGGGAGGAGTGGACTCTAGAAGACATCGATGATGAGGACGCCCGGATGGTGGTAGGGTTTCTTAAACCCGATTTTCCACCCGGAAAAGCCCAAACGGATGACCATCAAGTGGGCGACTACCTTCATCAAGGCCATGCACGGGTGGATCCAAGTCGACAAGGGTGCCATGATGAAGACGATCATCGATTAGGAGGTGGAGAAAATCAAGAGGGTGAAGAAGCCTCCCACCTCTAACGGTTTAAGGGACTATTGACGCCCCAGGAGATAGTGGAGTACGATAAGTTGAAGAGTCTCCAGAGGTACGCAGAAGCGGAGACAGTAGTCTTCGACGAGGATGATGACATACAGAAGAGTTTTCCTACTCCAAAGTAGGACCGGCCTAACCCAAAAGTGGGACAACCGTCCGGTACTCCCCGGTCCTCCACACCGGCCAAGCGTAACCTGAGCACGGAGGCCCTCAAAGCTATTGGTCTACCGGAAATTAGTGGAGACCCGTGTGTGGACTTGACCAACCTAGACCAACTGATGACCCAGTACGTCCAGTACCTCTAGGAAATCATTAAGTATTAACACCGGTTGAAGCAGGAGGTGATTGTTGTTACGCAAACCTCCCGGGTAGAGGAATGCATCGCCCAGCTTCGAAGCTTTTGGGACATGATGGATCGGCAAGAATCCCATGAAGAGCAATTGGAGCATCACCGAGAGAAGGTGATCAAGCTCCAACAAGAGCTTAATGACGCCCGGGTAGATTTCCGGGAAGTTCAGGACCGCGCAGCTGCAACTGTCCAGAGCGTGGTACAGGTCAAGGCAACTCTAGCCCTTCCGATAGATGTGGCCAACCAGTGCGCTGTCTACCAAGAGTATTCGATGCGCCAACCTGATCCTGCCCGGAAGGCCATTCTCCTGTTCATGTGTGACCAGACCCAGGAGCTGGAGGGAACTTGGGCAAAGATGAGGGAATTGGTGGCAAGCATTGAGCGAAATAGAGCCGGGCCTTCGGCTCCATACGTTCCACCAAGGGACCGGGAGGCACTTAAAACTCCGGAAGTGCCAGCACCCGATGTGGGTCTAGACCAGGTACATTTAGTTCAGTTTCCAATCCAGTCGGACATCTCGTCGCCTGCTCGGCCAAAACAAGGTCGGCCGTTAGCAGCTCCTCTTCCGGATACCCTGGACAGTCTTCACGGTATTCCCATTCTGGAAGGGTTGGAGACCTTTAATCCAGAGGTCATTAATCTAGAGGGGAGTCCTGAGTCACCTGTAGGAGCGGCCTTCATTTCTGTACAAGGAACCCCGTCTCCCAAACGAGCACAGACGATCGTCGATGCAGTTCCGGTTGCTATACAGTCTCCTTCCCTAGCTGTTCAAGCAAGTCGCATCTGGAAGACCGTTGCCAGAAACTCCCGGAGCCGGTTCGTTGCTGAAATGGTTGAAGAAAGGCGGCCAGAAGAAAGGAAGACCGAAAGACTCCCGGCGTAGCCCAAGGTTTGAGAAGGAGTAGGAATAGAGTAGGTACCGGATAAAATGGCAGCGATTAAGAATGGGGCTTAGTTGCACCCGGCTGCCAATCTGGATAGATTGCGACAGTAACTAGGAATAGAAGGCGGCCACCGGTCCGGGATTCGCGGAGTCCAAGATCAGGATATTTGGGATCTGTGTTGGCCACTTGTCTTCTAGAGGCTCGGTAGGAAGTAGTACTTAAGTCAGAAGTCTTTCCAAGGCTTGGGCCTTGTTTTTGTACGCCGTTTTTTATTATACAATTGAGAATATACTTTTGGAATTGTTGTGTAGAACAGTTGTCGGACATGTTCGTTGTAGTAACGATTTGTTGGTACTGTTGTCTTTGATCGAGTTCCGGGAGAGTTTTGAACAGTGTGACAGTTTGGAGATCCCCCGGAGAGAGTGGAAAGGTGTCAAGCGCCGAGTGTTGACGGTTTCCAACGTTGGAAAGGAGGCTGGAGGGGAGGGAAGACGTACTGCAGCAAGGGCTGGTAGTCTTAAGGACACAAAGGGTCGTGTGTACTCTCGAATCCCGGATAGGGATGGTTGCTTCTTGACGTTAGGATAAAAGCCGGACTACTCACTGCGAACCATTCCAAAAGAGATATGATATGGTTAGGACATCGGACAATCGTCATGTGATGTTGTTGTAGTGTGAACTTTGTCCTTGTAAGTGGTATTGAGTAGTTATCCAGACCGGTCCTTAGTCATATGGAGGGAGCACTCCTCCCTCTCTGGGTGTTAGGTAGGAACAGTGCGGTGTCCAGCCACTTTAAGTCTCGAGATGGTGGAGAATCCAGCCACTTGAAAGCATAGACAAATTAGTGGGAACCGGCCACTAGTCTAAAAAGCAAGAAAAGAGGAACGAGTCAAAACGTCCCGCTTAGACCAACCAGTCTAGGTAGTAAGGAACGGACAGAACCAAATGGTGAATTACTGTTATTGTCTAAAAGGAGGAAAACTATAGGTCTTGGTGGGAACAAACGCAGAGTGGTTTACTTTAGAGGGTATGTAGTGTCAATTAAGTGATTTCCAGAGGAATACTGATGCCGCGCCACGCTACAAACATGGAGAGGAATATTTTTTTTGTACTTAAATATGTACTTTCACGTTTGCATTTGTTGAATTCCAAGTATAATATATTACTCCTCAAAGATGAAGTACCGGTTGAAGCTCAAGTGAACCTAGACCTTTCCGACTTAGTGGTTGGCCCCTCAACATTATCGCAAAACAAGACTGTTACAATTTACAATAGCGACAATATCCCATTAGCAGAGGGCTAGATCCGGAACCCTAGGACCAACTTGGTAATTAGGCACGTCTATCTTGATGGAGTTAGTTGTTGCTAAAGCACTACTTTCCAATTTCAAATGGAAGGAGCAGATTCCATTCCTCGATGAACATCTAGGGGATCATGGATTGCTTCCTATGTCCGCTTCTAACTTGAACAAGATCAGGAGGCTTAGCTATCCAGAATATTACGCCAAACGGGAAGGAGACAACTTCGCTCGTTGCTCAAAATGTGATGAGTTCCAATCCCAGAAGAAGTTGACCCCACTTGGCTCTCAAGCGTCCCTGTTATGGTCTAGGAAAATGAGGCTGCACAATGACTCTGCAATGGCGCATAGAGACTTGTACGACCTAAATTGCTTCAAGTCAAAGGCCACTCCTCATGAAGTTCTTACATTTATGCATGATAAAATGGACCACTCCAAGACGGCGTCGCCGGCCTTATCCCACTAGGTCAAACACTTAGACGGCCTCATGAAGCTTCCTCTTGTTGTCACCGGAATGCGTGCTCATGGGCATGTGGATCAGCGTTATGCCGATTATGGCCTTGACATTTACTTACACAACGCTAATTACACGGTTGGATCGTTTGCAAAGCTCCTTTGGGATCTTGAGTCACCCCCTAAGTCCACCTCCAGGGAACTCTTTCAAGAAAATCCTTCTCACCCATTGTATGCCGCACTTTTGCATGGTTCAGAGATGTGCCTCGATCCTCTTAGCCCTCCTCCACAGGTTCCTGTTTCAGCAAAACCATTGCCTCCCACTCTTAACGTCCAAATGGATAACGCTGTCAGCGATAACAAGAATAGATTTGCATTTTCATTCTGGTTTCTATTAGTCGCGAAGCGGGTGATTCGCGAAGTGTACGTGAAATTCATGCTGGTCAGCCATACTTATGACGATAGTGATGCCCTCTTCAAACAATGGAGCATGGCTTTGCGGAGGGAGGAGTTCCATATAGTTCCTCTGCTCATGAAGTCAATGAAAAATGAAGTTGTTCCAACGATTCCACATCTGATGCTAGAGGTCCCAGATTTCAAGAAATTCATCACGGAGTGGATGCTTGACGGCGATGACATGTTAATGGGTCACACTAAAGCTCATCAGTTCAAGTTCTATGTAGACTCTTCAGGATGCCTAGTCATGAAATATAAAATATTCCGTCCTGACGACGATTGGCTGCCAAAAGGAGATGGATGTGGCATGAAGTTGTGGAAAGAGGATTCAGTAGGTCGATCTTTATGGCCCCGTGGTGTTCCTGGTGCCGTGGCGCCTTGCGAGATGCGGCACCTGCCTGATGTGATTAAGGAATTGTCGGCTTTTGTAGATCCTTGGGAGAGGTTAACTTCTGATATGGTCGAGTCTAGAAGAATCTACGAGTCCCTCTCATACTACTGGAACGATGTTAAAGAGGCTCTTGCCATCCCTTTTGATGGAGTCTCCACTTTGCAGTACGGCTTTTGGTCGTCCACTTGGCTCGCTCATTCGGTCGAAGACGAGTTTCAGGAGGATGAAACTTTGCGCGAGGAGTTCGCAGAGGATGATCACTTTGTTGGTCACAAACGCAATCGCCCAGGACCGCCATTTCGTGTTGCGCGAGACCTTTTTGCAGGGTACTTCTTAGCATCACGACCTTGCGATGAAGACATTTGTCCTTTCAGGCTTGCTTGGGCCTTGACTGACCCTAATTTGAACCATGACCTCCCAAACACGATCCAAGTAGAGTTCTACCGTCCAATTTCCCGAGAGAAAGATGTTTTGAAATTTTATATCCGCTGGGATGTGGATGGGAGACTTTGTTTGACAGTAGAGAAGGATGTACCTGAGTCGTGGCAAAGTACCGATGTAATCCTAACAGCTTGGAAATCAAAAGTGAATAAAAATGTCAACGAGCGGGGACGCGGCAAGGATCCGACATTCAAGATACTACTGAAACAACTGGACATTATAAAGGCCTCTTTGGAGAGATTTGTTTCTCCAGAATCTTAACAGACATATAGCATTGAAGTTGATAGTGTAGGAGTTTTGAATTCAAGCAGATCACTTATATTTGTTGAGAGGCAACTATACTGATTTTCTTTTATCCATTGATTCTATATCATTTGTACCAGACAATACGCAGAAGTTTATCTGTAGGCTACCTAAACAACATTTAGCGTCGAAGTTGATACTGTCGGAGTTTTGAATTCTAGGAGATTACATATATTTGTTGGGGTGGAACTATACTTAATTCTTTATGTCCATTGATTCTATATCATCTATACCAAACTATAGGCAGCAGTTTAGATTGAGGCGACTTAAACAACATCTGGCATTGAAGTTCGTAGTTTACAAGTTTTGAATTCTAGCAAATCACTTATAGTTGTTTAGAGAGATTTTGAATTAGTTCCATTTGTCCGTGGATTCTATATCATATATACTAGACTAGGCAGCAGTTTAGGTCGAGGCGACTTGAACGATATCTGACGTTGAAGTTGCTAGTTTTGAGGTCTGAATCAGAGGTGATAACATACATTTGGTGGCGTGGGACTATACTTAAGTCCGTATGTCCATTGCTTCTATATCATATGTACCAAAATGTAGGTAACTCTGTTGGTCGAGGCAACCAGAATGTTTCTACAGGTCTGAAAGGGTCCGTGACGTATTGAACATTTTAAGAGAGTCGACCTAAATTGTATTTTCACACATATATCTAATATAAGTTTGCTTAAGTTATGCGGTGGTTTCATTTCCCGTTATTTATGCATGATGTTCATTTAGGTTGGTTTGACTTACCTTGTATTTTCTCATATAATTATTTAATAAATCATCTGGTTCTTTCATTTCCCGTTATTATTGCATGATCATCTCCCAATTTAATGGAAATTCCTAATTAACTTTTTCATCCCAAGTATGAGAGCTTTGTGCCCATTTTAGCTCGACCATAGCTATTGCATTATTTTGGGAGATGATGAATCTTCCAAAGTGACAAATATGGTGTTTCATGTTCCTTCGCAGCTCCGCCACCTTATTACTAGACAGCAATAGACGTTGCTTCAACTCACGTGCTACAGACATCTGTCGGTGCTTGATGACCTTGGAGAGTGCATGGTATCCACTATGTGTTACGTTGTTACCATCACACACTCCCAACATGACTTCTTGACTCAACTCCCCTTGAATCTTTTTGAATACATTCTTGGTTGCGGCCGCATTTGCTTGGCTCATCTTGGGCTGCTCTTCTAACCTCAAAGCCTCACCTGCAGACAAATGCTTGAAATAGCGCGTGCTGTAGCAGTTTGTGAATCTCTTGCCCCGTTCAACCTTTTCCTCTCCCCCCGTGCCTTGTTTGATCGCTGCAGTTGAGTGACTAGTTGAGGTTAAATCTGAGCCCGCAATATAGTCCTTCGACGCTTAGCATTCGCTGATCTTGCCACGCATCCATCTGGTATCAATGACCTTACACCCTGTTTAAACAAACTCCTTCAAAGAAGATATTAAATACTTACTCCACCACTTGGATAATGTCCTCCGCATCGACTCGCTGCAATGCAGCAGGCAAATTGCCTTGCTTGTTTAGAGCAAAATAAGAAAACCATGAATCCGCTCCAACGCTTCCATATTTCACTTACAGATAAGTAAACAGCCACAACAATGCTATAAAACGTAACTTGCCGAAGCATTTCACAAACGTCTAAGAACCTGGAGCAAGCTTGTCTAAATTCATCATGCTTGACATGTGTACGCGCTTGCGGAGACCTCTCGAGGACTCAACCATGTATTTCATTTTTGCTTGTAGATCTTCACACGCTATTTTCGTTTTCAATAACTCAGTCTGCAATTTAACTACCGTTGCTCTAAATCCCTTTGGTGCAGCAAGAAGTGACATCCTCAACTCTATACATGTGGCTCCTGAATTGACCAGTTTGCTCACTAATCTTTCACGCTCTTGCCGAAGGAAGGACGCGATGTTCGTCAAATTGTCAATATGGCGTCTACATTCTTCATGTTGTTGACGAAGACACTGTATGTCAGATTCATAACCACGTACCGTCGATTGCAAGCTTGTGATTGCACTGTCCAAGCATTTTCTGTATCCCAGCATACCTCCTTTGCCGTGGCATAGGAATTCCAAGTACTCTTTGAGTGTGCTAAAGCATGGATGCAAACTTGTTGCAGGATTGACTGGATATAAGTGCCCGTCCACCCACACGTTGATGTTCTTCTCCCCATTAGCCCTTCTTGCCGCATATCCTGCACGTGAGCTGCGCTCGTCTAACAAATGACATTTCTTAAGCATTGGAGCGTAGATCGATGCCAAACGCACAGGAGGCACGTATGTGTTGGTCACATCTTAAAGCGCCATCTTCTAATCCGGAAAAACAAGCAACAGCACATACAATTGAATTGCACAGCACCATACAAATGTGAACAACAATAAAGTTAACAGCACTTTCCATTCCTAAATTGGGCGGATACGCCACACACACTGCATGAATAGAACTGACAGCATACTACAAGTAGAATGTTGTAGAAAATTTTCATAATTGTAAACTACTCTAGATTTGGCACGTCACTGCCACGGGACATGCCATGCTTGCACATCTCACCTTTTGGTGGAGGTTATTTCCCGCTCTCAGTTTTCCTACGGGGCATATTTTATTCCGATCAAATCGAGTACATCCAAATATTATAACCACATTTTGCATTGAGATCGGGGTACATTGGGTTGATTTTGAGGACCGGATTAACTTGGACAAGTGCACACGATGTATGGAAATTGCTATTTTATCTGAGTTTATATGAGTGTTGCGGGATATTGGTGACTATTCTATCTCGTTTTATATGAGTGCTATGGGGTACTCTATAGATATCATAATCACCTCGACCTTGCCCAAGCTCTACTGGCTAGTTGTCCCAAACAAAAAAAGGACTAACTTTCAACTGCCCAGGACTACTTTAGAGGGCCTCTTGGAGACCCAAAAGGTTTTCTAATGATAGTATCACTTAAATTCATAGGTTGTTTACATTTCATTCTAAGCCAACTCAGGGAGTTCACAATTGAACGTTATGGTCAAGATTAAACATACACGAAGAACAATAAATAATAGGGCTCCTATGTCTCAGAATAATCATGCAAGATTATGAGACCATACACTCTTATAAGTTGCACATGCATTGTTTGATACAATTTGCACCACATTTTTGGAACCTATCTCCTCGATGTAATTTTCAATAATTGAAGTCTAATCCTCTGCATTCTTCTTATGTCCTGTAGTGTCTACTGATTTTGTGCCCTCAACTAATTAGTAAAAACCTTTAATGAACTTACCTAAGAGTCGTTCATCTCCGATGTGAAAGAAAGGTTGAATAAATTTCACTATGTTCAATAACGACGCCGTAGGGTGGAAAAATTATCTCATAGAAGAACTTTAATTCAAATTATCTTTATATTCCATTACAAGCCAATTCGAGGAATTCACAATTTAATGCTATGGTCAGGATTAAACATACATGAAGAAAAATATATAATGGAGCTTTAAATTTTTACAATAATCATGCAATGTATTGAGACTGTATACTCTTTTAACACAAAGTAGTATTGATAACTTAACTACATGCAACGGTTTTTGAATGACAATAAAATGTCACATATTCCTATTAAGGCTTACAGCTATCATAATCTATTGGAAAATACATCTATGTTCTATTCTACGGATTCAATCTATTTTTTGAAAAGTCTACAACACGGGCCGATTTATTTCAATCCATATATCGTATATATAAATCCTCCAAATGTGGTTAGATGTCACGCCTAAAACCATCTACCTCCTTGTTTCAAATGTCCTGATTACATTAACGCTGTATTCCCCCTTGATTGTTGTAGTATCTACTTCTACCACCCCCCTCGTCATAGTCTCATGTCCACCCTCTTCCATTGTATTATTCAGGGTCAACCCAATCGCCTTGGTTGTTCATTTTACTTGGCCCTGGTTATTCAGAAGTTTGCCATGGCCCATGCCCTGTGGAATAAGTCGAACTTCCTAGAAGCTGCTCTCTCAATCTCTCATTGTCCCCTTGAAGATAAAATTGATACATTTCCATTCGTCGCACATAATCCTGCCTTTTCCGCTCCATTTCCTCTTCTTGGCCAAAATAGCAATCATCTACAATTCGTCCTTAGGGGAGGGGGGCAAAAGTAGGAGGCGGTACAATGTCATTAGGATGAGAGGTCGCAATATACTCGGCTGTTTGGACGAGTAGTGTCATCACAATATCCTCGACTTGGAGGAGGAATTATGTTATCACCACTTCCACGGCGTGAAGGTAGAGCTATGCTATCTGTATTAATTCCACGTGGAGGAATATTGTTGACCCCGTATCCTCGACTTGGAGGAGTTGCTCTATAATCGCCGTATCCTTGATATGAAGGCGCGTAAATGTTACCGCCATGTCCTCAATGTTGAAGAGGAGTTACGCAATCACCACGTCCCCGATGCCGATGAGGAATCCTATTATTGCCAGATTCTTGATATGTTGGAGGACAATTGTTATGTGCATCACCTCCGCGATTTGGAGTAGAACGGTTTCCTCTCTCTCTTATAGTTGAGGCTCTTGGAGGACTAGCACTTCTGAAAGGACTAGGTATTTTGTCTTAGCCATCCGTATTGGTCAACGATTCTGTTGTTGGCGGGGCCCATTGGTTCCAGATAAATATCTAAAGTGTTAGCACCCATCTTGTAAAGACCATCTCCATAGCAATAGCAAGTGCTAGGCCCTGCTCTACCAAATGTTACTGGAGCGTTGTTGAATTCAACGTGGCGGTGATTATTTGTATTGCGTCCACTGTTCAGGTTGTACTCTTCGCCATAATTATGTGCACATTTAGGGCTATTGCCATAACTCCGTGCGTAGTGTTCATCGTTGTAACAATTGCGCAAACGATGTCCCTCATAGAGAGAATTGTGTCCTTCTTCGAGGATGTTCACACCTTTGTGGTCCTGGCGATAATAACCAACATAATTTTCTAGGTGGTCGTTGTAGTTGCCACCTTGTGAGTGCCACATTGGTCATCATAAAAATCTCTTGGATGTCCTTCAACATTTAGTGGATTCGTATGTGTTTATATCCCACTGTTCCGTATTCGCGGAGCTGCACGGTTTGATCAAAGAGGGATGCAATTGCTATCTCCTAGCCAATGGGTTTAGTTATCCATGTGGGACCTGTCCAATAAATCTACATTCAGCCATGCAATCGTACGCCAATCAATCCTTTTATACAAGACTATCCCGCCCACACCATTGCTACATTAGAATACAACATTATTTGTAGTCAAGAGTTTTGCACTCCTGCTGCTATGGTGACCTCATGGTATCTTAATTAGAAATGATCACTCCCACAATTTTTAGCATTGATCTCACCGGGTGTTCCCTTTTTCTCCACATCCGTAGTATGAGTGCACAGTTTGAGAAGGTGTTACATCTTCACATATTCCTTGCAAGTTGTGCATGTCCATGGTGCTGGTTTGCCTTTCCTTCCATCCTCTGCTACGCAATTAGGGTCATCTGTAGCATTCCAATCTAATTTCGTTTTTTTCTTAGAATTTGATGGTCCTCCCCGATCTATACAAGGCATGGCTCAAAGGTAACTAAGAAGAAAACACTGGAAATTGTGTAATTGACCCACTCAATATGGAGCTGTGAAAGTTCAGGTTGGTTACAAGATAACCAATTCACCATTCTCGGAATGTATGCAAAACTAGGAAATGTAACCAAAACCACAAGATGGTTGATATAGTATTCACCACGCATTTGCTGGTTTCAAATTAACCAACAAACAATGGTGAAAGAAGTAAAAAAGTGACACAATAATATATGGAATAATAAGAAAGCAAGGAGGAACGCAAGTGAGCTGAAGTAAATCGAGCACAACACGCTCGAACACCCAAGTGAAGAACAAAATGTTAGGATAGCCTTTTATGCTCGCCCTCCTCCCTATACCATCACCGCCAAAGTGGCGGGTCATATACAACTGTTGGATCTCGGTCTTCCTCAAGAATCCAACGATCAGATCCGAACCGCCGCAAAGGGCGGTCGCGGCGATTCGGTCGGGAGGCCGCAACCTCCACCCTCCGACCCCGATTAAACCTAGGGACAAGAGGTCGCGGCCCTCCGATCGCACAGACGGCCGCGGCTGTTGGCCCCAGGCGATTGCGCCGACAACAGCGGCCGTTGGATGTGTGCGGCCCTAGCGATCCAACGGCCGCAACCGACCGCGCAGTCACCTTAGGGAGGAGGCTTTGGGGGCTCGCAAGCCCTCCCAACAACCCTTGGATTTTTTTTGAAGCCCTCCTCCCCTCCCCTCCTCCCTCCCCTCCTCCCTCCCCTCCTCCAACCTTGACAAAAAGAAATCCATTTCTAGAGACACCGAACAACAAAATCATTTTTAAACGGGAAATTTCATTTTTAAACGGGAAATTTCAGACATATGCCTGAAATTGTGGGGAATGTCCTCAAGATCTTGTGATCCGGACTGTGAGTCCATCTCGATATTGGGGTCTACTTTATAACGAGATATTTATGTCCTTTAATCGTTGGTGCTCCATTGCGGTTTGCAAATATAGTGTCCATGTTTAGGAGGGAGAATGTATTTGTTTTGATGAAGAGGGATGTATGCAATGGAGCGTTACAACTTATAAGGTAGTGACGTGCTATTGAAAACTAATATACTCTATTCTGAAGGCTTAATCTCAACAAAGAATTGAATCAAAGGGAACTCCACATATCGTTCCCTTAAATTACCAAGGGAAGTTTGTATGATTCATCTTCTATCTTGTATTGCGGTACGAAGTTTGTGTTTGAAGTAAATATCCTTTCATTATTTTCTTGCCCTCTTGGTTAAATCAAATTTATATTTATTAGAGTTTATTCTTTAGAGATAATTTCTAATCTTTATATGTATTGTTGTATTTTAATTTTTTTCCAATTAATTGTTTTTCAAATTGCGTTCTTGGATTTTATATAAACTCTTAATTTTGTATTTGGGAAATATTTTCAAAAAAAAAATAATAGTTTAGAATATAAGAGTAATGGGAAAAAAAAATACAATTATGTAATGTAAGATGAAAAGGAAGAAAAGTAAAATGATATGATATACAGAATTATACCTAAAGGATAACAATATAACATCATACAACAGAGGAATGATTTCATAACATAAAAATAAGACAATTGAATGTAATAAATGTGTAAAATAAAAATATAAAAAAATACGATGAGAGAGCATAAGTAGAATAATGATGGAAAATTCTATAATGGGTTCTAAATGGAAGTTAGACAAATTAGAGATGATAATGGAATAAAGACTTTCTCAAAAAAAAAAAAAATACTACAAGATAGGGTACATGACTAATTTCATAATTTAAAAAATATAAGATAATGTCGTGGAAGACGAAGGAATACAAATTAAAAAATAAAAGACATAGTGGAAGAGTAATGGAAATAACACATGATGGAATGGAAATAGAAGAAAAATTGTAAGTGGAGGGATAATGGAAGAATCATCTAAGGAAAATAAAATAAAAAATATAATGGAATAAAGATAGAAGAAAAAAAAGGACGAAGAAATGAATGGAAGTAGATACAGCAGAAAACAGTAAGTCAATACGACGTGAAGCTCATGGAGAAATTGAAAATAAAAATAATACCTTATCATATTGAAATGTAAAAAGAATAAAAATAAAAAAAAGAATGATACAACGGAAAATTAATGTTATATAAAATTTAAACAGAATTGAATGAAAGACCAATTTATAAAAATAAAAATAAGAAATACTATGGAATGAAAACAGTTTAATAAAAATTACATGATTAAAGTAAAAGTAGAAAAGTGATAATATATAACAGAGGATTAATGTAATAATAGAAAATGAATAAGACAGAATGCAAGAGTAATTTAAAACTATAAAAATAAGAGGACATAGGCAAAAACATGGGAAAAGAATATGAATAAAAGAGTATAATAGGACTAATAGAAGAATACAAAAAATAAAGAAATACAAAATGAGTTGTGAATGGAAGAAGAATAAAATGAAAAGAATTGATGGAAAAATAATGTAAGATTGAAAAAAATAAAAAAAAAAATTACAACAATACGAAAACAAATATAATAGAAAGAATAAAACATGACTGAAATAACACAAAACAAGCAAGTTAGTAAAATAATGTGAAGGGAACAAAATCAAAATGAAATGTTAAGATAGAATATGTATATGAGAGAAAATAATTAACAACATAGGATGGAATAAGAAGTTAAGAAAAATATTTAAAATTGAGATACCGTATTTATTTTTATTCTCATTTACCGAATTTCTAGGGGCCGTGGCCATATACATGGCAACAACCGCCCTTCCCTCCTCACTTCACTCTCCTCAACATCCCTCCAGTGCTGGCTGCAGTTGCCAAATTTACTAGGGTGCTTGTTGATTGCTTGTTGGGTCTAGGAGGTGAGGAGAAGGGGGTCCATTTTCATTGTTGGAGGGAGGGGGGAGGGGAGTTTTTGATGTTTTTGTATTTGTTTCTTTAATGTGTTATCATTTATCAACTCTTTGTTTTTTTAAGACAATCAAGAAAGTTTTTGTTTAAAACAAGGCCGCTATGTAGGAATTGCACCATGACCGGAATGATGGATTGAAGAGGAAGATCAAGAAGAAGGGTGCATGCCACAACTATTGCTGGGATATCCTAGAGAATTTTGACATCCTAGCAGAGGAAGGATGGGAAAGCTTGGGCCCCGGGTACTCGACCCTGAGAGACTGCAAGGCACATGTGAAGATGTATCACATTGATAAATTATGGCTCCGAAAACAGCACGAGGTGAATACGTTGACTTTTAGCTACAAGCCAAGATCATGCAAGGATGAGCACTTCATGCATCGTGCATATGAGGTTTGGCAGGCTTTGTTTGGACATCGTAATAGTAGCAAAGGCAATTTCAATTATACCATGTTGTGTATGGTATATGCAGAGTTCATATTGAAGCGTCAGGTAAATTGGAGCACATCCCCACCACGGTACGGTTACCGCTTAGACTTGGATGGAATGAGAAGGATATCCCGAATTTATATCTCCTCAACCCATTGCACGCGAAGAAAGTCAGAGGAGAACTAGAGACCAAGCCAAGGCGGTGGCCACGTCTGCAAAACAATGCTACAATAGAAAACCATAGAATTGTAGATGATGTATCACACAAATCTCAGGATGTGAAGCCAGTTGCACCTGATAGTGTTTTGGCAACAATGTTTCCGTCCGCTACTAAACCAAAGGTCCCTATGATTCCAAACCTAGATTTAAGGAACATAGTGAAATCCTCTAGCGATGTGAAAGGCAAGGAAATCATAGATGAAGGAGAGGAGAAATTGGGCAATGAAGATATTACACATCCCGTTGTTGTGGAAGTTGGATACTCCAACCAAAATACGAATGATGCTGGACCGAGCTCATTGGCAATAGTGGAGGTGCATACGTCACCAAGAAGTCCAAGGGATTGAGATCATTCCGTTTCAGACATTATGGGAATGCTAGAATCAATGCCAAACAACAAAGCACTGAAGGAGTTACTAGATTTTAGCATCAAATGGACTGAGGGGTGCTCAGAAAAATGGCTACGAGGCTTGGACGCTTCCAATGAAGGAGGGGATGAAGGAGAAACCTCTGAAAAGGTGCAGGAAGTTTATAATGTATTGAACATTGTACGCTCTCTAAAAGATGGGGCTACCGTATAGGTGCAATAGCACCAAATCTTTTAAAGATGGCTCATGGTTTTGCAAGTGTCACCCCGAGCATGCTGCATGGTGCCCTTGGGTTTGAGACCTTGGTACCTTCCATTAAGCTTCTTTTGGAAGATCACTTAGAATTAGCTAAAGATAACATGGCGTTGAGGAGGGATTTTGATGAGGCAGCGCACACATTTGAAAGGCAGGCCATGAGGTATGTCAAGATGAGAATTTTTTTCAATTTACAATTAAAAGATTGCAAGAAGTACAACCCAATATCGATCGAGAAGACAAAGGTGAAGCAGTTAAGCATTTGAAGACGACTTCTACAGTGAAGGTGGAGGTAAAGGATGATATACTAGAGTTAGAAAGCAATGCTGAGGAATCCGATGCCTTTCCCTTACCATATTCTCGGATAGAATTGAAGATGGAGCTACACAGGGAATGGCGTTTCAAAAATCTAATAGCCCACGTTTCCTAGTTTCATTGGACATTGGCAACACTAGAGGCGCTTGACAAAGGGAAGGGGCCAATGGAACAATCAAAGGAAATTTAAATTCTTTTACGGGATTTGGAGATGGCCATGAGGGAAAGAGACGAAGCCCGTAGCGACCATCAAAGGCTAAAGAGCCCTCTAGAGATGGTAGACAATGCACCATATACCGAAGAAGCGATTTCGTGGATTGGGTAGGTTTATAAATTAAGAGACAAGGAAACAATAGTTTCTAAAGCACAAAAGGACCTGAAGAAATGTGCAACCACTTCTTGTGTTTTTCTAGATGTTATTGGTTTATCTGTTTAGGAATTCCATGAGGCAGCTGCTAAGAGCGGCCACGATGCCACAAAGAATACCGTACGGGGCCGTGTAGAAGAAATGATGGAGCGCACAATCCACCATACCAAGAAATGGGGAGCAGTCATTGATTGGACATTGGAGGTGGAGGAGGGATAGATGCCGTACGATATATTTTCTTGCCAGTTGGATGTAACCAAGGGGGAGGTTATCCACACTCGCAAATCATTCGAGGAATTTTCGAAGGAGAAATGTGCCATGTGTCAACATCATTTTGGACCAAAGGAGGCCTTTGAGTTGGGCCATTGTAATCACAAGTTCCACATAACTTGCATCGCAAGGGCATGTATTGTACAACAACAACGTGTTATGTGTTGCTCTCCAATTAGTTCTCAGTTTTATGAGATGATGGGGTTGCAACACTTAATGCCCCCTGGGCTTGAGTTTAATCAATGTAATCTTCCATTGGACTAGCTACCCAAGAAAATCTTATATTAGTATGATTGGGGAAAACCAATTACGTAGAACTTGCAAACATCAACCACCAACTATTTAAAGACGCTAATGGAAATTTGGATGAATTTTTGAGAGTGACCGACGATTATGAAGTCGAGATGCAGGCACGTGAAATTTTGAATGCTGAGGAGCGGGAGTTCTTTTGTAGAAACTTTGGGGGGCATTGGAGTATAGAGCATAATTGCTTCTTCCGGTTTTCTAAGCCCCAGGTTGCGAGACAAGCCAACGATACATGTGATGAAGTAGTGCACGATCTTGCAATACTCGAAGAATACAAAAAGTACGATCAAACACTAATCGGGAGGGCACTTGTATTGGCAAAGCTAGAGGAGGGAATTTGTTTCCGTAAAAGTTTCAACAAAGCTCTATTCAAAGATACGGAGCTAGACTATTGGGATCAATATACGAAGTTTGATATAGCGCTTGACAAAATTGTTTCTGATTGGAGAAAGGCACTAAGTGATGTGGGGGGCATGTCATAAAGGTCACGCAAAAATATTGAGGGGGAAAGCACAATAAAGTGGACCCAAAAAGTGCTTATCTTTTCCCCAATTTCAGCCCCTTCCGCAAACACTAAGAAAAGTGGGATTTGCGTTATGTCGATGCAAGATTAAGTTTGGGATACGGAAAGTAGACTTGATCTTCTTCAACTTTCCAAAGTTGCGGGAAAAAACATTGAATTTACAATGGAAAACAGAGATGTCGAAGTCGAGCAAAGTGAATGCAGTCATTTGGAAAAGTGAGGTTCAATTGAGGATATTCTTTTTATGAAGATGCACGTAAGATACCTAATGACACCCTAGAAAGTCACTAAAATACTCAAAAACTACACCATAATGCCCAAAATCAGCTTTGAGCCTTAGAAAATAGCACTCTTCATATTCACTTCTTAGAGATCACATTTTGCACTTTGTGGTCGACTTTATCGTGATCTCTCCTTTGACCACATTGTGAATGAAACGGTTGCAAAGATTGAAAAGGCAATGGAGACATTTGAAGTAAAGAAGATAAATGGTGGAAAGAACAAGCGGAAGAGGGGCAATCCCTAAGACAATGACGAGCTTTAGAGGTTTAGTATGTGTCGAGAAGTGGAAGCTGTGGACAAAGAATTACGAGTGCGGGAGGAGGGGGGGGTTGAGATTGCACGACCAAGCCAACTAGAGCAACTCGAAGTTTGATGAGGAGCGTTGAGTAGACTCCATACTTTTAGAACTCATCAGTACAATATTGCAGTAGACTGTTGGGATACATATGGTAACAGTCGTATTTGAAATAGAATATTGTTCTAGTAGAGCAATAGTATACAGTGTATTGGACGTTTTAATGTACTTTGTACAATTTAAATGTTTTAAATACATCATCATTTTGCATTTTAAACTGCATATATATATTGATTGTTTTATTAGTTCTCCAATCCCTCTAATGAAAATATATACACTTGGTATGATATGTACAATAATAACATGGTGTTGACATATTTACAATACATAACTTGACATAGAGTTAATTCATGATGTTAGATGAATTGTGGTTCCATTCCATGTTTTTTGTAGATCAAGAACTAAGCAGTATGAGCATAACACAAGTGTTATAACATTCATCGCAATCAGTTGTTGCATACAACACACCAAATTAAATAACCAAACAATATACAAACCTTTAGGTTTGTAATATAAGAGAGCAAACAAGAAATATAAAATACTACGTTAATACAACGTTGAAAACCATGAAACTAATTACAATAACACAACAATATGAAACAATAATAAGGGAGGCTGGCACCACCGCTTAAACCAAAGATGTTCAAAATTATATAATTGCCTCTACAATGGCACATAAACAAAATAACGGCGTACTAGCATGTTGTTTAGAAAAAGTAATTGACTAGTTAGTACTAATGCTCGTATGGCATTCACAATTCAAAATCACTATCACCCTTCACCTCGACCCTACTAGGGCTTGAACGATCATCCTCATCATTGGTCAAGGGCACCTCCTTCACCTTCCGCGTAGGCTTTTTCTCGAGAAGAGAAATGACTTTCTTTGGCTCGACTCTATCATCCAAAGGATTCTTTGGCTTTCCGCGATTAAAAGGCATTACACGTTCATTGGCCTTTTGCTTCAATAGGGTTCCAGTTGGAGGCTTTTTGGGAAACGTGTCTGGTTTCCCTTCTACAAACCTCAAGCCGAAGAGCTTACCATTTGGAACACCCTCATCACTAGAGATAACGTTGAGATCATGTTATCCGGCTCGGCCCATCCTCTTCTTCAAAACCTCCGCTGCTATAGCTGCCTTAGCATCCTCCTTCATCGTATTAGACAAGGCCACCAACTTAGCAGAGGCGGCAAAGCCACCCATTGGGACCCTAGTCTTTGAGGTTCCAAAAAAAGACCGCGACGCCCCGGCTAGGCATAGGGCCTCCTCCAAGGATGGTGGAGGCATTTCACCCTTCGTGTGCTTAAAATCTGGAGAAACCACCTTCATAGTATCAGAAATGCGGTAGCCTCAATCTTCAATACGACCAAATTCTGTCATACAGCATATGATCCTCCCCGGCGGATCTTGTCACTACTAAGTAAGCCGTCTTCGTTCAGGAACGCAGCTAGAGGCATCAAATCCTCCTTGTTAACATCATCCACTTCATCATTGTCATACTCAAATACACCCACCTTGGGCCCCAAAGGCTTCGGAGAGAGGCCACTTGGTAAGACGTCTTCACAAAGTAGAGTGTTGAGAGTATGGTCTTCATCAAATTTCAATGGTGACTCGATGATTGACTCACTCGAGTAGTCAACGTCACCGGTCTCCACGGCCTTGGAATCCTCCTTCCCCTCCAACTCCCCATAAAACCTTCCATTTTCCGTAAGCTTAAAGCGGGAAATCATCTTGGAATTGTATACACAAACACCAAGTCATTTGCAATTTGGAGAAGCAACCGGATCTGCCTCTTATTGTGGACAAAGGAGTACCTACTTCAATTCCTCTTGCATGAAAAAGAAAATAACGGCTGAGCTAGTATCCTCTTTGCGATTAGGGAAATGTCTTTACGAATGGATCTGTAAGCATCCCACAATGCAGAAGGGGGCAAGTTTGACTTACTAGAGTCACCAATGGCAGCGACTGCAAGACAAGATTCTTAAAAGGCATAGAACTCTCCAATGACTACTTCCTTCACATCTGGAGGAGACAACAACCGCAAGACACGATGGCCAATGCCATTGCTTCAGTGTCATTCCAAAGCTCCTCGTCGTCACATATGTAACGGTTTAGAAGTGCAGTAGCGCACTGCAGTCCGGAGGTGATCATTTCTTTGCGAGCGGAAAACTGAGCCTCAACAACATCAGCAAGCTGAGGATCTAATTTGAAGGGTTCAAGGCGTAAAGAGAAGAAACGCTTTTCAAGGTTGCGGAGAAGGACATATGCTTTATCTTATGCCGATTCCTTTGCATCAAAGTCTTGTAGGGCCTCAACTACATGCGCCGTCATCCACTTAAATTCTTTGCATTGCTCCCAAAACACGTCATCCAACACCACTCTCTTGACATCGCGTGAGATCTTGGCTTTGTCTTGAGCAGATAAGGCCTTCTTCATTTTGTAGGTCATCCAATCAGGGTACACAACGCTATGCTCCAATGCTCCTCAAACTCTCAATAAACGGGAGATCATAATGTAGTGCATTACGTGCAAAATGGGGTCATGAAAAGGCCGTGTAAGCCTGCCCTTTCTAGGTGAACTCCCTGCCCAAATGCGGCACTGTCGCTGGCAGCGGGTGCCAGGATCGCTGCCCGCAGAGTTAATAGGGCGAATAAATGGTCTCGGGAAGGGGTTGCGGGGCGGGGTCGGTGTGCCTAGTGGCGCCGAGGTGGCTACCTTGTTTGGTGAACCACTCCTTCTCGCATTTATGGAAGTTGAAGCCCAATTCGAAGGAGAGATGACGGGAGATTGGTGTCAACCGTTTCAAGATTTGAAGTTTGCTGCCACAACGGGATGAAGCCATGGAGCTCGGTCGACAGTAGGTTGGTCTTTCCACCTAGGAATGGGGTGAATCGAAGTTGGATGCGTAGAATTTTGGTGTTGCAGGACCAACGACCCAATTCGCAGGTGAAATTCGAGAGAGTCAAGGGAAATTGTGACAACTAAACCAGTGAGCATGATTGTACAGATACGCGTTGGCAGCAGTTACAAATTTGAGCAGCAAGCATTCAAAGGGTGTTCTTGCAACACCTCCTGCCGTGGACTGAAGAGGTTGTGTAAGTGTCAATTTCTCTATGACAAGTTTGGATCGTGCATTTGTACATTGCATGCTATTCATTTGATCCTGCAATTTCCTTGAGTGGCTATGGTATAGGATTTGGTTGTTGTGAACTCTGCGGTTTTGGGTATGTGGCAATCTTAAAAACGATTTTCTGCATACTTCCAGGTCGATCCGGGGCCTTGAGAGCTTGAATCACTACTTCGGAATTTTGAACTCTCGATGGCAGCACCAGGGGTGGAGCCTTCAAGCGTCCGTGTTGGAATTTCGATTGATGCACGCTACGCACCACTTGTTAGGAGAGGTTTATTGAGATCCGAGCAACCCTACCCATCAACATTTCCAGGACGGAGGGCAGCCGGGGATACAAACATTGACTTGTGGGTCGATGGCAGCATTTACCCGGTTAATCTAGGAACAGGGAGGCCACCTCCATTCAGAACTCTTCGAGATTGCCTGGAATTCATTTGTCATGGAGAGCAAGGTCTGTATGGATATGCACGCAGATTGGCTCTCGTTGATGTAGGAGGACCTACACGGCGTGAGATGGAAATGTAGGGCCGACATTTAGAAGAAGAACTCGGGAAAGTGAGAGACGACCATGCTGGCAGCAGAGAGAAGCTCCACCATAACAGGAACATTGAGGATACATGCATGCAATTGCGGATTGAATTGGAGACTATTCGAACCGAGATGAGTAGCATGGAGAGAAATCATAGGGTGACGGTGGAGGGCTTGGAGACCGAGGTGCGTCGCTGGCAGCAAGCAAGTGAGCGCCTACCGGAGGGGCCTAGCCCTTTGGAGGACACGTCTATGGGGATGCGACGTAGGGCTCGACCGCTCAGGGGGATTCATGAGTTGAATCATGGTTCAGGGTGGGCAAAACGCAGAGTGAAGCTCGTTAGGACGCATTTGCAACCTCATCTTGTGGATGCTGTCAACGACAACAACCGGGTCAACCATGAGAAGCAGCGACTTCATGGGGATAAAGCCTCCCAAACAATAACTGTTGTAGCGTTAGCAAAGATACTGTCTAGGCATGAAGGTCTCACCCTCACAACTCAGCCATCTATGGAGCATGTTAAGAGAAAGATTGCTAGTAACTTCATGAAGGCAATTGGAAAAAGGATAGGGCCCGATAATATTCTTGCTGCCTGCGACCAAGCAGGGGTGTCTTATCGCGGCTATGGTGCAATTTACCAAGCCGTGAAGGATCCACTTCGGAAGTTGACCAAGGATGGCAAATCCAACATACTACCTAGTCCCTACCACGTTCGAAGGCTTCGGCAGGAGCTAAATGCAAACTTGCCACAATTCATTGGCCAGTACTACGACGCTGAGGGAAGGATGGAGCTGCCAGCAGTGTCAAAGAAAACCAAGAAATCCGAGGAGTAGCGAAAGGGGGTGGTCTTAGATGAAAAAAACTCGCTATTCACGGACCTTGAGGTGGTCCAGCAGAGCATGGTGATCTTTTATGGCATCACGGAGTCAGGTATGCATCCTCTTCTTCTCTTGTTGATAGCAATGGTGAATGTCCGTTTGGTGCCAGCAATTGCATTGTGTGTCTATAACAAAGGAAGCTAATTCGATTGCATTACAGAAACATTCTCACGTGAGGATATTCTTGCAGAGTTGAAAGGGGCTCCGTTGATATTTGTCCTCAAACTGGATGAGGCAGAGATTGTAAACGGGAAGAAATTTGAACGTGTTAGCATCACGTTGATGAATCGGGCTTAAGACACTAACATTCAGGTGGACCACGAGAGGTACTTCTCAGTACAATCAGAGCAGGAGATTTGGCTAGTTGCCATGTTTCAGGTCGAGAAGGACTCCTACGATGTTCTCTCGTGGATATTTGGAAAGTCGAACATCCCGGTTGTGATTGCAGCACAGTCTAGTGGCGAGAAACTCACGGTTCCTGAGGTTGGAGAATTCCAGGTCGAGTGGCATCTTGCTGCGGACATGAAGACAATCAAGTGTATGTACGGGCTTCAGTCGGGGCCGTCGTGTGCAATGAATTGCATATACTGCGACCAGAAGAGGATAAAGCCCACCGTGGGGACAACCAGCCAGGCAAACGCTGCCATCAAGAGGCGTGGTAAAGCAAACTGGGTGGGGGGGCTATTTTCCAGCAGCGTACCTGAGGAACCTTGTGACATGACAACATCTACTAGGTGGAGGCCTATCCTGCCAATTTCTTTGTCCAGAGTGCACATTTGTACATTGCATGCCTTGGTTCGATTGACGGAGAAGATTGTGCACATGCATATCATGTATATTTGGAACATACAGAATCAGAGACTAAGGGCTACTGCAATTGAACAGATGGAGAAGTCGTTGTCCGCAATTGGGGCTCATGGTGGAAATGTGGAGATTAAGAGGGACCCCAAGCTCAGTGGCAACATTGGAAACGTGCCGCAAAAACCCTCTTTGAGTGGTACCGTTGCCAGTAGGCTTTTTAGGCCAAGCATTTGGTCTAGCAATGATAAGGCCTGGAAGGATATATGTCAAGCTGAGAATAATAATGCCGGAAGCGGAGCTGGCAGCATTGCAAAGTATCAGATGTGGCAAGCCTTTGAAGAGGTCGTACCATATTTGACAGGATTGGAGTTGACAGCAGAGCAACGGATGCAGTTCAAGCAGAAGATACACAAGTGGGGGAAGGCATACTTTAAGGCCTTCGGAGAGGAGCATGTTACCCATTACATGGTATGGCCACGACTCTGTCTGTTGTTGCTTTTGGTCTTTCTTCACTGAACCGTCTACTTGACCTAAGTATTCGGCTTTTAACTTCCCTCTTCTTGTTGACAGCACGTAATTGTACGGCACTCCACTTGGTTTGTGGAACACTATGGGAGCCTTGGAGTCTAGAGCTGCCAAGGCATGGAGAAATCACACTACCAAGCGAAGGCGGCACATCAAGCACATACAGCCCATGGTGGTGGGAAAGCCGGTACTAGTGCGATTCTCCAGCAGTTCCAGCCTTTGTACCGAAACATACAACATCAATATAGGAAAAAAATGGAGATCCAGGGAGCTGTACCTGACCCAGATGACGGAGCACGGGCCATTGAGGGTCCAGGAGACGCGAGCGGTGGCAACAATCAAACGCTGCCATCGCCTGCGAGGAGTAGAGGTCAAGGAGGAGGCGTGTTGGAGGAGCATATGTTCTTGAAGAAGTCGTGGATGACGAAGGAGATTGGATGATGGAAGAAGAGCAGGAATGGAATGCCAACGGGGACATGGTTGGCAGTGGGGGCGAGGAAGATGAACAGAGGGACGCTGCTAACAACGATGAGGACATCGCGGATGCTGGCAACAGGGGTGCCGGGGAGGATATTGCCCCCGATGTCGACATTGCACATGCTGACGGCGATTAGGGGTCTCAGAGTCATGGAGTTTTTTTTTATATACAATGTTTTGTAGAAGGGTAATGTCATAGAGAAGTAATACCTTCCAAAGATACTGTATTCTATAGATAGGATAGTGAAGCGAGTAGTTACATGAACGCTTAAATTGTCTTCAAATGTACACTTTCAGTAAAAAAAATATTATAAAATTAAAAAATTCAGGCAATTCACGTTCAAAATTTAGTAGATGTGCGAATACATAGTCAAGGAAACATCGTCCATACTCAGACAAATTAGACTCGAATTTTTTAACTATATGATCTCACATTCGCGATATCATATTTAAATTTTAGAAAATATGGATGATGTGATTTTCGAGTTTGTGATATTTTAGTGTGAACTTTACTTGTTGATTACATGGTTTCTCATTTATAATTAATGGAAAGTGCTCTTCTTAAATTTATTTTCGAAAGTCATGATATTATGTTTCGGTTTCGGTCCGTTATTAAATTTATTTCTCATTTGCCAAGCAAGGTTTAAAATTCATTCGGTTTTTATTATGTCTACATTTGTTTTTTTCTTTCCTTCCAATTTCAGATAATTCTCTTACATTTCATTTTTTATTTATTTGGATTTTTATTTTATTTTTATCTTTATTTTTATCTCATTCTTCTAAAATATTGAAATGAAGATCATATGTTCTTATTTCATAGTTCCACTATACATCAACAAGAATGTTTATTATTATTTTAAATTTTTCTCAATTTTCTTATATTTATTTCCAAATTCGTGCTATTTTAAAAAGAAGATAAGTTCATTATTAAAAAAACAAGAAAGGAAAAAATTTAAAAACTTAGTACTAAATGTGAAAAAGAAGGAATTTTTCTCCAAATATAGATATTGTAGAATGAAATGTACTTGTCAATTAGATAATTAATAATGAATAGTTCTTGTTTTAATTTCTTACTTCCTATTGGTCAATTGAGTCTTAATAATGTGACGCGACATTGTAGAAGGGGCTCTATTGTAAAATTATGAAAACTCTAATATTTTTAAAGTTATAGAAAATGACAAATTAAATAATAATAATAATAACAGATTAAAATAAAATACATGATGGGAAAAGTAAAAGAAAGGAAAAATTATTTTTTTGGAATGAATTTTTTGGTGTTTTTATTTTTTCCAATTTTAATTTTTCCATACTCACCCCCCTATTTTTTAATATTTAGGGTTTTTTTATTATAATCTTTTCCCTTTTTGTCAATTTTTTTTCCCACCATTTCTGCCTACTTCTCTTTCCGAATGTCATTATTTTCGATGTTTTTTTTTTTTTTTTTTTTTTTTTTTTTTTTTAATTTTAATTTTTTTTTTTTTTTTAAATGATCTTAGAGATTTATTAAAAATTATAATAATTTATTAAAAATTTCTCAACCACTTCTCTTATTTCCTGAATTGATGATAATTATTTTTTACATTACAATTGTGATGGGACAGACTGAGAGGGGGAGTAAGTTAATGCCCCGGTTAAACACCCATGACCGCGGACTTGCAAACCCGCGCGGTGTCAAGAGGGGCAGGAGCGCTCTCCTCCCCCCCTCTTCGCACCGTTGCTGACAGCAGAGGGAGCACCTCCGACGACCCACGAGCTCGCTACGAAGCTGCTGCCGGAGGAGGGCGCAAGCTTGGCGCGGAAGCTGAGGTGCACGACAGTGCAGCAGCAAAGAGGTCGGCAGTGCAGCAGCGTGGAGGTCGCGGGAGCTGGGTGAGGGGCGCGAGGTTGCGCGGGAAGGTGGGCATCGCGAGGTGGGCGCGGGAGCTGGGTGCGGCAGGGAGGTGCGGGAGGGAGGTGCGGCAGGGAGGTGCGGCAGCGAGGTGGGGCAGCACCAAGGTGGGGGCGGAAGGGAGGTGCGGGAGGGACGCCGGTGGAGGCCAAGCCGGGAACTTGGAGGCCGCGCTAGAACTCAGGTAAGCTCCTAGCCGGCAACTCTGAATATCAAAGAATTTCAACTTAGTCGAGCTTGCATTTTCAACTTCAACTTAGTCTATGCTAAGGAGACACACTCCGTAGCACGTGTGAGTGCACTATTTTAGGAGGTAGTTACACTAAAGAATTCGCTAAACTGTATTCAAGAAGCCAATGCTCAATTTTTTAGCTATAGTGTTTGCTGTCTGCAAAGAGAGTATGCATTTGCGGTGTCTATTTCTTACATAATGAACTTAAGAGTAAGTGAGCTTACATACTAGGGTACATTGTGTCACTAACAAGTGCGTGCTCTGTCGCAGCCATGGTTGCTGGCAGCAAGGACGACGGTGCTCTCACGCAGTGGGACCTCCCTTTCGACCTGAAGGCTTTGCCGCAGGATGTGGCTGGCAAGGTCGTGGTGATTGCGCCCTTTCTTCTTGGTAGGATGAGCGCGAACTACGACATCGATTTCTTCCACCGTACACTTAGCCTCTGCATGAAAGGGATATCCTTCACCGAGCTGAGCAGTGACAAGGTATACAAGAAATCCTTGTTCATTAAGAGTTGGCCGGAACGACATGGAGGGCGCCACCACATTGCTGACTGCACTGACAACCAGGCTATCGAGGCTTACACACTCCAGCATGCGAAGGTGTATGGAGGTGAAGGCCCTCACAACGGGACATTTGGTACCTCCTTCCTTCGAGGCTGTCATCTGACCTTCGAGCTGGGCGAAGATGTCAACTGGGCAGAGAAAGCCGCTGGCCTCTCAAGCTCACACCCCCAGCCTTCAGAGAGCAGATCGAGGCCCTCATCGACGTGCTCGCTGGCCACATCGACGACAGACCCTCTGC
Source organism: Ceratodon purpureus (assembly GCA_014871385.1). Lineage (NCBI taxonomy): Eukaryota > Viridiplantae > Streptophyta > Bryopsida > Pseudoditrichales > Ditrichaceae > Ceratodon > Ceratodon purpureus. The sequence goes on from CM026426.1 coordinate 42,335,999, forward strand.
TGGCAACACATCCTTGGCCATTGAGGGAGTCGGCATTGGACCTAGCCACGGGGTCATTGTTACGGAGAGCAGCAGCAAGGGAGCGCCTGCAGTAGTGGGAGCTCGGGGTCGCACTCGAAGCCAGCTCAAGTCAAAGGCGCCCTTGATCACAGCGGAGGAGAGCTTGCCCAAGTCTTCACTTGCTGGCAGCAAGGATGAAGACCGACCCAGCACGGATCCGAAGGCGAAGCTGGACCAGGCCAGGGCCAAGAAGGCAAGATTTCAGGCCGACCTCACGAAGAAGGAGGCTCAGAGGGAGTTGTTTGAAGGAGATATCAAGAACCAGAAGACCATTTTGAAGGAGAAGGAGGATGAGGAGGGCCGGTTCTATGAGGAGATTGCTGCCCACCGTGCTGCCAGCAAGATAGCCGCGGCCGCTGGCAACACGGCAGAGAAGAAGCGATTGGATGCTCTGGCCCGTCTAGGTGGTGATCAGATGGCCAATGCGAGCAAGGCTGCCGAAGAAGACCAGCTTCGCATTGACAACAAGGAGAAGCAGATGGATGCATTGATGGGGGACATAGAGAGGTGCAAGGCCGAGATTGGTGCTCTTAGCGTGGAGATCATGACCCTGGAGCTGGCAGCGGCATTCATTCGCCCGAAGATTGTGCTCCCACACCTGCCATCCGAGTTTCGAGCCCTCCCCATTCAGGTTTCCGACCCTTGCCCCTTCTGTGCACAACTCTTTGTTGACGCCGCTTGTGTACCCTTAGACTGCGGCTGCTTGGCACACCCACATTGCATGTTTGAGGTTGTCTTCTCCCTTGACGCCAAGTGTAGCCATTGCTGCCGCTCCTTGAGTGGGGGGTGGCTTGGGCAATGGGGATTTCCATTGCATGAGTTGGCTCAAGCGGAGCTGCAGCACCTCCAGGAGGTTCTCAAGTCCGAGGTGGGAGCACCAGACCTCCAGAGCCCCGTTGCTGGAAGCAGGAGGGCCGCTAAGCGCTCTTCTCCTCCTTTCGGGGAGGAAAACCAAGTCAGGAAGAAGACTCGCTTTCAAGAGGAGTCGGAGGCTTCAGGTCCGCTTGTCATCGCCGAGATCTCCGCTTAGCCCATGGTATCCGCGGCCTTGCTGCGAGCAGATGGAGGGGATGGCGATGGTGTTGCCAGCATCCAGAAGTCACATGACCTCAGCTTCCAGCGGGGGACACAAGCCCCTCCACGCCAGGAGGCCGAGGACACAGCCACTCATGGTGGCCGAGGACACAACCACCGAGTCCGAGGGGACAACTCAAGACCCGGCTGGAGCTGCCCTGGAGAAGCTGGTTGATGCCATCGCGAGCTCAGTAGAGGCTTAGAGTCTATGGTTTTTTTTGGTTCATAGTGCCATAGCGGAACAGTATTAGTGGCATTTCCTTTGTGCCACGTTGCATTTGCATTTGCTGCCCTGATTTTCGACTCTATTTTCACAGCTGCGGTGCCAGCAAGTAGTTGCTGGCAGCAGTGTGTAAGTAGTTCCGATTGAAGGGGGGGGGGGGGGTTGGGGTCAGACTTTCAAAAAACCAAACCTCATTTTTTTTCGATACTTATGATGAATGTTATCCTCTTTTATTTCTATCTTGTACATGTGGCTGCCACATTGGTTGTGATGGTATGGAAGTCGCCTTGGTCATGAACCCTAATGTGTGCTAACAGCAACATGTTCTAGAAGAAGACTTTCATTCATCAAGGGGGAAGGTTACATGATTGACCATATATGTACCATACATGATGTGTCAAGCACAAAGCATAGTCCCTTACAAGTGTAAAGAATCATTCTGGCATTGATCTAGTGAAACATAGAGTCATCTCAAATATTGTAGGCAGACTTGTGAAGACACTAATAGATCACCTTAATGCCGTGGTGAAAACGTTGTTGTCCTACACCTCCACTATCTTGATGGTTTTGGGAACCGCCACCTCACCAAGAAGTACACGCCTCTCATTACGTATGTTGATCTACATCAATGCCTCCAACAAAATGCGTTAGTTCAACTATGCTGATACCAAGCAGCAGCACCTTCCATATCTAAAACCAATGGGGTGATGCTGCTTACATGTACATTTTTTTCACGTGAACCGTCTACTTCCACCAGAACCATGTTGTACTCTTTGGGATCATCGTCTCCGAGCGTCATTGCAATTTCATGGCGCAAGTAGGATACAGGCCACTCCTTGCCCACTTCAAATGCTGGCATTGGTCTCCCTCTAAATGTACAGCAGACTTCTACCATCTCCACCTCTGGTAGATGGTCAATCGCATCCCATCTGTTGTTGGCAGCACCCCTAAACCTTGTATACTGGAACCTCGCAAACAAGTGTTTGCCTGCCCACATGGTACCGGAAGACAACGCTGGACCTATTCACAACGCACTTGATAACATCCTGGCCAATGTGAAACTTCTCAGCCCATCCAGGATTCATCAGACTACTTAGGAGTGCCTCCGACGGAGAGTGTAGAACGAAGAGTGTAGGAGTCCGCCGAATGCTGTCACATGCGACCGCAAACAAGTCCACCATAACGTGGACACGCATAAACCATTGCTCATGGGCAAAACTACTGCCAGTGGACGCTTTCATCGCATTCGAAAAATCTGCTGTCAGCTTCGTCCTGAAGGCTTCGGAGGTGTGCATGTCTGGCAAAGGCCACTCCACGTCGTTGAAACCAGGGAGCGGGATTGGTTCTATCCTCCCGTACAACGTGGGCTCTACCGGGGAAAATATACGCCACCAAGGAAGAATGTACCCGTGTCCAACAAGTCTGTATGGCTTCGACCATTCCGCGTCGCCTCCCCAATCTCTGCATGGAGCACAAGAATGGGACTGATGATAGACGTGGTGTGCACCCAATCATCAAAGTGCGAGGAGTATAGGTAGTTTGTCGTGCATTGCCTACTTGCTGCCACAGCGGGATCCAAGCTTAATTGGCGAGGCTGATACGCATGCCGCACAAGCACCTTATCCAGGTTGCTTGCTCCACGCACACCAGGTGTCCATGAGAAATCCACGATCTGAGCCTTGAAGGCCCCTCGAAAATTATCTCCACCATGCCGCCTTGCCTCTCTAACCCAAGGCCCTTCCGACTTTGGTTGGAGCAGAAACCACGAATCCCGGTCCAGCCTCATTGGGATCCAATTGCCATGGACATCTTGATCGTTGTGCAAAATTACGCTCTGAACTATCGATTTTGGCCGTCTGGCCATGCTTTCCTAAACCCCAAGGTATTGGAAGACACAGAAATGAACTATAACATCTCCCTTTCGTACCAACCAAGGTCAGGGAACATGCTGCCAGCACAGCGAAAATCAAATTTGCATAGTTTAAGCACTTGAGGAGAGCAAAATCCTGAGTTCGTAATCAGAGATGAAGTTTGAGGAATTCATGCCTAGTCACAACGTTGCCCCCAGGAGGCAGAAAAGCTTGGATCATGTCAAGACAAGGAATTGATCATATTGAAAAAAAAGTTACCTAGTTTTGTAGCTCGCTGGCAGCAAACGGCACATTGAGTTGACAGCGAAGAAAGCCGCACTTCCACCTTGATTCAGCAAGTAACTACTCAAGCACAATTCGCTACATGAACAACACCCACAACCCCAAATCACCTGGTCAACTCCCAGCAAGTGCCAACTCGTGCTGCCGGCACCGAATTTCCACAATCACGTGTTTCTCCCTTCGCACTAAGCCACACCTACTCTCCCAAATCAACTGGAATCCTCTCAGCCCCAACTCCCGCTGGCTGCAACCAATTTCCGAAGTGCATCGCTTCTCCCGTAGCGCCGAACACCTGCTGGCTGCACTCACTCTCCCTACGAAGTTCAAAAACTTCGGCACTCACTCATCGTCGGTGGGGGAGGTAGGTGGGCGGACTCATAATTTCCTCGTTCAAAGTGCTGGCAGAAAGTTTGCTGACATGAGCAGTCGGCTCGGGATCCGGTCCTTGCTCCGCCAGTCCGCTGTCAGCCCGGCACTGTAGATGTGCCCTCCACACGCCTCGCTCAGAGGTCATTGGTTCGAGCCCCTGTGGCGGTTGCTGGCACCACGGTGGCACAGCCAGTGCCATGTCAAAAAGTACGGGGGCAGCGCCTGTTTTTTTCTCTCACGTGCCGCTTACACGGCCTTTTCATGACCCCATTTTGCACCTAATGGGATGCAAATCTAGTCTAGGCAGGCATCGACAAGCTCAGGGACGCCTCGTGCTTCTGGAATATTGCAAAAGGCATTTTCCTTATCTTTATGAACTTCACCAAGGCTTTTGCTCGTTTTAAAAGGTCCTTAATCCACTTCATCTTAGCCCATTCCTCTAGCAATAGATCCGTAGCATGCGCAGCACATCTTTGGAATGTCTGGATAGGAAGGTGTGATCAACTTTTCCGCATTGAGCATCACCGGAGCATTATCAATGCATACTTGAAGGATATTCTCCTCATGATTTGTTGAATGAACATCACAATGGCGGTTGCCATGTAAACACTGTCCTTTTCTTTCCTAGTAATGTCTACAACTCACAAAAAAAGCTCACCAACTGGAGAGACTAGCATCGCATTCATTAGAGGGCGATTGCTTACGGATGTCCATCCATCGAGGGCCAAAGTTCCACCAAATTTTTTGACATTGGTAAAAATCCGTTTGTTTAAGGAAGTCTCTAAATCCGTCCATGCCTGAGTTAGTAACCTTGTCGGGAGTTCATGGTAGGATGGAGGTAGATAGGATCTCTTCAAATTAGACGTTTTTAACACCGCGTCCCGGATATGAGTCACGTCAAGCCACATTGAATGGAATATTTGCTTCGTAGAACAACTTGGCCTAGGCTTTGTCGCAATCCTGTCGCTCAGTCCCCGCAAAGCTCTCACTGAGGGTAAATTTCCCCTTTATCTTCACTAGAGGCCCTCCTCCACTCCTTTCTCCCAAAAGAATGGAAATGGACTGGACATCCTCATCAACCAAGGCACGTTTGTTCTTCGGAGTTGCCATGGTAGATCCAGCGCACGACTCCACATCCGTACACCTAGGGGTGCTCACACCTGGAGAAAGATCATAATGGGTCACATGTGAAGTGCTCTGCTCCGACATGAATGAATAAATGTCTTTGGGAAATTTACCAACACAATTCTTGAACACGACTGCTAAACGAGGTGTCAAATCAGAACAACGACTTACACCACTAGTTCGTACCATTGAGATATTGTCATAGCCCACATGACTGAGCATTCTCTCCAACCTCTTTCTAAAAACCTTATGGCAGAGAGAACATTGTACGCTATCAAATTTCTTCTAATTCTGATCCTTTATCTTGATGTACCATGGTGAGCACTCTCTAGACCCCCATCGTTGCACTTGAAAAGTTGCTAGAAAAACTGCAAAAAGTCTGGGTAGCACGTCAAAAAATGAACTAGAGCCTCCGAAGAAACTCCAATTCAAGGCACTTCGGAACCTCGCCGTTCAACATGCAAGAGATATACACGTATGTTGATGCAACTAGCAGCTCATGGAATACAATTCAGAAGTGGGGTGTCCAATTCCAAGAGGGGGCTTTTATACCCGTCCCCAAAAATGTGCGACGGGAGGAGGGGAGAATGAAGGGATGAGGATGGTCGCGGGTCGCCGACAATGCGGCTGACCTTCCAATCCTCGGTAGTCAGCCTGTCGATGCAGCGACGGCAACTATCTACCCCGCCGCGCCTAGGCCGCGGGGGCGCCGTCGGCTGCGAGAGAACTTGCATTGCGCCAACGGCCCCTACAGGCCGTTGCGATGACAGCCGCGGCCGATGGCCCCTCGCGCCTGCCACGCGGGCGGCCACGGCACTGCGATGATTGGCCCCTCTCCCGATGCTGTGACGGGCCTTGCCTCCATAACGCCGCAACGGCCCCTGCGATCATAATCTTGTTTCAGGGCGGTAGCACAATAAAGTGGACCACCAAGTGCCGTCACCAAAAGTGAATATGAAGTGTGCTATTTTTCAAAGCTCAAATCTGATTTTGAGCATTTGGGTGTAGTTTTTGAACATTTTGGTCACTTTTTAAGGTGTCATAAGGTATCTTTCAGGCATCTCTATAAAAGAAACATCTTTGATTGAAACTTATAGAGGGCTCCACTTCATCAAAAGTGGTTTTTAGATATTTTTTGATTCTTTTCTAGCCACTTTTTCAAATGATTGCATTCACTTTGCTTGGATATAAAGCCCTCATACAATAATTTAAAAGTGTCTACTTTGCACGAAACTTTTCCAAGTTGTAGAAAAACAAGTTGAGAATCCATATTAGCAAAACAAATTGACTACAATTACATCTTTTCATCATTTTTGTACAATTTTTGCAAAAGGGCTGAAATTGAGAATGAGCTAAGCACTTTTGTGGTCCGCTTTATTGTGCTTCCCCACTTCATCTCGGGATGAAACTTATCTGTGTCAATTTTTTTTTCTAAGTCATAGGATGTCCTGAAGCGCTAGCTGACGTCCTGGGACGTTCAGACGTCAAGCGTTCTGACAACCTTGGAAATATAGCATACTCAAATATCCATGAAATTAAACTCTTAGCAACGAAATCTACAAAATACATCTGAATTCTATTCCTTAATTACAAATTCATCTTTAAGAACACACATGCTCTCACAAGATGTATGCAACAAAGAATGCCCTACACTTTTGGAATATGAAGCCTACTCACACTTATCCACAACAAATACGCAATTCTTGGAATTGATAATAAAATTTTCTCGCCAACAAATATTTCCTTGTATTTACAAATAATAAAAATAAACAATCATCCATTACTACCATGGCTAATCATACACATGGATATGCATACACACTTAGAAGGAATGCATGTAATTGCCCACCTCAAAACTACAATCACCGACCAAAACGCCGCACATCCAAACCACATATACATCTTATGTAGTGATTTGAATCGCGACATCGCACTTAATGTTAGACAAAACAACAACATCAACTCACTCCCATAAGAAGAAGATATGCAATGGACAAACTTCACAACATCTCTCAATCTTCAATATATTCCAACAAACACTAATTTCTCTAGACAAATGGCTATAACTACCATCAACCAGCTTAATATACGGGATTTACACAAAATTACCAGACAAAAGCAGATTCACCTCCACAACAAACATAAACGTGAATCTAAACTCTTACGACTATTCAGCCACCTTAAACATTCTACAATATATATTAATAGCTAGACTACCACCTTTAGTGAATGAATTAACTTAATTATAACAAAACCATAACAACTTGCTCCACTACTAGTGGGAAATAGCCTATACATCACTAGAAATAATTGTAGATTAAATCTCGGAGACCATTGAAAAAACCTATAAAGCACCCTCATATTGAATTCCACAAATAGAACAACACAAGAAGGTGGTTTTTTACCACACAAAAACCAGCTATAGAAAGGAAAAAACATCTCGCCACATACCACCTCATAAGAAAAACTATATACATTGCAAAAAAATGACGTACAATGGCAAACACACCCTATTCTAAAGGATATACATAACCATTATTATGTACAAATCCCTCACCCACCAATAAATACCACACCATACGATTGGATTGATGTAATAGCTGCTATACCAAATATCGCTAATAAAGAAGCTAGAAAAATTACAAAAAATTACACTAAAGATTGTGTTCTTAATGTAGTCTTAAACTATTGCCGAATGTATGAAAAAGCTCAAAGATAATAAATAGGAAAAGTCTTCAATAATACTGAAACCTCACCCCTTGACTCCATCATTGACATACAAAATAATATTTTTACTAGTCTTGAAGATATTGCACAATATATAGATTTAACAATCCATTGATAACCGCCCAACAGTACCTACATGCCATAATCAAAACACTCACCCACAACATTGCACATGCAGCGTCAAACAATATCCATGGCATGACTTAGAAAGATTTACAATGGACCAACGTGGAGTACTTCAAACCCCTCTACACACATATTTTGATTAAGAAACTTACGATTTCTGCTTCAAAAATTAGGAAATAAAAAAGCTCTAGGTTCAGACAAAATCCCTAATTCAATTTTTTTAAATTATGCCACCATAATTTCACAAATTACTTTTTCTATTCTTTAAGCATTGTTACAAACAAAAACAAATCCCTTCAACATGGAAAACTAGTCTAACAATCTTATAATATAAAAAGGTGATCCATCACAACTTGCAAACCATAGACCTATTGCACTAGCTAACACCATATACAAACTTTATACAAGTACATTAACCTCCGTCCTCTTTGCTTGATGGGAAAGACATCAAGTACAGCATGATAGCCAAGAAGGATTTAGAGCAGAAAGAGGCACTTCCAGACAACATCAACTACTTATCGCAGCACTAGAAGATGCGAGATTCACAAACCAAGAAATATACATCCTTAACATAGATTTCAAAAACGCATTCGACTACATTGACCACCCAAGAGTTTTAGCCATTGTGAAAGACCTTGGATACCCAATCGATGCTATAAACCTTCTTCAAAACATTTACTCACAATCTTCCTCTAGATTTTTGAAGAACATTTTGGCAAAACTCTACCTATCTTTATTCAAAGAAATACAATACAAGGAGATATACTTAGTCCATATCTATTTTCAATATTTTTAGAATCCCTTTTCAAATGGTTACAACAAGGAGAGAATGGATATACCTTTGGCACTGCCAAAGTTGAAGTCTCTTCCCTACCATACGCTGATGATTTAGCAGCAATTGCCAACAAATTAGAATCATTACAAACTCAACTAAATAAATTAGACAAATTCTCCGAATGGGCAGGAATGTACCTCGGAGTACCTAAATGTGCAGTGATTGAATGCCCAAATAAATCCAAAATGAATCCTTTAGCATTCACAGCCTATATCTAGGCTACCAACATAAATTATAGAGACCAACCATTATCAATACTAGACCGACACAATCCATACACATATCTTAGAATAAATCTAGCACCATCTCTAAAATCAAAAACACAAAGAAATACCACCATTGCCAAAGTCATCAAATAGTGTCAAGCCATTGTATCTTGCTTAGCCACTATGAAACAAAAAATTAAAATTGCGGATACAATCATACGTGCCAGAATAGCATACAGTTTCTACGCAGTACCATACTCTATGCCAATTATCAAAAAGCTTGATAAAATCATCATACACCACACAAAACAATATGTGGATTACCAAAATGCAACTCTAATATTGCCACACAACTCTTACGTGACCTATTTGGAATTAAAGCATTTTCACAAAAGAATGCATAACTACGATGGATTGTAGAATAATTGCAAAACACCCTCAATGATAAAGGTAGACTTGGTAAAATATATTACGGCTTGATACAATTCATACTTGCAAAATTTGGAGGCTCTAAAGATATTGCCTGCATTGAATACCAACATTGAGTGAAGTCACCAGTCAATAGAACATTATTTCTACTTGAACATGAAGCCGAAGTCGATCAAAAATGTACAATAGACAATTTCCTATTGAATTTAGTCCAACCTTGAAACCGCATGGATAAGAGAAGCACAAAATCTACACTGCCCTAAATCCCAACACTTCCTTTAAATTACTAAAAAAATGTTTTTACATAATAAAATAAAATTAGAACAAATAACCATGCCTAATGGTATCAGATTAATGAATCCAGATGACTATAAGATATACCACTCCAACCCATTAAAACTCATCAAGAGTGCCTTAAATATTGTTAATCAACTATTCTGTCACCTCTCTTGATACCAAGAATGCCACCTACCATGTCGATTCTACTCTCCCCTACGCACTCTAAAAGATGACTTCATTATATTAAACCACAATATCCTACGGCATCAACCAAACCCCCCCTATACATCCTCCAAGCCCCCTATCCCACAACTCCCCCACCCCTCTCCCAACAATACATAAAAATATCTCCAACAATTTTCCATATACGCAATTCCAAATCATTAACAACGAAAAATCAAAGATCCAAACTGGATATTATTAAAAGACACAATATATCTATCCCAAAGGATCACGCTAAATAATAACACATACATCAAATGGCGCACTCAAAGAGAATTATTCCTTTGAAATGATGTCAACACTTGTCACAACAATACCGAACTACTTATCCAATACACTATGGCAGAGTTGCATCAAAGATAATGTTGTTTAACACGGTTTTTACGCGGTTTAACGTGGATTTTTTGACTAGTGAAAAGTGACGCTTGTGTTTTATAAGTTTTTTGATTATGACGCGGCGAGTCATGTGCACGTTAAACGGTTTAACGCGCGCACGTTATCTCTGTTAAACCACATTATTTGGAATAACTAGAAGTTACCTCGAGTCAGTAAATTGAGGGTGTTACTTTTTGCCACGTGAGCATTTTCCGCTGTTTTTCGTCTACGTTGGAGATTACGTGGATATTTCCCTCTGTTGTCCATTTCTCATCAAATATTGCGTGGCAGTTGAATTTCAATGGCTGAGATGGTGACACGTGTCATGATCATTGATTGATCTAATATTCAGGAATCACATTTATGGTGTCGGGTATTGTATGTTTATGGAAACGTAGTGCGACGTGTTTTGGAAGTGCGTTGTGGACGTTCATCATAACGTATTTGGACGCTGATAAACGCATGTGTCACATATTTGAATGCGTTTTGGAAAACATTTTGCGTGTTCACTCAAAATGCAATATAATGTTCATCTAGACGCATAGCTCATCCTACGCAATCCACGTGATCACGCCCACACACACACACACACACACACACACGAAAGTCTAGAAGGATGTGGAATGTAGGATTTGACAACCCCCTCAAGCTCTCAATGTAACACATTTAAACGTGGCACCTGTTACGATTTAACCGATTAACGTCCTCCCTGTTATAAGAAACATGTTGACGTGGATACTTACTATATTTAGTCATATCTAAAGTTCTTTGAGGTAAAAAAGTAGGTGAAAAAACTACTGTCCAACAAGAACGATGACGTATAATTTAACGTGATGCTGTTATTTTTAGCGTATACCTCACATTTGCGTTTCACTCATATCCTCTTTGAGGCAATGAGATAACACAGCGTTATTGGTGACTTTTTCACGTATAAACGCTTGACGCGCGCCACGTTTAATTGCATATTTTCTCCACACTAATTCAGGATAGTGTGGATATACGTCTTTTTTTACGCGGCTCTGCAATAGTGATACTATACAAAACAACAATATAAACACTTTTCAGACGTCATCAAAACACACTTTTCTACTCCACAACAAAGAGATACGAGATACAAGATACGTTAACCTAGCTACAATTATCCCATTAGCACATGTCTATATATATCAATGAATGTAACCCAAAAAGTAAAATCGAAACAAATACAAATACTATCCAAACACAATTTGTCATTCCACATATATATGAAGATAATAACCGGGACATGATAACCATCCCGAAAACTAGATTACTATGGTTATGGAAACAATATCAACATGCAAAAAATACCCAACACGGCCTAGAACCACCTACTTAATGATTTGAAATGAAGTTATGTCGCTATATCAAAGATATAAATATTGTATCCCAAAAAAAGATCTTCTTAAATGTGCTTGATACACAATTTCAACTCAAATATTAGACTCTCTGATAACAACATTCAACATTTACTAAACATACTTCTCATCTTCAATATCATGCCCTACACAATTCACCCAATGCGCACACCCCCACAATGAACTGACTTACAACAAGCCATTCACTAGGCCCACCTTGTGGCAAAAATGACCCAAATACTATTACTATACTTATCTCCAGATTCTAATTGGTACCAAATTTTTAACCCATACACCGGCCTATTCCTAGATACACACATTATTGCCCACTTTGCCACAGATAGCACCACATAGGAAGAACCCACAATATCCCTTGAACTCAACATTGTGAGAAAAGAATTATCTACTCTGCGAATATTTAGCATCCACCACCAAAACAATAATTACGGTAGCTATAGGCAAGTGAATTAACTCACTTCCATAGTAAACAACCTCCAAATATCACAAATCCACACACAAATTACACCTCCTAGTCTTTTTAAGATCCTTGCTAATCCCAGTAAAAAATGGTCTAAACTAGATTATCTAATTACATCCCTAAGTAACCTCACACATATCCCACACCTCCCAAAATACCAAACAAACTTTCCACTAAAAGCCCACCCTCGACTCAGCTACTACACTGGTGGCTTGTTTATACACTTTAAAGAAATCAACTTTGATGTATGGATGAGAGAAAAGGTTGGGTACAGTATTTACAGCCCTAAAGGCCTCAATATCCCCAAAAGACTCCATGGACACCAGAATATACTGCAATCAAAAATGACGGCTATACATAAAACACTAAGATTTATCAATACACAATAGCCCATCAACCCTAAATATATATACCAATTTTCTAAATGTATCATACTTACTTAATACACAAATTAAACATCTTGCATTACATAATAGCCACCTCAATCAAGTCACAGTTGCCTCCATCGTACAACTTCTTCAAAATAGGACACAACCAATTACACTACACAAAGTGAGAGCATACGTTAACATTGATGGTAACATACAAGGGGATAAATTAGCAAAAAGAAGATTAGATCTAGCTCATCAAAATGCCAAACAACCATACGAACATGCCGATGCCACCTCGTACTACTACCAAAAAGACAAATGGCCATCCATGATAGATGTTCCAAACAAAAGACTAGTAAGAGTTCTAGGAAAAAAAATTAAAATATTTGACAAAGAAAATAATTTATATATCATGGCCATACAAACCCCCAAAATTTGCAAATGGACAGAAAATGTAGATATAGACAATGTTTCTTCTAATGAATTTTAGAAAAACCTAGCTATCTCAGACAAACAAAAAACATGATGAAAAAACATGATGCTTCATCAAATTCCGTACAAGAACTTACATGGGCAATGCTAGAAAACATATGTTATTTGGAAGACAAAGATTTCGGTCTATCACATGCCCCATTTGCATTTCATATGAACCGGATACATGGTGAGATGTATTACTCATATGCTAACAACAACATATTTTATATTCATTTCGCATTACAAGACACAACAAAGCAGTTTAGAAAATTAGAAAATTACTTATCTCATCAAAAAAATCTCATTGTTTCTTTCTCATGAATGCTAGTACTTTCAATGATAAACCCCCAGAAAACACAATTCCTAATTAGCTACTTCTTTCCACATGTGGTGAACAAAGATGCCACTATAATCCAAGATATAGACCAGGAATTCTCTGTGTCAAAAGTTAAGCATATTAAAACGACCCCCCCCCCCCCCCCCCCCACAAAATAGACCCCAATCTTACATGCAATTTAATTGAATTCACATATGGCTATGACCAATTCTCCCTAGAAACACTAGAAGCTAAAATTTAAAAATAAAAATAAAAAATAATTAAATAACCATTAATTGCCAATATAGTTGCTAGAAGATGGATAGTGGATCCCCTATTGGCATCACAACAGGCGCTAGAGCCACTACACATATCCCATCAATGAACTTACTTAAAGACAAGTTCAAAATACCTATGTTTACCATCAAAATACAAATACTAACGCCACACAATATGCCATGTCTATCCTCCTCCACAAAAGAAAAATATAAAACCATCAACTACTACCCAAACAGTAGACCCCCCGTAGTTAAAACTAAAAAGAAAATAAAAATAAATAGCTAGAGCTCCTTAATTTAATGTTAGCAACGAGTGTAATGTCTCTTGTTACGCACGATAGGGTGTTGGTTGGCAAAACTTAGTTCTATTATGCAATTGCTCACTTAGCATTACCAAGCCACTTCATCCTTTACATCTGCTCAAACGAGTCCATCAGGGTTCAAACCCAAACCAGTGATATGAGACAAACGTTCACCACCAACCAACAATGAGGTCGTGGTTTGGTGGCCAAACTCACATTCAGATATAACTTAAACGCTAACCTTTTATGGTTCCTTGTTACTGGATACTTATAACAAAAGTGTCTACTATCGAAAGGGGGGAGTAGATCTTTACTTCAATACCTTTGTCCTATAGGCATTGAATAGAGGGTAGATCGAATAGACACTTAATTCGCGTTAGTCTCCTTCGGAGACTGAAGTTTCTTTTTCTTTCTTAAGCATCTCTACAACAAGAAGGGATTCTAATTGACACATTGACAAGGCATAAGAATGTCCACTTTTATATAAAAAGTTAGGTTAAAATGGATTTATTTTGTTATGGTAAAAACTTGAGCTTCCTTGTTTAAGTTGTTATATCCCCATCGAGAGCCACCAGAACAACATAATTTCAAATCCTACCTTTGCAATATTTAAGTGGGCTAGCAAGAAGTTAATGTAGAAAAGGATTGTTTAAAGCATTTGAGACAATCTAAACATATTCTAGTATTTGATCTCGACAAGTTCTTCTATAACCAAAATATCCTTTTGAACGTGTGGAAAGTCACGTCATCAATTTAAGAATTATTTAAATTTATGTCTAGAATGAGCTCTATTTCTAATCCCTCCTCAGCAAAGGTGACAACCGCAAAATACAATTGTCGGCACAGTCAACAAAAGACAAAAGATATCCAAACATTTGATAATTGCAAGCTATTGTACCGCGAGGCTAGATCAAATACCAGCACAGAACAACATCTTACATTTGGAGAATGAGGATTTACTCTAACTCTGGATGAAGTTAGCTACAACCCAAATAGCCCATATTCAGATTTAGGACATTCGTGGTTAAGAATAAAATAGCCACTAAATAGAAGAGCCAAATGAAATCTTGAAAAAATGTCACATCATTGAATTTAGTCAATGTGGTGTTCAACTATAGGAGATGACCTAGATTCCATTATGGTCTTACATTTTTTTAAACATAGGATAATAAACATCATTGAAAAGGAAACATTCTTCAAAGCAAACTAGGCGCATGGACACACCTATACTCAAAAAAAAATTGACAAATAAACCTTTCACAAAGGAGAATAAGATTTTAAATTGAATATAAAACCAACACAAATCCAATTTAAGCAATGTCCTAAGATAATGATGTATTATCTGCCATCAACGGCACGTTGTTCGACAAAAGAATGACCATGTACACAAACGCTTTGATTTAGGAGATCTTATAATGATGACTTACCTAGAGTTAACGGCCGCATGCCCTTGGATATTTGGATGACAATGCAAACGTATGCTTAAATTTAGAAGCTCTCTTAGAATTAATGACCTACGCCTATTAAAATTCCAATCATTATGCACGCATATATTTAATTTTACGAGATCTACTTAAGTTTGTATCATATATATATATATATATATATATATATATATATATATATTGTATTTGTAAACTAGACTATCTAAAAAAAAATACAACGAGCATTACACAATTATAGAATTTTGAATCTTCTTACATGAACGACGAGACAACATATTTAATATTTATGCTTTCTTGCATGCTACGCGAACCTTTGACTATAAAATATCATAAGACATCTTATTAAACTTTGATGCTTCTGGAAACTAATATCTCAGACAACAAGACGTCTTCTACCAAGCAACAACTCTTTCTATTGTACACACCACATCATTTAATGACAGAATTTTACATGGGTACATACAACAACATGTTGGAGAGTAAACAACATTGTTTACATCAACACACAGCTGCAGCAACCACTTGTATCTGAACAATCACGACAATAATGACAAAAAGAGATTAGAAGGAAGAGAGGTGACAACAATACTTGATGAAACAAACCATCAGCGTTTTTGTGTGATGCAAGTGTACAAATGGGTACTCAACAAGAACTACAATGTTTTTATAGACTGCAGCAAGCACTGTGGTTTAGGCAGGAAATTGTCGCAACCAAAGGGGTGGCGTATGTTCAAAAACATTGCTATAGTTTAGGCACTAACAAAGTTCAACTTTGGATCCATATTTTGGTGAGTTCTATGTAGCCAATTGATTGACTAAGGGAGTTAAAAAGTACGAGAGAGATGTTCATTCTAATTTAAATATTATCTAAATGCAATTGATCTAACAATTGATTTGGATCATATAGATACAAAACATAATACTAGTAATCCAGAGTCTACTGTTTTTTTAAGGTCCCTATATACTCAATAACATTAAGGAGGATCAATGTAAAGCTTGATAATATGAAAATTTGTTGAGAGGTCTTTGTTATCAATGACGTTTAGCAACGCCGTTATCAAAGTAACAAAGAAGGAACGTCTATATTAAATAATCATGGACTACTCAAAAGGATCTCTTACTTTATTCTTGTTGTTTTGGGCCTCGATTATTGCAACGTACTATAGCAAATTAAACCAAGAATAAGACGTCCTCTATTAATAGACTTTAATGGTGCGTGACGGCTGCGACAAATGCCTTAACAATTTAATCATAGAGCTTCTAAAGAAGAATTGCGTTCCAAGATAAATTTAGATAGCCTTCAAGTATTGTTATGCTTTGGAGGCAGCTCAAAAATGACAGGAAGAATGTTGTCCGGATCGCGCTCACCATCTATACTTAGTGCCATGCAAAAGCAAATTCGGTTATTGCAAACGAATCCATTCATTTTTATGAATGATTTGCATATGCAGCTCATCAATAAAATGTCCAGGCTTGGAGACCTTTACTCTAGATCTTAAATCTTGAACCCTATAACCTGAACCTTAAACCTTGAAACATACATTCTCTAATCCTTACATTTGCAATTTAAATCTATAATATACTATGAGTATCAAATATATGTTATATATAATATACATGATATGTATATCTTTTAACGTAAGTCCTCAATTCAACAATAATTGTATCATAATCCAATGGAATGATGATTAATATGTATATATAATAATATATATATATATATATATATATATTTAAATTCTACATTTTGTAAAACTTTTAAAGGCTTTAGCTATCTAGGTGTGTACATATAAATTTTTAAATTAAAGTATTTTATGTTAGATTCAATTCTTCTATATTTGAAATTTAAATAAACTAGCAATTTTTGCTTGAACTATGATGAAGTTGTATTATTATAAATTAAAAAGGTGTTCCTTTACCAATGAATGGTTAATTTGCTGCACTTATCAAATGGTTATGCTTTACGTTAATATAATAGGGGATTTTAGTCTTTGCAAAGGGACATAAAGAGTACGTGATAAGATTTATAATTCAATAGTATTTGAATTTGTCCATGTAAGAATAATTTTTTCAATTGTTGCAAATACAAACTAGCATATGATAATGAATTGTACAATATTTGTTTAGTAATACAAGACGTTTATTATCAGATGCTATCATAACAAAAGGATTGGTATTTATTACATGATGTGTGCCGCAAGCACCCTTGCTAGCCTTTGGTTTTTGGAGCCTGTACTTGCTCTTCCTTGCGAGCATTCTAGCGTTGCGTAGCAAACCGCGGGATCAACACGCATAGAGAGGCAATATTCGACCTTCCTTTTTTCTGGGAGCCAACGCTTAAACGATTGAATTTGAACCACCTACGTCCTACACTAGTGCAATGTATGTCACCTACTATGTTTGCCAAATCGTCTGCAAAAATAGTTGCTCCATCGTTTATACCCGGAAGAGTCAATTATGTTCTTGGTTAAACGAGAGTGAAACGGTCTCTGTAGGAGTGAATATGGAGAGAGAATTCTTTCATTCCTTTACTTCAAAGGACGTACCAGACTTGTAGAATATTGACTCCATGTCGCTTGTCAAAAATATTTTTTCCATTGTGCAAAAAACATAGTTAGAGTATCATATATCTCACGGTATGCTACACGTTTTTGTGCTTCAATTTCAGATATATCAAAGTGATCCTTCAATGGACAATGCTTTGTGCAGTTGTTTTTGAAAATCAAAGCAAATGTTGTTATTGCATGTTACCCATTTTTTTCAGAGATTATACACTATACAATCATATATACGAAACACGGGGGTGATTTTTGTGAGGGTTTCTTTGCGTTGAAAGTCTTTGTAAATTGTGAAGGTGAAACTAGAGGTTGTGCATTTGAACTTCGTTTTCTACGATTGTCTTGACCTAAATCTCTAGTCTATATACGGAGTTAAACTCACTCACGTTTTTGATGATATTAGAATAGTAGTTCGGAGTTATGCAATTACAAAGGAATAAAAACCTTGGATTATCCTCTTTATATTATCCTTTCCCTGTGTCATCTTATTTTAGATGATCAAGTGAATCTCTGGAATAATCTCTTGTATTTTTTTTCTTCGTGATGTGTCTCTGATTTTTGTAATTCAATAAAAACCTAATAATTCCTTGTATGATCTGACAACCTTGTAATCCAAAATTGTTAGGTTGATCTCCTCAAACAATTGTTTGTTTTCCCTGACCATAATTTTGAGGCGGTTCTTTCTCTTTTAGGTAGTAGTCAAATCCTCTTGTTATTGCAAGGTCTATTTAGTGTGCGAAGCTACCCTATACTTTTAGAAGATCACCTAAAACTTGTCTTGAATACATTTTTGTTGTTGTAAGGAGAGTGACGTTTTGTTTCGTCAGAGAAGGCAATTAGGGAATTCTATTAAGTGAAGTTTGTTGTTGGGTCTTGTTATTCATTTCCTACACATTTAGGAGATCTCCTAAATACAACTTATTAATTACTTGCAGTTTCATCGTTCAACTGATTGTCAACATTGTCAACTGCTTGCATAGATTAGATTAAATGTTTTGGGTTCTATATGATGCTATAGTCTTCATTATGGTAAAGTACAATTTATATGGATCAATGATTTGCCATCTAATATAATTGTACGCCTATTGCAAAATGGATTTGTCCTTGGATCCTCTGCTATTTCGCCTAGCTCTTTGTCTGGATACATGCCCGGACGCTTTCCACACCGACTCTTTGAAACTAGATTGAGAGTTTAATCTATACAATCCAAAAAAACATCTTGAACATTAAGGAGGGATGCTGTATCTCAACTAATGCTCCAAACTCACCTAGTATCTAATTCAAAGTCAAGTAAGTTTTAAAACTAAACATTAATATGGTCTCCAACGATTTTATTGCACATGTTAGCAAATCTTAAATGTCTTTTTAGGTATCAATCTCCTAGCTTTGAAATTTGGTAAGCATGTTGTCAACACAACAATGATTTTTTGTCTAAATTTTTATGTATGAATAACAATTTCCAGCGCTCTGGAAGGTGTCAAATTTGGCAGCTGTGTGGGCAATATCCCTTGAATCGGAGGAGGTGTCAGTTTAGGTGTCTCCCCAGCACAAAATATAGATAGAAGAATGAACATTGAATGTAGCGGCGATGTTTGTTAGGTGTAGTGACGGGCTTGGGTCGTCGTCCCCGAGGGGAGTATGAGTAGAGCCGAGGAGTTCTCACGCTGGGGTTTCGAGTTTTTGTAGCGTGAAGAAGAGGACGCGCAGAGGCACTGGTACTCGCACCATTACCGTCGGTGACACCATCTCCTGCGCGCGCTCGTCCCGCCGCTGGATTGCGCTTTGCTATCCGCACAGCGACTTGCGTTTCGCTTCCAGGTGAATTTTTGAGTGAAGTCTCCGGGGATTGAAGTTCCCGACCGCGAAGCGACAGTGCTCTGATCGCGCGGTTTCGTTTCGTGGTTATATTTTTTGTCGCAGAGTGAATGCCGTTTTATTCGTGTTAGGCGGAAAATTCTGCGGGAGAGAGGTTCTGTAGAATGTTTGGAGAGTCGTTTGGCGGTTGTTTGAAGAGTATGTGGCAGGAGTTCCTCGTGATTGCTGGAGTTTTTTTTTCTTCCCATTCTTTTGTTTCTGGCGTAGATGTGGAGGACACTGTTTTTGTGGTGCGGTGCTTCATTGCGCCTTCATTTTTAGTGTAGGTGGATGAGTTGAGTGTTTGTGTTGGTTTGCGCGCTGTTTTGGTTTTTGCTTGTAAGAGTGCTGTGGTCGCAATCCAGTGTTGACGGTGTTGTTGATTTGGTTGCTCTTACATGGCGGGTCGTTTCTGAAATTCGACATTGTGACTTGCAGTGTTTGTCTTCGACGGGGTTCGACTGTGCGGGTGAAATGTAGTTTCCGAGCTTTGTGCAATACTCCTTCGTCTTCTCGCCTTTGTGGAGTTATTGTGGAGAGTTCGATTTGGTGAATTCTTCCCTAGCTTGAGGAACTGACTCTTAATAAAGTGGCGAATTTCGAGAGGCGGTGTGGATGGTGAAAGAGTGTGATTTTCCGTCGACTGTTTTACTGTTAGGGTGCTGAAAGAAGCTGGTACACATTGCGTGAGGGTTGGAACTGAAGCAGGAAGAAGATGTGTTAGAGGCTCCATTGAGGAAGGAAGACGCCAACCTTGAAGAACGAAGCACACTATGCGCGAGCTACAAGGAAATGTGTGGTGGAGTTAGTGACTGCGTTAAGAGTTGATGACGTAAAGTGGAGGTTGTTGTGCGGGGATAGTGTCCGACCGGATGCAGGAGAGTGAATTGTAGCTTATGTTGGTTGTAGTTCGAGGTAGATGCAGTTTTCAATGTTTCCAGAGAGGTAGTTCGCAAATTTTCTGCAGTAGTTGCAACTGGTTATGAAGAGCTCAGTGTCTGTCCTGGAGGAGTTTTTGTGCATTTTCCGTCTTATCTTTTGTTCTCTAAGCTGATACTTCCTTCTCTTCTCTTCTACGATCCCTGTTTTAAACAAGGTGGTATTAGAATATTGTAATTCAATGCAAAATGGCTGCTTCACGAGAACCAGAGCATGTCATTATCTCCAGAAACGGTTCGGTACTTGGGAAGAAAACAATCCTCAAGAGTGATCATTTCCCTGGTTGTCAGAACAAGCGTTTACTGCCTCACGTGGAGGGAGCTCCAAATTACAGACAGGTAGTTATGCTGCTTATCTACTGATCTGTTCAATTTCAGTGAGATTTCAGTCGTAGCATAAATACAGAGATTTGTTTAAGCCTACTTTGGAATTTAATCTCAGATTAATGTTTATCACTGTAACTTCCCACACCTTCGTGCAACCTTGAAAGGTCAAAGTCTGCCAATTTAACTTGCTGGCCATTTTGGGATTTATTAGCAACGTTATCTAGTGCTAGATTTTACGACATTAGCCAGGAATTTTCAGCTGAAGAATCGTTGGTGTACTTAAGACTCTTGATATGCAGTCTTGGAATATACACTGGGGGAAGGTCTTCTTGTTCTCTCAGAAGTCAAGAACATCCTCTGCTCGGCAGACTTTAGTTATATCACGACCTTTCTTGTACGTTATTTTTTCAGGTGGGAA
Organism: Ceratodon purpureus; assembly: GCA_014871385.1. Taxonomy (NCBI): domain Eukaryota; kingdom Viridiplantae; phylum Streptophyta; class Bryopsida; order Pseudoditrichales; family Ditrichaceae; genus Ceratodon; species Ceratodon purpureus. Next base: position 42,357,337 of record CM026426.1, read on the forward strand.
ACAAGCCAGTGTATGGTGTGGCTATTCCGACTGTTGATGGCATACGCAGAGTTCTAGAGCTGATAGGAGCAAGTAAGTATGGGTACCAACGCGTTTTGTGGCACAATCTGCGGGAGGAACCGGTATGTTACCTTATGAAGACAACAGCCTACTTCTTTGACTGCCTCAAAACTACTCTAGTTGTCTATTCGACTTGAATTTTCTCTGTAATAGCTTGCCTATTATACATACACACCTAAGTAACTTAGTCTTTGAGAAGCGTTTGCGTCGCTTATTAATTTAGATGACTCTAATATTTCCAGTTGGCTTTTCTCTAGGTTATTTATGTCAATGGCCGTCCTTTCGTCTTGCGAGAGGTGGAGCGACCTTTTACAAATCTTGAGTATACTGTAAGTTCTCAAACAGTTACGTGCGAAAAGTACTTCGTAGCGGTACTTCATTTTTGTGACATCCATAGCATTAAATATTTGTTGATCTTTATGTGTATTTATCGCCAGTCTTTGAAATGGCGAGCTAATGAGGTTTTGTAATTTGGTGATGAAGTGTGCCTTTGAGCTCTTAAATTATTTTACACTTGATCGATTTATCCTGTCATTTCTCTCCTTTCTCTCTGATGTCCTTTTATTGCTTGGTCTTCATCATTTTGGGGTTGACTACCGAAGTCCTCTTTCATCTAGTACAGTTCTGCGTTTTCATCTGAAATCCCAGGACGATTATATGTCTCTGTGGTCTGATACTTTTAGTATTATTTCAGCTTCCGAGGAGGTTAAGGTGTGAATAGGATTTCCGAAATCTTCGATAGCACATTCAGAATTTCCCTGAGTTCGCCGTTGCTCTTACGAACGCACAAGTTCTGTAGGTTGTGAGTATCTGTCCATGATGAGCTTGCGGTTTTTGATTCAGAACATTGGTAGATTCAAAACATTATTGCATGAGTGCTTGCAACCATGTTCTATTCGGTAGCCAACCCGTGAACAGATCATGATGATAATGGGCTTTCTCGGCCCAAACTAATTGACCCTATTGTTGTCTGGATCGGGCATCGCTGCAGGCCTCCCAGGGACAAGAACGCCTTGGGGGCTTCCTGCAAGTGTTCATTCTGCGAATGCTTACCTGCCAAGTCTCGTTACGATGGTAATGATTAAAAAATAGTTGGATTTTCACGGAGAATCTGCAGCCATGTCTTCTTTAAAAACGATTCGTCAGGATCGTCTTCTGATAGTAATTAGTTAAACTGAACATTCAGACTTTTAAATGTGATGTCTTTCAACTACACTGAGTTTGTAGTTAACTTTATTTTAGATGAACTACATAGCATTAAGGGCAACAAGAACCCAGTATCATTGCCTTCTCGATGGAGGCTGCAATCCTTCTTTGTTCATGCTTGGTGTCATATCAGTATTTCAATGTAGTTGCTTGACCTAGCGTTCAGTTTAGGGCTGATGGTTTTTATATTTATATTTATATTCTGTTGATGCAGGGAATCAACAGGCAAAGAGTTGAGCAGATGGAAGCTCGACTGAAGGTAGATGTCCGTGAAGAAGCTGGCAGGTACGTAACTTTGGGTTTTAAAATTTCTTTTCTCCTGCTTACATCAAAGTTTGTTGATGGTTTTCGAGTAGGCCGTATTTGTTGTCATATCTCCTCGGTGTTGAAAAGATTTTCTAAATTGTAGTGTTTATGGACCTCGGGAAACGACACAGGTACTTAAACAAGATCATGGTTAGCGATGAGCTCCCTGATGGCCAGATGATAGATCAATGGGAACCAGCTGGTCCAAATTCCATACAAACACCTTTTGAGGTATTTTCATACAAAGCTCTGTGCTTTCCTTATCCTTTTTTTGGTGATTTGTTAGGGCCGGCAGCATATACACTGGGAACTCAGGTTATGGTGTTTCCAGGTTTATGAGAGTCTGCAGGCGGAAGGCTACTTGGTTGACTACGAGCGAATTCCAATTACGGATGAAAAGTCACCGAAAGAGCGAGACTTTGACTTCTTAGTAAGTGTATTCTCAGCATACCTGCTTCAAGGTAGAAGAATCTAACGTATACTAGTTGTATGGCTTGATCATTATGCAAGATCTTTCCTGAATTGATCATTTCATCTGTAGGTACAGCGTCTTTCACAAGTTGAGGTTGGGACTAAACTGGTCTTCAATTGCCAAATGGGCCGCGGTCGCACTACTACGGGCATGGTCATCGCTACCTTGATCCATCTTCGGCGATTGGGGGATTCAGGTCTGGTCATGTCCATGGCATCTCTTGTGTAGAATCTCCTTTTTGTGTAAATCAATTTGGATATGCTGTTTTCTAGTACGATCATGAGCTTAGGCTTTGAAAAGAAATTGGTTGTTGGGTACTTTAGAAAGGTTTGTTCGGTTGAGATATTTGTGATAAGAGTGTGCATTACTCATTCTGAACAGTTCTTTACCTACGAACAGGATGGAAATATGAAAACAGTTGTTTGATAAGAAATATATGTGAATAACTGAAAATTTCGTAGGACTACCTCGTTCAAGTTCTATGGGAATGATTCACGAGGCAAGGGATGAAATGCTGCATGACATACCAGACACTGAAGAGGCTCTGAGAAGAGGAGAATATACAGTAATTCGGAGTCTTATCCGCGTGTTAGAGGTAAAGCATGTACGTAGGAGATATACTGTGATCTGCAAGAATTCATCGCTATGCATCTTCTCTACTCAGTGTGGAATGAGTGGTGAAGCTTTTGAAGTAAATTCTGTCAGAGTGAAGTTCAAGTTTATTTTAGAGATATGTAGTGAAGCTGTTAACCTACAATTGGAGAAAAACGACATCGCGTACGGACTGTTTCTTTATTTCTGAGAAGCCTGGTTGCTGATTTTGATGAAATGGATGTGCGGCAGGGGGGAGTAGAAGGCAAACGCCAGGTGGATAAAGTAATCGACAGCTGTTCAGCAATGCAGGTTACTTGTATTATCTGATGTTCTTATGAGGTTGGCATTTTGACAGTCATGGGGTTGCAATTAAAACTAAATTGGTTAATTCTGTGCATGAGAATTGAATTGTCATGATTTGCAGAACCTGCGGGAGGCAATTGCGGGTTATCGGAACAGTATTCAAAGACAAGCTGATGAGAAGAAGCGGGAAGCTGGACTCTCTTTCTTTGTAGAGTATTTGGAGCGATACTACTTTCTTATCTGCTTTGCTGTTTACATTCATACTGAGAAGACTTCATTGGGCTCTACACACCGGTCAGGCCAGGGCGGTTTTGAGCAGTGGATGCGTGCACGGCCTGAGCTCTACAGCATTCTTCGGAGGTCTCCTACATTTCAATAGTGTACTTAGCAGTTTCCTGATCACTCAAATAGATTTCATTTAGTTTAGTTGATCCCCTTGTTATATATTAACAATATATCATTTTGCCAGGTTGCTGAGGCGGGATCCAATGGGTGCATTGGGTTACAGTAACAACCGACTGGGTGTAATCAAAAAGTCTTCCAAAGCTGCGGATTCTCGTCCCAGTAGGATGGAAAGTGTCTTGGCTACCAGGAATGGAGGGGTATTAGGGCGGCAGGCTGTGCTAAAAAGCGATCACTGTCCCGGTTGTCAAAGCCAGTATCTTCCAGAGATTTTAGACGGAGCTCCTAACTTCAGAGAAGTTTTAGGATTCCCTGTGTTTGGTGTAGCCAATCCAACAATTGAAGGTATTCGTGCTGTACTGCATAGAGTTTCTGACGGTGACAGTGAGCGACAGGTGCTGTGGCATAATATGAGGGAGGAGCCAGTGGTTTATATCAATGGAAAGCCATTCGTCTTGCGCGAAGTTGAACGCCCCTACAAAAACTTGCTTGAATACGATGTAAGACTTTTTTTCTTAATGCTGTTTTATGTCTACTGTTTACTGTAGTGTCAATGGGCTTTGAGTATTCTTTGTCATCGATTCTCGACAAATACGAGGCTTGGCTAGAGTGTGGTGTACACAGTTTATTTTTGTTTGCTCAGGACACTTCTTTAGTTTAATTTTAATTTCTTGGTTTCTCTGAAATTTTCTATGATTTTGCGTACTCATTGTTCTACTCATTGTCTCATGAAATCTCGAGATAGAGATAGATGATTTATACGGACAGATTTTTGTGAATCGAAAGTTAAGGAGGAATGTGTCTTTTTATTGATGAACTGTATTTACGTGCAGGGCATTGACAGGGCAAGGGTGGAGAACATGGAAGATCGATTGAAAGACGATATATTAAGAGAAGCCGAGAGGTATTCAGGAGCTATAATGGTAAATCATGAAACGGACGACGGGCAGATTTTTGATGCATGGGAGCCTGTTGGTCCCGGTGCAGTTCAGACACCTCTAGAGGTTTACGAGTGCCTGAAAGCTGAAGGTTTCCAGGTTGAGTATGCCAGGGTTCCTATTACTGATGGCAAAGCTCCCAAAAGTTCTGACTTTGGTGCTCTCTCGTCTCGCATTGCAACTTCTCCCAGAGATACTGCTTTCGTCTTCAACTGTCAGGCAAGCCCCATCAAGAGTTTAAAGTGCTAATTCTCTGTTTCATAGGATCGTGGTGATCTTCTTGGTTTTACTTAATATTATATTGTATTGAGGTGACTCAGATGGGGCGAGGCCGTACAACTACAGGAATGGTGATAGCATGCCTGGTTCTTTTGCGTTGCGAGAATGGTGAACTCAGGGCGCCCGGCCTGACTTCACATAAGGTGGAAGTGGAAAGTGGATCAAGTAGTGGAGAAGAGGTAAATAGTGACATGCACGTGGGCAGTCCAGCAAACAGGATTGAAGACCAAAATTGTATAGCAGAATTCGTGATGGATGATATTCCCATTGTCCGGAAGATTACGCGCTTACTTGATATCGGAGCGGAGTGCCGGGAGGCTTTAGATGCTGTAATCGACCACTGCGACGCCATGCAAAATTTGCGGCAAGCTGTTTTGCATTACCGACGGGCATTCAATGATCAAAAGCTGGAGCATCATGCTCGCCGTGCAGCTTTAAATCGAGGCATTGAGTATCTTGAGCGATATTTAATGTTGATCGGTTTTGCTGCTTACTTAAATAGTGACTATTTTACTGGATACTGCGAAGGTGGCTCTGGGACAACTTTCAAGGCGTGGCTACATCGTCATCCTGAAGTTAGGCAACTGAAATGGAGCATGCGATTGAGACCAACCCGTGTGTTTACTATCAATGTAAGGAGCTCTATCAAAAATGAGACAATTTTCTTGTTTAGATCAAAGAAGGCGTTTATTTATTTCAGTAACTGATCTAATAGGTCCTCCAGTCTGTTGTTACTGAGCTAAAACTAGGATGGACACTGATTTGTTGTTTCAGGAGATGGAGTTCAAAGCACACGGTGAGAACAATCAGGAAGATTCTGTAATGGAAGCTGTTGTGAAGTCACGCAATGGGTCTATATTAGGGAAACATTCTATTCTCAAGATGTACTTCTTCCCAGGACAGAAGACTACTTCAGACCATGTACCAATTAATGGTGCACCCCATGTTTGCAAGGTACGTGTGGGCATTTGTGAGGCAGTTTTGAAAATCATAATACTGTTCTTCCAGGTTTTTTTGCACATGTATTTCAACTACTTTACAATGAAGGATTTCTTTTTACTCTTACGTTGGTTACATGCTCTTCAATAAACGTAAGTTGTCTTGGAGGAGGAAGATTAGCGTGACTGATTCATTCTTTTCAAGGCCTCGGTATCTGATCTGTACGTTATCTCTGTGACTTGCTTTGGCAGGTGGAGGGGTTTCCTGTGCACAGCATGGCCACACCCACTATAGAAGGGGCTAAAGCCGTCCTGGGTCACCTGTTTGCCGAACCATCATGTGGGATGCAGCGGAAAGCTGTTGTGACAGATCTACGCGAAGAAGTAGTAGTGTATGTACATGGTAATCCATTTGTCCTTCGTGAAGTCGATCAACCTGTGAGCACCTTAAAGCACGTTGGTGTGAAAGGTCATGTGGTAAGTCTTCGCGTCTTAGTCAAAAATTAACTCCTAAGTACTGCTTTCTATTTTATTGCTGATGCAAGGGAAAGTGAGCTTCTAATTGGGGACGTGGTCATTCTTGACGGGGGGTGCGGGGGGTTGTGGAGAGAAGCTGGGTGTCGTCGGTTCTTTTCACATACTGTTCATGAAGTTGAAGAGTTGCAAAGGTCAGATTTATGAATTGAATATGTATTGATCATTATGTTGGGCAGGTTGAACAAATGGAGAGCAGGTTAAAAGACGACATTTTGGCAGAAGCAGAGCGCACTGGAGGTCGTATGCTTCTTCATAAGGAAGAGTATAATCCAATCACTGGTCAGTCAGACATCATTGGTTATTGGGAAGTTATCAGTGCGGAAGATGTATCAACTCCCGCCGAGGTATATGCTAGTTTGCGGGCAGAAGGTTACAATCTTGACTACCAGCGTATTCCTCTCACCAGAGAAAGGGCAGCGTTGACTGCTGATGTTGATGCTATTCATCGGCGCTTGGATGAGTATGTCCTCTGAACTAACCTACCACGAGTATTCTTAAGATTTGATTAATTGGTTGCTGCATTCCTGCTTTTCCTAGCAGTAATGAAGTGTTTCTTTAACATTAAGTAGTTGATTTTGGTGATACGTCTTTTGAGTTGATTCGTATCTGCTTTATGAAGACAATCACTGTTGGGGTAGTTATCCGAACTTTAACTTCATTTAATCTATTAGTCTTGACATTCTTGGTCTTTAAGCCTCATAACGTGGTCCTACTATTCTTTCAGAGCTGGCTCAGGGGTGGAGTATTGCTTCATATCACATACAGGTTTTGGGGGCATTGCCTATGCAATGGCAATGACGTGCCTTCGTTTGCAAGCTGAACAGCAATTGGCTACCTTATCAGTTTCATCCTCAAAGTCAACTGATTTAACTAACACCCGTTTATCAGCAAACAATAGGATGGTCCAAAGGCCTGTTGATGATACGGAGGCCTTTCAACAGGGCGACTACCGTGACATATTGAGCCTCACTCGAGTTTTGGCTAGTGGTCCAGCAAGTAAAGCTGAAGTTGATGTCGTCATTGATCGGTTTGTACACATTTACTTTCAGTGTTCAGTCCTTGTTGGAGTAGGGACTGGTTACCAGAGTCTGTTAGAATGTGTACACCAGGCAATATAACACTAATTTAAATATGAAAGGCAGTAGAGACGGGACATATAGTAGTAATAAATCATTATCGGGATGGGATAGTTTTAGTTTGGATGGAAAAGGTTCTGGAGTTCTTATTTCAACTAAATCCTAACGAGTCTAAAATGTTGATACAGATGCAGTGGAGCTGGCCATTTGCGCGATGACATTTTTGATTACATGCGTCAGTTGGATGAGTTTCACAGCGTAGAAGATGACCGTAGATATCTTGTTCTTGACATGGGTATCAATGCCCTCAGGTTAGTGCTTTTCAAGACCCAGCTGGCTTACATCTAGTCTCTTTATGAAACTAGTGGAAATTACTTCCTTTTAAGTTAGATTGACTTATTTGTAGCACAACATAGTAAAGGTAGAGCTTTTCCGTGGACTTTGAACGGCCAACGAATATTTGGTGAATCTTAGTGTGTAATCTGGGTTATTGCTAATCATTTATATGATGTCGCTCGCTTTGATATTTAAATTTGATCATCTTTAATTTGGGTTTGTTTTTCGCAGGAGGTATTTTTTCTTGATAGCCTTCAGGTCTTATCTTTTCAGCAGAGTTGCTCTTCATGGCAATGCTTGCGCAGGGGAAACCTCATTCACCGCATGGATGAATGCTCGACCTGAGCTTGGGCATCTTTGTGACAACCTCAAGCTCAAATGATTAGTTGTGAGTTTGCATTCATTTCTCTGCCGAATGTTGTCTGGCGATCTTGCACTCTTTCTTGAGGTGTGATTGGTGTTCAGACTTTTTCCGAGTGTACAGCTTTTGTGGCCCGTAACGGTTTCTCTGGTGCCTCTTGTAAGTAGGAAATTCACGATAGACCAGGTAGAGTATTTTAGAATATCAAGTTTACTAATATATACTTTTGAGCGACCAATTTGCTTGGTTGTTGTAGTTTATTTTGACTCCGATTTACACTTTCAGAGTAGGATATTATGGTTCTATCGTACTAAACTTGGAGGAAAATGTACCTAGATCTGTAAATTTAGTTGTGAAAGGATAATTACAATCAATCATCACTCCTTCAATGCTCCTGAATCAGGTCGCTAAAACGTGAGTTCAACGTTGACCCATGTTATGATTGGAAGACAAAGTGAACTCCACAAGAGGGAGTCTTCCAACAGAGGCCTTCCGAATTAGAAATTTCATTGAAGCTGAAACGTCTTTGGGGATGTAAAGCTCTGCATAGACACATGTGTAGTTTCATAACCAGATTGTAGTTGCGTGTGAGGTGTGATGAAGAGTGCTACGTAGAGTTTAAAAGTGCATTCGTGCAAGAGATAGTTGGTCACACACCATGTCTATTTTGAATACAAAAGCTTATTTCCGATGCATGTTAGCTGTCGTAGTAATGCGAGTACTTTGTAAGAGAGGGGCATAAAATTATCTGGTCTTGAAAGAGACCTAGAATGGATGGAGTGGTAAAGTGATTCTTTCTTTCGTTGTTGTCACTAAGCTTTAGCTGTATTTTATTTCCCTTACAATTAATTAAAGTTTAGTTTGTGCCAAATAATTAAAAACCAAATACAATACCTCTGACTCTTTAGAAATACATGATTGAAGTCAACCAAAGATTCCTTCACTCCCTTGGTAATTTTATAACTTAAGTAAATAAAATGACGTATCAAAGATAGTTTGAAAAAATATGGTAGTCTTTTCTGTTGAAAAAGGATTGGGATCACATTTATGTATATATTAGAATTTCATATAAATATTTGAATTTGAAGTGATCTGTAGGGATAAAAAGAGTTAATGTTCAAAGCTTTCAACTATGGATCTGAGGCGATATATTAAAAAAAGAAAAACCACTTTTAAATGACAATCCAAAGACCATATTCAGTATCAAAGTTACATGAATATTGTCATATAATTTTTTTGAAATCTACTTTCTTTTCTAGTGTAGTATACACTACAAGATACTATAGAAAGAGTGTATGGAATGCTCCAAAAGATTGCTGGACGTTAGCGATCCCCCTTCGAATTTCATATTGGATAATATGCGGGTTAGTTACCCCTGCCCGGTAAGATGCAGGCGTCATGAGCGTGGGCTGGACCCGTTGTTTGACCCCGGATAGCCGGCAATATTGGGGCACGGTGCTCTGTATAGTGTGCACGCGGTTACCCGATGTCGTCGAAGAGATGACCCTACATACATCTCCCTTCATCGTATAAAGTTAATTTCGTCGATTGCTGTGCTACATATAATTAATTGCAGTTCTAGAGCTCGTGCTACAGAATACAACCACCTCATCACCTTGTCATGTTCCGCATAGTGTAGTAGTTTTAATTTGTGCTTGAGGTGGGGTTTAGGTGTCAATGCGGGCGTAAATAAGCATTTTAGATTTAGAGTTTAGGGGTTTTGGAATATTGGAATGACGATGCGAGAGAGCAAACAATGCATTAAAGGAAGAAAGACTTTCGAAGAAGGATTGGCTGAAGGAGAGAAGACAATTCAGCGGAGGGGGTGAAGGAGGTGGTGTTCAATTTAGAGGGGACGTAGCATCGGTTTAGGATACGGTGGTTCTGCAAACCTTATAAGACACTCCTACGTCTGCACCGGGGGACTTCGATGGTATGACAGAGCTTTGTTTCAATGGTGTTAACTGGAGATCCCCAAATCTCCCCTCTTTATTCCCATCTAGTCTCCTTTCAGTTTCATCCCTACAGTTTTCCGACATGCATCCAGTCTTTGTGAGTGTACTCTGTCCAACCAATTGGATGAACTCTATCCCAGCCGACTAGATGATTTCCGCCAGTTTTCAAGGGATTTAAGAGGTAGCTTTAGGGTTTCTTGTAATCATTCTACACTAGAGCAGGAAGAATCAGAGAGGTCTAAGAGCTGCTAGGAACTGCTGTACCATGTTTTGGAGCTGCTTTGACCCATTTTATGCAGTTTTGGCCTCTCCTCACTCGTAGTTGTATGTTTCCAGCCTTATATGAGGGTTTTGAGTACTTAGTTTAGTTGGGTTTTGTTGGGTTTTGATGGGATTGTGAAGGCTAGGATTTGGTGGTTAAATCCTTCCTTTACCATTGGTGACTATGCTTTAGTTCGAACCATGTGATCTCCTGCTTCTTGTAGGCTGTCCTACACCCTAAAGAGGTTTTTGAAGTGCTGAAACTGGTTCTGCAAAGGTGCGGCCAGTCACTTTCAGAGGTTTTTAGAAGTGATGAAGTGCTGAAACTGTATTTCAGAGGTGCTGAATGATCATTATCAGGGTTTAGAAGTTACTGTAGTGCTGAAACTGGTTTGTAGAGTGCTGTCCAGTCACTGGCAGGGTCGTAGGGGGTGTTCAAGTGAGTAAACTGTTGCAATAGAGAGGGTAGTGGCGGCAAAGCGTTTGAGGTGTTTTCAGAGGTGGAAACATTGGTGCAGCGACGATTGCAATCCAGCATGTATCCAGGAGGCAACACAGTAGGGTCGACTCTGGTATAGGCTGTTGAGCAAAGGTATTGTTAGGCGTTGAAGGGCCAGATTTGCCACAGAGTCGATTCCTGTGAATCGAGGGTAGTTCAAATGCACAGAAGGAGATAGTGCAGCTACAGGTTTGATCTGGACTTCCATTGTGAAAATGGATGAAAGGTAAGTAACCCGAAATTTCAAGATTACAAATTTCAAATCTTAGATCTGAAAATTTAGGATCTTAAAAATTTGAATTTTGAAGTTGTGGAAGTCAATTTGGGACCTTGGTCGGCTCTGCGGACCTTGATTTGGGGATCTCGGTTGGTTGTGGGACGTCAGTTGACATTTGGGACTTGGACTAGAGGTTGGGACATATTTGAATAGATTGGTAATTTAGGTTACTAAGTGCATTTGGACATAAAGGAGATTTCTGTCCCAAGTATTCCGAGAACTGTAACCAGGAATGTAACTACTAGACCGGATTTTATTAGGGTTAGTGCAGTGTGAAAAAGGAGATAGGAACTAGCTAGGGGCGATATTGCAAATTTGCTTTGATCTATTCCTAATTGTTGTTAAACTGCTTGTTAGTACTAACCAAGATACATAGCCGACTGCTCGGTGAGGTAGTGCTAAATTTGCAGGAACTACAGAAAATGTAAAGGGCCAAGCAAAGCCGACCACTGTAGAAGGGGGAGTAACAGCCGCCAAGACTAGGAGAAGGTAGAGCCGACTAAACGCAACCAATTGAGCATTTCAAACTGTCAGTACCAAGCAGTCCACACCCATGGAGGAGGGTGACCTTAACAACTTGAGGGCTGGGAGATAGGCCATAGAGCGGTATAGACGCTAGCTGCAAAGTGAGGAGCGGAGGGCAAAGCTGACTGCAGTAAGAAGGCAGGGCTAACTTAGCTCGCAGGGTAGTGCGACTAAGCAGGTAGTAGAATTTATCGACATGGAGGTCAAGAACGACATCTCATCATCAAATGGGAGGACGAAGGAGAGCCGATTTGGAGAGGGGAGGCAGTTCGAAAAAGGGAATAGACTGAGTCTTTAGCGTGATCCGACCAACATCCCCTGGAGATATCAAGACATGAGAACACCATATTTGTTATATCGAGACTTTTCAAAGTCTCAATTAAATGCTTGACTATAGCTTTTTCATTATTTTCTTGATTGATTCTATATTTGTCAAAAACTTTTTGACTATATATGGGAAGATTATCCTCGACTCGAGGATAATCTATAATTAGAAAGTCAAAAAAAAGTTCAAATTGTCTAAAAACAATTGCTGAAATTGTAGGCAATAAGTCTCAAAGTTCTGAAATTGTCTCAAAATAACGAATATGGTCATTGAGGAGGATGGCGTCGTTCAAGAGAGACTTCTCCACTAGAATAGACGACTACAACACCTTCCGTAAGGAAAGATGCCAGACGCAGGAGGCCTGCGCAGACTTGACACAGTGGCCAAGTAGAGTCACTCGCAAAGCCGACTTGGAAGCGGAGCCGACTTTGTTATGCTGCCGACCGGTATCTCCAGTACGCATGCCAAAAACTCCAAAGACATTGGTAGCAGCATTTCAGAGCCTAAGGCAGAAGTCGGAGGAGACAAAGGGCCGACCAGTTCAGGAGCAGGTTTCCAATAACCAACCTGAAGGCGTCCCTAGCAAAAATGTTCACTTCCTGGATGATTTTAGACTTCACGCTGAGTGGGCATATGAAGAAGAGGACCGACATGCTGTAGAGGCGTTCAAATGCGACCTGTTGGCTAAGCGAGATCTACCTTGACAGCAACATACGGCTCCATTTCAAGGTAGGCCATACCCAGGTAAATATCTTCTGCAACTGGAAGCCTTAGAGCAGTCAGCATCGTTGGGAGTAGCATGGTTACACCCGTGGCATACAAAGCCGCAGTGGCCGGTGGAGCAGCACCTGGCACTACAAGAGTTTGAGTTCAAGCGTCGTGTTTGGGAGGCAGCGCAACAATTTCCTGCACAACATTTGGCTACACAGCAGAGGGAGCAAGAGAGTCTGAAACGGGAGAAGTACAAACTTGCACAATTGCGGGACTTGAGGGAAGAGCAAGAAAGGAGGCAAGAGCAAGAGCGGGCTGAGGGGATCACTGCAAGACCTTTGTATTTATATGTCTCCGCACCGGGAGTGACGGTGGACAAATGTATCCCTAGACCACTCCCGGCTGGAATTTCCTTGACCACAAATTGGTTGCCAAGATACATGGATCATCTTACTAGAGACGTGTAGTACTCTACGTAGCCGACTTAGTCAACAAGATATCCCGGGAAATGAGCAGAGCCGACCTTTGGAGGTCCAGTCCTTGGATCTACCCACGTGGGCCGGCCTACAATCACTCCATTGTTTTCCACACCTGTTGGCTACAGTGGCGCCGTAGTTTTAAGAGGTTCACACGTTGCGCCATACGTTCTCCACGTCTCGGCACATTATCTAGTGACAGCAGTGGTGCAACCTCCGGCATGATTAGACGTGTGTATGACTGACTTCACCTCAGCACCTCCTCAGCCACTTGTGAGTGCACAGCAGAAACAATTACCTTATCAAGCCTACAAGGAGGAAAATGACCCTGACGCACATCTCGGGTATTTCAATAATTGCGCCTAGTTCAATGGTGGGACACTGGTCATCACGTTGTTTGAGACGACCCTTATCAACAAGGCTGAGCGATGGTTTGACGATTGGTTGGACCACCATACTTACTGCACCTAGGAGGAGGCTAAGGAGGCCTTTGAGCTGCGATGCACGGAACAAGATTCTGATGAGCAGGTCTACATAACGCTGCGGACGTTCAAGCAGGGTGAAGGAGAGAAGGTTTAGGATTACTATGAATGCTTCATGAAGTTGGTCAAATGCTACAGATCAACGTGGGTGAAGGGTTTAAACTGATTTACTTCCAGTCTGGGTTGCTTGACTACCTGAAGGTGACCACTAGTGGGTCTATAGCTAACACTCTAACCGAACTAAGGAAGTCGGCACAACGCTGCAAGACCAACTGCACAGACGCTCCAGGTAAGAGGTTGTACTTCCAGACTAAGAAGATAGAGTCGATTAGTAGTCGGACTACTGCTACATCAATACAGATAGAGGAAGTCGTCACCGTTAAGATAAGGTTTTGCATTGTTTGCAAGAAATTTGGACATAGGGACGCTTACTGCGTTATGAACCCAACCAACCTTTACAACAGACTTTCCAGGTCTAAGGGAAAGCCGGCGGTGGGAGTCAATGAAGTATTGGCTACACAAATGACCAGCGGCTTTGAAAGGCTTTGTAACAACTGACCTAAAGGATATTAGTACGGCGGTTCTGGCAGAGTTGATGCCTGCTACCTCTGCTTGGGCACTGATCATCAAATGCGCAACTGGCCATTACGATTGAAGTTTCAACACTTACTAGCCTATGAAAAACTAGGTACCAACAATGTGGAATTGCAGGAGCTGGACGACCCCAAGGTAGCAACCATACTGATCAGAGCAGCCAGAGTGAGAGCTGGACTTTTGCTCGAAGACAAGGAGGTGAAGGAACCAGAATCCCCAAAGCCTAAAATAAAGGATGATTAGGAGAAAGAAGAGCGCTTTTGGAATGAGTTCATCTCTTTTACAGAGGAGATTAATAGAGAAACCAAGTTGGCACGTCAAGCTGAAGAGGAGCTTTAGAGAGGCAACAAAGTAGACTTTTAGACTAATGCTCTCGAAGGACCGATTTTGGACGGCGGCTGGATTGGGTTCCTTGAACCTGATTGCCTATAGGATGTATCCAAGAAGGTCCCTGAAGTAGTTATTAGGGACCTTGCCAGTCTACAGCCTCAAGCATTGACATAAACGGTCAGTTGACAGATTTTGCAGACACCTATCATAGTGTCCTTGGGAGAATTGCTAGAGGTGGCCCCAAATATCACTAAGTATGTTAGGGCGAAAGTGTTATCTAACACTAGGAGCCAGTTGAAAATACCAACCAACTCTGCTCAGCACCTTGCAACATCCAAAATTTCACAGCCGACTACACAACCAACTTCAACTCCAGTATAGAAACTGAGCTCTAAGGGGTAGCAAGTACATCCTAATCTTATTATCGGCACTGTTGATATTGACAGGGGTCTTCCGGTGATTGCTGTGCAAGTGGGCCAGTTGACTCTGGAGAACGTATTGTTGGATGGGGGCTGCGGTATCAACCTGATCACAAAGAAAAAACGACTTAGACTAGGTCTTAAGGACCTGTTACTAGCACTGTGTCGACTGCGTAGGGCTGACCAGGCAATGGTCGAGCCACTTGGCTTGATACGGAATGTCCGGATTTGTATCTATGGCATTCCGTACAACATCAGCCTTAATGTCGTTCGCGACAAAGAAGTCAATGAGGCATACAACATGCTCCTAGGCCAACCCTGGTTCATAGATGCCAAGATAACTCATGATTGGGAAAACAAGCAAGTGACCATTTAGGTGGATGGTACTATCAAGACCATATCCATCAATTAGAGGAAGGGACCTCTACCCAAGTTGCCCAAAGTGCTCGTGTGCTACAACCTCCCTGAGGGGCTGACAAATGAAGAGGAGGATCGTTTTTAAAGGACTGAAGAGGATACATTTGCAGTAGGGACCATCACACTACCAGAGAACTTGAGTGTTCCACTACTCGACGGAGCCGACTTATACTGAGCCGACCTTCTCAAAGCCAACTTTGATACAATCCACTTATGAGCCGACTTGAACACAACCCACTTAATGAGTTCGACTCCTCCTCCGACGGCTTCTGTCACTTCCCGGAGCATTTTTATACAATTATAGAAGGTGAGGTATAGGTCCATGAAACAGTTGTGCAGGACAAGTTGGGAGACATGAAGGTGGCATCGTGGAATCTGACTAAGGAGGAGCAGTTGAGCAAGCTCAATGTTGGCACTGAGGATGCACCAAAGATTGTGAAGATTAGCACCTAGCTTGAGCCAACCTTAGTCCAGGCAGCATAGAATCTGCTGAGGAAGTACTCCGACATTTTTGCCTGGACACACAAAGATCTCAAGGGCATACCCCCATTAGTGGCCCAACATTGGATTGTGTTAGAGAAGGATGTTCTGTTGATCCATCAGGCCACATACATGATGAATCCCAACTAAGCCAGCATCGTCAAACAGGACATTAACAAATTGTTAGCTGCATGGTTCGTTATACCTGTCGAAGAGGCGACTTGGCTCTCACCCGTTATCGTTGTTCTCGAAAAAAAATGGTCAGTTACGTATTTGATTGACTACAAAAAATCAAATGCTGCTACTGAAAAGGACCCTTACCTTCTATCCTTTACTGAAGAGGTGTTGGATGTTGTGACAGGGTACAAAATGTATACTTTCTTGGTCGGTCAGTCTGGTTACTACCAAATCATGATTGCTCCAAAGGATTGACTTAAGACCGCTTTCATCACCGAATGGAATGCTTTTGTGTGGCTGGTCATGTCTTTTGGTCTGCTTAATGCGTCGCCGACTTACTAGCGGGCTGTGAACAAAGTGTTCAAGGACTACTTGGGGGATTTCATGAAACTGCTCCTAAAATGACATTACAGTCTACAGTGACATAGCTGACCACTTACCCAAACTACGACCCTGTTTTCAGAAGTGTCGAGAGTACAACATCAGCTTAAACCCAAAGAAGTGCCCATTTTTGTGGTGGCGTAAGGCATCATTCTTGGACATGTTGTTTCCAAGGCAGGGACGATGCCCAATCCTTAAAAGATTCAAGTCGTCCAAGAGATGTTGTGACCCCAACGCGCAGCCAATGTACAAGTTTTCAATAAATTTGCACAGCTCAACAGGATTTACATCAAGTCTTATGCTCACATCATGGAGCCTATCACGAGGCTGATGCGGAAGACTGAGGAGTTCGAGTGGAATGAAAAATGCGAAGCTGCGTGGCTGGACATCAAAGACTGGTACACCAATGCCCCCATTCCGGTTGCCCCCGTGGGATCTGGAGTTTTATGTTCATACCGACGCATCCGACATAGCTGTCAGAGCCATGCTGGCTCAAAAGAAGATAGAGAAGTGTGTGATAGCCGATCTCCTATGCATTTCACTTGTTGAAATCAGCTGAAAGGAATTATACAACCCAGAATAAGAAGCATTAGCAATGTTGTATGCTTTGACTAAATACCGTTATTAACTGTTGGGGACAAGCTAATTTTTTACGTGGGTACATGATTCAAGACATGTTGTACAAGAAAGGCTAGGACTTGGTGCTGCACAGAGTTTTAGACCTTCTACAAACCGACACAGTGATGAAAGAGATGCATGACGGCTGTGCCAGGGGCTATTTTTCCAAGGATATCACCTCCAGAAAGATTATGGATGATAGCTACTAGTGGCGAACTCTGCACAAGGACTTTACTGAGTACTGCAGAGCCTGCGACAAGTGCCAGCGAGTCGGCAAGTTAGCCAAAATTGGGCTTGCCTAGTTGGTTACCACTTTACCTATAGAGCCGTTCATGAAGTGGGGCCTTGTTAGCCGGGTTCTTTAGATGGAGGAGGGAGTGAACAAAGGGACTAGTGAGGCTTCAGTCTTTTCTTTAGTGAGAAGGAATTATCTTGAGTATGGGAGAGATCTAGCTAGGACAGGAAGAGTCTCGGAGGTAGGGAAGTTGTTAAGGCATCCAAGACGACTTTGTTCCCAGGACTCGGACGTCAACCGCTTAGGGTTTAGACTAGTCAGAGGTGAGAGTAGAGGTTCTGTTCTTTAGTTGTAGTTTTAGTTGGTAGCATGGGAGCCATAGTTGGAACTAGACAAAGGTAACACTTAGGTAACATTGTGGACCCCAGACGTAGGCAACGGCGAAGTTTTATGTCAAATGAGAGAAGAAACACATACTTAGTCTATAAGGAGAGAGCGTTTGTACATTACATAGAGCTCCACATTGTGAGCCGGTATCGAAGAAGCCTTACAATAGAGAATATGAAGTGTCGATCTTCAGTCGGAGGGTTCTGTGGGACATGAAACATTGCGCACATGTTTCTAATATACAAATATTAAAAAGAAAACAAAACTAGGCATCTTGTCATAAGCAATGGTAGTGAAGCTGATCAGTTCTAGGTTTTTGCGAATGAATTTGTGTTTTCATGAAGTGATCTGTAAATAACAGAAACAGACATGCTTAGCAAGTTATATAGAATGCAACGTAGAACAAGAATATAGAAACTTAGTTTTCAAGAAATAACCCTATATGTGGACATTGAAATGGCGTACAGAAGAATACAAAACAACTACTCCTCAATGGAACTCTAAAACTCCTAAAAGCAAAAAAGAAAAGTGGAATTATAAGAGAAATAGGGTTTGGGAACTCACAATTGTGATTTCATTCGCCAAAGCGCTCCACGTTTGATGAACTCTACCGACGAGTCGTGGAGTACATGATTCTGCTGCAAAGGAAATAAAATTGATCGAATCATAATTGCAAAGTTGGGACAGTCCGTCAATTCGAAGAAAAATTAAGTAACTAGACAAAGTCTGAGAGAGTACTCAATCCAAAAAAGGAAAATCGAAGTAGCTTAAGTTGGGGTCTACTGTCCGCACAGATCTATGCATTGACGGAGCACCTGTGCACAGGTTCTCTTCTTCTTTGCATTGGTTTTACTCATGTACAAAAGTATCATGTGCTTACTATTGTAATGCTTAGAATGGCATATGAAATTGTCAAAAATCAGAAACAATGAAGTGGTCACAAACTTAGAATTAGATGCTGATCCACTGGAATCAGTGCTTCAAGGAAGGATTAAGTAAATGACGATAAAGGAGGCAGAGATAGGTCTTTGGAGAAGCAAGGAACTTCTCTGAAGCTTTTGTCGAAGGAGGACATTCTTTAGGACCCATTTGTATAGTCCATGTGGAACGAGCTTCAAATATTGAAGGTAAAGGACATTTTCAATAACGATGCTGGAGGTGGTTAGCGTGAAATCCAAGAAGCTCCAAACAAGAATTCATTGTTGGAGTTGTCAGTTGTACAAGATGTCGTGAGCAAGGTGTGATGATGTGTACTAGAATGCAAGCTTGGATTGCATTCCGTTCAATGTTCTTTAAATATTTGTTTTGATTTATTAATTTCCTCTTCTGCTGCTTATTTGTTTGTCTCAAATTTGTCTACTTTGTATTGACAGAACGTGCAAAGGGTACTAACTTTGAACGAAGCCCGGACATCTTAGTATTTATGAAGTGATACGCCGAAGTGAACGAAGAAGCATACGTAGGAAAGTCATGGTGTTGAAGTATGAAGTGTACGTAGGAAAGTTATGGTGATGAAAAAATGATGTATTGAAGGTGCTATCATAGGGTGTTAATGATTCTAGCGCTAGTTCAAAAGGAAAATGTCTAGTTGAAGCGGAATCCGCCGCTGCTGAGTTGACTCGGAATACTAGGTCAAAGTCTGGATTGAAACAGGTGGCTGTCGTTGCTGGTACATTGACTTGAAGTTATAGCAATGGAGTATATTTGTACAAGGTCTGCAAATGCCGAACTTAATAGGACTGCCTAATCGCATTGTGACTCAAAAATTGCAGGGGAGAATGCGACCCTAAACTGTCACAGGACATGATTGAAACATGATGTAAAAATGTAGTCGGTAGTACATTGTGTGTAGAATGAACTAGAGTATGTCTACTGCATGTGTTCACAGGTGACTTTGCAGCTGATCAACTGTACATGCAAACTAAGTCTAGACGCATGTCAGAAAGTTCTGGCATTGTTTAAATAATTTGCACCTATCGCTCCGGACGTTTACAGAATTTGATTCAGATAAAATAAAGTATTTCAACTTTACATGCGAGGGAGAGCACAATAAAGTGGACCACAAAGTGCAAAATGTGATCACTAAGAAGTGAATATGAAGTGGGATGTTTTTTAAGGCTTAAATCTGATTTTGAACATTTTAATGTAGTTTTTGAGCATTTTAGTCACTTTCTAGGGTGTCATAAGGTATCTTACACGCATCTTCATAAAAAGAACATCCCCAATTGAAACCAAATTTGACTACTAGTTCTAAATCATGAAAATGAACTTTTCCAATGTCTTAATTTCTTCATTTGGTGCCCTCTAATGTCTTCAGAGGATTTGTTTTTTTAATTTAAAAAACAACGTTCGGTAAAAAACTCACTAAAAGTATTGCAAAAGTGACCTT
Organism: Ceratodon purpureus; assembly: GCA_014871385.1. Lineage (NCBI taxonomy): Eukaryota > Viridiplantae > Streptophyta > Bryopsida > Pseudoditrichales > Ditrichaceae > Ceratodon > Ceratodon purpureus. Next base: position 42,377,083 of record CM026426.1, read on the forward strand.
CTTGAAAGAAAATCCTTACGATACTTTTGGAATCTTGAACCAATTAATACGCTTATGGATTGACTATTTTAGAATACCTCTTACAATTACAAGGGGCACCGCATTCACTTTGCTTGGATTTAAAGCCTTCATACAATAACTTCAAAGTGTCTACTTTACAGGAATCGTTTCCAAGTTGTAAAATACCAAGTTGAGAATCTATAATAGCAAAAAAACTAATTTAAATTACATCTTTCGATAACTTTTGTGCAATTTTTGCAAAAGAGCTGAAACTAACAAATCTAAGCACTTCTTTGGTCCACTTTATTGTGCTCCTCTCCTTGCTTCAAAAAAAAAGAAACTATATTACACATTTGTCTCACGTCATGCATAGGTACGCATGGAAAAGCGGTGAATTAAAAAATTTATCGCCGCATGGCTTGTTTCCAAATGGTCTAGTGGCGCTGGAACACATTAGTGCAGTCAGAAATAGAATCAATGTAACACAACCTCGGCTTCCAATGTTGTAGGTGCACACGTTTGCATGAATAGGATTCGCATATAAGTAGTGGGGACATAAGTTGTCGTGTATGGGATGAGTGTCTCTAAGAACCGGAAGTTCTCACCCGGCAAGACACACATGTCAGAGAGAGAGATTAGAGGTGATAGAAAATGGACGGTGTTGTAAAACTGATTTGAGCGGACTAGAAGCAAGAAAGTGAGCTTCGGACAGTAGATCGGAGACGACCATCTCATATGCATTGCACATTGGTCTGTCCACGCTTTGCAGGCTCTGAAAGTCCTCGGAAATCTGGGACAGTGGGCGGGAGATCGAAACTTCACAGCGGGAACACTGATATGGTAAGCTCACTGGATATCTACATGTCAAGTGACATAGACACCTGACGTGGCTGTTGTAATTTTAACAAGTGAATTAACAATTGACTGATTAAAAAAAGTCAGTCATCAACTGGATCAACTAATGGTTTCACATGTTCTAAGTAACACAATTTTGTGACAAATCTGTTCTTTTATCTATAGAAACGGTCGCAGTCCACCTGTTTGAGATCTCTATGGTTTCTTCTGTCTCATTGATGTCCGCTAAAACTTTTACCATCTTCTTGGCACTTTTTGTCACATCCTCTGCAATTCCAATGGTCTCCGAAATCCTCTTCTTCCTATGACCCGTGCTTCCCATTGTTTTGCTTATTCCGCAGTTGTGGAAGTTGCTGTAGAAGACAAAAGGTGGACCTCCTCTGCTTGCCTTCCCTGCCTAGACACGCCGGGGATCGTGCCAACCGGGGGTGAAGGTCGACTCTAACCTTGACCTGTACGTGGTGTTGGATGATGAATGGTTCCTTGGACGCCTCTCTGAGGGGTTCTCGCTACCCTTAGAGGTGCATTCAAGTTTATTTCTTTGTGCACTTGCCTCGGGCTAGTGAGGTTGCTTCTTAGCCTCCCCATATCCGTAGTAGATGAGGTGTGGAGGCGTGTGCTGCGAAGGCCGGCGCCCAAACCTTGGCCAAACAGGCCCTTGTGACTTTGAGCAAACGAGAGCTTGGGGGAGTCACTGCCTGTGAGATCTACTAGTGACGGCTAGGAACCACTAACACCCGGCCATCCCTCCTCTCTCAAACCGTCCATAAATCCCATTCCCGTAGCTACATCGTCTAGAATGGACGCGTAATAGTTCCCATCATGGGGTCGATAGTGTCTCTAGCATGGAGAGGGGGGGAGGGGGCGAATTCAACGTGGCCTTGTCCGTCAACCACTCCGCCATGTTCCTATAAGCATCTAGGTAAAAAGACTTCAGAAGCTTATAAAGCTTCTTCTCCACGAGTGTGGTGTGCGAGAAATACTCTTCACTATTCCTACGTGTGCAAGAGCAGAAGTCCCATATATTCTTGAAATTTGAGAGGAGAGTGCTTCACTTGAACTTACAAGCATCTCGATGCCTTTCCAAATCTTCCTCCTCCTTTATAGCATTCAATTTCATTGCTCTCTTCCCTCATTTGCCTAATTCTCGGCACATCAATTCTCTCGCATCCTCTACTATCATTTCTTCCATATACTCTTTACCCTTAGCTTCTATGAGCCCAACTATCTCCAGTTAAGACCAGTTGAGGTCTCTTTCTTTTGTACTTGAATCCTTTGCTTCATTATACCCTGGTCTTACCCTTCTGAATACTCTTACAGACGGCCTCATGAGCAGCGATGATCCAAAGCTCGTGCTCTTTGAGAGTTTTTTTTCCGGTTAAAATTTGAACCCTCTATACTACTCTAAGGGCTGACTCTAGTATCGAACGAGGGTGGGGTGGATGTGTAGGTGAGGTGTTCCATAGGTGCTTGATCCGAATACCAAAGCCGAGACATAAGAGAAGAGAGCGAGGCTCCAGGGCGACGAGGAGGTTCACTTACAGATAAGTCAAAATGAAAGAAACCTATACTGTAGTTTGGTTTCATTGCAACTATGTATTGCTCCACAATAATACAATAATTTTGTAGCTAGACTGAAAGTATTCAAAGTAGATCTCAAATGGCAAGATGCAGGAGATTCAATTGAGCAGAAAAATCTAAAGGGCGGAGTTCTGAGGACTTATTGTATTGTGCAGAACCTGTCGAGAGGTTGACCGCCTCCTTAGCCATTCTGCAGAAAGGGCTCCTCCGGCTGGAAGCATCAATAGAAGCTAGGGTGAACACCATACAATTCACATGAGTCGCATAGTAGAAATAAAAATGTAGCATTAGAAGTGACATTCGTGTCCACTGTTCCATGAATATTACGTAGACACCGTCGAATGTGCGTTTATTGGTCAACCTTCTGAGGTAGCCATGCAGGCACCTTCAGAAGTGCCAAAAATGGTTATTTGACCTCGCAATGAACTGCCACTCAAGTAGAAACTTGACCGCCATCTTGGTCACCATCTCCAAACCTCCGAGTCTATTATCAAAATATCCCTCCCTTCCATACCAACTTCGTGCCACCGTCTTCCTAGTGTTCAACCACCGTTGATAAAGTCTCACAACTCCTCTGCCACATCTGCTGATGACTAGGGCCAAGGGTAACATCCCTTGTCAATGCTACCGTGCTAAGTGAGGAGCAACCTACTTCCTAACTCTTGCTGGGTCTAAGGGCATAAGTTGGAAGAGGGCATAAGTTGGAATGGAGCATAAGTCGGGTTTATTGGTTTAGACTGCATGGAAGAAGCGTTGCAAAGACACCTTTTTTTTTATATAAATGCTACATGAGCAAAAGTATTTCATTCATCCAATGACGTTCATGCAATAAACAATTATTTATCATAGGTGAGGGGACATGGCGCTGAACAGTGAGAGTTGCAAGGCGCGGCGGGGTGGGGAGAGGAGCTTCGGCCAAGGGGCGAGGAGAGGAGCATTCACGAGGGCGGAGGTGAAGCAAGCAAGTTGGAAGAGGGTCAAGAGAGGATCTGAGAGAGGGAGTCGGAAAATAGTGCTTGAAGTTGGTATCTTGTCAGTACTCTGGCTTTTGCACACTTGAATCGGTTTGTCGTATCACAGTCGATTGATCGCTATCGGTGCAGCAGCTCTCAAGGTTGCGAGTTCACTCCCACTCTGCAGCTGGAGCTTCTGCTGGTGGAGGAAGAAGTTGGGACTTTGATGATCGAGAAGAGGATGGTGATTGGGGAGGTGGAGGGACGAAGCTACCGAGGGAGGAGGAGGGATTCGAAAGAGAGGGAGTTAGCAGAGAGGGAGTCAAAGATAGAGGGGTTGGAAAAAGGGGGTAGGGTTTGGATGCAAGGTAATGCTATCTTGTATCAATCATCCAGGTGTTTGTAAACTATCCTTATGCATGATATTCCCTCGTACTTATACACATAGAAATTATAATACCCGCAGGTTCACCAATTAAGCACTAACGAAGTTGCCTTCACGAGAGTCTCTATGCTTGGGGAGCTGTTGTAGTCCCCCTGGTTTACAGAGTTGTCTCCACTTCACCTCAATTTAGCAGACTCTTGAGCAATGCCGTCACCAGCCAATCACGGCCTCGGAGAGTTCTCTTGCAATTTTGAGAGTGGAAGAGTTTGTTTTGAATTGCTCAATTTGCCTCATTAGTAAAGGCCTCCATCATTTGATCACTCTAGCGTACATCACACTGGTTTTTTGAATGCGGTTGGTTTTATATCTTTTCCTGTGGTATCTCATAACACTAGTGCAATGGTAGTCCGGCTCCAGGCGTCTGTCCACTCAGGAGTCGACCTTATTTACGTTGGTCCACCCGCATGGAGTCCTCTGTCGTGGAGTGAAGTCGAGCATGCTAGGTTTGAAGTGGTCCAAGTTGGGTCTAGACAGGATCAAATCTGCATTAGGCGATGTGCGCCGTGGATGTGGTGGGCTCCGTGGTAAATGTGTCGTAACACCTATCAGGTTATTTTCAAGGGAATTACCAAAGCTCGCTAAAATCCCATCAGATGAACACTCGATAGAGCAATAGTGGAATAAGCAGTTACTGAGGGCAAATCTAACTCTTATCTTAGTACATATACACTATACCCGGAGCGACCATATTAGAGTAGGTGCGGTTTATATCCACTGATCCATTTTGAGGGATTATAACCCGATTGTCAGTTTATATTTGGCGTAGGATTGAAGTCGGTCTTGAAGGTTCATACCCTTCTGTAGGGTTCTTATCTGAGTTCAAGGTTCCTATCCGGCTTCATGGTTTATAACCAGATTGATGGCTTATACTCGAATTGGAATATGTCCTAAGACACATGCTCTGATAATTGAGGCACATGCCCTGATAATTGTTTAATACCCTTATTGCCGGATTAGGGTTTAAGGGGTTGCGGGGTAAAAAGATATAATTAGAATGTACTAAGGTGTTTTGGATTGAAAATTTAGAATTATGAATAAATGATATATTGAATTTAAGGAGCCATAAATGTAGATTAATGCATTTTAATTCAATTGGGCGTTATGCTCTAAAATAATGGATGATCGATGAAAAAAATTACAATAACATAATATTGGAAAAGAAACGTAATTAAATAGTGGAAAAATATTGGAAAAAAAAAAAAATTGAATTACTGAAACAAATAAATAAACATACAAGTATTGTATGCACACAATCAAGGCGACACGATAGTTTAAAACAAACAATTGCTTAAAACCCGCAAGCATACAGCGATGAGGAGATACAGATTTAAGAATTTGCGACTCCAGGCATTGACCATAGCAAAGACATATATAGAACAAGTACTTCAGGAGTGCATGAGCTATTGAAGAAATTTTCCCCGATGTTTTAGCTGTAGTCTAGGGTTTAGAAGCCTCAAGATTAAGCGATGCATTGTTTCTAACAAGCAAATGTTTCCCACTTCACGTACACCTAAGATCGAGATTGCGGCACTTTAGCATTAGACACATTGCGGAATGGTGACTGATCAAGCTTACAGAATCGGAGAGGAGCAGTGGCTTTGTAGACAAAATGGATTTGAATCATTTATTGTTCCTGGTCGTATGAGGTATATTGTTGGTTCTTGCTCTTCGATTTTCAACTGATTCCTGACTTACCGTATGCGATGGGCATAGTAGGGTAGTTAGAATGTAGTATCTAGCATGATTTGTTGCTTGCTATTGGCCCGGTATCTTTGGAGCGTAGAGATATGCGTCCGTGGGCTGGAGCTTCGATGGGAGGAACGTCGTGGAGGGAGGTCTTTGCCTTAAGGTATTTCCTCTGCACCTTCCTCTTCACTAGGCTGGAGGCAAGTGTGGAATGTGATCTAGTGAACCTGCTTTGAGGTTGGGTCATAAAATCAGGGTCCAAAGACAGCTCCTCTTCACCTATTTTACAATGGCTTATTGTAGGAGGAGGCGAGGGAGTCTTAATATTGTTGGCAACTAGCAATATGGGTACTGCGTAGGTGCGGGATTCAAGCGACGTAGGAGCTGATACAGGGGCCAAGTTGCTTGGACTCAAAGTGGGAAGGTGTATGGCCTTGGATTGCACACTGGAGTCACTCCCCTTGAATTGAGAGTAAGCAAATTGTAAGCTCTACGGGGTCCAGAATGGCGAGAGTTTACGAGGACGTCAAGGCATGGCAACGATGGTTCCACGACAGCATGCTTCTTACCAAAAGCGGATCTATCCTCGGCAACTCTAAGAACGTTCACTTGTATAGAAAGAATAAATTGTACTCTACTGGGGTGAGAAGGATGATCATGGGTACTGTCTCTGACGTGAAGACGGCGTAGCCTATAACAAGTACATCATCGAGCTATACGAGCGGGTGCACCAAAGAGAGATGCAAGACCCACCGCGTCTTCTGCTGCATTTTGCAAAGGGCCTCATGGCCGAGGCTCAAGGCACATGCGTCAATTGGTGCGCCTTTGCCATCAAATGTTGCTTTCTCGATGAGAAAAAGACTGACTTCAAAGTTCTTCCAAAGTCTCAGAACCAAGTTGATTCCTTGCCTTTCACGTGGCCCAAGGTCTATTCCCAAACTCGCGTCAACAACAGTAAAAGTCCAGCTCACCCCACTGCCTAGTTAAATTCCTTGTGGTTTCTTGCTAAATACCACACTCTATATTCCGTCGGTTGTTTTTTGGAATACTATTTGCTAGCCAGCACTTATGGCCCGAAAACGTTGCGATGTGACGTTCAGCCGTTCCATTTCAGCGTTTATCGTGTGTAGCTCCCGTCTTCTTAACCCTCACATTTGGTGGTTTTGGGTGCCCCTTGGTGTACCGAAATTATTTGCATGCCAGCAAACGGACAGTTTGTTTTCAAGAAAACGGGATCTGCCCGACGGGAACTCGAGGCCGGTTTGCGAGGCGGAGGTCGGGTACCCAAGCTTACTGACGACAACGACACTTGAGACCGAGGACAACGAACGGAAATTACCAAGCTTTTTGGACGAGGACGAGGACAGACGTTACGAATTAATTGTTTGATGCGGTTTTGGTTGGTTTGAGTTGATTATTTGTTTGATATGGTTTTGGTTGGTTTGAGTTGATTATTTGTTTGATACGGTTTTGGTTGGTTGATTTTGCAAGCACGAGACGATGCGATTTGCTGAGACATTTGCAAATCGATTTTGTAAGCAAAATCGTGGTGGTAATCGGAATGGCACTTCACATCTCAAGAGTTAACTAAGAAAAGTTGGGGAGCCGATTTCACGTTGAAGCGCAAGATGGAATTACAGACCAAGAAATTTTATAACTGATCCAAGAGTGAGCAAAATTGGATACGAACGCTGGAGATCAGTGGAGATAATTTTTACGATGCGACACATATGGGAGCTTTGTTAAATGCACATTATTCATCGTTTAGACATTCGTTTATTGTCACGAGGTGCTCTCGATGTTGCAGGTGCACCAAATTCCAATGGCGGATGCCGGGGATTTAAACTACTACTCTTCTTGAATCGAGTCGTGCGCGATCTGCTTCACAGCAACAATATATATGACGAAATATATGTGACAATATATATGAACCATATATCGACTCCGGAAGTGTGTGGTGGTTTATGGTTACGATTTACATACGCCCTCTACAAGATCACAAACGTTCAATTTCTCTCCGCACACGGCAATGGAATTGTAGGAGAATGACCATATTCGTTATTTTGAGACAATTTCAGAACTTTGAGACTTTTTGCCTACAATTTCAGCAATTGTTTTTAGACAATTTGAACTTTTTTTGACTTTCTAATTATAGATTATCCTCGACTCGAGGATAATCTTCCCATATATAGTCAAAAAGTTTTTGACAAATATAGAATCAATCAAGAAATCAATTAAAAAGCTATAGTCAAACATTAAATTGAGACATTGAAAAGTCTCGATATAACGAATATGGTGTTGAGAGGAGAGGGAATATTTGCATGCGTTGAAGGGTGGCTATATGGAACCTGGAATATCCAAATAGCAGAAACGTATGAGAAAATTTTGCGTTGCCATTGTCATTGTCTTTCTCACTATAACGCTATCGTGCAATGCTAGTGCAACGCTACAACAACTATGAACTACAAGAACCTGTAACCGAGGTGCATTGAGGCCGCACTAAGCATAAACTGCATGTCCTCTACCAAATCGTAGAACGCAACTTGGAGAGTGTTGCTACACGTCATGGCTTGAGGGAGGCGCTTTGAGTCCCATTCCCAAAAGCAGACAACACTGATTGCGTCAATTGAGAAGTACTTCGAGTCCTTCACAAATTGCGCCAACTCGGATCGCTGGCCGTAAGTCATGCGCTCTAGCGCAACTTTGAATCGATCCTACACAAGCATTCAAACAAGGACGTCACAAGCGCATTGAAAACAATCTCGTCACATTGACCTAACAATTTCGTTATGAATGCAAATGACAAAACAAATCTAGAGCTAAAACAACTAATCATTTCCAAATGTAAACTTACGATCATGTACTTTGGGAGCTGATTGTAAGTACACACGGAAAGAAATTGCTCCACCTCTACGCCCACAGAGGCCCTGAAAATGAACTGCAACTGTTCCAGTTGAGTCTTCCTTGCCGCAAACACTATTTGCTTAAGAGTCACTAGCGACAATACTCCTGCAGCGCCCTTCGAATTCACACAAATCGGCTAAGAATCAAACAACGGAGATAAACATGTTTATACATACAAAGTGTCAACGATTTGCGGGGCGTACCTGCAGCGACAAGACAACCCAGTTGAAACCGGTACGTAGGGCCTCGCCCATCTAGGAGACCTCCTCGAACATGGTGGCATAAACTCGCGCACGCATGACATTTTTGGTGCTCACTTTGAAGCATGGGCCTGGCTTCACTGTGCTGACATGGTTCCATAGGACTGGCATCCACGTCTCGTTCTCACTGACATACTTCAACGCCATTTCCTGCGCAACAACCTCGTCTGTTTGCATCAGCTTTAACACCTTCCACTCAAATAGCCGCATGGCTTGGAAGTCGGCTTCCCACTCGTGGAATGGCCTGTCGTCCCGATTGGACGGAATTTGGCCCCTGCGTGTGCAAGCGTGGCGTATGTTATGCAGCAAGAGACGCGGACCTCAGGGATGTGAAGGAGAAACAATAGGAAGCCAAAGAACTCGACGTTGTCACGTTGTTTCGCGAATAGACAACGCAGTGCCTTGAGGTGCTGGTGTAGAACAACGTGGCATCAGTACTCCTCTTGAAAACACTTAATTGACACTAGATACCCTCCAAAGCAGGGTTTTCTATGCCGTTGGGTCGTGACTATCCCGTCGCAACGTCCGAATGGATCGTGACGGGGGTCCTCCGACGTCATAATAAGGGTCAGCATAGGGTCCTTTAGGTCCGACAAGTAGCGAGGGTGAAATAGTTACCCGGCCCCGTTACATGGCGTCCTACTTCGCATTGCGGTGGTCCCGGACGATGACGTGGCTGCGCGGAGGAGTTCCGACGGTGGAGTCAGGCGGACAGAGATGGGCAACCGATTTAGGGTTCAGTGGCGGACGTGTTTTAATGTGGCGGACGATTGAGGAGGAACCCGAGCGTTGGATGCCGGGGAAGTCCGCGAGTGGGCCGGACTGGTAGGCAAACATGGCTCGGACGGGCCAGAAAGCGGGCATAATGCGTATCCGGGGTGGGCGGACTAGATGCCGATTGCATTGCGGACGGAGGTTGTCGGACCGGGCGGACGCAATGTGAACGAACACATAGAGGGTTACGAGGTGGTCTGCGATGCCGGACGATTTTGAAACTATCGAATGCAGCGGGGTATTGGGAACATATTCTCTTCAATTTTCACACAGCTCAAGTGGTTAACGAGCAGATATGAAGTTCGAACCATCCGACACTACTGAAGTGACACACTGACCAACTACTTTTCAAATTGACATTGATTTCCATCAGATTATATATTGTAATCGACCTGTATATCGACCGGTCCATTAAAACATGGCTGTCTTGGTAGAAATTTAGTCAGAGAAAGAGTATAGCTCTGAAAGTTCCTTATAAAAAACATGACTACCTTAATAGAAACTTAGTCATCAAACGAGTATAGGTCTAAAAATTGCTTACAAATAGTTTGTGATCAAAGTTTTCCTGGTTCAGGTACACTGTTGGGAATTTAAAAAAGGTAAATTGTCCAAGCAATTGTACAAAACTTCTCTGCAGAATCACAATGCAATCCATTTCGTCACTTGCATACAGTCGCAGTCTTCCAAGAAATTGGAGGTGGATAACACTATTTTGATTTACGGCGGCATGTAGAGGTCGACTTGTCCTTGCGCTCATAATTCCACCCTCCAATGTCCGAGTTCAAATGCCTGCACTTCTTTTCTCCTTCTCCAGTATCCAGCGCAGTGCCAATCTCCACTCGCGCTGTTGTAGCAAAACTCAGATATCAGTTCCGGACCAGCGCAATGGACACTCTAATGCACAACTCCATGTCAAAAACGTATTTCAATAAAAAATTGCTTATCCGATGCAAGATACAGACGCAGAAGTCGGAAGTATGTTATTTTCGGTTGCATAACGGATTCAGCAATAGTGGAAATCAGTGCACATGCGCGACATTGACATACCTTCGCACTTGAAAAAGCCGAAGCTGTTCAACCAGTTCTCTGCGAAATACTCCCCGCATCTTGCGCAGTTCTGAGCGAAGTCCGCACTGCAGCGCACCACGGGTGGTATGGGCAAGCGCAAGACGCAGTCACCAGGTCCATCGCCGGAAACCCTTGGTTACAAAGAAAGCAACCTTGCACTGTAAGGGTAATTGAGTCGATGTTCTGCTTGGGCGCTGCGATTTGAGGACTGGGGGCACGGAACATTGATGCAGACGACCATATCTGAAGCTGGCGGAGATTTTCTTTCAAGCCCTTCACCTTGTCCTTTGCATCGTGCTTTGCAGAAGACATGCGTTTCTCATCCTGGATGGCCCCCGCAAGATCCCTCGCCGACGTTTGAGTTAAATCCTCCTTCATACGTTGCACTTCCTCCCCAGCTTGAAAAATTTTCTGCTCTTCGCCGTGGATTTTGTCCTCGAAGAACCTCAAGAATGTTTCATCAGCAGAGCCTTTGACAACGGATTTCATTGCCCTTACTTCTGCAGTTTTGCCTCTGAGGAGTCTATAGTCTCCTCAATGCACCTCAGCTTGATCTGAAGCTTGTACCTGTCCATATCCGTGAGCGGTGGCTTGGCCTTCTGCCTCAGAAGCGCAGCCCGTTCGTGTGCAATCCGATGAGTTGCCACGGCCGTCTCGCAGTCCTTCTCAGCGGCCGCAATCTCGGCTTCCAGGCCGCTGGAGATGATTTCGAGATAGGTGGCATTCCGGTCAAGGGTGCGAAACAGAGTTGTGAGTTTGTCTCCACTCTCGATTTTCTTACCCCTCCAGCGATCCTCCGCATACTTTGCCCAATTCATTGGGTAGCGATGGAATACCTCCGAAACGACCGCCCTCGCAAAGCTCTCCGAGAGGAACAAACCTACAGGAAGCTTGGGAATTTGAGAGATTGGTGGGTACAGCTCCAACACTCTCCCTTGACCTTTCCTGATTTCGCTCCGTCGAAGTGATATCCCTTGCCAACAACCTTCTCTTTGAATATGGACCTCAGCTCCTCATTGCTGACATGGTTGCAGTCGAAGGCGGGGTCCAAACCTGCATTTGGCAACCCAACCTTCACGTGAAAGTAAATCTCCTTCCCAACTTCTCCCATTCTGACCCCTCTCATTCGCAACAGGTATATCCCTTCTCTTCGATCGGACCCTTGCAACCTGAGACCATCGAACTACAAATCAAAACCAGAATGCAATGGCGACTCCAATCAAAACTTGAAGCGATGGCGGGGATTGAATGGAACTGCCCTGGCCATGGCTACCCCTATAGACAGCCGCCATATTTAACCCCAAGGTGCTCATCTCATTATGGTGATTTGAGGGGTTGAGGTCAGATTGGCGACTGTGACTTGACAACATACCCTTCAGGACTTCATATCTTCGTACTCCTCTTCCCGCACTCGGTGTATCCAAGTAGGCTCCATCATTGCAACATGAATATGGTGTTTCAAATGTCCTCTGTGGTAATAGATGGTTTAATAGATGGATTAACACAAAATTAACTGCATTCAAAAAATCTATGCACTCTGAAATTCTACTGAAGTGTCACACCAACCAACTCTTGTGTTCGTGAGTTCTATTGGGACTTTTTGTTCATGAGTTACAATTTGAATTTCACGTTGTTGAAGAGGATTTTTGACATTGCCTGGGCCTAGGCATGGGACACTAGCCGTAATTGTCGGCCACTTGTCGGGTCTTTCAGACATTCTTCGTCGCCAAGTTTGAAGATGGATGTGGTTTAATGTAGCGGACGATTGAGGTCGGACCGGCGGATGCGGATCGTGGTTTAGATTCAGATGGCGGGGAATATGCGGACGCGACTGGGGCGGACTGGTAAGCGGGCATGATTTGGACGCAAGTAATGCGGAATGGAAAGCGGGCACAATGCGTACGCGGAGTGGGCGGAGTAGACGTCGGACACTGGTAACTGCGAGAGGGTGTCGGATCGCGCAGATTCGATGTGAACGGACACCATCTGCTGGTACAGTGGGCAAGGGGGTGGTCTGCGTCGCCAGACCACTTTGAGATTGTCCGGCTTAGTATAAACGTTGGGTGTTTAGGATTCTGGTCCCAATATTGTGGAATTTCAATCACTCTATCATGGCTTCGGGGTCAGGAATGTGATAAACAAACTCTATTTACAAATTGATTGGTTCAGAGTCGGTACATGACTTCCTATGCGCCTAACCTAGACGAATGCAAAGTCGGACCCTTGTGTTCAGAATGATCTAGTTATATTCAAATTGTCAGACCACTACAAAGCGGTACCTGCGCGTCGGACGAAACATTTCTAACGAGTTTTGCATACTCACATGTAATTTATGAATGGGAGTCCCGAAAACACATATTCAGTGTTTGCAGATTGTAAGGTGGCAACTTCAACGTCCTCACAACGTGTGTGACGGTTTGTCTAGCAGCCGGGTTGATCTGGGTCATTTCGTCTAAACCCAACTCAAAGCGCATCTTAACCCCGTTAGGGTCGCGGTTTTGCTGAAATAGAACCGATGTCGAGTCAGAGTTGTAAATCTGCCTTGCAAGTACTCCAACGCTGTAGGACTCTGATTTGTACGTGTGAGGGTGCTTCTTTGCCATGCGACGTGGGGATTGGGATGAGCCTCTACAGCCATGCACATGGAACAACTCCGGAGCAGCACAACTATACATTTCCATGAGCTTCTTTATCGCGTCTTCGCTTTGTACTTCGTAGTACGAAGGGGCCGATTTGGGCATGAAAGAAGCCATTCCCCAATCACATATACCTATGAAAATAGCTCCGTCGCGGTCTGTTGGAAAGTGGAGCATGACATTGTTAGGTTAGAGGTCGCAGTGTAGCACTTCCTCGCTGTGTACCACATTCACAATGCACATGAGAGCCCACGCCAAGTGAGCTCGATTTTTTCGGTAAACAACTAGCTTCTTTCGGGCCTCGAAGTCCAGACCTGCGTCTTGAGGAGTTCCATTTCATGGGTTTCCCCAAATTTCAAATTGAACGCACGCATGTTCTTCAACGAGCCCCCGTTCCACCATAACGAGTACGACTCTACCGTCTTCCGGTTTAGGTATTGCAGCTTAATCACCCCAGGGTGATCAACTGGACATGACATTGTCTCGATAGAGCGTTGATCGCGACTTGTCTTGAAGTCAGTCACCTTCATGGTCTTCCCTCCAAAATGAAGCTACTCTGGGATGAAACATGCCTCTGCAATTCGCACCCTTCGCACGATTCCAAATGAACCCTGAAAACTATTTTTGTCTACGGGGATGGCGTAAGAACCCTTTGGTAGCCACTTCAGACTGTTTGTATTCCGAGAAGCGATGTCGTCGGCCAGAGCTCTCCCGACAAACTTCGGCAGTGTATTCCTTCCCTTCCCCTTCGCGAAGATAGCGCCTCTTTTCCAATTCTCCAGCTTCTTTAGGAGCTCGGAGTTTCCCCCAATACATCCCAAACCAGGTCCACACAACAGGTTAAATGGCTCTGTTGAATTGAACAATGCCTCCTGCACCTGTTCCTCGATCCACTGTCCCCAATTGCTCTTCCCTCTATCCTCCTGGAACTCATCCCCTGCCATGCCCATAGTTTCAAATGGGCATTTAATTTTCCCTCTCAATTGCAATAAAACTAATAATCCACCTGGACTCTGGATTATGAAATCAATCCCAAACTGCGAATAGACGTACACGCAGTTATAAGAGGGCCGACGGTATAATCATAAAACGTAACACGCTCGATACGTCTAGGGATTATGATATCATTCATAATACACCCTATTACACCAGTATCACTGGAGAGCACAATTGGTAGTCGCCCTTGGACATGTATTGGCATCATGAAGTTATTAGTGACCACACATGTGCAAGTATGATTACAGTATCATCAATACTTTAATAATTGTTATATTCAAGATGCCAATACTTAAGGATTCAATATCATCATAAACGAGCCTTATTCGGGAGCAATGCACTGTCCGACCCGTTGTCCGATAGATGCCGGACAATGGTCGACACCAATCCGACCACCGCATATTGGCAACTAGACTAAACCCAAAACTTAAACACCGGTTCAAAGTGTATCTAGGTAGAAAGACATGCAGAAATTGGGAGATTAGACCACGTACAAAACCATTCAACATATTCAGACGACGACGCGTTTGGAGGAGACGTGTAAAGATAGACAATAAATGCGGACTCAGAGTCAAAGATCACAGGCGGAAATGGCGAGTGCAATCATAATTCGCCTGCGTAATATAGCACTTGGTCTACAATATGAACCGATTGATAGACCCGACCGTACGAATCTAGTTGTACTATCCTCTGATGTTTGGTACCCTACACCTTAGTGTTGCAATTGAGAGAGAAAATTAAATGCCCATCTGAAACTATGGTGATGGCAGGGGATGAGTTCCAGGAGGATAGAGGGAAGAGCAATTGGGGACAGTGGATCGAGGAACAGGTGCAGGAGGCATTGTTCAATTCAACAGTGCCATTTAACATGTTGTGTGGACCTTTTTGTGTCTTAAAAAAATATGTAATATTAACTTTTAATAGTATAGGACAATACAAGTAGTTTAGTCAACTACGCGGACTTAGTCTAGCTTGATTTTAGACTTTATTGCCTTAGTCTAGCACAAACACGTTTGGTGTCTTTCCATATCTTTCTATGCCAACTTTCCCTTATAATGGCCATTTTCCAAGCTTGTCTTTCCTCAATCATGGAACCAACTCCAACCATGTTGACGGATCCAACTGGAATCCTTATAAATCTTGGGCAAATGAAAAAAATTAGAAATTACGTTATAGGAATACGTAGGTGTTAACTAGATCTAGGTAACAACCGGTTAAGACAGTTAGTTGAATAAATGAAGAACCGGACGGACTACCGGGACTGATCCGGTCAAATAGAACCGGTTGGATCAAGGACAGGCTGCAGGACGGATTCTAGACATAAGCGGACTTAGGGCAACAGCCGGTAGACATAATTCACACGGGAAAGACGGCCGCAATAATTAAAGCGCCGTCGGTTGCGACCGTCCAATGATGAAGGGCTACGACCATCCATCATGAAGAGCTACGAACGGCTAGAGCTAGAGCGGGGTATAAAAGGTAGAAGGGCAACCGTGATCCTTCTTTCCTTTGTCGTTTCGTGTGCGCTGGGACCTTGTGCTCCTTGGCGTATTTCGCATTACGTGCTTAGGCTGATAGGAGAGAGACGGTGAGACGGAAGTGTTTCCATTAGTTGAGGGACTGTGTGAGAAATTGTGCGTGCAAGGGGTTACCTGAGTGACTGTAAGGACGATTAGCAGTATGGCTAGGAAGGGGAAGGAACCAGAGGAAGGTCCTTTGTTGAAGGTACAACGGGTTATGCCGGTGATGCCAACGGATGAGCGCCGGGACCGTCTTCGGGATGCCTTGGAGATTATGGGTTGTCCGATGCTCCTTGATAAAGCCTGGGCTTGGTCGGACTCACTTCAGGCACAGGAGATTTTGGTCAAAAACCCTAGCAATCGAAATACCATCCGAGGGGGGCCGGAGCAATGGACGGCGCAGCTTTGACGAGACAGTAATGGCTTATGGGCTGGGTTGTCATAATAGATGGACAGGCCATAAAATTGTCTTGTAGTCACGTGAAAAACGTGACGGACGGTTATCGGACGGACGCTTATCAGACGGGCTCCCCCGCGCGAGCAAAATTACTGTCCTCACAGTTTACTACTGTTTACCATGGGTGGCGCCCGTCGTCGCGTCCGCGCACGTATCTGCGCCTGCTCGCGCTTGTTAGCTGTGGTTGATCGCGCCTGTCGTCTGTCTCGCGCGCGCGCAGTGATCGCGCCCGGTTACCCTCGCCCAATCAGGGTCGCCCGCGCCTGTAGCATAGAATCAATCTGCTCACACCCGTACTAGCCTGCGCGCGCCCAACCTGCACGCACCCATAACGTCGCCCCCGTGAGTATAAAATGCCACCCCCCTCCACTGATTCGCACCCCCCTCCTTCTTTGTGCCTTTTGCCTTCAACAGCCGTAGGATAGCTCAGTGTTACGGTGGGTTTCACAACAATCGCTATACCGTCCAACGTGAATTCCAACGCATGCAATTCCCAACAAATCAAGTCGTACATGAGTTGAACGAATGGTGCCACCCCACCGGGCACTGCACAGCGAACGGACACAATTATTTGGTCAATGCTGGAGCAACCCCGGAAACTGATTGAGTTGTTCGAGGATTGGATCTCTCGCCGTGACAAATTGGTGGCCTACGCAGAGAATGGACGCCCTCTGCCTCGAACCACTCAAGAGTAGTTGGCAACCCAAGCAACTGTCAAAGAACTTGATTGTGAGATTGAGGATCTCATCAAAGAACTGAAGAAGGAGATGGCAATACTTTGTGTCCCCAATATTGTCTCTAGTGCTCAAATCAACCATTTCGAGACGCACTTGAAAGACCTAGAGGACCGGTACCTAGAGTGCATGGCAATGTAGTTGACATTACAATGAAGTGATAAATTTTCAAAATAAATAAAGTATTTTTTTTTAACTCTGAATTTGCAAGTTCTCTTTGGTTAATCTGATTTTTAACAATGTTCTAGGTTGTGGTGGCGCCCATCCTGGTCCAGTGCTCGCGCCCGTCCATTCAGCGTTGGCGCCCGACGGCCGCGCCCGTGCAATTCGGATCGCGCCCGATCAATATCCGCGCGCCCGCGACAACGTTCGCGCGCGCGCGTCCGATGAAGACTGGGTCGATACCCGCGCGCGCGCGGTAAAACCTGCTCTCGCCCGTTGATACCCGCGCGGGCGCGGAGGTATACAGAGCCGAAACCCCGCCTTCGGTGCGCGCGCGCACCCGTAGGGTCTCTGCTCGCGCCCGTAGTAGGATGTTTGCGCCCGTTCCTTGGCGCCCGTGACTATAAAAGGGCGATCCGCCCCCTCATTTTGCACTCCCCCCCTTTGAGCACCTCGCCTTCAACAGCCTTCGGGTAGCTGATTGCTTGGTACGCAGGTGGGTCGTAGCACTTTCACACTTGTTATCGCTTTTATTCTTCAGAACTCTATGGTGGTTGTGTGGTACATTTGAGAATATTGTAAATGTTTATAATTTGTAAATGTGATTGAGGTTTTGGGGTAGTCGTAGGCTTTTAATTTTGCACTTTTAGAAGACTGCGAAGTACGATCTACCTCGAGCAGATATGGAACAGCAATGACCGACTCCGCCCACGGGGCCAGAACAGAGGAAAAAGCAAAAGGATGCAGGACGGCCCAGGCATGGAAACCTCCAACCTAAGAGGGTTCACGTCTTAATGAATCCTACAAAGCTGGCAATCAGAGGGTGGGAAGCCGCACCGCATCCGTGGAGTCTAGCAATGTGTGAAGAATTCATTGAATGGTGCCACATTGGGAAGTTATTCCCGTTGCACTGCCATAATAAAAACCGTACTTCGAACAAGGCGAACATGAAATGGTGCAAGAACTGTCAGTTCGGGAGGCGGTGTTTGGAGGTGTATGAGGTTCTATACAACCGAGCGATGAACGATAGAAACGAGGTTCCGCTCTTTATTTGTAGAATGGTATATGCCGAGGTAATGCTTCATAGGCAGGTGGATTGGAGGACCATACGGTTGACTCCTAGCGTCCAGCAGCGTCCACGAGAGATGGTGATACCTACAGGGGTCCTAACTTTTCTAGATCATGACTAGGCATACTTGGATGATCCTGAGGATCATGCGCCTCTTGATTGAAGTGACTCGGAAGCGGAAAATGATTCTGATGGTACGGTAGACCGTCCCCCATTGTCACAAATAAAATCAGCGACTAATGCTAGAATCACACGGTTAAAAAAGAAGGATCCTAAGCTAGCTGCGTATTTGTCGACGAGGAATTGTGCACCACCTGCAAATCCTTCAGGGGTGGGTATTGCTCATCAGGCTCCTCTGGCAATCGTTGGGGGCCCAAGTAATGTTGATGTAGCTCCTCCTATATTAGTTCCACAGATTGCGGGCCCGAGCAATGTTGATGTAGCTCCTCCTGTACTGAATTTACAGATTGCGGGCCCGAGCGATGTAATGGAAGATGATGACACTGGGTTCGCAGATGAGTTGGAGGCTACAATAGCCGCTGCTGATGCCCAGGGCCCGCAAGGCGACGCATTGCAGAAAGAGCTGGAAGAAAAAAATGCGTTGATTTCTGAGATGGAGAAGACTATCGAGAACTTGTACGAAGAAGCTAATAGGATGAATGAGATTATCCGGAAGCAGAATGAAGAGATTTCGCAACTTAAATCTCGGAGGACTCCAATTAACGTACCCGAGGTGAGCCAAGCTCCAATCACTGGTAGCACTGGAATAAACAAGGACGACGTGAATGCCATCATTGAATCAGCCACACACGGTCTCGTGGAAGATACCCCGGTCCGAGTTCTCCGTAGGACAATCATCCCATTCGCATCATCAAGTCATGTGATGCGCCCCCCCCCCCCAGCGGCAAATCATGTTCGTAGATTCTTAAGAGACGGAGGATTCCTTGGGATTTCAACAGTCACACGTACCCACTGTCTCCTAATTGCAAGCTACCAACGGGATGCTCAGAACGTATCTGATCCATATGAGCAGACAGTACTACCAATGGAAGATTGCATGCATTCTGAACGTTCACCGTCACAGACAGATGTACAGTGAGTTCAAGAGGATTGACCACGACTACCTCAAGCTTAACTCCAAGAGGGATTTCGGACTTACCTCGTGGGCGGATCCAGATGAAATGTTCTGTGACAACATACCGATGATTAGTAAGGCAATAAATTGGACGCAGTTGGAGTGGGAGTACAAGACCACCAAATCTAATGAGAAGATCCCTGAGAATAGTACTATACACCCAAGATTGCTTTGGCCCAATCGACAAAAGTATGTGTTGGATGGAACCAAGTGTCTCGTTTGTTGCAATCCATTTGGGCCAGAGGGGGGCTGGTCATTGGGATCCTGTTAGTGCATGTATCATCCACAATGCTTGATTTCCCATGCCATGATACGTCGGTGGTGTGCAATATGTAAGGCCCCCCTTACACAAGCGTTTTTATGAGCAGTTTGGCTTAGCGACCTGAATGCCACCGCATTGGGAGCAAAATAAGGAAAATACTCCTAACTTTCCGGACAAGTGGCGTGAGGACTTGATTTGGAATTGGCTTGTGGGAATGCACCAGACCTATGCTAAAGAAATG
This sequence comes from Ceratodon purpureus, assembly GCA_014871385.1. NCBI lineage: Eukaryota > Viridiplantae > Streptophyta > Bryopsida > Pseudoditrichales > Ditrichaceae > Ceratodon > Ceratodon purpureus. The sequence goes on from CM026426.1 coordinate 42,396,821, forward strand.
AGCGCGCAGTGGGGGTGGGACCAGGATCCTGCGGAGATTGTAAGGATCTGCCACGAACTCATCACGAGCGGGACAGATGACGAACTCGAGGGAAGGAGGAATTTCTTCTACCAAGTGCTACATGGGCACTGGGATGTTCAAACTCGTACATTCCAGTATGACCCCCATCCTCTTGGATTTAAGTGGAATTCCAAAGTGAAGTTGGTTGCGGATCAGCGCAAGGAGTTGCACGAAATGACACAAGAGGAACTCCAGATCGGTAATGAGTTACAAGCCGCGGAATCTGAATGGGATATATTGTTCAAGGCTCAAGCCGTGGATTTCGTATGCGCGCAATATACTTCGGAGACCCTAACAGTGCTCCGTCGAATGCGCGACAGCAACTTCATGGAAGCAATGCTTGGAGGAGATGGCATAGCGAAGAGAACCCGTTCTGTGAAGCGGAAACTCACCGCTAGCGATGGGGCAGAAAGTAGTGTAGCGGGGAGCTCTCGTGCACGACACGATGAGGGTGGATCGAGTTCCTCTGCACCGGGCACGTGACGTCGTAGAGATCCATGATTGAAGACCACATTTTGTAAAAAGATATTGGAATATAAGTACATGTAGAAGGCATAGGGAATTAGATAGGTTTAGGATTACATTCACATGTTTAATGTTTGTTAAACTCAAACAATGGATGTTAATTTGCAGGACGGAACCATTGTCGTGGTTCCCAAGACGCTTTTATTCTCCCTACATTGGTCTCCCGTTTTTTGATTGCCAAACATCTTGTTTATTCCGTCCGTTGTCTCTTCTCCTTCCATCGTATGATAAGTGTATAAATAACTCTGGTGCACACCAAAATGTTTTGCATGGTAAGTGGATTTAAGTTGCGGTAAGAAAATTTAATTTATGGTAAGTGTATTTAAGGTATGGACTGAATTTTATGTTATGTGGATTTGAACCATGGACCCGCCCGCATGCACGCGCGCCCGTAGTGTGCGTGCCCGCGCGCGCACACACCAGTCCCCGGCGAGAGTGAACAGAGGAACGCGCCCGTACGCGCGCGCGCGCGAACTTCTCGCGCCCGTCGTACCAACAGCGCACGCACAAATACCGAATCGTGGAACCCCCGACAATGTATCCCGCCTTCTGCTTGCGCCCGATGTTGCACGCGCCCGACTACTCGCGGCCGTCATTGCACGCGCGCGAGCACTCCAACCGTATCATGCAACTAATATCTCCACCTGAACTCCCTCTTTCCATTTGCACGCGCCCGTACGCGCTCGCGCCCGTCAGTGCTCGTGCCCGTTTTGCACACGCCCGAGCACTCCAACAAGATCACTGAAATAATTTTTCTAATTCCATTACTCCCCCATCCTATCCCCTTGTTTTTATTAAATACTCCTACACACTTTAATTTTTATTTTTATTTTTCCCTTCTTGGAACACTATGCTTTCATTTAATTCCTTCTCTCATTTCGTCCGTTCATTTTTCTAATTCCACCACTCCCCCATCCTAATGAATTATATTTCACTGCAGTCCATTCTCTCCCTTGACTTTTTTTAATTTTATTTTTTTTGAACTTACGCTTTTTAACTTCATTGGGCGCGCCCGTTCGATCGCGCCCGTCCGTCTGCGCTTGCAGGCGCCCGCGCGATCGCTTCCGCGGTCGCCCCATTGGACCTGCCCACGCGCGCCCGCGCTCGCAAGTACTCGCGCGCGCCCGCCTTCCACGTGCGGTCGCGAGCCCGCCCAACTGCTCGCCTGCAACTGCTCTCGCGCGACTGCTCGCGCCCGTCCCCAACTACGCCGCGTGCGCGCGTGCTCGTGGTTTTGACTGGATTAACGCGGTAACTAGTAAAATTTATCCCATAGTTTTAGTTAGCTCTGCCCGAGGTTAGCTTAAAACGACTTACCTTCCAATGGGAGGGCAGACACATAAAGAGCCAGATGACAACGTGCTCCAGTTCTTAGACATGTGTGAATGGGGTGGGTAGTCATCTGGCTTCTCTCATGTGTCTCAATCTGAAATCGAAATAGGATTCCTCTTATTTTCTGTAGATGTTCACGTGTTTGTAGTGGGTGAGAATATGCTAGGGTCGCTCTCGGGCCTCTGAGTACCATCGTGTACATCGTGTACACTTAGTACAAAATGTCCAAGGAACGGTACTCCGTGTATTCAGGCGGCATCGCGGGGCGCTTTTCTATCGGGCAGAGTCCTATTTGTCGCTTCTGCTGAGGTTGATGGTGTCCCGGAGGGGAGAGGGCAGCCTGCAGCCTGCTCCTGTTTATTCCCGCCCCTCGGCGATGGTGTCCACGCTGACCCATCAATGCTGTTGAGGGAATTTTAATTGTTGTTGTTGCATATTGTTTGTGCATGTAGTGTTTCTGAATTTGTTGGGCTTAGATTGTTCTTCTCTTAGGCAATGGGGAATGCAAGAGGTGCAGAGCAACATACAGGAGTGAAGAGGAAGGGGCCCTTTGCAAGGGCTGAGGATTATGATGCGATGAGGGAAGGTCTAAGAGAGGGGGAGGCAGAGAGACAACGTAAACGTAGAGAGTTGCAGAGGGAGAGAGAAAGGGAGGCTAGGTTGCTTGCCACTGCTGAGAAGGAACCTGGGGAGGGCAATGAGCTGTCTTCTCGAGAACTACTGCGTGTGGTGTCTGAAACCGTGAATTTCTTCATAAGTCAGATGCAAGGTTGTTCCAATGCCCACTCTCGTTTGAAGATCATGGAGCTTTTTCTGCAGGACGAATGTGTTTCTCCGTTTCTTCCTGAGTACTATCCTTGTGTGGAAGATGCAAAGGTTCAGTTTGAATTTCTAAAGAATTACCAGCATGAGTTGAACATTGTGAAGGGGTCTCATTTGGCAGATATGCTCGCTAGGAAGGCTGTTCTTCTTGATGCGGCCGTATCTTCAACGGTGACAAACGCCAAGGCTTTGTCCAGGGTTTTGAAGGTTCATCCTAGGAATTTGAGGGTTGCTATAAGCCGCCGACGTACTGTGCGTCTGGCTGGGACACCTTTTGCTCTTGCAAAACGTAAGAAGAGACCCGGTGTGCCTAACGCGGTGAAGGAGCTTGTATTGAAATGGTGGACAGAGGAGACTCGCGTGAGCCCCAACAGAAAGGAAATTGTTCAAAAGTGGATAAGTCGCAATGTAAGAGAACAACATTGCACCCAGTATCTGCTTGAAACTCAGGTATAAATTCTTTCCTATTGTGCTTGAATATAGGATCGTTGTAGTGTATAAGTCACATGCATATATTGTGCTGCCGAATTTCAAATCCGGATGACCGGATGTAGTTAAATCCGTATTGTTTGTACTACTGGGTACTCCTTGGTACTCTTTGGTACATATGAGTACTGTGTTTGTATAAGTCCGTACACAACATCCAAAGGATCTAGTTGCTTCTATCTCTTCTCATAAGCTCTGTTCATGCTTGTAGAGCTCTTTTTATAAGAGATTTGTCGAGGCGCATCCAGACACTCCCATCAAGCTGGTTGCCTTTGAGAGGCTGAAGCCATATTTTGTTAGAGCTTGCAGCGAGAGGAACGTCGGTTGCTGTAGATACCACGTGGAGATTGACATGCTCAGGGAAGGCTTCAATAGGATTCGGGATGAGAGGAGGGGAATCCACATCCTGGACACCTGCCAATGCGAGTGTGATGTATGCCTCTTCCGACCGGAAGAATCTGATTGCAGCGCCCAACTTAAGACTTACGCTGGGACAACATCGCTTTGGCAGGAGATTGTGTGCCCAAAGCCGGAGAATGCAGAGTGGCACGCACTGTCGTGCGTCATGGGTACGTGCGCAGAGTGTGGTATTTCAAAGCTGCCGATTTGCCCTTTGGAGTCTTCAACATCAACCAGTGTTTCGAAAATGAAATCATTGGCTTGACAAGGGATGGGAGGCCGCGGAAGAGGATCATAGAGGTTTACAAAGAGACCTCTCCTGAAATTTTTCTTAGTTACTTCAAGTCTAAACTGCCCCAGTTTGTGAGGCATAACTTCATTGCAAGGTGGCAGGACGACCATTGCAGGCGGTCGATGCAATGTATGAGCAAAGACGTAATTCTATCACATATTGATTTTGCGGAGAACTATACCTTTGAGATTCAGAACCAGATCCAGAGCATGTATTGGTGCTCAACGCATATCAGTATCCTTGTGCACATTACTTACCGGATTAAACCAGATGGAGAACTTGTGAAGGACTCCCATTTCTACATAACAGATGATGAACAACACGATTCCCTCTTCGTCCAGCACTGCATGATGCAGCATTGGCGATGGCTAGAGTCTCAAGGTGTGTTGGGTACTTTTAATTCTATTATCAATTTGATCTGTATAGTCAGTGCATAGCTTATTTAAACTACGTACATATCATGTTTTAACAACGTGCTGCTTATCTTATTTAATAGTACCATTACAGCTCCATTACACATTGTATACTGGATAGTAGATAGTTCAGTGTTTGTATTATTAGTACCCTTTTGTACAAAATCGGGGACCTTGTGTACACACGGTACTTTAAGGTAAACTTTGAACCATCACTATACACACGTACGCCAATTTCATAAATTGCAGGCTTATAAAGATTACTGATTATGCACCTCCTTCTAGGCATTTCCCCAAAGCACCATGTAGTGTGGTCCGACGGTTGTGCGAGCCAGTTCAAGGGTGCCCGAGCACTGTATTTTGTGGCGAAATACCGTGGACTCACGAACGGTTGCACTATGAACTGGAACTTTTTTGGAACGGGACATGGGAAAGGGGAGTGGGACGGTGCAGGCGCTGTGGTGAAGCGTGCTCTTCGGCAGTCCTAGCTACAGAACACCTGGAGGAGGATGCAGAATGCACATGATGCAGTGTGATTCCTGAACGATAGAATGGCCGGTCGAGTGGATACCAATTTCGAAAAGACGAGCATCAAGGAGGTCAACCGGTATTTCTGGGAAATTCCCAAGGACTGTATAAGGCAACGAAGCTATGAATGTGAGACTGTGAAAGGTTTCCAGTCATTACATTCAGTGTACTCATTTGCTGTTGCTGACCCAACGCAACTTTTTGTTCGGAGATTGTCATGCTTTTGTGCATTCTGTCTAGACGGGGACTCCTCAAATTGCGTGAATACGTCCCATGTTGAAGATTGGGAACTTGTAAAACTAAAACCTCACGATCTTCAGGGAGTGCGAGAGCAAATGATGGACCACGATGTATCAGCTAACGAGGACTGGGAGGAGGCTGTAGAAGGCAAAGGATTTGGTAACCTGATTCGGCCGGGTGATAACTTCGTTGTCCCAGCAATGGAGGGCAACAATGAAGGGGTAGAATTTTATGTTCTCCAGTGCAGTAGGGCAAAATATGAGGTGGATGTTGGGTTCAAATGCCCATGGGGCCCGGAGTTTGAAGTTGGTGACCTCGTCATACATGGCATTTACTATCAGAAGTGGAACAATGGCTACGTATTCCTCAGCAACTCCCAACCAGCACATATTGACGCACATCTTGTGGTGCATGGCAAATTTGCTATGGTTCCAAAGCCAGGTAGACGCAAAGGGGGGGAGGTCACCTACAACAAGTCAGAGGACAGTCTTGCCACCATTCGTGCTGGATTAGAGAGGTTTATGGAACACAAAGAGTAGGGACTACTTGAAAAAGAAGTACATGGTATCCTACTGGTTTTATTCCCAATTTTGTCATGCCTTAGTGCACTTCCTTTGAAGTAATGGAGGAAAATTTAATAATAAACATAAAGCATTCAGAGCCTATGCACATCTTCTTATGCAATTGGTATGTGTGAATTATTACACTCGTTGAGTCCACGACGCAGTTCTAAAGAAAGCAAACGCTCGTCGGTTCATTGAAGAAAGGGTCTTCTCAAGCAAGGTCCATTGGTCACATCAACAAAGTACAAATCAATACTACTTTGTACAGAATAGTACTATAAGTACTGAAATTGTATTCAAATGAGCTTGCCCATACATAATGGTCTCAAACGGTACTTTGCGAATCATCTCAGAAGGCGTAGCAACGGCATTCAGGTTGATGACATAGGATTCCAGATGGAGGGATCATATTCACGCTCAACTTAGAATGTTCTCAGTGGACTGCCACATCTGACAGATGCCTTGTAACTCGACCACTGACTGATATATTCATCGTTCAGTTTCTATATGTGCCAAATACAGGCCTCGTGGGCGACAATAATTTGTAACATCGCATATTTTTAGCCATATGTTCCCAGTAGACAAAGTGATTCTCAATGGAGACAAATTGGGGTCTTGTAGAATGACAGGTGGACGAAATATGTAGGATCAGGTGGGAATATTTAGGGTACGATGGGAATCTTTAGGGTATGTGGGGATTTCTTAGGGTTTCTAGGGTTTATGGTTTTGGGTGTCATCATCTAAGTTATAAGATCTATAACTAATATGAATTCAAAAATGACTAGAACATTATTATTAAGTTGTATATTACCCTTTTGTTGTCTTCTTAACATGTTGTAATGGTTTAATTCATTCATGGAATCATAGGATCGTATACTTGATTATTGGAAAGTGGAAGTAATATTTTTTAAAATCATGTTCTTTAAAAGGTCTTGTGTTCTCCCATTGCACGAATAATGTAATTAATTCTTTATACTAATTAGTTTGTTGTTTAGGCATATGCATATTTTCAACAAAAATGGCTATTGCGAATATTTTATATATATTATAAATAAATATGCATTACTATATTTTTATATCAGTCAATATGAACTACGTCTCCAATATTTAAGTGTTCATCATATAATTAAATAATGCACATTATCCTAAACAAGCATCCAAAATCAATTAATTGAAGAACGATTACTTCAATACTATATTCCCTTAATTCTATTACCTATGTTTCTAAGTTATACATTATCAATTATATCTTATTAAAGTTTTGATCTTTCTTAATACTTGTATTTAAAAGATAGGAAACATGAAAAATGATAATATTTGGACTAATACATTTACAATGTATCATATATAATCAGATAATATACGTGCTTAACTGTCATCTTTATGCAAAGACATGCATGGCTCCTATTTGTCCAACCTCGTAATACACTTCGTCACCGTCACCGTCTAGCCCCTCCTTACAATTCAGAGCTAATATCTATGAATTCAATATATTGTGACGGGTTTGGGCGGGTGGCGTTTGAGGGCGGGGGAGGATGGGAGTGGTGCGGGTACGCAGTGAGGTCGCAGCCTCGGGAGTTGCCGTGTTGTGAGGTCGCAGCCTGGGGAGTCCGCTCGTCTGGTCGTGCATGTTCTTGCAGTTCCTTTGTTGGATGTTGAGAGACTGTGTCTGAGTGGTGTGGATGTTGAGAGGTGAGAGTTGCGGCCGCTTTTCTTCGCTTTCCTTTGCATGTTGCCTCCTGTTTCTCGTTGTCTTCCGTTCTTAACTTGAAGTCTATCTCGTAGTGCCTGCTTGGAATTCTTTGTGGCCATGACCAAGCGGAAATTCCCTAACTCTAAACATGTTCAGAAGCTCATCACCTCGTACTTTTCGTTGTATAGTCGACATACTTCTCATGCCGATGTAGTCACCGAGTTTAATTCCTTGCTTACCACAACAGACGGCTATGTCTCAGAAACTCAAGAGTCAAAGCAGGGAAACATTGCATTCTATCTAGGACTTTGCAACACTGTAGAGAGCTCTCCAAGTCGGGTTGTTAGAAGCAGTGCGGCATTGTTTGGGCGAGCAGGTGTGGTAGAGGTAGAATCCCTCCATCACTATCCTACCACCAGTTGTGAGTCGGCTAATCGTCAGAGGACATGAAGGTTGGTATTCTCCGTTGTTTACTAGTTTACTTTCAGATTTGCTTCCAAAATTTCTCGCAATATCTCGCAGGAATAGAAGAAGCCTTCAACTTCTCAACTATGTACTGTTTTGTACATAATGTACACTGGTGTCTACGTTTGGGTACTGACGGGTAGTTCGCAAATGCGATGTTTCTATCCAGTTTTTTCAAGTGGGTTCTTTGCAAGGACGATATGAGAGCATACTGGAAGCGCTGAGATTTTGCTTTGGTCCGTTTTGTGGAAGAAGCGCACTTAGGGAACTGGGGTCAGCTACACATGCCACTGTAAGAGCCTCTTCTATCCCTTGTATTAGTTGTATTGGAATTTATTGAACTTCAATTTTGCATAGTCTTAGAGTGTACTCTGTAGTATAGATTGTAATGGACGACTTTGGATTGTGAGTGTTTGCTACTTTCTAGTATATTGTTGGTACAATATTCCCTTGCAATAGTAGTTTGTTGGAGTGACGATACTATAAGGGGTATTTAAGTAATTATGGACAAAACGCTCAATTATGGACTACTATGCATCATCAGTAGACGTCCAATTCATGTGTTATCCCTCAAATTTAAAGACAAAGATGTCAAATATTTATGAAAAAATGCATTCCGCTTACAAGGGATAAAATCATTTGAGTGAATTTTAATATAATGTTGAATAGAGGACATCCAAGTCCCACTATCATGGCCGAATCTCTCGGCGAGTGGCTGACTGAGAACCCTAAACCCTAGAAACCCTAAACCCTAGAAACCCTAAACCCTATCCTTAGAAATCTATCTGTTCTAATAAAAAGAAATACTTGCTCTGCAAAATGTGGATCTGTGAAGTGAAGCGGGTGAAGGGAAGATCGTCGGCGACTCGCTGAGTGGACACGAGTGCCAGGCATCTCACATTGGGGTGTCCGTCTGTGAGGACTCCGGAGTCGTCGTTTAGAATGAACAGTATTCACGGTCACAACGAATGGAAGTCCTTTCTAGTCAGCTGGCCGCCGACTAGGAGAGCCAACCTCTTCCTCACTGAACCGACCTCTGGAATTTGAAATACATATAAAAATGATGAGTACATAAAGTCACATAGTGATGCATTAAAAATACATCAGGAAGAAAAGTAACTACCCATATGGTTTAGGGTTTAGGGTGTTCGCCTAAAAGAGCGTTCAAAGGAGACAATGCCTGGTCTTGACATTAGAAATTGGGATAAGTTGTCATTTGATAAATTGTAGTCTTCAAAAGTAGACCATACCAGGAGAAGTACAGAATATTGGTTAATTACGCTTAGATAAATATATGCAAAAGACGATAAGTTATTTCTACTTCGGTTAGTCCGAGTTCAGGTAGTCCTAGTCGGCTACCTGCCGACTAGGAGAGTATGCGCTAGTAGGCTAGCTGCGGCTAGCTGCAGATAGTTAAGCTAGTCCTAGTCGGCTACCAGTCGAGTAGGAGAGTAGGGGCTACTAGACTAGGTCCACGTTGGTAACTAGTCGTCCAGAAAACCCTAGAGAAGTGGATTACTAGAACGTTAACCAGTTTACTAGACGAACTCCAACCGGATACTGTAGAAGAAGGTCGCATACTGTAGAAGTTAGTCGCATATTGTCCAATATTTTGTCGTTATGGGGAGGTGGGGTAGCAATGTGTGGTATCTGCAGTATCAGAAGACACCTGCTAACGCCGAGGAGCTCCGGCCATGGTTTAGGGCGGTGGTCGCCCGTTCTCGCAACACAGCTATTCCTGCGTTCAAATACATCAGTGAGATTCTGCAGCCAGGTGCGGAGTGGTTTTGGAGTATTGCTCACACCATAGAGTTGTTGGAGATCTCTGACGCTTCCGGCATCGCCTTCCCACTGACATTGGAGGAGTCTGAGGAGTCTGAGGAGTCCGAGAGTGTTGGCAGCGTTCACTTCAGCCACACAGGGGAGGTGTCAACGCAAACCATGTCAACTGCAGGGTGGCTCCGCATTGTTGGCGAAGCATACGACATCTTGGAGGGTGCTGGAAGTCGGTGCTCTGGCCAAGATCAGTGGTGCGGAGGGAACGCAAGCCCGCAGTCCACGTATTCGTCGTTTGGATCCGTGCATCCATCCGTCGATACTGGGTGTAGTGCTGTCCGAGCCAAGTCCTCCAAGCCGGATAACAATTCACTCGTCAACGCCACACGCACTTCAGCAACAAGGCGACAACATCCCCCGGTAGCGGTTTACCTCTCTCACCTCCGATTCGGATAATTTCAACTTCGAGCTTTCTGAGGCAGCGGCTTCTAGCGATCGAGACCACACTGCGGACAAAGCGGACCGTCTTGAGCTGACTACAGAGTCAGAGGAATACAGAGATTGCTGGAGAGCTATGTCCTACTTAGGGCCGAATTTCCTGACCCCATCTTTCAAGGAACTGTATCCTCCTGGTCGAAAATATGTTCTCAAGTATCACCATCCACCATCAGCGGCCTTCGTTGGCATTCATTACTGCACATACTCGGAGGTTCTAATCTCGGGGCAAGCTTTTTGGTTTTTTGGCTTTAGGGTGAATTAGTGTGTGTTAGAATTGTCCAGCTCGTTTTCAATAGAGGTGCTTCACACACTCGTACAGTTGTAGAATTCATGGTTAGCATTTGTTACTGAGGCTTTAGAAGTAGTGGCATCTCTGATGTATACACAATACAAAGTAACATGTAAAGGGCGGAACACTACCGTTGTACTCCGATAAGAATATAATGAAATGGATAAATATTTTTTCCCAGTTTCTCAAAGCGCATAGTGGTTCTACCAATGTTGTGGAAAGCGTCGGCGGGCAGCCGACTAGTGTAACAGTGTCCACCGTAAAAATCACAGGCCATACAATATAGACCAGTCTCACAAAGTCACCGATCATGATGCTTATCTAACATGGTTAGAGGCATCGGCGGACAGCCGACGACCACCGAAGAAGGAAAAGTAAGGCATCAGAACAACAAATAGAAGACAAAGCGTAATACATGACTAGTATTGGGTCTATGGTAAAATACAATTCTTATTCGAAGGAATCACAGTGTTTACAATATTCAACTCTAACGTTTACAGAGGAAACCATGACAAGCTACGTCTTCTACAGCTAAGGTCACAATCGTCGGCGGGCAGCCGACTAGTCTTCCTCCTCGTCATTCCAGTTCATCGAGATTCCATGCGATTCGTAGTTTGCCATGGCAGCAATCACAACCTCTTCGGGTATTAGATGGGACTTTGGGGGCCCCTCATGCGTAGTTTTCTTGGTCCTATGAGTGTACTCCACCCACTCCACCCACTCCGCAAGAGTCAACTCCCTTTCCCACCGTCTTGTCCAGCACTCTCTCGCAACTTTCTTCTTACCTTCCTTCTTGCCCTTCATCGGAGTCCACCATTCAACCTTGAATTTACCGTAATTAGGACCAGGCTCTGTTATAACAGGCTCTATCACGCTACCCATCCAAATGGGTAGGTGGTCTTCCTTACACGGACGACAGAACACCCAATCGCCACGTAAAACGTCACGATATGGGTTAAACACAGACTTCGGCCTAGAGTTTTTCGGACTGCAGAAAGGATAGGGCTCCACCTCATCCTCGTCACCGGGACGAATATCCGGATCTGGTATATATTCGTCCTCTGCATCGAATGTGGTGACGTGGTCCCGCTTCTAGTCTAAGATAGGCCAGAATCCTTCCTGTAAGGTGGCGGAATTGGGGGGCAGTGGCTCGTTGACTTCCTTTAAAATTCGCTCCCAATACAGTACGTATGGTAACATGTCTTGTGCGTATTTCTTATCCTGAGCCATGCCAGTTCTCCAGTACTCAATGTACTTAGATAATCCACTTTTAATGAAATTTCTCTTCTCTGAACACTCTGCTGCCCTTGCCACCTCTTTATCTGCGTTCCTCTTGCCCTCATCGACTTCAACACTACCCCATAAGTGCTTATGAGGAACCGGTTTGGGATCACCGACGGACAAACGTGGTTTACCCTCTTTGTCTGCCGTCCACATTTTCACGGGTTTGCCAGGTGGAAGCCATGACGGATCAGTTGCACGCTTCTTGTACCTCATCACGGGCCACCCCGCATCCTCCCCATCCTCCACTACATAAAACTTAAAAAGATGCATTTCACTGTGACCTTCTATCGCATTACCTCCGTCGTGATGAAAATCAGCAACATAACTTTTGAAGTCTGCCACTTCCTGAACAACCTCTGGAATAAAGGCAACTGTCTTGTGAGAATCCATGAATGCCTTCATAAGGTCGGCAAGGCAGTATGTGTTCTTTCGCTTAATGAGTTTTGACAGGTGACTGAAGTGGGCGTCGATGTCCTCATGTGTGTGTCCCACAATCAGGAAACCAACTGTAACTTCCTTGAATATTCGCCTCGCCGTCAGCAATGAGCAGAATGCAAGAAGAAACCGGTTCTTGTTGTCCTTCGCTAAATTGTCAAGCTGGAGATACAACTTCTTTGGCAAAGGAACAGCAGGCCTACCAGGCAGAGGTGGAGTGAGTGGTTCATCTCTAGAGGGTGGAATTGAGGGGATGCAACGTGACGATCCATGCATTAGCGCTTCAAAGAATTCATTCTGTGGCGGAGCCTCGAAGAGTGCTTTTGACTCCCGGACAGGTAGTCTCTCCAAGGCACGGAATACCCTGCACAACGAGGAGATTGTGAAATTTGGGTGCTGATAGTTCGAATGCCTGGTCCTATCCTCTGTCAAGCTCTGCCACTCGTCCGACCCTCTAGGATACTTGGCAATGAGTTCAACGAGGAAGTCACACTCAATGCACTTGGAGAAATTACTTCCTACCGCCTTGACCTCAACGTTGCGGAAGTACTCCTTCCTCATGCGACTAACAGAGGACTGCGAAATCGGCTTCGCGTTGCACTGCTCATTGACATTAGAAAAGTTTTCGAGTCTCCAAGGGGCCCTGTGGAAGATCAGGGGGGCAGCAAGTTTGTGGCGGGGAAAGGACTTACAATGTACAAAAACCTTGCTGGCACGGTGGGTGCCACCTTTGCTTGGGACATTGTCGTTGCTCCCAGGTACTAGAACCACAGCCAATCAGGTTCGACATCCATTTCTGCGAGTACCAAGTGCTGTGTGCGGTAGCGATGGTACCTTGATTAAACAACTATTCTCCACTTGATGTGGTGAACATTATTTTAGAACTTGTTGTCCTGAGAGATGGAATAGATTAAGCGGAATAGATTGGCGGGAACATATAGTTGGGTTACACGTCGGTGCTTCACCACTGATCCAGCCTTGTTAGTTTATCGACAAAAATGCAGTGTTCATTGTTGCAACCGCAAGAGTATAGATAAGTAGCAAAACTACGTGCTGACAACCTTGAATAAAAATTTCCGCAAAGATTATAACAATGTGTGCAATGACATGCTTATATCAAATGCATCGCATGCTTGGGCTGCGTTTACAAACATCTTGCTACAATTTTTGAATGTTATTCTAAGTTCACAAAATCTACCACAAAACCAACAAGCTTAACAAACTTAACAAGCTCACCAACAAACCTCCAAGCAATGTATACATTATAGCAGACCACCTGATACAACATTCTGTATGGTTCAGAACTTCCGCAAGAGCTCTTCAAATTAAGAAACGATACTCTATTTACAAGAGGAAAACATTGAGTTAGTCTGCAACTTCAAGGCCCAGGAAAGTCTTTGTCCATCAATATCACCAAAATGAAAGCATTATGTAAGTCTGAAATTCGAAGAGTTTAAGGTTATGGTCTGTGAACAACGTGTATGTAGCTAAAAACGTTGAAGTCCTCAGAATTTCCCATTTTCGCAGTAACATGTACTACCCGCTTGTCTGCGTGGCTGCATAAAGCACAATGGCATTATGCTGTAATGGGCTCGGTGTAGGAAGTCCGAGTGACTGCTGGCGTGCATCAGCAACCTTCGCTTGAGCACGAGTCAACAAATCAACTGCCGCGTGGTGTGCTTCACCCTGCGTTGCGCAGATGGACTCGAGCCTCTGCACCTCCTCCTGAAAAGCGGCTTCTGCTGCTCGCAAAGTATCAAGGTCAGAGGCCAAGGACTTCACCTCCGCGGCCTTGTTTGCGTAATCTGCAGCTGAAGCGCCCTCACGCAGAAGTTGCTTTGCCTCCTTTGATGCTGCAAGATAAGCTGCATGAAGTGCATCCGCGGCGTTGTCGTCCTCCTCACGCAACTTCTCCAAGGCGGAGTCGAGCTTCATCCGCGCCTCCTTCAGAAGCGCTTCTGTCTTAGCAACCTCCTTTGCTGCGGCTAACTCCTCCTCCTTTGCGCCAGCAAGTGCATCTTGAGTCTGCGTGCTTTTGTTGCAAGTAACCGCTGCTTTGCAAACAGGAAGCACACATTGAGGTAAGTAGGTCTTCATAAATCGATTGTGCGTGGTCAGTAAGTAGATTCATCACAGAAGAAAACTCCCCATAAACCAGAGGCAATGTTTTAGTCTTGAGCTCACAAAATTCCACCCTCATTTTTAGCGAATTGCAAAGACGTCAAATATCAGAAACAATGAAATGCTCTTCTGAAATGATATGGAGGCGGAAGTCATAAATGATTAAGCCAACGCTTGTGGTTATCTTTTTTTTTTTTAAAAAAAAACATTGCAAGGATTGGTTGAGTATCATTCAGTAGATGAGTACTGAAGACTCTGAGGGTGGTGGACTCTACAATTTTTGATTCTTTCTACAAAATTGAACTTTTCTAATTATGTGCAAAAAATAGAACTAGTTTCCAATCCGCCAACACGAACTTCTGAAAGTTCCGTATTACTTTTGAGAAATTTCAAAAATAAATCCCAATCCGGGTATCAAGTGGTCTCACGGTTCATACCCCCCAGCACCTTGCACGAATCAACAAAACAGTCCGCAAATTTATTCAATGCTACGATGTTCATTCTGATCTTATCCCTAATCAACTGACTTGTTGAGAAGTTGTTACCGCATATTTATCTTGATTATGTAGGAATCAATTCCAAATGTGTTCAGACTGGACGAGGCAATGAAAGGATGAAACAAAAAACATCGAATATAACACTTTCACAAAACCTTAAAAGTAAAGAGCATCGTCGTTACAGAGTGGAAAATGAAAGACAAAAAACGAGAAACATGTAAGCACACAACATAAAGGCTCAAAACAGATCCTCTCAAATTAGAAATGAAAGTGGAATATTACAAAGTGGAATAAAGCAAAGGCAGATGAAGAACCTGAAGTGGATGCCCCAGGGTCAAGGTTCACCGGTGCTGCGCTCCCGCACGACAATTGTGCAATAATTTTGCACAATCCTTCGACTTGGCAGCGCGTCGCCACCGGCCCAAGCTTCAGAAAATTACGGCGCTGAATCTTCAGTCGAAGCGCCATGCGGGACATTGCTTCCGCAAGCCAATTCACAGGCAAACCATAACCAAAAGTAGCGTAGCAAGCCCTCAAGAATCGGAGGGAATAATACGAATTGTCGGGCTTGTTCCCGTAGACTTTGAAGTACTGGATTGCAAATTGCTTTCGCTCAGCAAGATCTCTGCACCTGGAGATCTCGTACCGGTTTGGTTGACCACCTGGCCTCCACACGGCTACAATCTCCTCTTCGGTGATGAAGGGATAGGCCTTCGGCAAATGTTTCAGCAATGGACCTTCGGCGCAAAGGCCCACCTGAGACATGAAGAACTCAGGGTCGTAATGCGCATCACGCCCAAGCAGCATTGGTGCTGCAGCTAGCATGCGCTGACGAACTTCGGGGAGGATTTAAGACAAGTCAAACGGTTCATTGAACTCCTCCATTGTCACTGCCCGCCCATTCGATGGCTCGATGTTACTGCCCTTTGAAGAGGAGTCATCGGAAGCATACTGTGATGGAGCACCGTGACGAGTCGGGGGTGGACTGCAGCTTGGCTTCCGCTTGGTGCGCTTCGCCATCTGCTTGGAACGCGACGTCATCGGAGCGAGAAAACAGAGAAATTCAAGGTAAGAGTGACACTTCTTTGAGCTTAGGTGAGTCTGTGACAACAAGCGGCAACATAAACAGAAAAATCAAGGGGCATGCCAAGCAATCAAGCAGGATGTGAAGCGTGGATGCAAAGTGAACCTGCTCAGACTATGAGGCTGAAGCAAAACCCAGACATGGCGATTAAGCATAAAGGTGTTGTGGAGAGACGGACATGGCCACCAATGTTCCATTACTGCCAGTACCAAGTGTGGAATTAGTAGGACTCGACGGTTTGTTATCATGGCAAATATTTCCATGGTGTGAAATTAGTGGGACTTGACGGTGTGGTGTCATGGCAAATATTTACATGATCTTCATTGCATGGGGAGGGGACGTTTGAGTCTACATGAAGTCACACTACTGTAGGGAAATAGTGAGGTGTACCACTACATGAGAAATGAAGTTAGTAACTGCCGTAGGATGAGGATGCTTCAACAAAGATGTGGTCCATGGGCTCTGAGATTATTCGTGGGAACCTGGAAGTCTGAATCAGTCACAGGTAGAGCTGGATGGATGGGTCGATAGCAAGAGGAAAATGGGTAGCCTCGGTAGTTTGGAAAATGGATGGGGGGTGGACGCCTATTGCCATGTTGGAGCCTTTAAATTTAAGTCAATTGGTGATAAATAAGGACATATGAAAAAAACCGAAAGTAGCCATAAAATATAAAACAAAAGGCATAAAAGTAAATAATAAATGAAAGAACAAAATTGAATCCCAAGAAGGGTAAATACATAATTCCAGAACAAAAAATGAAGAGATCATTAAGGAAGAATTAGTTATTATTCACGTTTCACTCAAACTTCATTTCTCATCTCATTTTTCATCCACTCATAAAAGATAAGTTCACTTCAATGTTTCCTTCAATTTTCTATCATTGTGAATATTGTTTTCAACTCTTGCCATGCTGCACTACTATAATTTTTAATATGGTTCTAATTGGGGTTAGTTCTGTGCACAATGATTAAGGAAGAATTAGTTCTTATTCATGTTTGACTGAAAATTCATTTGTCATTCATCCATTTTTCATCCGCAAAGGATAAGTTCTCTTCCATGTTGCTTTCAAATTTCATATTTACGGATACCATTTCACCCTTACCATGCTTCAGTGCCTTTTTCTTTTATTTGGTTCTACTTGGGGAGCTATAACTCGCACAATGATTAAGGTGGAATTAGTTCAGATTCATGTTCAACTGAAACTCCAATTTTCATTCATCTATTTTTCATCCACCCTTAAATGAATGTTTCCTTCAAATTTCAGTAATTACAAAAATTGTTTTGACCCTTGCCATGCTTCAGCGTCTATTTTTTTTTTTTGCTTCAAATTGGATTGAGTTCTGTACAAGCCGATTAAGGAAGGATTAGTTCTGATTCATGTTTTACTGAAACTTCAATTTTTAGTCATCTAGTTTTCATCCATCCACAAATGATGCACGTGCACTTCAAGGTTTCCTTCAAATTTCAGCAATTATGAATATTGTTTTGACCCTTGCCATGCTTCAGTGTTTTTTTTTTTTTTTTGCTGAAATTTGCTGAAATTTTTCACAAATGATGCACATGCACTTCAATGTTTCCTTCAAATTTCAGTTGTTCTAATTGGATTGAGTTCTGTGCAAACTGATTGAAGGAAGGATTAGTTCTGATTCATGTTTCACATAACTTCATTTTTCAATCTTTCGTTTTACCTCCACCCATAAAAGAAAAGGTCACTGTTATGTTTCTTACAAGTTTCATAATAACGGATACCGTTTTCACCCTTGCCATGCTTCAGTGCCTTTTTCTTTTATTTGGTTCTACTTGGGGAGCTATATCTCGCACAGTGATTAAGGTGGAATTAGTTCAGATTCATGTTCAACTGAAACTCCAATTTTCATTCATCTATTTTTCATCCACCCTTAAAAGATAACATATGAATGTTTCCTTCAAATTTCAGTAATTACGAAAACTGTTTTGATCGAGCCTCCATGCTTCAGTGCTTTATTTGTTATTTTTATTTGGTTCTAATTGGGTTCAGTTCTGTTCACACTGATTGGAGGTGTGTTCTTTCTTATTCATGTTTCACCGAATCTGGCTTCTTCATTCATTCGTTTATCGTTCACAAAAGTTAGGGTCTCTTTAATGTTTCTTCATCCTTGCCATGCTTCAGCGTCCTATGGTTTAGATGCTTCAAATTGGATTGAGTTCTGTGCAAGCTGATTAAGGAAGAATTAGTTCTCATTCATGTTTCATTGAAACTTCAATTTTCAGTCATCTAGTTTTCATCCATCCACAAATGATGCACGTGCACTTCAATGTTTCCTTCAAATTTCAGCAATTACGAAAACTATTTTGACCCTTGAAGTGCTTCAGTGTTTTTTTTTTTTTTTTTAGTTGTTCTAATTAGATTGAGTTCTACGCCTTGAAAAAAGATTACCACTAAATGGGCTAGAAACTGGGCAAAAAATGATTAATTGTGAATGAAGAAGTAACAAAGTAGCAGGATTTAATTCACAAGTATAATGAATTTAGAAATCTGTAGCAGATTGAATGGTATCTGAAGATAATAAACTGCTGAAACATACTTGTGTTCTTTGAAAAAGAAAGACATTAGACTTTGGAATATAAAGATACTTCTGGAAAGAACCTTGGATACTCAATTGCTTATATTGGTTTTAGAATTACACAAGACTCTGCTAATGGTTGAACAAAATTCTAAGTATTGAAAAAACGGTGATAGGAAAGAAGTTCCTACAGAACAATTTACATCAAAATCTTCATATCCGGTAAAAGAACACTTCAGTGAAAATAATTTATAAATGGAAAAAAAAAAATTAAAAAATGCACTCTGTCTGTGCGGGCGTGTAAGCGTGGTGGGGTGGGTGTCGGAGGGTGGATTCGAACCCGGCACCAGCACCCTGAGGCCGCCACGTCAATTCGAACCCGAAGCCTCGGAACACCAAGCCACCAAGGCTTTGAGGAGAGAGAGTGTGTTCTGAGCATATTTATATCAAAACTGAGATCCAAAAAATCCAAAAAATTAAAAAATTAAAGAATTCTACATTAGAACTTTAAATCTCGTATTCTGATTTATGCATAACTAATAAGCATCTCCTTGTTCCAAACTCGGGATTGCATAAAAAATTCGATTTTAAATTAAGCAGTGGACACTAAATTGAACATAGAGTCCTTGCAAATCAGATTTTATGCTTAATAATCTTGTGTTTGCATATATAACAAGCTTTTCACTAATCCAAATCTGGAATTGCAAAAGGTACTTCATTCTAAAGAAAAGGAATGTCCACCCGAATTTGAGCAAAGCAAGCAATCAACAAATACACGCAAAGCTGTGTTGAAGCTTCAACAAAGTGGACACCAAGCGTAAGTAACTGAAACAAGTCAAATTGTGGATCACATATGCATATGTAAGTCTGTAAAAATCGAAGTCTATCAACACAGAATTTGTTTATCATCACATAAACATTGAAGTCTATCAACACATAAATTTTTTTCTAATTGTTGGTAATTTCAAGAACATTAAGTAATCAGCTCTGTACAAATGAGCTTCAGAACCAGAACATCAAGGCACTGCCTTACATGACCAAAAGGCATTCCCTTACATGCCCACTACTCAATTCACATCATTCATTGTAATACATAATTATAGCCAATGATCAACCACTCGATAACAAAACTCTTTCAGTTTGTATATGATAGGAAGAAGGACATGCTGGTGTATTCCAAAGAGTAGAGTCGAACTTGATCAAGACCCGAGTGCTTCAGATTCTTATCAATGTGCATAGATATTTACACTGAAGCATCGAAGAAGAATTAATGGTTGCTAAGCAATGCATCACACACCAGCACTGACGACCATGAGTATACCTGCACGGCCACAAATCAAGGATAGAATTTCAGCCCTTCATACTTACGAAGTGGACAGATATTAGCAATTCAGAGAGTTCAGAATTGTGGGAAAAAAAGGGCACATTTTCAGATTCCATTGCAAAAAAGATAATACATTACGTGCACATGTGACATGCTGTTGTGCTAAGAAACGGAAGGGTCTAGTGAAGATTGAACTTCTATCTGCAGCTAGTCTTCTAAAAGTGTATATATGCTATCTTTCAGAGGCAGCTAAAACTTCCTTCGTGGTCCTTCATGTTGGAGTAGTAGGAAATTTTGCTTCTGCTGCGGCTGCACATGCAATGTTCACAATGTCTCTTAACTCGGCGGGATCCACGGTTCCAGGAGGAGTTCCAACGATCAGCTCAAGTTTTGCATCTACGAGTGGGCTGCAGCGGGATGATGCCGTGTCGTGGCCTGCATCGTCGACTTTGGAAACTAACTTCTTCGGGGTATCACTTGCAGCAGCCTCTCTTGGCTTTCCGCACGTCGTTGCTGTTGTGGCGCCGCTTCCTACTTCAACGACCTTGTTCTTGTGAACAGTTACTTCTTCACAAGAGGGTGCTTTAGTGGTGACACCAGGTGCATCGACACGTGGTGGAAAAGCAAGCTCCACAGACATGTGCTCAAGCACTTCGTCATCGGGCCCATTTTCCAGCAGTGCTGGAAGACAAGCTCGCTTGGGGGAGGAGATTAGGGGTGACGGTTCATCAGTAGTCTTCCGCTTTGTGAATTGTGTCTTTGCTTCAGAGCGACTCAGCGGAGGTGCCCAACCTTCTCTCTTCACCGCTGCTGCAGCAGTGCGTGCGGTAGCAAAGTCAGACTTGAAGCCCCATTGTCCCATCCAGCCAACACATGGCTTGGCATTGCAGCCTGGACAGCGTGGTGAAGCATTGAGGGCGAGCTGGAACAAACATATTGGGTGGAGAAGACATCCGCAAGGGAGGTTTGCTAAAGCCATGTCAGCCTAGTAGCGTCCGCACCCCACACAGGGGAGGTGCGTCTTCAGCGGCACCACTTCTCCAAGGTTCACAGGAAATGCTGTATAAAAATGCTGTGGGCGTATACAACTCTCTTGAACTATGAGAACATTAATTTTTTCTTCAAGTATCTTAATGGACTCCTGAAGCTGCAGCAGCTGAGAACGTAAATTGGCGGCAGCTTCGGTCCAGTGCTTAATCTCAGGGTTTAGGGTCGCCAGGTTGGTAGACACGGCAACTGCATCCTCCATGAGTGATCTCAGGCGCACATCAATCACCTTCTTAGCGGCGTCATCCATCGAAGTCATTGCTTGCTTGGAATGTTGGATACCAGCGAACTTGTCCCACTTGGTCTGCTCCAACCGCTGCAACTCCTGTCGCCTAGATTCCCGCATTGCAAGCGCTATTTCAGCGCGCTCCAGTTCATCCTTCATCTTGATGAGTAATCCTTCTTTGAAGTCCCGTTGCTTCAGCAGAGATGCGGATCCCTCTACGGTGGCGAGCTTCTGGCGTCCAGTGTCTGAAGTAACCTCAAGGGGTTTCTTCTTACTGCTTGCCGAGGCTGTTGCAGGAGTGGGCGGAAGCAGGTTCGGAGCTGGAGCAGGACCCTTGACCACCACACTTCGACGGCTCATAGGTGACTTCCGGATCGGCACTTCGACTTCAGGCTCTGGAGCACGTAGTTGTCGCACAATACCTCCTGGACGTGGCACACCTCCCTCAGAGATGGTTTTTGCTGCCGCATTCTTCTCGCGTACCACCTTATCGACTACTGCTCTGAACACTTTCAGCATCGCCTGGATCTGCTCACGCAAGCACGGCGGTGTGAGCTTCGCTGGATTCAGCACTGGACTTTTGAGGCGGCTCTACGTACACAGAAGCAACAGTTAGTCTATGATGATATGATCCAAATCAACGAGGAGAAGACATACATCAAAATTAAGGAGACTTACTTTTGCTATCTCAGCAGCACCTTCGGCCCAGTTGATTTTCCAGCGTTTGGCATCAAGCATTAAGCCCCTGACAAATGCCGTGCCAAACTCGCCATTGTCTGGAGCTGTCCCCCTATAAACGCGCTGGTACATCCTAAGTGCCCTCGCTGCAACATCCTCTGTCATATGCCGCAATGGATGGCGATTTTCATTCTTGTTGAGCGGATAGGTGCCCACAATTGCTTCAAGTGGCAGGTTGTGCTCTTCCTTGAGTCGCTTGAATGGGACGCCGCTACCACATAGTCCTCCCACGTCAACAAAAAAATCAGAGCTATAGCATGCGGCGTCTCCAAGGAGTAATGGAGTGTGCAATCACTTCACCAATTTTTTAAAAACATTAGAAACATACTGAAAATTGCACTTCTTGCTTTTCAGAAAAAGTACCTTACAGCAGTAAAAATTGTCACAAAGTAATCAATATTGATAAAAATTAAGTTGCAAAGTACATAAAAAAATTATATGGTTAAAAAGAGCACCTTTTACGGTAACACATGTTGTATTATTATTTCCCAAGCACTCATCCTTTCCTTACAATTCTTAGCGATCAAAGGGCAAAATTTTTGACATTATTTAGTTTAGTAAAAAATTAGAATTTTCAGGTGGATTTTTGAAGTATTGAACCATATTCTTCCAATGCTCCTTCTAAACCTTGTTTATTTACAATTTAAGTTTTCTAGTACCTTAAATACCCATCAAAATTGGGCGTTGGCTTTTAGTGCTTTCTTGAGTACAATTACATGTCAAAAGCAGTCCACCCTAGTGTGCTTCCACCCTCTTTCTTTTGTTTTGGATTTGTTTTGTATGTTTCAATAGACCTGGATCTTCTTTTCCACAAGTTTGTCTTCATTCATTTTGAGCCAATCACAATCTGCACAGCTACCACGCCAGATATAAACAAGATTTGTCAATTTAATGAATACAATGTTGAATTGAAGGGTTCGGTCGCACTAGGTAGGGCCCCCAGTCGCACTAGTTGGGGGCCCCGGCCACACTAGTTGGGGGCCCCGGTCGCACTGGTTGGGGCCCCACCTGCAACTAGTTGGGGGTCCCAGCTGCACTAGTTGGGGGGCCCAACTGTATCTAGTTGGGGGTCCCAGCTGCACTAGTTGGAGGCCCCAGCTGTAACTAGTTGGGGGCCCCAGCTGTAACTAGTTGGGGGTCCCAGCTGCACTAGTTGGGGGCCCCAACTGCAATCTTAGAACATACCTTTCGACTTTGTTTTAATACATAGTTCTTACTTTTTATGGACAAATAACACAATAATTAGACTATCATTAAGATAAGTTTCATTGGTTGCACATGCTGTATATTAAGTGTTTAGTCTAGTTTGAAGGAAATTTTTCAAAAGACTAATGAAAAACAAGCTTAAAATGAGACTTCCAAATATTATAATGTTACATTATAGAACACTATAAGTTTTGTCGCTTTGGATAATTCGTGTTGTTTTGAATGTATAATCACTGTAGCTTTGACTCGTACCTTACACTTGCAGGTAACGCTGAATAATGCTCCCGTGCATTATGCATATGATACAAAAGTCAAGTAAAAGTAAACGAATCTCTTACATACAAAGTAAAAATCACTATAAAAATTATAGTATCTGTAAAAGTAAATACAATTGTTAATTTTAAAATTATTGTATTTAAATATTTTGATTGTTTGTAGTCCAGTCTCAAAATTCTCATGTTGAACCATGGATACATGAATTGACTTTAGTATATATAGTAAATATTTGGAGTCACTATGATGTTTTAAAGGATGAGAGTAATGTTTTTGTCATAATATGTATGCTATAAATTCTATACTATATTATATTCTTATATCTTCATCTAAAAGCCCAATATTTCAAGATGATGAAGAAAATTCTATTATTTTATCAACTTGAATACTTTAAAGATTAAATTTTATTGAGAGTGAATATAAATGTTCAAAAATATATAAATAAAAGTAAATACGAATCTAAAAAAATAAAAAATAAATCACGTATGGTCTATAAATTAGTGTTCCTTTGTTTGACGTGGACTTCCACATTGAGTTCCGTATGTCATTGTATCATTTCTTGCTATCGGAACAAGCTTCTAACATCAAGCTTCTAACAAGTTCCAACATCAATTTCATCCTTGATATCGTAAATTCAATAACTATATCTAAAAGAAGGAAAAGTAATGTATCTAGAACTTTGGGTTATAAGAACGGTTTACTAGAATATCTATCTTCACAAACTTGTTAAAAAAATGATTTAACAACGACAAAATTGTTAAAATGCATACTACTATGTAGTATAGATTTACAACTGAACAAATAATATTGATAAGGTATCACAATATACATCAATGATGAAACTTGTATTTATATTGCAAAATTATCACAAAATTTTGAGACCATGAAACTCCAGAAATGCAAAACTGTAAGTTGTAAGCTTCATTTACTTCTTTTTCTACTTGTATATCTTCATATACTCCTACACTTCAACCCTATACTTTAGTTTCAACTTTATTTCTCCAAATTTAGTATTTATACGCAAACCTTGAGGTCCCACACATCTTGTTAATGTAATACTGACTCTTTATATTTTTTAAATTTAGTACACACTTTTACATTTTTCTTTACTTTTGAAGTTACTTTTATTTTTAAAAGTAAAGTAAAAGCTAGCTTAAGTAACTGTATTATATAAAGAAAGTATATATTCTTATTCATTATAATGTATATATAAATATTTATTGCCCTATGCTCTGATTACTTTATATTTCAGATGTCTATAATCATTTATTTTATAGCAAGGTGGCTGAGCTTGTAATTCGTGAGGCCAAGTTACTAATATTTATTTATTTGATTCATAATTCTTCTTCCAGAAGATGCGATGTTTTTTTTTAGTATGCGTCTTCATGGAGATGCAACGTTATTTATTTATTTATTTACCTTGGTTTATTTATTTTTCTTGATTTCTGTATTTTTATGTCTAATGCTTCTTCTTGAAGATGCGTTGAAGAAGATTTACTCATCTCGATTTTATTCTTCATGCATTATGTTTCTTCCTAAAGATGCTCCATTATTTATTTAACCCTCTTAATAAATATATAATTGATTGTTCCATTTTTCAATGCGCTATTATGATATGGGCAGGTCATTTTACAATGTAGCTCAAGTACTACTGTTTAAGCAACAATTTGATGACAAGGAGGATATAAATTATAATTGGTAACCTCGCAAAGTCCTCGTGCGCTTCAGAACCTGTTTCCTCAAGTTTCTTAAATGCTATTTCGCAAATTCACAAATAAAAGAGAGATATATAGTTTTTTCATCTTTTATTTTTTTGGGTTTTTTTTTTTAAAAAATTCTTCTTCTTCCCCGTTTTCTTTCATCTTTCTTTTACTCTTTTATTAAAAAAACTACCCATGACCACTGCTGCCTACCCATGACCGTTCCATTGAGCCCAAGACCGGCGGTTTTGGCCCCATGACCGCGGCATTGGGTCCCATGGCCATGACCTTCGGTTCCATGGCCGCAACTATTTTTTCATAATTTTGTTTACAATTTGCAACATTTCAATTGGCAACAATACATTTGGCAGCAGTACAAGTGACACCATTACAATGTTGTTTATTACTTCAAAGAGCAAATTTCACTTGAAAACACATGTAGGGGTGGGAGTGTGGGCGGCAGTAGGCACCTAGCTGCAATGTAGGGGCTCACATTGATGATGAAGGTCACGGACCAACGCCGGGATTAGCGAGTTACGACAAATATCCGGGTGCAACGATCCAAGCATTTGGCAAGCTGCACCACCTTGTTATTAATCAATATTCGACGATAGGTTAACATTGTCTAAATCCACGTACTATTCTGATGTACATTGCCTGCCAATCAGATATATCCAAGCCCAGGATTATAGGTACAATGCACGGCATGATTTGGCGCTGCTCTACTGTGACACTGAGATCAGTTTACATGTGCAACGACTTTTCATAGAAAACAAAATGCTCGCATAATGTCCTTACTAAACTGGAGTGACACAGTACTCATATACCACTTACTAGATATGGGGAAATGCTTTCCCTCGTGGGTTGGCTCACACAGATACAGAAATTCATCGATCTCCTTCTAACATTCCATGCACTTCGAAGATACCCTCCTAGTCTGCTGTAGCACCTTCTAAAACCAGAGCCCTTCCATCGCTGCCATGCTCAAGTTCTGTGGACCTTCGTGAAACCATTGCCATCTGAATCTGTTCTCTTCTTTGGAGCTCGTCAGTGAGTACTTCGCAAGTTCTTTAGTGATCTTTGTTACATCTTAGGTTTCTTGTGATCTTTGCTAGAGCAAGGATGGATAAGCCAGTTGAAGAGGTGCATGCTGTCGTGCTTTATAACAACTTGGAGGATCGTGGTAATTACGTTCCCCTTCGGGTAGAAATAGGCAGTTGGGTGACATTGAGAGCGGCCGTCAGAGGTCCCTGGTCCCGAGACGCGAGGATTCATGGTCCAGACTCATTCGCTGGGGCATGGAAGGCTCAGATCCTTGGATTCCGTTTCAAAGCAATGGCGAGGCGTGGTAGGGATGTGCTGAAGCTAGACGCCATCAAAGTTCGGCATGCTTATCAACGCCGACAGTTGCTCTTGGATCCGGCCACTGCTGCGAGGGAGCCCCGCGGATGTAACTTGCTTTATCAGTCGTATTGGGACAACTGGGTTGATCCAACAGCGGTCATGGATGTCATCCTCGTGCTTCACCATGAAGTCGAAGAGGCAGCGGTGCGCAATGGCCGCAGTCATAAGACTTTGCTGGAGAATGGCACCTTTTTCCTGAAAGCTGTGTACGTTCCACAGTCTGGCTCTTCTTTGTATGGCAGCTTAGAGGAGTTGCCGTTGCCCGCCCTTGATGACCCCTACTGGCCCCTCCCTGACATGCACACATCCGAGGCATTTAGATTGAAGTTGGCCACCGACATCTGTGAAGCAATGAAAGGTGGAACCGGGAGTAAATTAGCACACGTGAAATGGTTCATGCCTGTGCATGTCATGGTTGACTTGTTTGCTGTAGCAGAGAACCCGCGTCGCACAGCCACCATGTACGTCTTCAAATTGCCATCTGAAGCAATTCTGAGTAGTCTTATGGATGTCGGATGTCGGAAGAATCAAGTTTCAGGTTCTCATAAAGGTGAACTATTCTTGCTCTGATTACTACTGATTTGGGTACTTCGTTTCCACACAATCAAAGTCTTCTTGAGTTGCTTAGGTGGGCATTCCGCTTCACATAAAAAGCGGAATTGAAACATGACAGCCGAATACATACATCCACTTCCACAAAGTGACAAAGATATGGGACTTCACAAAATTTTACCTCCACAGATAGACTAAAAAGAAAATATTTTGTGTAAAACTTCTCATTTCGAATTGCATAGCAGTTTCTAACATCAAAGTTCTCAGTAGAATCAAGTGATATCAGTCACATCTTCTACACTAGTCTGAGATTCACTAGCACCCGCTTCTGTGCCTCTACTTGTCTCTTCGATATCTGCTGCCTCAGGAGACACATATCTACTGCCCTGCAGGGTGCGACTCTCACGCCAGGCCTCACTAGCCGCCCCTGCCCCAGACGCATGCCATGCTTCACGCCTCCTAGCCATACATTTAAGGGTTGCTGGATCTGGCAACACCTGCTCGGATGCCGAAGTCCTCATTTGCAACTTTGCAGCATACCTGTGCTGTACATTTCTATACCAGAACTCATACTGCTGAACGATAACACTCGTCCTAGCTACCGTCCCACCATGCTGTCCATGGTATTGGCTAGATGCTTTAGCAGCATGGTGCGATTTCTCCATTCCTTGGCAGTTCCATACAGACAAACTCCCATACTGTTCAATAAACCAGGGTCCGTGCTTCACCAACACGTGCTGCCAACAAAAGATCAGGGTCAATTCAAAACTTATAAACATAGTATAAAAAGCAAACATGGTTGTTGAAGCATCAATTACATGGAGGCCATAGCGAGCCTAAACCACGAACAAGCTAAAACGCTCACAACACAAGCCAGTTAACACTTTGAAATACTCACGATATAGTGCGTCACGTGACCCTCCCCATGTGCCGCAACAAATGCTCTCCCGAAACTCTCAATGACAGATTTACAGTTCCTCCTCTGATCGTCTGTCAGAACCAAGCCAGTGAAGTATGGCTGCAATGCCTCGAGAGTCTCCCATACTCGCCTGCGCTTCACCCTTGCTTGCCCACTTTCCAGGTTATTTGATTCTGAAGTGAGTACGTCCTTCCAAACCCGATCATATCCGGACCACAAACTTGGTCCAAACAGTTTGCTTGCACAGAATCTGCCAAGGCTCGGCTTCTGAACAACATTCCCTGTTTTCCCAGAGAGTTGCGGGTCTTGCTTTAGCACACAGTTCGACCCTTCTACACCAATAGCAGACATTGTTTTCTCCATAGCGTCAATTGCAGCGGATTTCCTCTCCCCCTGTTGCATGTTCCAGACGAACATGAATTGCAGATGTAACACTTTCTCAACAATTCCAACCAGTGCATGCAAAGTGCATATGTGTGTCCTGCTCAAAGGAATTGGCAGAATAGGTTTCCATCTCGGATGTGTGTCGATGTCGCATGGTGCACCTTGAATCCTTGTAGCAAACAAACCTCCCTGCCAGGTTCCTTTCCCACGTGCTGAAGCAGTCTGCTCTGCTTCAGCACTTGTGCACGTCCTCAAACGTTTGTGCTTCTGCTCACAATATATGCAATTCATCTTGCATGCCGGCCCATGCTGTAGCCCATACATACACTTGATGGTCTTCATATCAGCACTTAAATGCCACTCAACTGGATAACTTCCGTAACCTGCTACATCAAGTTGTTCCCCGCTTGACTGCGCTTTAATGATATCCGGAAAGCTTGTTTGTTCAAATACCCACTGCAAGATATCATGTGATTCCTTCTCCACCTGAAAGCAGCCTATTGGCCAAATCTCTTGCTCAGACTGGACAGAGAAATATTTATCATTGTTTCTCTGTATCTCTGGATCTAGGGCTCGATTCATCAGTGTCAGGCTCACTCGCTCAAACTTCGTCCCGTGCAGCACTTCCGCCTCATCAAGCTTCAGCACGAATATCAATGGCCCGCCCCTCAAATCTGATTTAAACCAAGGTAATAAACAGCACTTAGCATCGAATACATTAACAAGAGCCCGCTACCTTCCGATAAATGACAAAACAGAGATTTCGATTTTGGAACTCACCTTCAACCGTGATGTCATAGAACAACACCATTGATTTTTGAACTACTCTAATGTCTGCAAAGAGGTTGTTTTTTTCATTTAGAATAACCTCCCTTGACTGTCTCACCACATTCTTACCGACCCTCGCCTCTGAAGTCACTCTGCGCCCGTTTATGTGACGATACTCTCCAATGAATTGTGGCAGCTTGCTATTCATGCTCCTTCGCAACTCCGCCACCTTATTACTACACGGCAACAGACCTCGCTTCAGCTCAGGCGCTACAGACATCACTTGGTGCTTGATGACCTTGCAGAGTGCATGGTATCCTCTATGTGTTACGTTGTTACCATCGCACACTCCCAGCATGACTTCTTGACTCAACTCCCCTTGAATCTTTTTGAATACATTCTTGGTTGCGGCCGCATTTGCTTGGCTCATCTTGGGCTGCTCTCCTAACCTCAAAGCCTCACGTGCAGACAAAACGCTTGCAATAGCGCGTGCTGTAGCAGTTTGTGAATCTCTTGCCCCGTTCAGCCTTTTCCTCTCCCCCCGTGCCTTGTTTGATCGCTGCAGTTGACTGACCAGTCGAGGTTGAATCTGAGCCCGCAATATAGTCCTTCGACGCTTAGCATTCCCTGATCCTGCCATGCATCCATCTGGTATCAATGACCTTACACCCTGTTTAAACAAACTCCTTCAAAGAAGATATTAAATACTTACTCCACCACTTGGTTAATGTCCTCCACATTGGCTTGCTGCAATGTAGCAAGCAAGTTGGTTCGCTTGTTTAGAGCAAAATAAGAAAACCATGAATTCGCAACAGCCTGCTTCCATATTACACTCACAGATAAGTAAATAGCCGCAACAGCACTATAAAACGTAACAGCCGAAGCATTTCACAAACGTCTAAGAACCTGGAGCGAGCTCGTCTACATTCTTCATGCTTGACGTGTGTACGCGCTTGCGGAGACCCCTCGGGGTCTCAACCATGTATTTCATTTTTGCTTGTAGATCTTCACGCGCTGTTTTTGATTTCGATAACTCTGCTTGCAATGAAACTACCGTTGCTCTAAATCCCTCCGCTGCAGCAAGAAGTGACGTCCTCAACTCTGTACATGTGGCTTCTGAATTGACCAGTTCGCTCACTAATCTTTCACGCTCTTCCCCAAGCAAGGACACGGTGCTCTTCAAATTGTCAATATGGCGTCTACATTCTTCATGTTGCTGACAAAGACAATGTATGTCAAATTCATAACCACGGACCGTCGATTGCAAGCTCGTGACTGCACTGCCCAAGCGTTTTGTGTATCCCAGCATACCTCCTTCGCCGTGGCATAGGAATTCCAAGTACTCTTTCAACGTCCTAAAGCATGGATGCAAACTTGTTGCAGGATCGACTGGATATAAGCTCCCGTCCACCCACAGGTCGATGTTCTTCTCCCCATTAGCCCTCCTTGCAGCAAATCCTGCACGTGAACTGCGTTCGTCTAACAAATGACCTCGCTTAAGCACTGGAGCGTAGATCGATGCCAAACGCACAGAAGGCACGTACGTGTTGGTCACATCTCGAAGCGCCATCTTCTAATCCGACAAAAAAAGCAATAACACATATAGTTGAATCTCACAACACCGTACAAATGTGGACAACGATAAAATTAACAGCACTTTCCATTCCTAAATTGGGCAGATACGACACACACGGTGCATGAATAGAACTCACAGCATTCTTCAAGTAGAATGCTGTAGCAAATTTTCATAACTGTAGACAGCTTTCAATTTGGCGCGCCACTGCCACGGGACATGCTATGCTTGCACCTCCCGCCTTTTTAGTGGAGGTATTTCCCGCCCCCAGTTTGCCCACGGGGCTTATTTAATTCCCATCAAATATATCAAATAGGGGATGTTCGAATATTATAACCCAAGATTACACTGATCCATGGGTACAATGGATTGACTTCGCAGAATGCTTATAGTTATTTTATCCGGGTTTCAACGACTGTTGGTTGGTACTAGTCACTATTCTACTTTGTTTTATTGGAGTGCTATGGACTGCTCCTAGGATATAATGATTACTTCGACCCTGCCCAAGCACTGTTGGCCGGTTGCCCCCAACGAAAAAAGGACTACCTTTCAACTGCCCGGGACTCCCTTGGAGGGCCTCTTGGAGACTCGAAAACTTTTCTAATGCTTGAATAGCACAGAGTGAGGCCGATCAGTTGGCAAGTTTGTCATCCAGTCGGCGGGCAGCCGATGACAGTAATCACTACAAATCAATAAACTATCCAAAGTGAAAGAAGATGAGGAGGAACTTACGGCGTTGGCCATTTCGCGCATGTGATTCCAGTTCATCGCAGACGGGAGTACTTTGAGCGCGGCCACTCTCTTCTTGCCAATCATCCGAAACTCATTGGGCATTTGGTCGGCATTCTCATTAACGATAGTGGTCAACGTCGAGCGGGCCTGGATTGTGTGAATCTGGGGACGATGTACTCCGGAATTTCCGTGACTCCCATTGACACGGCCACTTAGAAAGAAGCTGTGAGGAATCAAGAACCCCTCCCACATTCCTTTAGGAGAGCACTCCATAATGACTCCAGCGGCTACACAACGCTTTGAGCCTCCGGATTCCTCGAGGAGCGCAACTTCCATCTGCCCTGCGAGGTCCAGGAATTCTTGAACGGGCTTGACATCTTCTTCAACATTCGTCGGCGGGCAGCCGACGGCGTCGATGTCATCGTCTTCCACCTCTCCGAAAGGCCTGAGGTCTGCCGCCTCCCACAATATCATTTGTCCTAAGCAGTTGCTCAAGGACTTCACACCCTCATCTTGAAATGGTATATTCATTACCATGCTGTCTGAAACCTCGATCACTTTTACCATCACCACTATAGGATCAAATTCTACAACACGTTGGATCACTGCCCTGCCTGCATAATAGAGCCCAGAATGAGTAAGGGCCACGACAACGCCCTTTTTAACCTTCCACCGCTCTGATCGGCCATTCCTTAAAAACGTCTGGATTGGCTCTACTTCCATTGGATAGAAGAAGAAGACCTCGTCGGCGGACAGCCGATAGGGTCGACGGGAAGTGTCCCCGCCGACGGAGAAAACTGTATCTGCCGACAACGAAGACGACTTGGCGGGCAGCCGACGCGGATCGTACAACTCGGAGTGTGCACCGAAATAGTATCCGCCGACGAAGACGGACACGTCCGCCGACAGAAATGGCAGGGGACCTTAGGTGAAAAGCAGTATGGTGTCCTCTAACCTGTCCAATCAGAGACTCCTCTAAACCGTCCAATCAGAAACGATAGACGAAGACAACAGAAACGGCAACAGAAGGTACTGGACAGTTAAGCACATGCGAGAATAATGTCGGTCCTCTCAGTAAAAGTGTGCGTCAGGAGCACTCTCAGAGGGAATCGAAAGTGCAATGACAGAAATAGAATGAAGTATGCGCATCTGACAGGGGGTTAGTTATGAATTCCCAGGAGTACAAATTGGCGCCAGAATCGAATTCAATTTTGCGCGCCTTGAACAGATCAAGATCCCATCATGGCGGCGAGATACCCCCGCCGTCGCAGAACAATGTTAGTTCATTATTACGAATTTGAACGTGGCGATTGGAGCAGCTGTCACATCACATGCCCATGCCATCATGACTTGGTAACGGATTGAAAAAAAGTCAAAACACGTCCCATCATCATCCTACGTGGCGTGATAGGACGGATGTTAGGGATGACCATCCATGCATGGATGGTTTGCACATAGTCATACGTCATGACCCATCGGGCGTGACGATTCAGTCTCGGGAGGTGGGGGTCTGCAGGGTATACACCCGCCACCCCCGACATTTCCTTATCATTTCCAGCCTTCTCTTTTTCAGCTCTCTTTTGTCCTCTTCTCAGCGCTTCGCAGAGGTCGCGTCGGCTGCTAGGTTTTCCTGCGTCGGCTGCTAGGGTTGAGGGCGTCGGCTCCTTCACCAGCGTGCGTCGGCTGCTGTTCTTGGATCATCCGCCGACGGTGAAAGGCCATTCGCCGACGACATGGCTGCCTCCGAGAGTGGGTAAGTTGTCCAGTTGGCTATCCGCCGACGCTCCCTTTCTTGAGTCCTTCATGTTTTCGTTTTCTCGCTTGGGTTTGTCCCTCCCGTCGGCTATCCGCCGACGCCACCCCTTCTTTTGTCTTTCATGTTTTGTATTTTCTCGCATGGGTTTGTCCCCCCCGTTGGTTGTCCGCCGACGCCATCCCTTCTTGAGTCATTCAATTTTCTATTTTCTCACATGGGTTTTCCCCCCGGTCAGCTGTCCGCCGATGTAGGGTTTCTGATTTGGGTTTATCCCCCTCGTCGGCTGTCCGCCGATGGGGAGGGGCTGTCCATCCCCCTCGTCGGCTGTCCGCAGATGGAGAGAGAGTGTCCATCCCCCTCGTCGGCTGTTCGGTGATGGGGAGGGAGTGTCCATCCCCCTTGTCGGCTGTTCGCCGATGGGGAGGGAGTGTCCATCCCCCCGTCGGCTGTCCGCCGATGGAGTGAGAATCTGAAGGTCTAATCTTGTGATTCTGATTATGCAGGGCGATTGTCGACCCCACCGCAAAACCAAGTGGGTTACGGTGGCTCTGTGACAAGGTTGTTGATCCTGAAGGAAGAATGGTTGCACGGGGCTTGAAACCGAGGGTGACATTCTTTGCTGATTCGAAGATAACGGAGTAGGGCATCAACTAGCGTGACACTCCCACGTCACTGGGCTTCGTGACCAAAATAGGCCAGAAGCAAATGGCGGGTGGACCAAGATTCGAGATTATTGGAGCCAGGGAATGCAAGGATAAGGACAACGTGTGCTTGGTGTTTGCATCGATTCCTGTGGCGGAGGGGACTCCAGTGGACTGCTTCGCGGTTGTAATTCCGGCTAAGAAGTGCATGGACAGCTTGTGCTCCAAGGAAGTACAGGAAGCGGCTCCTTGGGGCAGGGGCGAGAACACTACCTTAAAAAGTGACGACATACTCGACGTGATTGATACGCTTGGGGACAAAGTGATGGAAGAGAAGACGAAGAGCTTGGTTAAGCCTTCACCAAAGAGAAGAGGCGGCCGCAAGTCTGCTGTAGAAGCGGGCACTGGTACTGTCACCCCCCAGACCGGGGAGACACAGGCGACAGGGGAGTCATCGAGAAAGAAGAAAGGAAAGGCAGCGGCTGTTGAGGGCGAGGGTGGGAGACAGAAGAGAGGTGGGAAGAAGGAAGAGAAAAAGCAGACCGTCGCGGAAGCTCTCATGCTTGCAAACAATCTCACTTCCAAAACAAAGGACACCGACGTCCTTGCTATGTACCAGACGTTGGAGGAGGGACTTGGGCATTGCTTCTCCAACGGGCAACGTGCCCTTCCTTGTCAGATTCCATATGACAGGATACACATAGCTCCCGACCAATTTAAGTACAGAGCGATATTCAAGAAGAGGCAGGATCAGAAAAGTCTTTTCTACAAAGGACTAGGAGCAATCCGGAAGAAGCCCGAGCTGTACTGCCTTCCTATGAGTGGTGACCCCAGAGTAAAGGATCCAGTGACGGGCGAGATTAAGCTTAAAGACTTGGAAGGACTTCTTAGACCTATGCCAGCCCTAAATATCAAGTATTCACTTAGACAGGATGACGGCACAGATAAGGAGGTACCTTGGTATGAAGATGAGCACATCCACTGGTACATAATTGGGGGCCAGCACACGTTTGAGGCTTGTCGAGAACTGGGAGAGAAGGAACCACTGGACTCTCCTATGCGGCAGTATTACCTTAACCACGATATCATTCCTGTATATTCTGATGACAAGGATACCGTCATTAAGGTCTCTAACGCATTAAACATCGAGGTGAAGGATAAAGTCGCCGAAGTAAGTTTTAGGTCCCAGCTGGAGAAGATGCGCGCCAAATGGATCGAGAGGGGGAGGATCGACAAGAAGGATGACTTCAGCGCATGGAAGGTAATTCACATCTTCCTCTTTTCCTGTTGTTTACATGTGATTGAAAGTCGTCGGCGGCCCGCCGACGTTCACGTGGTTTTCCCTATTTTAGAAGTGGGATTTATTTATCAATGTCATTTTCTTCTTCCTTGCAGGAGTTCTGCAAGGAGTACCTCAGTCCGATTCTCGGAAAGACCCCTACGTCCCAAACCTTCAAGCTGCCCTTAGTCTTCTTGTCTGACGAAACATACAACGAGTGGCAACTGGTCTTCAATGCCTGGGAGGAGGGGAGGATCATCGGGAGTTTAAAACCAGGATTTTCCCTAAAGCCAGCCCGCCGGGACATAACACTCAACGACATGCAGTACGTAATCGGTCTTCGGGACCACGAATGCAAGAGGCTCGCCGAGGAAATTTTGGACCTTAAAGTGTACGTCAAGGTCACTGGGAAAGAGGTGGTTCAACGGGACGGGATATCATTGGAGAATTGGTGTTTTCGTGTGAAGTACGAGTATGTTGTCCGAAACGAGCTCATGTGTATTTACAGGGGCTTTGCACTGAAGAAACCAGGGACTGGGAAGCATATTGAGTGGAGCATGGATGACTGGAATTCCCTTCAAGTCGTGAAGGGGTTCAATGATACGATGATTAGTAATATTCGTGTTGACTTGGAAGATAGTCCTGAGGGGAAGGAGTGGCTTAAGGGACGGAATCATCCGCTCACGCCGTCGCACGGGCCAACACCCGAATTCTTCAAGGACATTGTGCAGAAGTACTGGAAGTCGGATGTGGACCAGTCTTCGCAGTTGTCTGTACAATTCGATGCCCGGATTGCACAGGACCTGGGTGAAGTGTGCACAGCTCTTGACGTTTGCGGAGCGTTCTCCTTCGACAAGGCGCAGTATGAGATGTTTGTAGTCTTTGGCTACGATCCAGCGGGAAAGGAGATGCCGAACTTGCGACAACAACACGTTCAAACTGTCGCTGAGAGGATTCACCGTGAGGTGGAGGAGGAGGTCATTCAGGTGGATGGAGAGGGAGAAACAATTAAGGTGAATAAGCTTGTCACCCCATCCTTGTAGCTACTCGATGCTGAGTCGAATTACATTCTTGAAGGCGTGTCAAGGCTGACGGGTAGTTCGTGGATGGTGCATACTATGCAATACCTCCCAGATAGTTTGCCGGGTTTCAAAGGAGTTCTCTCATTGACTCTAGACCCAAGGTTCATGTGTCCATTATGTATCCAAAAACAACGCCCGAGGATGCATGGAATACCTTCTTGGACTTCACAGGTTTGAAACGTCCGCTTCCTCCCTATGTGGACGAAGGAGAAGATGGTCTTGGGGAGGATTGGTCTAATGGAGACTGCTACGCTAGTTACTCTTTCCTCCAATCTCTTCTGGAGAAAGCGATGCAGTTTGAGGACGTTCGGGTGATCAATTGCTGGGGAGGGGGGAACGTCACGGCCCTCGCTCTGGTAAGTCACTGCTGTCTTTTCTGGTGCCTTCGCTTTTTGCTCACGGATTGTCGGCGGGCAGCCGACGCTCATTGCATCCTTCGTGTTTCTTGGGTACAAGATTTCCTTAACCGTTCCGTCTTGTTCTTCTGCAGAAAAACCATTTGACTGTCATTGAGATCGTGCGTACCGAGGAAGAGAGATAAGAAGCGCACTGTCGGGTTCGGAATATGACGTTCATTCCGGGCGTTTATTACGTGCCGTCGAAGCTCCAGTTCAGACCACGCAGTCTGGGGCCGGGCCGTCTGTCTCCGCCTCTGCTAGAGGCACGACTGGCACTCTCACGCCTGCCGACTTGGGTGTGAATGCGGAGGAGGCCCATTTGGTCGGAATGGGTGCATGTATGGGTTCGGGGAAGAGTGCGGGGGTTCCCTCACAGAATTTTCAGGAATCCGACGACGATGTCGACGAGGATCCACCAGATGTACTCGACCCAGACGTTGAAGTTGAAGCTCACCTTCCAACTGGAGATGCTGAGGAACAGCCAAGAAACGAGGACGACCAAGCTGAAGCTCGCATTCCAACTAGAGATGCAGAGGTAGCCGAGAAATACACGGAGGACTTAGACTATGAACCTGAACCCGACGTGGTACCACTGGAAGAATCGAATCCTCGTTACGTGAACCCACCGCTGTCGCAAGTTACAGGGAAGCAAGGAACTGACTCCCTCGGCTTCGGTATTAATTCTCCTACATTACATGAGCAGGAAACTCCTCTCGCCGAGCCAGAACGTGACCTAGACCAGGCGGGGCCTCCAAAGAAGATGGAGGTTCCTCTAGCATCGAGGCCTGACGATGAAGTGGTTGTTTGTGTCCATAAGCCAACCCAGGAGCCTGCATTGAGCATTGAAGGGCCTCTTCCTCCTGCTGCCGTCGGCGGGCAGCCGACGGCAGACAAGCAAACCTCATCTAACCCCTCTGCCAAGTCCAAGTTGACAGGGAAGTCAATCGCATTCGTCACTCAGGGTGTGAAGGGCGCAACTCGGATGATTGGCCCAGATGAGAACCCTCTGGGCAAGACACGAGCATTGAAGAGAAGTAAGACCGATGGTACTGCTCAGGATTCCTCTCTTGTGGGTAACTTATCGCGTGATTCCTCAAAGTTTCAGGAAGGGGAGGAGTCCTCTGGGAAGGGCAAACGGAAGGCTGCTTCGAAGAAGACTTCCTCCAAGAAGGGCACATTTGGGGAACAGCTCATGAGTCCCAAGAATGTGGACGCTACAAAGGACGTTCTGTCACCTCCGCGGGCATCCAATCGGTAGCCTAGGTTGAAGAAGCATAAAGGTGGCGGTCAGTAAATCAGGCGGTGGCCTAGTCCATCTTTTAAATGCCTGCATTGATAAATTAGTGTAGTGATCAGGCGCTAGGATTGTGTTAGATGTTTGTACTGCCAAATATGAATAAATTATTGGTAAATGCCAAGTTGTACGCTCTCCCTTTTTCCAAATAATGTTGCTTGCAAGTCGGCTGTCTGCCGACCGTCATCCTGACCGTCACGTTTGTCCTCTGCTTCGTTTTCTGTCAGTCCAGAGTCCGCGGACAAGGAAGTCCATGGAAAACTTCGCGAAGACAGACCGAGTGCAGTTCTGGAGTAGGGACCTCCACCTCTGAATCCACTTCACATAGCCCCGGAACAGGCTGGTACTCAGGTACACGATCCACTGCTGAAGTACTTTCTGGTTCTGGATATTAACGGCCTGCTATTAGTCCAGACGAAGCAGGGCACTAGGTGGAATACTAAACTTAGACCGGGTTTAGAGAAGTTCCTAGAGTTCTGCCTGGACAATTTCGAGGTGGTCTTCTGGAGCTGCGTTCAGGAAAAGAGGTTCGAGATTCTGTCGACAATGTTGCAGCAGCGCTGTCCTCGTCTAGATGCCGAAGTGCGCTACAAGTTCGACCAGAGTTTCTGCGAGACTTGCGTACATAAGGCTGGTAGGGAGTTTTATTTGAAGAGACTCCAGACCCCCTTCGACCTGGATGAGGGGCTGAAGGGGACGATGGTGTCTTCAATTAACACTCTCTTGGTTGATGATTCCCCTTATAAGAATGTCGCAAACACTCCTTGGAACGCTGTGCACCCTACACCATATACCTTCGATTTGAAGGAGTTGGAAAATAAGAGGAATTATCTGGTTGGAGAATTGATTCCTTGGCTTACCAGTTTGAAAGAATCTAAACTCCCCATGCCCGAGTACTGCCAGAAACACTCCGAATTCGGTCAGCGTCGTCTGTTTCCGGGGGATGAAGCTTATAGTCTCTTCTCTCCACACATTGATTGCCCTAAACGAAAGAGAACATAGTAGATGTAGAAACAATTTTAGAGAACATGCACATGATTCAGTCGGCTGCCCGCCGATGGGATCTTCATGTATTTAGACTTATACAGTAAATAAAGTTTTCCTCCTTTTAAATATATGAGAACGGAACTCAGTGTGGAGACTGTGTATTCTGTCGTGGGTGTCTTATTGTATCTCCTATTGTACACTA
Source organism: Ceratodon purpureus (assembly GCA_014871385.1). Classification (NCBI taxonomy): domain Eukaryota; kingdom Viridiplantae; phylum Streptophyta; class Bryopsida; order Pseudoditrichales; family Ditrichaceae; genus Ceratodon; species Ceratodon purpureus. The sequence continues at coordinate 42,435,652 of CM026426.1, forward strand.
GAGCAAGTATGAATTGTGAGCACGCGATTGATCACCCATGTTTACTTGGAATTTGTCCTTCATTGTTCAGGAGTCACTGGAGGATGACGCTGAAATTGAAATGCACCAGGGACCTTCCCTTTCTAGTACGCTCTTGGAGCAGTACCCAACATCTCTTGATGGTGATGCTCACAAAGAAGAGTCTCCGGGAGCGGAAGCCGAGAACGAAAGTGATGGGGAGGACGAGTACGACTATCCAGTCGGCGGGCCGCCGACGCTATCTACTGCATATAGCTCCGGCCGGTGTGCTATGGCTTCCACCTCGTTCGTTAAGACCAACGTTGCGATCCTGCGCACCGGTTTCCCGCGCGATGATTCCGTCAGTGTAAGCACTGATATTATCGCGCGTAATATTGAGGTACCTCTCCAACGATACTACCTTGTCCTTGACATTAAGGGATTGCTCATCGCGGAGCACCACGGCTATATCGGTGATGACCTGAAGACAAAAATTCATATCCGGGCTAGACCAGGACTTCTTTCATTTCTAGAGTTCTGCACGGCGAATTTCGAGGTAGTCTTTTGGTCCACGGTTTCTGAAAAGAATCTCGATCGTCACTACCAAAAGTTGTTAACCATTCATCCTTTGCTCAGGAGCAATTACAGACGCCTTCTAGGATACTGGTGTAATATCTCAACAAGAAATAATTCGAATGGAAAACGGGAGTACTTGTTGAAGCGTCTGGATAGACTTTTCTGCGACACTAGGCTACTGGCTCCATCAGGTGCCACTGTCCAGAATACCCTACTGGTAGACGACCGGCCTTATAGGAATGTACTTAATCATCCATTTAGCGCTGTCCATCCTAATTCTTTTGTCTAGGACTCTGCACACTGCAAAGAACCTCAACCCACCCCCAATCTCTATTTAACTAGGGTAGTTACACCATTCCTTGCAGGACTTAAGCAGTCTGGATTGGATGTCCAGGAGTATTGTAGGAAGAATTCTAGCGTGGGGAAGCCACCTCTTTTTCCAGAATCTCGCGAATACCAGAAGTAAAGGGAGGTTATTCCTTCTCATGCATGCGGGTTTGACGTCCCGGGTAATCCTGGATCTTGGTTTGTGAATTTACCTTGTCCTCCGGAGGCCCCTGGTAATTCCATCGTCGGCGGGCAGCCGACTGATTAGGGCCTATACCAGCGGCGCCACTTGTTTTAAAAACCACATATGATACTCTACACTCTTTAGTTAAATACGCTAAGACTGTTCCCTTTCTGAACTTCCCTGCACCACACATTTGTTTCCAATGCTGCAGTTTGGTACTTCTTTTTGTAGATCCATGCATAAACATTTCCCTTGCTGCACATTTACCTTTGAGGTTTCTTCAATGCATCATTTTGTCGGGCGGGTCACCGACGACTTTGAATATAGTCCATTTCTTTCATATACTTCGTCCTGTTCCTTGATTTCCTTCACTGATTGCATTTCATATTCTTCAGGGTTCCTCGTTTCATTTCAAATGCCTTCACGGTCCACCCCATCATGTCAAGAAATGTATTGTCCTATGCGTCAATGGCCTTCTCTGCTATGTGGATCCCAGGACAGAGGCTTTGCCATGGGATACGCATCGGAATGTAGTGAAGCGCCCAGGTTTGAAGAAGCTTTTTGACATGCTTTTCTTGCATTTCCATGTTGGTCTGTGGTCGAAGATGCCCTTGGGAGAACTGAAGCCTTTACTTACACACATTCTGCCGGCCGATGTAATGGAGAGGCTGTCCTTCGTGTATAGCAGAAGTGACCTTATCGACCGGGAGAATTTCCCCTGGAGTTATAAGACGTTAGGTCAAGTTTGCTCCAAGGTACAGTCTCGTAACGTCTGCAAACTAGATCAGGTGCTATTTGTGGATGTTGACCCGAGGTCATTGAGGAGGAAACCAAACTGTATGTGCTACATTCCTTGGCCTTTTCAGGGTCATCTAAACTTTCGGAACGATGACGGCGTTATACCTAACATTGCTACAGATATCCTTCCTCTGGTTTATCCCTTGCACAAGTTCGGATCTGTACCGGAGTATATGGCGCAGACGTGTAGGCCATGGCAAGTGCACTAGGCAATTGAAGCAGCGAGAAAGTTTGGACGTGCACGAGTGGACTGGACTGAAGTTTGCTGGGACTGAGTTAGGCGGACTTTTTCGCCTACAACTTGGACTTTTTTCCTCCTCCTGACCAACAGAACACCTTCCATCGCCTGCCCGCCGACTTGGTCGATCCGTTTGTGCGGCCTTCAAATATATGACTTACTCATTGACCCTACGGCTATGCTTTCAGGAAAATAGTTCCCCGAGTAGGTTATAATGTGATAGGATTTACGTCAACTTGGTACATAGTGGTGGGTGTAGACTTAATGTTGTAGGACTTAATGACTCAAAGTGCTACGGGACTAGTTAGTTTAGCGTGTTCTATTATCGGCGGGTCGCCGACTATGTATTGTACATTTCATTACTTGAATCAACATGATATTCTTTAAAGTATTCATTGTAACTCTTATTCTGCATCATATGTCGCAATCTTCGGGTTCATATATCCATTATGGCAAATTCCGCCCATGCACATCTCGATGTCCAGTTTTGCATTCCATATTCTGTGGTATTCATGTACAATGACAATGTTCATCTGTGGTCTCCATCCATTGGCGGTCCGCTGAGTTCGCATTGGTCATTTTTGAATTCTGGACTTTTTTTTGTCTAGAATTACCTAAATATCCCTTCTATTTGGAGCGATGTCTGTACTTGGATTTGTACAAGTGTATTCAACATTTTTGGTGGTGCTTACTCTGTGTACAGTGGCAGGAGTAGAGTTCATACTTTGATCTTATCAAGAAGTACTACCTGTACAACCATTTTGTAAGTTGCTAGATCCCCTTCTACAACATGAATTTTTGTAGTCGCTATTACAGAGTAGTTGTACTTATTGTACTATTTGTACCACATGTACTAAGAGAAATGGGTTTGTATGCAGTGAGTGGACAAAGAGGTAAGCAAGAACATTGTTTGTAGTAACACTCTTTGGTATCTTCAGTACAAACTGTATGAAGTGTGATAGGAGTTGAGCAACTAGGGATGTTTGTACTACACTTACTGCTGTTTGTACTAAACTTAGACTTGTTTGTACTACACTGAGAGTGGATGTAGTACTGGGGTACATTTGTACTTGAGCTACGTAAATAGTACTGTACTACTGTATAAATAACTAAAAAGAGGTTTGTGGCGACATGGTCGTACAGTTCTTTGTACAGAGATTATGTACTCTTTTGTACTTAATGTACCTTCAACTGTAAAATTTGTACTGTCAGTACTAATAACAGTATAGAATACTAACTTACAGTGACTATATTTTACAGTGACTCGATGGACCATACTTTGGGTTCAGCAGACTTCAAAGAAGAAGGTTCCTACGAGGGTTTTCTAGTCATAGGATGCATTCTTATGCTTTTATTTTATGTTTTCTATTGTTGTTTAAATTGTGCAAAAGTTAAGAGGAAGGAGCATAGGAGGAAGAAGTGCAAGTGTAGAAGTAGTCCTAAATGGACAGAAATCGAGATCCAAGCTATGTGGAATGACTTCTATGAAGGGATGTGTGAGGAAGAGATGGACAATCTAGAGAATGCAATGGAATGTTAGCTTCTTGTGGTTTTAGTAAGCAGCCTGTAGATAGAATTTGAGAACATTTCTTGTACAACTTTATGTATTTAAAAATTAAAGAATTGCATTTTCTGTATGCCTGGTTATTGTTGAAGTATGCAGTATACCTCTACGTTCTTCGCCGCTGGGATTGCCACCCCTATAACTCGAGACATTAATAACAAAACTAGTACAGTGAGAACAGAATTAGTACACTATGTACTCATTGAGTACACTATTCAGCTTTACATTTCACATGAGATGATATGAAATGGGAATAATATTTGGCAAAGTTGCATGACCATACCCTGATGATGTAAAAGGCTGTTGTTTAAGGGTCGAAAAGGTGGTGGGGGTGTCAATGGGTTTGGGGAACACCTCCATTGCTCCGAAGTGAAACACTTCTTTTAAAGCCCAATGGAACGAGCCCATCAGTTCCCATGTACTATTGAAACATGATGGACTCTAGTGTTATCCCAAACCCTTGACTCTTAATCCTGATCAAACACGCCTTAAATATAAGATCGGGAGACTAATCCCAATAATTATGGGGTAATTACGACAACCAAGCACAACTGTTTGAAGTTCACAGTGTGTGAGAATAATGTACATCATGTACAATATCTGTATACACTGTACACTCTGAGTACAAGTAGTACACCATTTGTACATTAATGGACCGTCGCACTGCTTGGGAAGAGACAAGACTCTGTTCAATCGAACTTGATTGACTTCAAAACCGAAATACCAGACATCAAAATTCGAGTCTTGCAGAAATTTGAGATAGTTTGAGTGAAGTGCGAAAATTGAAATAACAGGAGTGTAGTGCGATGGACTTGTGCGAGAGAGAGAAGCATTGAATCCTGTATGCGGCATTTGCAAAACTGTGCCACCAACGCTGTTTTGCGGAATCTTCGAACTGGCTCTTTATATTGTACACTACTCGAATTGAAGAGTAGGTTCCTTCACTGTACTTTTTTACTTTGTTTTAATAAAAATTTAAAAACACTTATTTATATTATATTGGTATATACCTTTGAAGCTTGAGAAAACTATTTATTTGGATTTCAATATTTATATTATAATTATTCTTTTAATACAAAAAATATTTGAAAGCATTTCAGAATTACAAGTAAATGACTTTGCTACCATGGTTTAGAGAAAAGCAAGTCATATTTAATATAACTTAAAGAAATTTGAAGAGGATGTCCAATTCGTTGGAGGTTGTTACAAAATCTACTCAACCGTATGTCAAATGGAAACGACCCGTGGGATCAAGTGGCTTGTTCTCCATCTTATACTCCACCAGCAACAATTACATTTCAAGACATTGAGAATGCTCGTGCAGTTTCTTCACTTTGGAAAAGAGAAATTGATAATAGTCCTGAATACGCTTGCTTGAGGTTGGCAAAGTGGGACTATGATTCATATACAGAGTGCCACTGGATTCCGAAAGATGAATATCAATCGTATCGATTTAACGTGAACTGGAACATCTTTAAGAATTCTTGGGCCCGTGCAGAACCAATCGGCAATGAAAGATTGGAGACGGCGTCACTAGGCGAATTAAGTTGTTGTGAACTTAATCATTTGAGGACCTTGCTTAGTGATACTAGGAATCACACTCTCTGATTGCAGCCAGGAGAAAAGGTGGTTCCAAGACCGTTCAATTAGGTCGCACCAAAACATCGATAGACCACAATTAAAAATTTCCTTTACTATTGTAGCAGATTCTCTTTGAGCGAGATTTCATGTCTGCATTGTACTTTAAAGATCAAACTAGTGGAGAATTTTTAACAATAATTTCTATTTGATGGCAATTTTATATTTAATTTGATTGTACTGCTTGAATTCTGCATCCATATATTTCCCTATGTGAACCAGGTTCAAAAATTGAGATATTGCAATGCAAACACTGTGAGAGAGCTTTGCTTTGTAGTTTATATTTTATATTTGAATTTCAAAGACTAATAATATGGACTCTTCATATCTGATGCTTAGACTCTCATCTCATTTTAAGGCACTTATAAAATTCCTATCCAATGTGCTAAGTAGATGAAGAAGAAAATAACATTAGGCATTGTGAACAAAGAGACTGGCAATTTTCATTTAAGTCTAATAGAAGCTAGCAGTGGACAGAAATGATACAGAATGTATAATATAGTAATAAAATGTACAATTTCTGTACATATAGTATAAGATTTGTACAGAAATAGCAGGAGCTGCCAGTCTTTCTGAAGGGCATGAATGTTTGGTTAATGTGGATTTAGAAGAAACGGACTGTGGTCCACGCTTAGGAAGAACAAACTGTGTGACCCGGGACTACATGCGACGAATCAGACCTCTGTACGATCATTTCATAGAGTTAGCAAGAAGATCGACTACAAGAAGAAGAGGGGGTTCTTCGGTTACAATGTCACGGCAGTGAGTGCTACCACACTTACAATGGAAAGGAAAAACGGCATCAACAGCATTCACTTTTGGTCTCTGAATACTACAACCATAGTCCCAGGTTAGTTCTTCAAATGCTGGAATATTAAATCGTGCGAAGTAGGCAACATGGTACACTCCACCATGGTTGCTGCTGACTCTCATTGGCACGTCAATAAGGTTGGCGTCCTCACATCTTATCAACAAACAACCACATGTAATGAGAAATGGAGAAAGAAACCAACTACATGCATGATTCCTCAGTAGTGCTATACCCACAATTAGACAAATTTACAAGGGATCCAGTGCACAAAAAATACTCATACCTGTGGTTTACAAATCGGGAGACATTAGAGAGATTTGTGCCATCTATGCACAACGCAACATCATCGTTTACTACTTGCTCAGATTTCCAATCAGCATCTAGTGCTAGTGTAAATGCCTCTGATTTCCCTAGCTTCGCAGTAGCCCTCCGTTGCATGAGCTCCGCATTTGTAACAATCTCCCCTGCATATTCAAACACAAAACTCCCTTTCTGAATGGGGCTAGTTGCTCGCAGTCCCCACCCCTTCGAACCAGTCCAAAACACTTGAAGGGGAATGGATAACCCCCGCTGGACTACTCTGTTGCCACACGACCACTTGCAGCTGCAGCCATCATTGCATTCTTGAAGAAAAACCCTGTTGGTATGACCAGGGCATGAAGAACCTTCCTCGGGTGAACATGTTAATCCACAGAATACAGTCTCCTCCATCAAACCCTGACCAACACCACAAAATAGTGGACCAAGGTACCAATCAGTACACATAGTAGAAGTTCGTACTAAAGAACAACACAGAAATAACAAATTGGTACACAGAGCAGTTCACAAAGAACAATTGCGTACAAAGAAGATAATGTCAAACCAACAGAAAGTAGGAAACCTTGATTCCTTGCAATGTTGGTCGTATTGGTCGTAAAATATACTTATCCATTTGAATTAGACAATACTTACGGGTTGGTACAGGAGAGAACTACGTAGCCGACCTCGTGTTGTATACGCTGAGTGGACAAGGTTTTGTAGCCCGCAGGTGATTCCTCTCCCAAGACAACCATTTTCGCAACCAGTGCAAGACTCCGGGAAAACCAATTTCATCTTACTCAAGTGGGTAGATGCAAGTGTGGATGCTCTAGAGTGAGGAATGTACGTGAATTCCTCTAAAGCATGAAGTTCCTTACCTGGCACCCACACCGAGACTGGAACGCGTTCTAATCCATTCGACAAGTCGCGTGCATCATACCACAAATGATCCTATGGACAGAAACGCAACCTCAAAACTGTGTAAGCCCCTAATCCAGAATCTAGTATTGGAGAAGCTACAAGTGTAAATCAAAAAATCAAAACTGGTCCGGTTGCAGCGACCTCCTCGACCAACTAGGAAACCGCTGCAACACTCAGGGGGCTGCGGGCATCAACGGGCGATTGAGGATCGGTCCTCCTTTGCTCACTTTCGGCTTTGAATGCTTCTTCTTCTTGTTGTCGCGCTTTCCCTATTTCTTGCCTACTCCAACCCGCTCCTCTTGAATGTCCGCGACGTCTTCAAGGGAATCGCCCTTTTGCTGATCACCAAGGTTCGCCCGCTCAGTTTGATTTTTGAGAACTCTGCGCTTCTTCCTTGAGCCTGTGCCCTTGGCCTGGTCTGCTTCTTCGTCTTGGTCTTTCTGCTCCCTACCCTTTCGCTTCCTTGTTTTAGCTATAACTGAGCCCTCGGCTTGGTCTACATCTTGTTCTTGATCATTCTGCTGTCTACCTGTTCGCTTTTATTTTTTAACTGTAACTGTCCGTCCTTCCTTCTCCAAACTTACACCCCTTGTCGGCTGAATTCGCAGTGGGGCTTCTCTGACATTCCGCTTTCTTCCTCTTGAATCTGCCTTATTCTTACAACGAACTTCGGCCTGAGTATCGGATACTTTAGGTTCTCCGGCATCAGACATTCCTCTACCATCTTCGCCGCTAAGATTGCCGCCCCTATAACTCAGGACATTAGTAACAAAACTAGTACACTGAGAATAGAATTAGTACACTAAGGGGGAAAGTTCGTACGTGAGCGGAGAGCGTAGAGCGGAGAGCGGTGAGCGCAGAATGGAGAGCACAGAATTGAGAATTAGGAAAATTTTCAAAAGCAAAGTAGACCCTATAACCGTGGAAAATTACTAAATTAAGGCTTAATTTTGACACTTTTTTTAGAAAAAGAGTATATTACCGTGGAAATTAGGATTATCTCTGGTAAGAATTTATTACGTTTGTTCTCTAAGATACAAATTAGGGCTGATGTCATGATGACGTCATGCATACATTCCTTTAGATTTGTCATGGGTTTAGGCAAGATACAATGATCAGGCGTTCAGTTTTAGATCAAACAAATAATTATGTAAATGCACAAGGAAAAAAACAAATATCACAGAACATAAAGGAGGCAAGGTTTGAAAACTTCCTAGAATATTTCAAAATTCGTGTATAATATCTTGACTGCTGAAACCAAGATATACCTTGTCAGAGTCCTTGTCTTCATCGAAGATTACTCTCTCTTCCTAGGCAGCGAAGCATCTGAATTTGAGTGATAGAAGTAGGAGATTTTCATCATGAAACAACACTTGGTAAGCTGGGTTCCAGAGAAGGAGGTCACTCTTGGTTTCTTGAGCTTGTCTCTAGGTGGCGTATTAGGATAGTCATACAGTCTTTGGCATTCTGTGCTGTATGCGAAGGTAGCGATGGAGTTCGGGGGGGTCAATCTGTAGGCTTGCGTGGAACGTTTTAAGACTACAACAATTTAGTGTGTTGCGCGATGCCGAAGGTGTGTAATGCGAGATCCAGGAGGACGAGAGCGGCTGTAGGTTTGCCCCCAAAGGCACCGGCGAGTTATCAGGAGCTGCGGCCGTGGCTGCTGGAGGTGGAGCGCGCCAGGGAACGAGGCATGGACCTGCCACCGTTTAGGCACATCGGAAGCCTCCATGTTGGTGAAGGTGAATGGCGTTGGACAGTGCTTTGTACCAATGAGCTTCTCCGTATTATGGAGTTGTCTCTAATCCCGTATCCCTTGCTATCGAACGTCGATGAGAATCCAGTTGTTCAGCTGCCCGAAGTGATAATATCGGATGGCAAAACTTGCTGGTTTGATATGGACAAGAGTTGGACTGTATATCCTTCGAAGGATTAGTACTGTGAAGTCTAGTGGGGTGTTCGAATACAATCCTTAAGATTTGGTCATTCATTGGATCTAGATACGAGTATTCCAGCATGATGGTTTTAGATAATATAGACGATTCTAGAAATAAGAGAACTCGAAACCAACTAAAAGAAATGGTCTTAGAAGTCCATGGAAAATTTCAGAGTTCGTGTACAATAATGGAGTAGCAGAAACCAAGATGGATACCAAGTCAAGAATAGGTAACATGGCTATGCAAATGTGGGATTTTGAATGATTAAAATATAAATAACAGCACAATATTATATTTGAGCCTTTCTTTTGTAACATTTCATTCTTCATATTATATTTCGAGCATTACAGTTGTGACATTTCATCCTTTACAAACACAGAGACAAATTGGACATGAGAATTATAACAAGTTTAGGTTAAGGGAAGTAGAGTAGACGAAGGATTACCCAATGAACTCCAATTAAATCAAATCAAATCAAATGAAAACAACAATAGACCGAAGCCTCCTTCAACCTCACAACATGCTACAGTCGCTACTTTCACTCTCAGAACTAGATGACTCCGAATCTCCTTCTACCGCCTCGTCATCGACGAATAGAAGGGCTCTGGGATCAAAAGTAGTTGGCCGACTAGGAACATATGTAAGGGCTCCAGATTGAAACGCCTGTACTAAGTCCTCTGCGTAGTCCGGAAGTATGAAAGGCTGAATCGGGCTGGAATGAAGACGCCACGATGGAGTGGACACTAATGTTGGCCCACGTGGCGGTGTTGCTGAAACTACTCTGCAATAGAGAACGGACTGTGGTTACATCGAGTACGTAGAGCTGCAAAGAGAAGTAACGCATGGATAATTTGAACAAAGAATAGAAGACTTACACCACTTATCAGGTCTTGGTCTCTTTGGAGGCGCTTCGTCTGTTGCTGGCGGCCTTGGATGTTTAGGAGGGCCCATGGCGGATGGTTTGAGAAGGGCGTTGAATATGGCTTCGTCCTCCTCAAAAGCGAGAATGTGGCGACGAATAGCCTGGGCAGCCTTGATGGAGGCTCCTGAAACTCGGAGAGATACAAACAAACTCGGGCTTTGACAGCTCCTCAAGTATGCCCTGCATCATGTCAATGGATTTCTCCCTTGGGCCTCTCCACGGCACCTCCCCATTCATGAGCTGCGAATCCACATCGGTGAAGTTGAAAATGGCATCACTCTCGGTAATGTTGAGGAGCCCATGTATCAACTCGGAATTCTTCGTCTGGAAGGAGAAAGTACCGCCACTACGAACGTAGACGCGAATCCAGAACCGCATAGTCTGCAGTCAAGCAAAACTAGTGAGTAAAATTAAGCGGAAGGGTTATCAATAAGTAAAGAGAAGGGTATGTTTACGGAAATTACCAAGTTCTCGGGGTTCGTTGGAGAAGTCAGGCCGAGTACATTGACACCCCACCAGTCCTTGAAAAGCACGTAGTGACCACCAGCAGCTTCTTCCTCGATATCCTTAGCCAGCTTCTGATCAGTGTTGTAGATGAGGCAGATGGCACCATTTTTCTGCAGGTATTTATCTGCAAAATGGAAGATGTCGTACAAATAATCCTTCCCGCGAGAGTTCCAAGGCGGAATACTCGTGGGGGGAACGGAAACGGAAGGGACGGGAAGATTCTCAGGGATGTCGGCAATGATCAAGTCGACTCCCAGATGGTCCTCTTGTTTGCACCGGTCCGGAACTTCGTTTTCGCGGCCTGCTCCAAACTTGAGGAAACAAGAAACGAGAGTTAGTAACTACATAGCGAGTAGAGGTGGCAGAATCCATTAAATGTCAAAATATCGGAACATACCTTGCGAATGAAGTCTTGAGTCTTGATCCAATCCGGGTCGCCACCTTTTCTCTCCTGTCTCTTATTTCGCCGCAACAGGGAATCCACAGATGAGTTGAAGACGGAAACTTGTGAGGAAATCGAAGCTCCAGCGGAAGAAGTTGTTTGAGGATATAGTTTGGCCTTCCTCTGCTCAAGGAGACCTCTGGTGATCTCCGAAGCACTGGTCGAGGAAGGACCCGGTGAAGAAGTTGAAGAAGGCTTCGTAACGACATTACCCGGAGAGGGCTCTGGAGCCGTCTGCTCTGGAGCGGAAGACGCCGCACCAGTTTGCTGTGAAGCTTGTGAATGTGATCGCAAAGATTTCAGCCGCCGAGCTCTCCCTTTCTTCGGTGGAGGAGCCGATGATTGGTCTTCAGGGCCTTTGTCATCTTCAGTAGCATCCACCGTCTCTTCGACCACCACCTCACCCCCATCGTGTAAAGTCTTGATGTCCACCTCAGAGTCAATAGTGAAACCGCGAGAACAATCAAGGTACCAGCATCCAGCATCCAAATGAGGAGCTTTGTACCTTTTCAACTGCTGTGGAGAGTAGATACACTGGTCCGAGGTTGTCTGCGTCCAAGAAGGGAAGTAGTTGGGGAGCTGCTGGACCGTGATGGCCCCCTTCAAAAGAAGCTCTCGCTTGAAGTACCTAAGGGAAGAAATTTAGAAGGTTAGTAGCATAGAAAGCAATAGCGAATTATAATATGCAAATCCAATACAGTTTCGTGACAAACCGGAATATAACCCTCTTGACAACTTCAGCGGTTCCAGGGAATTTAGCGAAGTTGGACTTCTTGTCAAAGGGCTTCTCAGCCGTCTTCCCAATGAACGTAGGGAAGGCCTTGTCCCATAACATAATACGTGAACTCTCGACATAGTCGCCCGGCTGTTGGACATCAGGAAATGCCCTCCAATCGATATCGAGGTTCTCCGACTTGAATATGTCCTCGACCTCGTTGATGACGGCTTCCTCCAACTGTAATACAGAATTCAAATAAGTACCAATGAGAGAAGAATTGAAAAAGCACTTTTTAATTGGTAAGGCATATTTCGAAAGCATACCCCAGCTCAGAATGAAGCCCTGTTCAACCAGGGGTCGAAATCAGTATCCTTGAATCCGGGCTTTGGAAATCTGTATGATAGTCTGGAACTCAGAGATGAGTTCCACCACCTCAGCCACCGAACCTTGTATTTGGGCTCAACGGCCGCCGGACAGATCTTCTGGAGCTTATCGAGGGACATCTCAGGTTTTGAGTTCTGACTGTAATGCCGATTGATCTGCCAGGAGTAAAGAAGTATTAGAAACTATAATTGCATAATGTTGTAACAATTCAAAATACTATCTGAAATTAGATGAAGGTGTCACCTCATTCAAGAAGTCGTCACCGTTCTTGGGATTTGCAATTGCCAAGTACTTGGTGAAGTCCTTATTCTTAATGGAGTCCACCATTTTCTCAGACGCTTCATTCATGATTTCCCAAACCGCAGATGCAGTCTGTTCATCCGCCGGTGTCTTCTCCTTGTAGGCCTTAGCTGCTTCATCGGAGGCTACAGCAATTTCCCGCTGTAGAAGGATAATCATTTTTTAGGGAAATCATAAATGAACGAAATAAAGCATTCAAAGAATGAGAGGATATAAAACAAGCAAAGAGAGGGAGGAGGTAAAACTTACTCGGTAAAGAAATGCGATGAAAACTCGAGTAGATAAGGGAAACCATGACAGGTTCGGTGGCTTGTTCTTCAAACAAGCATCGTATTCTTCCGGGTACAGGAGGTCCTTGAACTCCTCCAGCTTCATCATTCCGAATGAGCGGATTCGAAACAGTTTTGCTGGGAGATTATTCTTCACGTGGTCATTCTCAGTCGACCTGAGTATCAAATTAGTAAGTAAGTGCCATGAAATATATTAGAAAAAGACTTCAAATGGATAACAAATGCTCAAGATTTTTGAACGTACCAATTGATGTCGTGCATGGCGTGCAAGAGATTGCCCACATGGCCACGGGGGTCAAGTACAATGCAATGCACAGAGATGTGCCAGGATGGGTCGTCTGCATGATGCTTGTTGATATGCCTTAGCCATGCGGAAAGGCGGTGATTACCCTCCCAGACATAAAACATCTTCTACGAGAACTGCATCAACTCCTCGTCCCCAGAGATCTCATCATTAAAACGATCACTCGCTGCCCTCCATAAAGGGCTCCAAGTGGCCATGATCTCCGCCGTCACATTCTTCGTTTGCTCTTCAGTGTTGTACATGGAAATGTACATGACGCGGTCTCCATCTCTATATCCCTTAACAAACTCCCGCTCCAAGTGTTGTACCCCCATTTCGCCCACTGGTCTAACCTTCGCCATTGGGATCATCCTGCATAGGGGCACCAGCAATCGCGACTTATGCGTGGGTTTGATCCTGAGGTTGTTGATGACGGCGTTGGAGTCGAGCTTGAATTGTATTTGATGCTGCAACTCCCCTTCCATAGCAGTCTTCAAGTCAGACGGGCAAGATGGTTTTGCCAACACATCTTGTGTTTGAGTAACCTGCCAAGAGGTGTGCGAATTGAAAGAGGAATCAGAATCAAAGGAAGTAATGCAAAGAAGACAAGTATGTAAAAGAAACTAACAATATATCTTCATACTGTCATCTCGTTTGTAACGAGTCAGAATTCATCTGCGCTTGGGGGAACTATCTACGTGATGCTCGACTATAGTACTCCTTAGACTGTCTACAAATCCAGTGACGACGCCTCCTCCAAAACCGCCTGGTTTGCTGAACCGGACAGGGCAGAATTGCCGGTAGAGCGAACACCACATGCGCTGGCCTTCTCACTCTAATAGGCGATGAAGGAGAGGGTGGAGACATAGGCGGTGAGCCCTGTAGAGGGGAAGTAGGCATGTAGGCCGGGGACGTAGGCTCATACACTGGGGAGGTAGGCATGTACACGGGAGAAGTAGGCATGTACTGTGGAGAGTGGACCTCCAGAGGTCCACTATCTCCAACTACAGGGTTGGCTACATCACAGGTACAATAAGGCTGATCAAATGAATCCGAGAGGTCGGAAACATTGATAACTGAAATGAGGGAGGTCGCGGACATCTCAGGAGCATCTGAATATACCTAGAGTAGAAGAAATGAAGAGAGGGTTATTTTCCACCTTTAAAAGAGTTGTAAGCAAAAAATTAAAAATAAGAGACAAGTAAGAAGAACTAGTAATGTACCTCCGTCTCAGCTGGAGTTGGAACTTCACGTTCGCTCCCCATATTATCCTCAGAAGACTCCTAGTTCATACACAAAGAAATTGACTATCAGTGATAAAACAAATGTAAAGACAAATAAATGTGAATTAACATCCATCAAACCTCCATTCAAAATTAACGTTTAAGACAGATCTACAAAAAATATAACCAGAAGCTCAAGCCAGAGAACAAGGAAACTCCATCAATTTAACACATAATAAGAATTTTTCATAAAAAATTGAGGCCATCATTGCTAGAGCTTTCTAGCAGAAGCTCCGGCCTGGGGGAATCGAACCCGATACTCTCTACAAATAATAAACATTAAGCCCCAAGCCGAGCAGCCCAAGGCAGCAGCATGCGAGCAAACATCACCAATTCAAAGAACAAATAATGACCCGCTCCCCTACTGTCGTCATAGACAGTAGGGTGCAAGGTCCATTTTTACAAATTAAAATTTAAAACTTTTGTCATCCAAATGCGATAAGAAATCAGAAAATTAGAATAAAAATAAATAAATAAATAAACATTAAGCCCCAAGCCGAGCAGCCCAAGGCAGCAGCATGCGAGCAAACATCACCAATTCAAAGAACAAATAGTGACCCGCTCCCCTACTGTCGTCACAGACAGTAGGGTGCAAGGTCCATTTTTACAAATTGAAATTCAAAACTTTTATCATCTAAATGCAATAGAAAATCAGAAAATTAAAATAAAAATAAATAAATAAACATTAAGCCCCAAGCCGAGCAGCCCAAGGCAGCAGCATGCGAGCAAACATCACCAATTCAAAGAACAAATAATGACCCGCTCCCCTACTGTCGTCACAGACAGTAGGGTGCAAGGTCCATTTTTACAAATTAAAATTTAAACCTTTTGTCATCTAAATGCGATAAGAAATCAGAAAATTAGAATAAAAAAAAATAAATAAACATTAAGCCCCAAGCCGAGCAGCCCAAGGCAGCAGCATGCGAGCAAACATCACCAATTCAAAGAACAAATAATGACCCGCTCCCCTACTGTCGTCACAGACAGTAGGGTGCAAGGTCCATTTTTACAAATTAAAATTTAAAACTTTTGTCATCTAAATGCGATAAGAAATCAGAAAATTAAAATAAAAAAAAATAAATAAACATTAAGCCCCAAGCCGAGCAGCCCAAGGCAGCAGCATGCGAGCAAACATCACCAATTCAAAGAACAAATAATGACCCGCTCCCCTACTGTCGTCACAGACAGTAGGGTGCAAGGTCCATTTTTACAAATTAAAATTTAAAACTTTTGTCATCCAAATGCGATAAGAAATCAGAAAATTAGAATAAAAATAAATAAATAAATAAACATTAAGCCCCAAGCCGAGCAGCCCAAGGCAGCAGCATGCGAGCAAACATCACCAATTCAAAGAACAAATAGTGACCCGCTCCCCTACTGTCGTCACAGACAGTAGGGTGCAAGGTCCATTTTTACAAATTGAAATTCAAAACTTTTATCATCTAAATGCAATAGAAAATCAGAAAATTAAAATAAAAATAAATAAATAAACATTAAGCCCCAAGCCGAGCAGCCCAAGGCAGCAGCATGCGAGCAAACATCACCAATTCAAAGAACAAATAATGACCCGCTCCCCTACTGTCGTCACAGACAGTAGGGTGCAAGGTCCATTTTTACAAATTAAAATTTAAACCTTTTGTCATCTAAATGCGATAAGAAATCAGAAAATTAGAATAAAAAAAAATAAATAAACATTAAGCCCCAAGCCGAGCAGCCCAAGGCAGCAGCATGCGAGCAAACATCACCAATTCAAAGAACAAATAATGACCCGCTCCCCTACTGTCGTCACAGACAGTAGGGTGCAAGGTCCATTTTTACAAATTAAAATTTAAAACTTTTGTCATCTAAATGCGATAAGAAATCAGAAAATTAGAATAAAAAAAAATAAATAAACATTAAGCCCCAAGCCGAGCAGCCCAAGGCAGCAGCATGCGAGCAAACATCACCAATTCAAAGAACAAATAATGACCCGCTCCCCTACTGTCGTCACAGACAGTAGGGTGCAAGGTCCATTTTTACAAATTAAAATTTAAAACTTTTGTCATCCAAATGCGATAAGAAATCAGAAAATTAGAATAAAAATAAATAAATAAATAAACATTAAGCCCCAAGCCGAGCAGCCCAAGGCAGCAGCATGCGAGCAAACATCACCAATTCAAAGAACAAATAGTGACCCGCTCCCCTACTGTCGTCACAGACAGTAGGGTGCAAGGTCCATTTTTACAAATTGAAATTCAAAACTTTTATCATCTAAATGCAATAGAAAATCAGAAAATTAAAATAAAAATAAATAAATAAACATTAAGCCCCAAGCCGAGCAGCCCAAGGCAGCAGCATGCGAGCAAACATCACCAATTCAAAGAACAAATAATGACCCGCTCCCCTACTGTCGTCACAGACAGTAGGGTGCAAGGTCCATTTTTACAAATTAAAATTTAAAACTTTTGTCATCTAAATGCGATAAGAAATCAGAAAATTAAAATAAAAAAAAATAAATAAACATTAAGCCCCAAGCCGAGCAGCCCAAGGCAGCAGCATGCGAGCAAACATCACCAATTCAAAGAACAAATAATGACCCGCTCCCCTACTGTCGTCACAGACAGTAGGGTGCAAGGTCCATTTTTACAAATTAAAATTTAAAACTTTTGTCATCCAAATGCGATAAGAAATCAGAAAATTAGAATAAAAATAAATAAATAAATAAACATTAAGCCCCAAGCCGAGCAGCCCAAGGCAGCAGCATGCGAGCAAACATCACCAATTCAAAGAACAAATAGTGACCCGCTCCCCTACTGTCGTCACAGACAGTAGGGTGCAAGGTCCATTTTTACAAATTGAAATTCAAAACTTTTATCATCTAAATGCAATAGAAAATCAGAAAATTAAAATAAAAATAAATAAATAAACATTAAGCCCCAAGCCGAGCAGCCCAAGGCAGCAGCATGCGAGCAAACATCACCAATTCAAAGAACAAATAATGACCCGCTCCCCTACTGTCGTCACAGACAGTAGGGTGCAAGGTCCATTTTTACAAATTAAAATTTAAAACTTTTGTCATCTAAATGCGATAAGAAATCAGAAAATTAAAATAAAAATAAATAAATAAACATTAAGCCCCAAGCCGAGCAGCCCAAGGCAGCAGCATGCGAGCAAACATCACCAATTCAAAGAACAAATAATGACCCGCTCCCCTACTGTCGTCACAGACAGTAGGGTGCAAGGTCCATTTTTACAAATTAAAATTTAAAACTTTTGTCATCTAAATGCGATAAGAAATCAGAAAATTAGAATAAAAAAAAATAAATAAACATTAAGCCCCAAGCCGAGCAGCCCAAGGCAGCAGCATGCGAGCAAACATCACCAATTCAAAGAACAAATAATGACCCGCTCCCCTACTGTCGTCACAGACAGTAGGGTGCAAGGTCCATTTTTACAAATTAAAATTTAAAACTTTTGTCATCCAAATGCGATAAGAAATCAGAAAATTAGAATAAAAATAAATAAATAAATAAACATTAAGCCCCAAGCCGAGCAGCCCAAGGCAGCAGCATGCGAGCAAACATCACCAATTCAAAGAACAAATAGTGACCCGCTCCCCTACTGTCGTCACAGACAGTAGGGTGCAAGGTCCATTTTTACAAATTAAAATTTAAAACTTTTGTCATCCAAATGCGATAAGAAATCAGAAAATTAGAATAAAAATAAATAAATAAATAAACATTAAGCCCCAAGCCGAGCAGCCCAAGGCAGCAGCATGCGAGCAAACATCACCAATTCAAAGAACAAATAGTGACCCGCTCCCCTACTGTCGTCACAGACAGTAGGGTGCAAGGTCCATTTTTACAAATTGAAATTCAAAACTTTTATCATCTAAATGCAATAGAAAATCAGAAAATTAAAATAAAAATAAATAAATAAACATTAAGCCCCAAGCCGAGCAGCCCAAGGCAGCAGCATGCGAGCAAACATCACCAATTCAAAGAACAAATAGTGACCCGCTCCCCTACTGTCGTCACAGACAGTAGGGTGCAAGGTCCATTTTTACAAATTGAAATTCAAAACTTTTATCATCTAAATGCAATAGAAAATCAGAAAATTAAAATAAAAATAAATAAATAAACATTAAGCCCCAAGCCGAGCAGCCCAAGGCAGCAGCATGCGAGCAAACATCACCAATTCAAAGAACAAATAGTGACCCGCTCCCCTACTGTCGTCACAGACAGTAGGGTGCAAGGTCCATTTTTACAAATTAAAATTTAAAACTTTTGTCATCTAAATGCGATAAGAAATCAGAAAATTAGAATAAAAAAAAGTAAATAAACATTAAGCCCCAAGCCGAGCAGCCCAAGGCAGCAGCATGCGAGCAAACATCACCAATTCAAAGAACAAATAATGACCCGCTCCCCGACTGTCGTCACAGACAGTAGGGTGCAAGGTCCATTTTTACAAATTGAAATTCAAAACTTCTATCATCTAAATGCAATAGAAAATCAGAAAATTAAAATAAAAAACAAATCATAAAGAAATAGCCACAAGCCGAGCAGCCCAAGGCAACCGCATGCGAGCAAACATCACCAATTCAAAACCCGCTCCCCTTCAGCAGCTCCAGGCAGCAGCACTTGTCGAACCCCAAGCACTTGCACTTCTCAAACCCCAAGCACCAGCACTTCTCAAACCCCCAGAAAACCCAAATCCCCAAAAACCTTCTCCCAACGAATTCCTAGCACAACCGCAACCCCAAAAAATTCAGACCGCAACCCCGTACCTAGTACCCAGTACCCACAACCCACATCAACTACAATTATTACGAGGTCAATCCTAATCGACCCGTACTGCAAGATTCGTACGACTACAATTCAAGATTCGAATTTAAACATTCAAACATTGATTTCTTATCATTCAAACACCTGTTAGTATCTCAACCACCTTACAAGGTGAAGGCTTTTCACCTGGTCTCCATCCTCGGGGTCATCTTCCGCATCCTCTCCGTCAGTCCGCTCCTGCTCCTCGCCCGCGTCCCCAGGTCGCCCAACCTGATTCTCCCCACCTCCCAGCTCCTCCGCATCCATGTCGAGAAGGCCCTGCCCTGCAGCCTCTCCTCCGAGTTGCTCCTCTCCCTCTCCCCTCATCTGCTCGACTGTACCAGCCATTGCCTTGTCCCCTACCCCTGCTCTTAAAATCTCCGACCTCACCCGCCTTGCACTCACACGCATAAGCTCCAGTTTGAAACCCTCGTGAGCAACTGAGCCACTCCTTGCATTATCGACATCTCTTATCCTTCGGTTAATCTAAAAATATATAAAAATAACATTTGTGATTTATGAGGAATCCAAGTGAGTTTATGTAAAACCTTTTGAATTATGCCTAATACAAGTTAAATTTCGTAAACAATAAAGCATCTCTTCTTTATAATACTGAACTACTTTAAATCATCCACAGCAGTCAAGACGGAATAGTATCACTTACCTCATCGGACTCGAAACGAAGATCTGATTGAGAATCCGGCTCTCCCGTCAAAGAAACATTGAATTCGAGAGACGGCTGTGGTGACTCCACTCTTTGACTACAATTAAAAACTAATTCTTCCGTCATGGCCTCACGTGCAACTGCACTCAAGAGTACCTCTTGTTCTTGCTCGTGATTCCCGACGACGGTGGTCTCTAAACACTCTTCCTTTTCCTCCACTATAGAGTCGAGAATGAGTTTACGAATGCTACAAAACTTCAAAGCTACAGGCAGACCAACTCCTCTCCTTTTCACGGGTGCACTCAAATAATCAACATTTAAATCTACCTTCTTCCGTGATGCTCTCCTCTTTCTAGCTCTTCTATTCGTAAAATCAGTGCGGCCTGGTTTCCTTCTCTGTTTAGGAGTAACATAACTGGAGGGAGATGGACCTCCACCCTGCTTCATGTGTCTAACCACAGGAAGGACTCCCTCACAAAAAGACTTTCATGAGAAATTCCTGCCAGCTTAAATACCTCTCACGTACAACTATTTTCCTAGAACCCTAAGATGATATACAATCTCAACCACTGACACATTGTCTGCCCACTTTATATTAAGAGTAAAATTAACAATTCTATAATATAAGCTAGGTTTAAAATATCAACCTTTAATTATAAGGAATATATCTAAGTACACTATAAATTGAAAGATTTGAATCAAGCACTTCAATCATGCTCCTTTTTATATTCATTGTTTTAAATGTAGTTTTGAATTGACGGCTCCCTCTTATCTTATAATACATCATGAAAAATTGAATCCGCTCTACGATTCAAATATTAAAGTAGAGTTAAATATACCTTACCTCATATACTTAGACCTGCAAAAAGTGGCACTGTAATTAGTTAGCGCCGTCTCTATTAAATCATACATTCGTTACGTAACAGACAGAATCATTCCCCAACTGTTGACATGGACATTCCACCTTGAATAAAAAGATCAAGAGCGATGCATCATGCCTCTCACTTTGCTCTCGCGTACAGTCAGTGCTCCCTTCTTTCCGCTCCTACGATTGACTTGCCTGCGAACATGGGGATGGTCTGTCTGTATGCCCAAGGCATGGGAATCCCTCTTAGGTTTCGCGTAGATGACGATGGTCTAGCTACAGTCTCCTCTCTTCGCCTAAGCCTCAGATTCCATTTCCGTGAGGATTCCATCAGTATAGAGGAGGAGATCTTTGATGTCGTTACTGCCGAGGTTACCCACACCCTCGGGCAACCTTCAGTGAGAGATGAAAACAATATGTTGCAGTGGAGACTCCTCCTTGGATCCTATAGAGTCTATGGTCTTACTGATTCTCTGATGGCTGCATCCACTGAGATCCTCACCCCCCGTCGCTCTTCTACTTGCACAATTCAGACTCCCTTACCTCGTGATGTCAAGGTCAAAGTCGAGCCTGGAACGGAGACTTCAGATGTAGAGAAACCTCCTCCGACCGTCATATCTCTCTCTTCTGATGACGAAGTCAGTCCCGTCAAGTTGGTGCCTGAGGTCCACGCAGATGCTCCTCCTTCCAATGTGTCTCCTCTATTGTCCCAGGTCACAGTTAGCATTGTTCCGCTCCTTAAAGAGATTGCTAAGACGCGTGGGTCGAAAAACATTTTGAAGAAGATAGACTATTCCACTATTAGACACGAGAGAGTAGAGTACTTGCCTGCGAAGTTTGATGGTCCGGTTCTTTTTGAGTTGCCCCCAACTGCTGCAGGATCCTCTAAGCTCGCCGCCAAGTCAATGCAGGGAATGGACAAACGATACGACGGACACTTGTGGACCAAGACCATCACAACAAACATCAAGAATGACTTCGGACTCTCTTTTCGAAGTTCCACCTGCGTCGGAGGGCTGCGCTGCAGCAACAAGGACTGTGACTTCCTGAAGCGTGTTCCCAAGATCTTCGAGGTTAACGAGACTGAGTTCGAAGGCTGTACCCTGCAAGCTTTTGTCATGGACCAGCCTCCTCCGTCTGACTCCACGCTTGTGTGCAAGGTATGTAAAGAACCTCCATCATGTGTAGCTACATGCGAGGCTAAGATTTATTACGTTGTGGGCAAACCGAATCAGACTAGAGCTTGTATTCACATAGGAATACATGATCATCCAGTGAAAGTAGGAGACTACAGAGACTCTAAAGCAGAGATTAGTAGCTTAATAGAAGAGCAGGTAGAGATGAACAACAAAGCAACAAAGAGCGCCGTTGTCCTGGAGGCGAGCAAACTCCTCATCGGGAGCTACCTTCTACAGCCCGAGGATGCACCACCGAGGAAGCTGACGATGGAGGAGCTAGTACCAGTTCTGGATCGTTGCAAAGACATGGCGTCACCAAACATCCGCAACAAAGTCGCCACCTTCAAAAAATTCATAAGGTACGGAATCATGGACAGTATCACCAAGCTTCGTGGTAACAGTCTCTGGGCGTATGTCCAGGAGAATAGGTTTCCTGGTCAGGGATCTATGCGTGACAAAGTCTTCGTCTTCAAAATGTCGGAGGTCGGGCCGGGAAGTGGCGTCGACTTGGTCAGCCGTATGCAAGCTGGTGGAGACTTGGAGAACGCATGGATCATGTTCGACCATGTAAAACGCGTCAAAGACTGGTCGACCATGGCGTGCCATGTGTACGACGCCACCTACTGCCGCGTGATGACAATCGCCACTTGCGACATGCAGTTCGAGGACACGGACGCCCAGCTCGTCTTCTGGAAAAACCTGAACCTGGTCATGGAGATCAATGGCGTTGCAGCGCCGAACTTCAAGGGGTTCATGGCGGATAACGCACAGGCGAATTGGAATGCAGTGCGAATCCTTTACGGCAATGGCAACAAAGAGGACCCAATGGAGGACCGGGAGAGGTCGTGCTTGTTCCACTGGACTCAGAACATGGTGGCGTATACGCAGAAGCACTTCCCCGAAGAACTCTGGGAACAGCACAAGAAGATGTGCACTCAGTACAAGAATGCGACCAGCATGGCAGAGGCGGAAACTCTGTACCACGCGTTGCGAGCCTGGTGGGCATCCACCGGGGTCGTTGGCGAAAGCGGGCTCATCAAACTCGATCAGTGGCTGTCATTCTGGCACCACCGCTTCCGCCAGTGGGGGGGATTCATGACCGAGGTATTCTCTCTGCACTCTGTTTTGATGTTTTTGATACTGGTTTCCTAGCCCTAACCTACAAAACTCTAATCCGTGAATCTAACGGCATCTACTGTCGAATCTGCAGAAATTCACGAAAGAAGAACTCACAGAGATGCCCACCTGTAACCTCGCCGAAACGGTTCACAACAAGTGGCTCCAAGCTTCAGGAAACAACGGGAACGACCTGTACGTTGCTACCGTGGACGATTTCGTTCGGGCTTTTCTACAGGTTGTCAACTACTACCAGTTCCTAAAAGGTGACGTCGGCGGAACAGGACCATCCAAGAAGGAACTCAGGCTCCGGATGGCTGAACGCAACGCAAAGAAATGGGGAAATCCTACACTGCTCGACAAGCCCATGCTCGATATGCCAGGCGCGGATGAGTTCTGCACCCGTCAGCCTATCATGCCTGGAGCGGAAGTCTTTGGTTCACAGAAGCGAAAAGCCGACGTCCTTATCGGAGCTGACGAGGAGTCTCATCGCCCGGATAAGACAAACTTCTCACGCCCACGAGGCCCAAGACGTGCCGTCAGGGCTCGCCCTATGCAGATGCCAGTCATTGTGGAAGACGACTCTGAACACGACACCGAGGTACAATGTACCCAACCTCCTGCCCAGGAAGTTGATTCCCCTTTACCTTCACCTGTGAACAAGGGCGGCATTCGCCATGTCAACGCGGTTGAAGAAACTAAGGTGGACGTGAAGGAGTGGCACATTTCCAGACTACACAAACTTTCTGCGAAGTGCTGCTGGGCCCAAAGAGCTGAAACGCAGAAGAAGTGCACTGAGAGAATCGTCAGAGGGCCCCATTCCACAGCTGCACCGACCTACACTGGGCTCTGGACTAATTATCGCAGGAACCTAGTCGAGAAGACAGAGTTCTTCTTCTGCTCCGACGATATTGAGGGCTGCGTGAAAGGCTCTAAGCGCAAGTGGGTAGCACACTACTCAAAGGACCAGGAATTCCCCTCCATTCCAGAGGTGTGGCCAGTGAAACTAGGTACTAACCTAAAACTGACTGAGATTCTAGCCCTCGAAGCAGCCGGCTTTTAACTTCCGCCGAAGAAACCGGTCTCCCCAAGACGCCTGTTCTCTTCTGCCCCGCCCCCTGCAAATCTCAGCTCGGTGCCAGTCCCTGCAGACGCTGACCGCTACCCAGGCAAGAGAGACGGCAAGATGGTGAAGCGCACTGCCACTCGTCCCAATCAAGCGCAGCGACTCTCCATGGGCTCCTCCGAGTCTCTTAAAGCGCGCCTCCATTTCGTCACCATGATACCTGAGCCGGGCCACGGTTGCATCATTGGGCTGGATTCGGGCGTCGCTCCACACATCACACGGTACCAGATTACCATCAGTTCTTACCCTGGTTGCACTTGCCCAGCATTCAAGAAGACGATGACTACGTTCCGTGGCAAGACTCAGTTCTCATATTGTAAGCACCTTTATTACATACTCTTGAAGGTCTGCAACCGTGATCCCGAAGCCGAGCTTTTCATCCATGCGCCTACCTTCAGCTTCAACGAGGTCAAGCTACTCTTAGAGAGTGGAATCTTGCGTCACCCCTTGGCGAAGAAGTAGGTAGCCCTCCTACTTTAGAACTGCCATTTCCACAATGGCCATTTGTCACGTAGTGAATGATTTTAGTAATATCCCATGTACTAAGTCAGCAATATAGAAGCTGTATTGACTTTTTCATTATAAAGGCTTTGTCGTTCACATTGATTGCACTCTATTCCAATACATTCTATCTTGAACAAGTGCACTATATACTTCGTATCCCCTGACATATATCTTTTATTAGAGCAAACATATACTTGTTATTAGATATCTCAATCTTCGAACCTAACACGTTTAGACTTGCCCACTACACTATCAGCACGACTGCCAGCCGCTGACTGTACTACAGGACAAACTACATTTGCATTCACTTTCGTTCCCACACTTGGAGCGTGTCCTTGGTATGAACGTTTCAGCACTGGCCCACCTCCCCGCCTCCGATTAACTGATTCCCTGGAATAGGTTCCCCTTGGGATCTTTCCAACCTTGGAGTATGCATGTGGTTGCAAAGGCACATCTGCGTCCTTCTCTAGCACTGTGATTTCATCCAAATTTTCTGAACGTGGAGGGTCAGCTCTTACATCCGGTTGTACGTCAACATCCGTTGTCAAAGGACGCCCTTGGCTGTTGGCCATCACCTCTTCTTCGTCCTCCACCTCAACATATGGTTCAAATGGACAAACATCGTCAGCAAGTGAAACAACAATATCTCTGACGTCTTCCATAGCTGCTGTCCCGCACTACGGAAAAGAGCTTCACATAACACCAACACAAAAGAGGCAGAGACATTCCCTACTCTTATCTTAAATATCCCTGAAGAAGATGCTTGGCGCCCTTGAAAATTGGCTATTCATTCATTTAAAAGTTGTCATCCTCCTAAACCGAATGGAAAAAGATGAAGGTTTAGCAGAGGTCATTTAGCATTAAATTTTTGTTTTAAAAATAAAGAATGCAAAAAAATTAAAAAAACCAAAAAAAAAACAAATTATATAAATCGAAATTAAAAAGATTAAAGTAAAGAATAGCAATATTTAAAATGAAGGTTGAAAATAAAATGAAGGAGATTAACAAATTGAATGTGAAAATAAAATGATTGTGAAAATAAAATGAAGGAGAGAATTAAATGAAAGGAGGCTTTTGACCCCTCTAACAAGATAGATAGAATAAAGAAAATTTTATAAAAAATACAAGACAAATATCAAAAAAAATTAAAAAAAATAATAAAAAGGAGAAAGGCATGTAGACTATGGTGGATGAATTCTAGCAATGTTAAGAAAATGTTACGAAATTAATTGTTACTTGATCCCTGTTCAGAGGTTGAATACCAATACATTTTAAGTAGTAATTTGCATATAAGTTTAAGGAGATAAGGGGAATTACTGTATGCCTGAACTAGTTAGAAGGAGTTGGAGCATAGTAATTGGTGCACGTTAAAAAATTAATCACCAAGAAAAGAGAATATGAACTACGAATTCAATGAAAATACTGTAATTAGTCCACGGTTATAGGGTCAATTAAATTACTAAAAGTAGTAAATTTCCAAAAATACACTAAGAATATTCGAATCTTCTAATTTTATAATTTATTTTTAGTTTAAAAAATGCTATTTTAAGGTTCTGTCCCCCATTCTGTGCTCTCCGCTCTCCAAATCTGCGCTCACCGCTCTCCGCTCTGCGCTCTCCGCTCACGTACAAGCTTCCCTCGTACACTAAGTACTCACTGAGTACACTAATCAGCTTTACATTTCACATGAGATGATATGAAATGGGAATAATATTTGGCAAAGTTGCATGTACATACCCTGATGATGTAATTGGCTGTTGTAATGTTCCCTTGGTTGCTCCATGCTCCTCCATGATGATTTCAACTACCCCTGCCTCTTGCTCCTGTCGTGTAATTGTTCCCTCCCCACCCCCCACATCCGCAGTGGATATCACTGGTGTATCACCCTGCGCTGCCTCTTGTCCCCCTGGCCCCAACAGACCTCCGTCATCTTCTCCTCCGACTGCAATGGTGTTCTCAATTACATCTGTAATTCTTTTGTCCCCACCCCCCTCACCCGCAGTGGGTATCACTAAAGTATCACCCTCCGTGAATTCATGTCCACCAGGCCCGAAGACACCTCCCTCATCTTCTCCTACACTTGCAATGGTGTTTCCAATTACATCTATAATTGTTCCCGCCCCGACCCCCTCACCCGCAGTGGATATCACTAGTGTATCAGCCTCCGAAATATCTTGTCCCTCGGGCCCCAACGCAGCACTCTCATCTTCTCCTCCGCCTGCAATGGTGTTCTCAATTGCTTCGTGAACTTCAGCTTGTACCCCTACCTCTTCAACTGTGCTAAGAACTTGGTCTTCCATAAATCCAACAGTCGTTGGTGAATCCCTTCCTCGCATGTCAGTGTTGATGAGCTCCTCATCGTCGCTTCCTCCACATTCGGTGCCATGCTCTATGCAATGTCAAGTAACACATAGTACATTATGGTTTGGACTGGAGTCTAAAATGTACAAACAATGTACAAATAATCTGGACTTGGCTATAAACAGTGTACAACTTTGTACACATAGTACAAATGAGCTGTACAAAATAGAGCACAGTACTCTAGTAACACACATGAACAGTACAAACAAAGGTAAAACACTACTTAGATATGATCAAGAGGTGCAAAGAGTACAAGTGAATGGACAGACACAAGCTCAATACAATTCGAAGTACAAACAGTCCAACCGGAAACATGGACATATTGCAACTTCACGAAACAAGTGCATTGAACATACAAACTATACAACAGTACCAACTATACAATAAACTATGTAATTCTATGTACAAACATATAACATCATGTACGTATACAAAAACGCCAAGGTACTAGCTCTGACCACACCGCATTACAGAGTACGCAATATCAACTGACTAGGTACGAATCATTAAAATAAAGAATATGAATATGCAAACAATACCTCCGGCACTACAAACTTTACAATACAACTATTCCTAGTGACACATCCTTAGAAGCCTTGTACACAAAAAATGATAGGGATCATAGATGTACAAAAAGGTATATTGTGTACAACATTACCTTCTATGAATTGAATGGCCTTAAGATATGCTCCAACGGCTTCACTTCTAGCTGCTAAGTCTGCAGTAGTAGTAGATGCACACTCCGTGCGCATCTTGATCCACTCATCACCTCCGCCGCCAGGACGTCTCCAACCATGCACACCTCTCCATCCGAAACTCATGATCCATTCGATGGGCTGAACCTGTTTACAGTCTCGAGCATAACATTCTGAGCCACAGGTAAATACTACCAATGCACACCATGGGTGGTAGACGTGCCTACAACTAGAGACAATGATATGTGAATGGGGAAAATCAAATCCACAAAGAATGCAACCGCCAATGTCAATGGGTCCTCCAATATTGCCTCCTTCCCCTACTGAGTACACCAAGGGCAGTGGTCTCATATGCAAGCCAGCACTTCCACGTCCAAGGTGTGCATGCTCCGCTTAAAGAGCCTCGACCTGCATCCGCTTCAGTGCCACTGATTCGCTCTGAATTGAGAGACTCTTCTCCAGTTCAGAAACAATCTTCTGTATACTCTTCGCAGTGTTTCGCTCGCTTTGTACTAACTCAGAACATGCTTTCACTTTCTCCTCCAAGGCCGAAAGCGCCGACGAATCCATTGTTCCCTTAGACCTAGCTCCCGCTAAATCCTTCTCGTACGTCTTCAGCCTCTTCTTCAGGATACGAACCACCCCCGCATTGTGCTCAATTTTTTTAACATGTTTCTCTTTGGTCCGAGTAGCCACCCGTTCACCCTTAATCCTTGCCTCAAGCTCCATGTCTCCACCGCCAATAATTTCTCCACGTACTCTAGCCGGGAGCCGCTGTCATCTCCATCTGTAATCTTTCCGCCCACTGAGCTACCCCTCCCTTTGCATACCTCTGAGTGAAGCTCTCGAGGATCCACTGGAATCTTTTGCCACGCGCCTCGTTGAGCTGCAGTTCCCTCCTTCGCCTTTACAAGCTTGACGACGTTACGAGCATGTGTCTTACGATGAGTTAGATTTGTTGCTGCACCGTAGGTGGCCCAATTCACCTTCTCGTTCTCCTCCTTCAAGACTATCCCCCTAGCCATCTTGTGGGGGAGCAAGTGAGGCACAGCTTCCCGTTGATAGAGAGCCGCCATGAGCTCCTGAACCCTCTTCCTTATTCGTTTCTTTTTTATTGATTTCCAATAGTACCCATTTTGCCCATCCTAACCAACTCGCTCGCCAAAAAGGGCCACACACTTCTCATCATCGAAGCTCCCTTCCATCTTGTAAGCTTCATGGGATCAGCTCCTTTGTCCTCAAATCTGTACTTCTCCGTGAAGAATGCCCGATTCAGCAACGGCGGTGGGTCTGATAGCTTTGGTAGCTCCTCACTGTCCCTCAAACCGTCACTGTCTGTATCTTCTTCGTCATCATCTCCGTCGTCTTCCTCTGCATGCGCATCTACTTCCCCCTCCTCCTCCTCCTCCTCCTCCTCCTCCTCCTCGTCCTCCCCATCCTCCCCCTCGTCCTCCTCCTCCTCCCCATCCTCCTCCTCGTCCTCGTCGTCCTCCTCGTCCTCCCCATCCTCCCCATCCTTGGAGCTGTCCCTATCCTCCTCTTCCTCCTCTCCGCCGTCACTGTTTGCCTCCCCAGTGTCTCCTTCCTCCATGGTCTCATCTTCGTCGCTGTCCCCAACCGAACTGCTGCCCCTCTGGTTTTGGGCTGCCAATGCTAGATCGGTAAGTTTGGACATGTCTGTCCCACGCCCCCTTGATCCAGAATTGGTGCCCTTGCCCCTAGTCCGTGCCATATCCTCTGACTCAAAGTACATGCTACATCAACATTAGTACATTTTACCCTAATCAGTACACACCGCACACTCCTTTTCCCCTTTTAAACCCTAAAACCTTAGAAGAGAGCGTTCTCGATCTAGAATCACGGAGTCTAAATTAGGATAGAATGAATAACGCATGATAGTAATATGCTAAAACCTAACCTCTGAAGGAAAAGATAAGGGGAGTACCTCTAGTACAAACTTATACGCACTGTACAAATCGAAGTACCGCTGTAGATAGAAAATCCCACCTACCACAGCCACAAAACGATATTATGAAGATTTAAACTATGCAATAAGATTCTGCTCGGCAAATCGACAGAGGCAATGCCAAAGTATGCAATCCCAGAGAAGAGAATAGCAATTAGATGAACTAAATCTGAAGTTAAATGTATTACTATCTCTACAAATGCTACAACCCTAACCCTGGAAATTCAATCAAAGGCAGCCCACAAAAACTCTACGAAACCCTAACCCATCCATGTTAGCAATTTGCGCATTGCAAAATTTTAAATATCAAAACCAATGCAAGAGGACACACATGTGACGCACCTTAATCCGGCTCAATAGAATGCAGTAGCTGAACTCGCCTCCCTTGCTTGCGCCGGCAAGAAACTAAACCTAATCAAGAACCGACTCCTCACCTACTCACTCCACGCCAATCTCCTCCCTATCAGCACCTCCATCTCTACCGAGAGTTGCTGCGCTTGAAAGAGTTCATTGTTGCACTCCTATTAAACTTCTATCTTCATTAATTAAGCGCTCTAACAAACCTTTGAGACTAGATTCAAACGTGGACATGAGGATCCTCTCTCCTAGCGAGGCAGACGACGCTTGACACTCGCTAGAACTGCGCGCGAAGGAATGGATACAAAACTCTCCTTCCCCCAACCCAAGCTGCGAGACGACTATCACCTGTTGTACCCAGTCTGTTCTAATTCTAACCGGGTGGCGCCGGTTAAACCACGGAAACCTTCGGTCACCGGTTGTCCAAGTATAGGATTTGACAGATTGCGTCCCAACAACCGCTACCTCCGGTTGAAATTGGATTAATGCACGGCAGTACTACAGGGTTGGTGCACAACTGTCATCTGGTTGACGATAAACTGTTTGGAATTGGATGAACTTGCGATGAAACTTCAAAACACAATATGGGATGCACTTTAACATTGTAAAAACACAATATGGAATGCCCTGTATCATTTTAAAAATTGATCTTGATCCATATTGAATCTCAAATTAGTCATTGCCAATATATTTAATTATAATGTAGTATAGTGAAACATAGTGAAATATAGTTATTACAATATTTTTAGATAATGGAAATATATTTTGCCGAAATTGAATTGTACAATGTAAATGGAGACCTGCAGCTAAGATAATTCGTGAATAATATATATTTTGACCAAAGAGATCAGAAGAAGATATTCTATAATAATTCACGAACCCGACGATTATTAGTGAATCATAATACTAGTTATTAAGAAAATTCAATAGGCTATTTAATAAATTAATAGTTGTAAATATCTAGTGTAATTTTTTTCCCTTCTGTACTTGTTCTTGTTTATATTTGTGCATTCCAGTATATTCCTTTTCAATGCTATGGAAATTTATTTATTAATTTTTGTCCCAATTATTTATCAATGTATGAATAATTAATCTTAAATTATGCATAGTAATTTTAGAAAAAACCATATTTATAATAATTCAAATAATATTTACATATTTACAACATTACTTAATCAATCAATCAAGCTTCATATATAGTGTGAGAGTAAATGATGAATTTAATATGAAGTTAGTTTATCGCATAATATAGTTCTAAATATATAGATCCATATTTGAACCTTCCTTATTTATTATTGTTTATGTTTGTGCATTCAAATATATTCAATTTCCAATACTATTTGATTTCATTTTTTATTTTTGTCTCAATTATGAATCGATTAATGGGTTAATTTTGAAGTATGCATATTAATTTAAGAAACAAGCATATTCATAATGATTCAAATACTATTGAGACATATTTAAAATTACATTTAATCAATTAGACTAGCTTCATACCTTTCGGATTCATAATTGATAATTTAATATGAAGTTATTTCATCGCATAGTATAGTTGATAGTTAACTTCCAAAAAATAAATGTAAATCACATTTAGAATAGTTGATGTACTTCATTGTTGTGGGAGATTAAATTATAAACAATACACAACTAGATTTTAAAGCAAAAATAATTGAAGTAGTACATTAAAATAAAAATAACAATTATAAATTGGTAGTACTACAAATTTTCTATCCAACGTAGCATCTTATCATCATATATAATATGAGACATTATTAATCACAAGTACTCTTGAAATTGAATCCTCTATTATAATTAAATTTATTTAGACATAATATATAATCACATTCAGAATATTGTAAGATCATTACATGCTAGAGTTTTGAACGTGAATTTACACGATTTCTTCATTTTTACTACAAACTATGCTTTGATAATCTAAAAAAAAAAAACTCTCCCAAAGTTATTTACACCCTATTGGACTTTAATCTAAACTTAGATTATATTGTACACTGAATTCTAGAATAAAACATTGTTAGATCTGAAGAAATGAGAAACCGAACGCTATGACAACAAATATTCTTATAATAACAATTATAACCTGTACAATATAGTTGGAATATTTTCACTTGATTTTAATAATGTTGATTTCAATAATAATATTTTTTGTCATACAATTTAAGAAAACCATAGATATAACATCTTATATTTTTAAAGATTGCAAAGACTTCAAATCAGTCTTGAAGAACAATACATAGTCAACTTTATTTAGCTCATAATTTCTAAAATTTCTTTTTAAAAAACGTTTTATTTATCATGAAGAGGAAATCCTTATGCGGCTTTAAGCGTCCTCCAATGGAAGCCCTGGTTGGTGGGCCTCAGTTTATCGCCAAGTTGCCAACTGTGAGCCCTATTCGATACCCCCAAAAGATAACGCCCTTGTCTTGAAATAGGTACAGTATGTGCTGTTTACAGACAACACATCATGTGCCTTGCCTGGATACACCATTTGATAGTGGTGGCAAGTTCGACCTTTCTAGATATTGATTCACCAAAAGTTTCCAAATATATATTTAGGCAATGTGGCACACTGTGGAGCTTCGCGGTGACGCATTACGTCATCACCATATATGCATAACTGTTGGAGTTACGAAGTAACTCCAATATCATATAAGAAATTGTACAGGTTTCTATACTAATTTGTACAATATGTACCTTGCTTTGTTCGTTGTGGACAATATAAGGTACTTTTTGTATCACAAGTGGTACTTCCTTGCAAGTCGAAGTAGACTTTGAGCCCATGGAAAACAGATCCAAATTTGGAGTTATGATGAGAGTTGGAAGTGGACGTTGGGAAATGTTTCAAGGGCGATACCACCATCTTATCAAACATTGTGCCACAAGAATTGGTTGATGTTGGTGGAAAGTTGATTAAATTAAATCTCAGTCACACAATAATAGGTGGCGCCAATACTCAAAATTGACCCAACCGTGGAAAAAACAATAATCAACATGGAGATAATTCTGAATCTCCAAGAACAAACACACTCCCACCAAACTGAGTAAGATCCCTGAGGCTATTTGGTTCTCAGAACCTCTCCTACGTTTCTTTCCTGATTCAAGTGCCTCCTTTGCTGCTTCCTCTGCAGCGATCTCACTTCTTGTCTTGCGCTTTGATGCCGTAGTTTCCATCTCTTTATCAAGGGGAGAGAGTGGAGGTGGCTGAGGCACCTTGATTACCACTCGAGTCACGCCCTGTCTCTTTGATCTATTATCGTCTAACTCAGAAGTTTGGCCATCATTCCTCAACTCTTTCTGAAGCTCTAGCTTGGCGGCTTCCTCTCTCAACTCCTTAAGACGCTCGAGTTCCGCAGCCTCCTGTCGTAATTTCTGGAGCCTCTCAAATTCTGCAGCTTCTTCTCTCAATTTCTTAATACACTCCTCTAACTCTGTCTCTACTCCTGTATTGCAAGCGGCCCCCAGAGAGCCCCCTCCAATAACCTCCGTGACGCGACTGTCCGTGTCATTGGCTACAAGCTGCGGCTTTGTTATCATGGCCGTATAATCGCCTCCATCACCATCGCCATTTGCCAACGGTTGCGTGCACAGCAGAGGCTCCGTTTTCTCTGGGGAGTTGACCTCATCTATGCACGGAAGACTAGGTTGCGAGATTACCCCTAGTAGATGTTTTGGAGACTCTGGCCGACGTTGTTCGCTCCCAGTTGCACTGTTATTGCCCAGACTATATACCCCCATGCTTTCAGTCAAAGTTATAGCCTCTGTACCACCAAAACTTTGAGTCCATGTGCACGCGGTGGATTGTTCAAATTGCTCTTGATACACCTTGTTCGGATCTGCACAAAGGAGAATAAGGTGTGTTAGGTTATAAATCAATAGATGGAGGATACGGTACCGGTACTGGAAGCAGATGATCCAATGTCTGTACCCTAATGTCGACAAGCCTAGATTCAATGTAAGGACTTAGGAATAACACCGGTGATTGTTTCGTACTTGTCCTACCGCAAAAGTACTTAGCACCGGATACAATGTACCAATTGGTACGTTGCGTACTAGATAGTGTACCTTAGATATTCAATCCTACTGAACTCCAAGTAACAAGCTCACCAATATTAGGATGGGACTCGAGGGCAGTAGATGTCAACGTTGCTAGGATCATCTCTCGCTGCTTTTCTAAATCCAAAGATCAAACAAGCTTCTGAAGAGGTAAATGTAGCTGGCCGAATCCCAAACTACGAAA
Source organism: Ceratodon purpureus (assembly GCA_014871385.1). Taxonomy (NCBI): domain Eukaryota; kingdom Viridiplantae; phylum Streptophyta; class Bryopsida; order Pseudoditrichales; family Ditrichaceae; genus Ceratodon; species Ceratodon purpureus. Next base: position 42,469,958 of record CM026426.1, read on the forward strand.
CCAATTTGGATGCACTATTGATCCGCAACTTGGATCGGCACATATGCTAGCCACTCTGAACCAAACCCCTGCGCACCAGGGGTGGTAAAGGTGCTTGCATGTGCATACTATGATATCGTTGAGAGGAAAATGGTTTAAGCAAAGAGCACAAGGCATCAAAGCAATAGGATCAGATAGTGACATTGTTTTGGGGTCAAACATGGAGCACAAAGGTCTCGGCCTCATCGATACTCCAACTTCTCCTCTCTTCATGTGCGACAATTGGAACGACAAGGCATCAAATTGCCTCCTTAAACAAGTTTGTCTGATTTGAAGCTTCTCATACATGAGGTTGCACTCCTTCAACTCCAATGTAGCAGCTTCAAAATCAACTGTGGCATCTCTTACCATTTCATGGTAAGCCTCTTCCTTCTTAGACGAGGCCTCCACACCATCCACATCCTCGGGCTTATCACATACCTTCTGCAGTTTTGCAACCTTGGCCTCAGTCTTACGCAACACCCCCTCCTCTTGAGCAACTTTAGAAGCCAACTCTACTCTCTCTTTCCCTGCGTTAACGTAGTCTTCATTTACAGCATGAAGCTGCAATCCCACCAACTTCAAAATCTGCATCATGTCGTTGATGTCTTTCTCCCTCTCTGGTCCATTAGGAATCTTCATGCCATATTTAACTATTTCTGGACTATTCATTGAGTTATGGACTGTAGATCGTCCAGAAAAAGCCAAGGAAAATGAAAGGGGCTTAGTAAAACCATGCCCTACTGTTATGAATAGTGTATTATTTGAATGATTGGATCAGGAGATCTTCCGATATAGAGTTGTTCCAAGACGAGGGAAATGTGTGGACTAAGTAATGTTTAAACATTGTATGATTTGCAAGTCCATGGATCAGGAGATCTTCCGATATAGTGCTGTTCCGGAAGAACAAATGTATGGACAAAGTAATGTAATGAATAATGTGTGTTTTGCAAAACCATGGATCAGGAGATTTCCCGTTATAGGTGTCTTCCGGAAGAACAACAGCCATCTCACAATTGCACGAGTGAAATGGTATGGACAAACTAAGTAATATAACATTACAAATAATACACATAGACCGATGATGGTGAAATAGTCATTTACATTACAAAAACAAGTTACATGAATATGAGGTATTGTCATGAAAGTCATTCGAATGGACGGTGCCATATTATTACCACTAATACATCGTGGTACACAAGGCCACTGGATTGTAACCAACTCACTGTATGTACTGTCTATTGTTCTACTCTACTGGTGTACCATTGCCTAAGTGATCTCCTACACAATTCCCCATCCATGGGAGTTTTCTGAAGGAACTGAGTAACGGAGTCATAATGAACCAAATCCATAATGAATGGAAGTAAGGCTGTGCCGACGTCTGGTATGACGTTTCGCGGATTAGGTAGGTGCATTTCACCCTTCCAAGGAGTCGGGAAATAGCAGGAATGATTTCCATTCATTACATTCTTCCATTCACAGTCATCTACCATGAGAACTTTACCCGGTTTGCAAAACCTGCGAGTTTTTTTATCCATACGAAGTCGTTGCAGGAACTTCTGGAAGAATGGATAAGGCTTCTGTCGAACACACTTGTCTTGACCATACACAAAAATTAACTGCGATCTAAGCTCCAGTGGAAGCAGATGCGCTAAGACAAGGTCCAAGCGGGATGGGGGCATACATGACCATATTCCGACATGGAAGTCTTCAAGAAGCTTTCGAAAGAACGGTCGAATTCCAGGACGGCAAATGACATTCCCTAAGTCCAGCAACGGCGGGCTGAATCCTTTATAATCCTCGAAGCACAGGACGCCATTAACCGAGAGAACTATCGCCTTCTGCACAGTTGAAATAAAAACATCAGGACATTTCTACATCTGAGACTAAACATCGAGGGATCTCCCGATGTTTGTAAATGACGAATTCGCTAACATAGTTCATCGGGGGATATCTCGATGGCGCCTCCCAACGCCATGGCACACAGAGGTGGTCAGACCATGTCTTGAAAGAGTATTACCACAGCAAAGCAATTTTAAAACAAAACAAATTCAAAGTTCCAGAACTCCATTGCGTTCAGTAAGACAAATGCAAATTTTCAGGAACTCGGTTAGTTTCATTCTGCTATCAAACATGAGGGAGCTACAGCTTCATTACATGGTCATGTGAGAGAATGTATGTGTTGACAATGAAGAACTCTGAATAAAATGAGTGTTCCATAATCCAAAGTCATTTGCACTAAACTACAATCTTCGCTTCATTACATGGTCATGTGAGAGAATGTATGTATTGACAATAAAGAACTGTGAATAAAATGAGTGTTCCAAAATCCAGAGTCATTTGTACTAAGCTACACCGCCCTCAATATCTTCAGTGCCAAGTCCGACGACCGGTCCATGGGGAACTGACCAAACGGAAGCGGGGCCCGTTTCACATACTCTGGGACAGCTTCCCCTGAGCTGAATAGACCCTCCAGCCACGGTTTCAGTGTCATCGTAAGAAACCTATCACCACCATCCCCGGACCAGGTTGGGGGGTGGACAGCGTTATGAGGGTCGTTGAGAAGGTTCTTCTGTGGACTATCATCCACTAGTAGGACTTTCTCAACGGACTCCAATACCAGGAACTTAGCAAAGACACGGAGATCCTTTAGAAAGAACGGCTTGTCTGGTTTTGACGACTCCACGTATGACGAACGTGCGCATTCGTTCTGGCTAAGAACCTGCACATCTGGCAGCTGTAAGGAGGTGCCCTGAAGAACAACAGGAAGAGTTTCAGGTATATTCCTAGGCGCGATGCTGGTCCAAAAGGCTACCGTTGCCTGAGTATGAAGCCAGTTCAGGAATTCCTGGCATCCAGGTCTGATCATTATAGGGCGCTTTTTTCCCTTGACAAAAATCCCACGGTGAACGAGAACCCCGTTTAAGTCTAGTACAACCGCATACCTTCGACCGGGTACCTTTCCGATCACCTTTGCTGGAACGGAGGATGGGAGAGGGGGCCCTGGAAAATGCAACAAAAAAAAGTCTCATCATAATTCAGCATCGGGAGATCCCTCGATAAAGATGTCCACTGTAAACAGGTGTGATCAACATTCAGCATCGGGAGATCCCTCGATATAGATGTCCACTGGTAAAGGGAGGATTTAACCACTAAACCCTAGCCTTCACAATCCCATCAAAACCCAACAAAACCCAACTAAACTAAGTGCTCCAAACCCTCATAGAATGCTGGAAATGTACAATACAAGTGCAAAAAGAGGTCAAAACTGCATAAAATGGGTCAAAACAGCCCCAAAACATGGTATAGCAGCTCCTAACAGCTCTTAGACCTCTCTGACTCTACCTGCTCTAGTGTAGAATGATCTCCCAAAACCCTAAACCTGCCTCTTAAACCCCCTGAAAACGGACAGAATCATCCAGTCGGCTTCGACAGAGTTCATCCAGTCGACTGACAGAGTTCATCCGTAGGAACTGGATGACTGTCGGGACACTTCCTGGATGAAACTGAGAGGGGACTGGATGGAGTTAAAGGGAGAGACCGGTTGGGTCTCCGGTTAACATTATCCCCTTTTTCCGGTAGTTCTGCCCTCAGAACGCATGGAGACTAAGAGAGAAGGTGGTAAATGGAAAGAAGGCTAAGCATCCTGCAGGATAAAAACTGACTACACTAGTAAATGGTGGAGAAGAAAACTAATCCTTGGTATCAAACACATGGAACCCTTTCCTAACTAGCAGTGATGCTAGCTGCTGCCGTGAAGTCGTCCGTTGGTGGTGTCGCTCTTCCTTGGGCCCATTGGTGGAGCTTAAATTTGAAACAGTCGGCTCCATAGAAGTCGGCTGTGTAAAAGTCAGCTTCGTAAAAGTTGGAGTGGTGCCCTGATAATCATCTTGAGAGTCCTCTAAAGAAGACTGTGGCGGTCGGCTCTGTAAAGGAGTTGGCTCGAAGAAACCACCTAGGAAGCTTCCTCCTCGAAATGGGACTTCACTGTCTAGAAGAGTTGGGCAGTAAAAATCCTCCTGCCGTACTACTATCTGCTCTGCTGCCAAGATTGTCTCCCTCAATGCAGTGTTGACAAATAGCAGCCGCTGCTTGAATCCAATCACCTCCTGTAACGCTGGTACCGTCACCTTCTCCTCTTCTGTAATCAAGCTGACTGTAGAGCCCTCTTCCAGAAGTACGTTCTTAAAGGTCCAATCCTCCACCTGTACAGAAATCATAGGGCGACCAATATCAATATTCACAGCTCCAATAACCACCGTAGGTTGTATCCTTGGATCATTGGAGACCTTTGGAATCAACTCAAGTGAACCCTGTTTCACGGTCGGCTCGGTATGGTCGGCTGGTACAGTCGGCTCAATCGAGTCTACAGACGCAGTCGGCTCGCACGCACTTGCTCCGAACACTTGACTCTTCAAGTACTCTGTGAGAGTAGGGGCCACTGCCAACAGTTGTCCTAACGATACTGTAATCGGGGTCTCCAGGATTTGGCGGCTAATCTCCTGCACCAAAGCTTCTAGCTGGGTTCCAGGAAGACTCTCCATATTTGTATCAGGCGCCTTCTTTGGGATATCCTGTAGACAATCAGGGTTAATAAAACCAATCCAATCACCATCCAGAGTTGGTGCTGTAGGTGCGTTGGCATCCAAGTTGGTTGTTGTGGCCCCTTCAAGCTCCTCCTGTGCCTCTTTGTCTTCCAACGGAAGACCCACCTCCAGTCTTGCTGCTCTGGTTAGAGAAACTGCCACCTCAGATGGCTCTTGCAGTTCCAGCTCCTCCACTTCCAGCTCCTGCAGTTCCACATTATTGACACCCACAGTATCACTACCAAGTGTTCTAGATGCCACAAACTGCTCAAACCTCAACTTGTAAGGACAGTTGCGCATTTGATGGTCGGTCTCGTCGCAAATATAGCAAGTATCGATTTGGCCATAGCCATCATGCTGGTACCCCCCAGGTCGGCTGTCAACAGGTCGGCTGTTAACAAGTCGGCTCGAGTTGCTATCGTGTTGCTCAGCAGTTACTTCGTCAACCCCCACAATTGATGTACCTTCAGGTCGTGGAAGTCTATTGTTCGGGTTGGCTGGGTTGAAAAAACAGTAAGCATCGTCATGGCCGTATTTCTTGCAGACTGTGCAATACCTCCCACTATCTGACTCTGCTCCCTCCGCCTGAGCTGATAAGGTAGTCGGCTGTTCACTAGTCGGCTCTGTATGCCGGGCTTGAAAGTACAGTTCCTCCCCTAAGGCATTGATGCAGTTGGTTTCACAGTGCCGAGCTACCTCCTGCAAATCAGCCAGAGTGTTGGCTGTATGGGTGCTTGTGGTGACCTTCAGGTAGTCCAGCAGGCCTGCCCTGAAGTAGGTCAGCTTGAAGCCTTCTCCAACATCTGTTTGCAAACACTTGATCAATTTTGTAAACCTCTCATAATAGTCTTGAACCTTCTCCCCCTCACCTTGTTTGAAGGTCCTTAGAGTCATGAACACCTGTTCATCAGAATCTTGCTCCCTAAACCGCATCTTGAACGCCTCCTTTGCCTCCTCCCAAGTACAATTGGGGTGATGATCCAGCCAATCATCAAACCATGTCTGGGCCTTATCAACAAGGGTTGTTCCAAACAGGAGGATGATGACAATCTCATCTGTCTCTCCATTGTACCAAACACACTTGTCAAAATGCCTCAGGTGAGCATCAGGGTCAGTTCCCTCCTTGTATGCCCGGTACGGTAATTGCTTCCGCTCTGCACTGACTGGTGGCCTTGGAGGAGCTAACTTAAAGTCGGCTGTGCGCACTACTGGTACTACAGAGGGACATCCTGCCAAAGTGGCCGGATAAGTCGTCCGTATTTTAGTGGCAGTCGGCACTGCCCGGTGGGCTCGCGAAAGATCACCAAAACTATAGCCCGGGGGTGCTGGAGTAGGCCGAGCATCCAGTGACCGGGCTACATCAATTGGACCAGGTATTGAGTCTCCAACAGCTGGCTGTGCAGATTGCCCAGGATACCACACTGATTGAGTCGGCTGTCGTGCTTCATACACAGCACCTGTCCGGCTGCCAAAATATCCAGAAAACTTATGTGGTGTCAAGGTCGGCTCTGGAAGCAATGGTCTTGAAACGCTCTTGCCCACAGTTGACTCCAAATGAAAAGTAGATAAATCAGGCGGCCTTGCTGGTATCCCTCCAATGCTCTCATACTCCTGCCTCCTTTTTTGCTCCTTCCACCAATCCTCGATTCGTGTATGCTCATACTGCTCTCGTTTGAGCCGTTCTTGTTCCCTCTGTTGGGTAGCCAACTGCTGTGCTACCAAGTGCTGCGCTGCCGACTTCTGTGCTGCCAACTCTTGTGCTGCCAATCTCTGCATTGCTTCTTCAACACGGCGGTCAAAGTTGGCCTCCTGTGGTGTTAGATTCTTCTGAGGCCACTGTGGCTCTGTATGCCAGTGGTGCAGTGATGCCACTCCCGATGCTGCACCTTGTTGCAGAGCCTCTAGCTGCATGAGGTACTTTCCAGGGTCCAGCCTGCCTTGGTTTTGACCTGCTTGGTGTTGCCTGGCCCTTTCCTTCTTGGCTAGTAAGTCCGCCGTAAAGGCCTCCAGTGCCCATTGGTCCTCTTCTTCCAGCTCCCATCCGGACTGCAGTCGAAATTCATCCAAGAAGTGAACATTCCTGCCAGGTATACTATCTTGGTGGTTCACTTGCCCATGCTCTTGAGCTAATCGACTCCTGGTTTCTTCCAACGGCTGCCTTAAGTTCTGAAATGCGGCTGGCAGTGTCTCTGGAGTTTTTGGCAGGTGGTCGGGAGGTACCGGTCGGCTGCGTAGCCGGGTCGGCTCCGCTTCTATGTCCGCTCTGCCAATGACTGTGCTTGGCCACTGAGTCAGCTCTGCAATGACGTCCTTTGTCTGACGTCTCTCCTCATAGAATGTGTTGTAGTCGTCTACTGCAGGGGAGAAGTCCCCCCTGAAGGACGCAGTTCTTCTCTTGTCTTCATATCTCCAGGGAATGATGGCTTGATCAGGATGACTGTTCAGTCTATCCCCTTTTTCGAACTGCCTTCCCTCTTCAAATCGGCTTTCTTGTGTCCTCCCCTCTGATGGTGAAATGTCATTTTCGACCTCCTTGTCAATGAGTTCACCCTCCTGCAGAGCTGCACTGCCCTGCGAGCTAAGTCGGCTGCGTACCTCAGGTGATGTCGGCTCTACTGTCTGCTCCTCATGTTGCAGCCAACGTTTGTACCCCTCCATGGCTTGTCTCTCATCTTGCAGATCATTCGAGTCACCTTCTTCCATGGGTATGAACGCCTGATACTGTCAGTCGGCTGCGTTCAGTCGACTGTCTGTGCTTCCTAGTCTTGGCGGCTGTTACTCCCTGTCCGTTGCAGTCGGCTCTGCTCGGCCTCCTCCAATCAGTCAGCTACCAATACTTGGCTCCTTCCCTTACGTTTTTGTAGTCCTTGCCACTTTAGCACTCATTGACCCAACAGTCGGCTGTGTGGCATAATTAGTGCTTATAGACAATTTTTCTAGCAAATAGGAACAAACCAAGGCAGTTCAGTAAAATTGCCTCTAACTAGTTCCTATCCCCTTTTTCACACTGTATTGACCCTTAGCAAATCTAGTCCAGTGGTTATAGTGCTAGTTACTGTTCTGACAATATTTGAAACAGAAATCACTCTGAATCTGCCCAAATGCACTCAGCAACCCAAATTACCACTCTGTTCTGGCCTGTGCCAACCTCAGGTCCAGGTCCCAAATGTCCACCGAAGTCTCCAAAAATGACGTCCCACCGCCGACCCTGATTCCCAAATCCAGGTCCGCAGAGCCGACCGAGGTCCCACTTGAGGTCCTCAAATTCAAAATTCAAAATTCAAAATTCAAATTTTTAAGATCCTAAATTTTCGGATCTGAAATTTGAAATTTGAATTCCTAAAATTTCGGGTTACTTACCTTTCGCCCCTTTTTACAGTGGGAACACAAATCTGACCTGTAGCAGCCCTATCCCCTTTTTCGCTCTTGAACTGCCCTCAGTTTACAAGGATTGACGCCAAGGCAATTCTGGCCCTCCACCTCCTCACAGCACCTACGCCCACCAGCCTGCAACAGAGCCGCCCCTGCTGCTACTGCTCCCTGGACACGTGCTGGACTGCCACCGTTGCTGCACCAATGTTTCCACCTCTGAAAACACCTGAAACTCTTTGGCTGCCACTGCCCTCTCTACTGCAACTGTCTTGCTATACTTCAGAAGCCTTGGGACCCTGCCAGTGACTGGACAGCACTCTGCTGACCGATTCTAACACTGCAGTGACTCCCTACACCCTGCTAGCAACTGTTCAGCACCTCGGATTACAGTAACAGCAATTCAGCACCCCTAAACACTCCTGACAGTCACTGCTGCACCTCTGCAGACCTAATGTGTGTACTTCAGGACCTCTCTAGTGTGTGGAACAGCCTACAACCAGCAGGAGATCACATGGTACGAACTAAAGCATGGTCGCCAATGGTAAAGGGAGGATTTAACCACTAAACCCTAGCCTTCACAATCCCATCAAAACCCAACAAAACCCAACTAAACTAAGTGCTCCAAACCCTCATAGAATGCTGGAAATGTACAATACAAGTGCAAAAAGAGGTCAAAACTGCATAAAATGGGTCAAAACAGCCCCAAAACATGGTATAGCAGCTCCTAACAGCTCTTAGACCTCTCTGACTCTACCTGCTCTAGTGTAGAATGATCTCCCAAAACCCTAAACCTGCCTCTTAAACCCCCTGAAAACGGACAGAATCATCCAGTCGGCTTCGACAGAGTTCATCCAGTCGGCTCCGACAGAGTTCATCCAGTCGACTGACAGAGTTCATCCGTAGGAACTGGATGACTGTCGGGACACTTCCTGGATGAAACTGAGAAGGGACTGGATGGAGTTAAAGGGAGAGACCGGTTGGGTCTCCGGTTAACATCCACTGTGAACAGGTGTGATCAACATAGATGTCCACTGTAAACAGGTGTGATCAACATTCAGCATCGGGAGATCCCTCGATATAGATGTCCACTGAAAAAATGTCATAGTAGATCCAAGCATCGAGAGATCCCTCGATGCACATGTTTACTGAATTCCTCAAGCATCTACAGGAGACACTACACGTTCTACATATGTCCAATCTGAGGACATTAGAACTATCAGTCCTACAATTAGAGTCCGACTAGATACCTTTCGCACTGTCGTCCAAATTCGGATCTTCGGCTTCCGATGAAATGCCAACCGTTTTAGACGTCGGAATCTTGTAAAGGTTTTTTTTCAAAGTCATTAGTAAATGGGATTTTATCATTATAGTCCTTGTAAACGAACTCGTGAGCCTGTCTAACTGCTTCAAGATGCTTAGCCTTGCGAGAAGGTGGGGTGTAATTCCCTTGCTGGGATATGTGATCCCTTACCTGTTCGTCCAGACTAGCACGAGCTCCTGCAGGAGTGCTTTTTCCCTTAGGCTCTCTCTCAGCACCGGAACCTTTTCCCTTCCCCTTGACCCCCGTTCCGGTGCTAGGCCCAGACTTATCCTTTCCTCGTGTGGCCGGGGGACCGGATGTTGTTCCCGACGGAAGTTCCGACGGAAGGGATCGTTGCAAACGCTTCTCCAGCACAAGCGAGCGACATTCACGATCTGTGTCCTTAGATTTCTCCACCTCGACTACATCTACCTCAGTGGATACCTCCGTAGGTGCGTTGTCTGGGAGCCCTTCATATAAATCCTCGGTAGACTCCTCCACTTCCACGTCGTTGTCTTTGACCTCGTCACATGCCTTCACATCGTCGCACACCGGGGCTTCCGCGTCGCACGACGTCTTCTCCGGGCTGAACGCGTCTAAATCCTTCAGAGTGTCGTCAACAACATCTTCGTTCATGTCAGGAGCCACGGGGGGAGACTGATGAGTCTCCCCGGGAGATGTAATCCGTGGGAGAGGAGGCGGGGGGCTGGATGGGAGAGGAGGCGGGGGGCTGCAAGGGATCACATAAGGAGTGACGGACAGCGAACTCTGAGGACCGCACTCCTCAGGTACGGGGGGGTGTTGGTTTGGAATTGGTGCACTGCCTTCTGTCATCGGGATATCTCCCGATGGTGGGATGCACGGTTCATGCTGACTATCAGCTACTCCTCCCTCCGTCTCCTGCTCTTGAAGAGGAGAAATCCTTCCCGGGTCCACAGCATCCCTATCCGTCCCCTCCGTATCCCTGTGAACTCCCGCGTCCTCCTCTCGTGCTGGTGCGGATTCATTCATTCGCGGAACCGCAGCGAAGTTCTGGACATTAAAGTCCAAGTCATCCAGCCCGTCAGCACCCTCTCCCACGTCTTCTGCGCCACCTTCAGGTTCCGTAGTCTGAGTCTGGTGATCCACAGGTAATATCCTCATATCCAGCAGCGACCGAGCTACGTCCTTCGTGTTTCCCGACACGGTGGCAACATCGCTTCGTGGCGTCAAGGACTCCCCCACGTGAGAATCGTCAACGGTGTGATTCCTCGACGCAGCTCCACCATAAACGCGCCTGGAGTTCAGCAGTCCCTGCAATATGAGCGCAGGTAACCATTAGCGGTAAGAAAAGCTGCAGTGGAGTAGAAATTGGGTTCCAGTATATGGGACAGGAATACTACAATGCCTTCGAAGTTAACCCGAGGAGCAGTGCTAAGCAAACAAAAGAGAGGTGCCTTGCTCACAAGAGTAGGGAATTTAGTCGTGAGGGGGATGTTACATGGAATGAAATAATTGGTCGGGAGAGGAATAGCGTTTTCCAGAAATATAAATTCCTCATTTTCCATAATGGTATGCAATTTATGATGCTTACAGAATGGTACAGTTTCTTACAGAACCCCTACACGAGGGTAGTAATCATGCTAGATTTCGCCACTCGATAAAACAACATGGAATCCCAAATTAGGGAAGCCTGCCTAAGGTCGAGAACCTACCGAGGTGCAAGCCGTCTCCTCCTCGTCAGAGTTGGATTCGGAATCATCAGGCGGCGATTGCTCGCGGGCATCTTCATCAGCAGCCACACCATCTTCATTATCACCCTCTCCACCGCCTGCCTCATCATCACCATCGTCACCACCATCATTGGTTACCAATTTATCTGGGTCAACTGCGTCCTTGTAAAGTATGTCCCATATCTGCTTCGACGTCTTCTTCGCGTGTTTCTCATCATCGTCACAGAAGACAACTTCGAGGACCATGGCTTCGTTTTCCTATAGACATGCAGGCGATATGAACATGTATAAAATGCGAACAGCAGACTGTAACCAAATGTCACGTTCAATTTCATTGCGTAAGGGATCAGAGGCGCCGGGAAATGTGGACAGAAGTGCATGATTTATTAGGGGATCCCTCGATGATTTGAGAACCCCTTAAGCCTAGACTTTTAAGACGTTATCCGTCCATCGAGGGATCCCGCGATAAATCTTGTATCCGTGAGGACATATCCGGAAACAGTGAGGCTGAGAACAGAGAAGGACTTCTGACTTAGATTCTATATACGTGAGTGAACGAGTGCATATATCGCGAGTACTATAAGTGGAGGACATCTGCATAATAAGCCTGAAGAACAACAGTGTATTCGCACAAGTATGAACTAAAGTGGAAGCATTCGAGTCAGTGAAAGAGAAATATCTAATATGACTTCAGCATTGGAAGGGTGCAGACAGAGTACTTACAAGTCCAAGGAGGGTGAAGTGAGCCCCGCCGTTGACGTTTACGAGCACCATGTTATCTTTAATGTGCTGCTGAAAGATAGTAGAAAGGGCGGCCACCTTAATCGTTGGTCGACCAAGTCGTCTCCATTGCTGGATGGTTTCCGTAATGTCTTTGGCCAGGTACACTGCGTCGAATGGCCTCTTGCCCGCAAAGAAATCCCCGAAGCATTCCTTCGGAGACTGCGTTGGCGAATAAGCGAAGCTAAAAATCATGTAGACAACGTATGAAGAACCCAGCTCCGGTTCGGGAAATCCGTCCTCGCGGGAAGGGACGTAGTGGACCACATGCCAGTTCCACAACCTCCTCTTCGCTGTCCTCGTGCGCGTGTCGATGTGCAGTAGTGTCGCATGGAATCCCGCCGCATCTGTGAAGACAACTTCTCCTGAGCGAACAAAGACCTGCGTGCTGTTAAGTTCCTGCCCCAATAGAGGATCGAATATCCGCGACAGGACGTTCTCCTGTAGCACCTGAGCTTTCACTGGCATGTCAGCGATCGCATCAAACAGGAAGTACATGAATATGTGTGGTTTTGCCCCTCCTCTCCAACTATACACTTCTTCACTTCGCAAAATAACAGAAATCTCGGGCCTACTCCGGTCCGTAACCACGCACTTATACTTCTGATTGAACCCCTTCTGGATGTGCGATAAGTGACTTGCTTGCTCTTGTACCATGTTGTGAGCGTCCCACATCACCTTAATGAAGTCAGGCACGTCCGCAGGATCACACGTCTTGTTGAGGTTCCAATTTCGGTCGTCCAGCCACTTCTTCCCCGAAGCCGTTGCATACGCCTTATCCAGCCAGCTCTCCAGCTCCGCCCGACCGATGTCTCTCATATCGGCTAACTCCTCCAAGTCCGCAGCAGAATACATTATGTATGTGCTCTTACGGCTTGGAAGCTCGAAACCCATATAGTAGTTCATTAACTTGTTCTTCATACATCTGATCAGTCTTTCCCTATTCCCTGCTCTTTGAAGGGACGGTAATCTCGCCACTTTATCACCTTTGGTGGCCTTCGATCCCTTCACAGATATTTCTTTCTTCTCCACGAGGTCTGCAAGGTGATGGATATCCTCTGAGCGCAGGCCGTATAGTGGTTTCAAATCGTTCTGGACAAATGGCTTCCGCTTGAGGTCATATTTCGTCTGCACATTCCCTTGCGCATCTGGGAGCTTCCCCTTCATGTACTGTTTCTCAATCTCCACCCACCGGTCAACTGCCGTATCGTCTTCAAGAAACAGTAGCGGTATCTTGCAGTCCCTTAGCTCTGATTCCTTCACGTTTGTGAAGATCGATGCCAGAGCTTGAGTGAATTGCTGCGTACCACACGTCGGGGGAGGGGTTAGTAGAGCTCTCCGACAAAGGAAGTTGCCATCGGGGGATCACCCGATGATTGGAAGTACGAGGAATACTCTAAGGGGCCACATACATTTCTACAACTCGGATCATCGGGGGATCTCTCCATGACTTTGATACATATATACAGACATACAACTAAGATCATCGGGGGATCGCCCGATGATTGGAAGTACGAGGAATACTCTAAGGGGCCACATACATTTTTACAACTCGGATCATCGGGGGATCTCTCGATGACTTTGATACATATATACAGATATACAACTAAGATCATCGGGGGATCTCTTGATGACTTTGATACATATATACAGATATACAACTAAGATCATCGGGGGATCTCTCGATGAGGGGGGGAATACAGACTTACCAGAAACTCTATAGGGTGCTGCCGTCCCTGTAAAGCTGGCATCGGGCACTTCAACTCTTTCCACTTGATTCTGGCGTGGAGCACCTGCATCATGAATGTGTGCTCCTTCTGTGGCCCGGCCATATCCTGGTTCAGGACCCGTGAGAGGAGCATGAGCTTGATGTGCTCAGACTTGGGTGCCCACACTGGGATGATTGAGAACTTAGACGCCTTGTCTTTGTCAGCCCCAGCAATTTCCCCACTCTCAACGAGATCTCGGTAACACTGAACCGTATGCTGGCCCCCAATGAAGAAGAATGGAGTGGAGCTGTTGATCTGATTCTTCTCCGGAGGTTTACTGAAAAACTCTACTTTTTTATCCGGTCCATAAGGTCCCTTATTCAGTGGAAGTACAGTGATTTCTCTATCTGTTCCACTGTACCTCGGAGCGATGCGCGCCTGGTTCGTCAAGGCTTTTAGCCTGTCTGGAACAAGTCCTCGGTAGACGATTGAACCTAGAGGGGCCCTGTGCAGCTTTGAGAAGTGCACAGTTACTGGCGCATCATTCTCATCCTTGAGCCTCTCGTGGCCCCACTTGTACAGTGGTTCAAACGCCTTGCTGTACAGGTTCTTCATCTCCGTCTGCTTGGTCTTGTCCAGCTTCTCAATATCCGAAGCTGACATTGTCACACACTGCTGTAGAGTGAGCTTGTCATCACCCTTTCCCTTCTTGCCCTTCCCTGTGTCCGGCACCGCAGTTTCCCCGTCATTGATCAAGGAAGATTTCCGTTTTGTGCCCCGCGTCTTCGTAGGAGTAGTCGCAGTCGGAGTCTTCGATGGAACAGGAGCAGCAGCTTCAACCTCACTTCGCGCCTCGTCAATTAGGTTCCACTGGTTTTCAATTTGTGCCGGAGTCCACTTCGCCTTATCCTCCGGCAGGTACATCAAGCCCTTGGCAGTGAGGGATGCACACTGATTCAGGCTGAGCTTGCCGAGGTCGAGGATTAGTCCATAAGTTACAGTCCGATCGGACTTCGGCATCTTCTCCTCCACCACCATGATAGCTGTCCCCACATCAAAGCCCTTCAGTTCGAGAACGTTCAATCCAATCGGGGAATGGATCCGCCCTTCACAGGTGAGATGGGGGACAATGACGGCCATGCCTCTTGCCGTATCCTTCCACGACATGGCCCATTCGGTGACGTTCTTATCGCAGCGGTAAACTGCGCACGGATTTGATTCTCCGACGTGATTGTAGCTATGGATCCAGTGATCGACAAAGGGGAACAGCTTCACGGGCTTGAAGTCCAATGGTGGTTCCATTATCTGTTCATTCCTGCAGAACAGACATACATCACTGTTGGTCAAATCCCTGCTCCAAATCAGTTAGCATTTGTAGAAATCGGATCATCGGGGGATCTCTCGATGACTTCGATTCATGCACACGCATAGGGGGCTATGCGCATTACGTAGAGGACAACAACTATCTCACAGTACCATTGAAAAAATCAGAGGCACGAAAGGGCACTGAGGTCATCGGGAGATCCCCCGATGTTCTGCCATACCTACAGGATGAGATGGGATACCAACACATCGAGGGATCCCCCGATGGACCAACGATATGACACCTAATCAAAATAGCGCTGTCCATACAGTTCATTGTCCTCGGTGAGGTTACCTGGTTATAAGTTTATGTTTTATTAATATGGTTTGTACTGAGTGGGTCATCGAGAGATCCCCCGATGTTCTGCCATACCCACAGGATGGGACGGGGATTCGAAGACATCGAGGGATCCCCCGATGGACCAAGGACATGTGCAGAGTGGTCATCGGGAGATCCCCCGATGGCTTGCCGTCCCCACAGACTGGTAAGGGGATAGTGACGCATCAATGGTAATTTCAAGTGAAAAAGGTCATCGGGAGATCCCCCGATGGCATGCCGTTCCGAGAGAGTGGAAAGGGATACTGACGCATCGAGAGATCCCCCGATGGACCAAGGACATGTGCAGAGTGGTCATCGGGAGATCCCCCGATGGCATGCCGTTCCGAAAGAGTGGAAAGGGATACTGACGCATCGAGAGATCCCCCGATGGACCAAAGACATTTTTATCGCATCAACGGATATCACTGAAGTTTTTTACAGTGTCCGTACAGTTTATTTTGTTGGAAGAGGTTCTCAGTTCCGTACAGTTTATGTTCAAACCTTAGTGTTTACAGTATATAAGAGGTGGAGCTGATTTTTAAGCCGGACTGGGACGTAGGCATTTCGAGATGTGATAAAGGAAAAATGTCACTAAGCACAGAATTTGAGATTAAGAGAAAAACTTACGGGTCCTCCCAGATTCTTGCGGTCCCGGGCCCTCTGGATGAACTCCTTGCCATAGCTGCCTGCAAACTCTGCACGGCGATGGCACGATGCACGGGATGACAAATTTTCGATTAAGATTGAGAATGACAAATAAGCCCTTGGTCGAGCAATGTCGAAGCATGCACAATACTGAAGTCATGGAGGACAGAGGCTACTATAGAATTTAAATTGACGAGAGTTTCATGCACTTGAACGACGTCTACAGACCCGTCGCCCTCATCCGGCCGAAAAGAATCCAATAGGCGGAACATACTATCTACAACATTTTGCAGCAACAGAACCAATGAAGGTAAAAAATTGCCACATTGCACGGGAAACAGACCCGATTCGATTAAGAATGTAGAGAAAAAAGTACCTGTGAATGCACTCGCAGGTGAAAAACCACTCGTCCGCTGCTTCGTCTTCTTCCTCAACGCACGCTCCGACGATCTGAAAAACCACTCGTCCGCCCCCCGATCCAAAAGCTCTCCCTCGATCTCGCTTAGTGCACCTCCCAAACTCAGACCTCTCAAATGCGACCTAAAAGAAACCTCTCACTCGCCTCTCAAACACCTCGAATCTCGCCCTAAACCTCCCGACCACGAATTAAGCACCCTGAAGCTGCGAAGCACCTCTCAATTGCCCTAAACCTCCTTCGCAACTCGACACAGACGCAATCACGACGACCTATGACTCTCGGTAGGGAAGCGGGAAACTCGGAGCGACCTGCAGCATACCAGGCGCGAAAGCGAGGTAGAGCGAGGTAGAGCGAAGGAAAAACACTCGAGCGACGCCGTCTTTGCACTGTACAGTGGAGAACTTAGTACCATATTAAAAAAGAAAACCGGTTAGGACGTTCTTGGAGGAGAACGACGTACATTAAGGGGCACCAATCTCTGGCTCATGAGTGCATGCAGTCAATTGAAGTGACCCCTTGATATTAATTGGAAATTAATGAACGACGGGAAATGAACAAAGAAAATAGAAAATTAAATTGGATATTCAGAATAACGAAAAAATATATATAAAATAGAATGAAGTGAATAAAAGAGTTTAATGGGATTACTTTTAGAAGTAATTGAGAATTAAAAATTAAAAAAAATTAAAAAAACTAAAAATAAGAAATAAGAAATCAAATATAAAAGAGAACCGAATGAAATATAAACGAGAAGGAATTACATTCAATAAGAATTAAAAGAAAACTCATAATAGGAAATAATGATATCACGGGCATAAAAGAAAACGCACATTGAAAAATAAAAGATAAATAAATGATAGATAAAAGAGAAGCGAATGCAAATGGTGGAAAAGAGAATGGCATGTTAAAAGAGACGGCAATTAACTTAAAAAAGAAAAATGAAATTAAAAACAACTAATATGGAGTACGCCTTTCAAGATTTCATGAATTAGATAGATCCTCAAGAGATTTATGTCACATACTAGAAGATGCAATAATAGATACTCCCAGATAAATAAACCTAGAGCTCGAAGAACCTATATGGAGTTTCCCTTATAGGTTGCCCTACCGTCATCCACATGGTACCGCGCATGGATTATAACTCTAACATTCTCAAAAAACCACCATTAACTTTTTTTATATATATAATTTTCATTTGAATACCTTAAATAGTGGCAACCACTACTGATTTATTGCAAGATATAAATCATCCTCACGTTTTCATACTTGATAAATCAGACTCATAGTAGTCTATCCAACAACAGTCATTATGAAATCATTATTTTTAAAAAGAAAATGGTGCAAGTCATTTTTCTTTGAAATTACTTTCACGCGAACTGTTAAGTCATTCATTTTACCCTTATATTATCTTCTTAAAATTTCCCGTCATAAATAAGAGTTCCATGTTATCAGAAAATGACCCGTTAAAAATTAAAATCAATGATAACAAAGGTTAGGTGATATAAAGATACCTTAATTACAATATAGCATTTTTATACAACGTTACTTCGACGCTTTTTAAAGAAAATACTTACATGTGTGACTTAATTACATAAACCATTCACATCATAATTGAGATTGAATTCAATTTTTACTTTGTGATGCACCGTATTTAAAATACCAACACACTAAATCCCTAGAAAATTACTTGAAAGAGTCACGATTAAAAATTCACGTTTTGAAGAGTCACGTTTTGAAGAGTCACTCATTTTCAGAAACGTGAAAGGTCACACGAATGAATATAAAAAAGTAATGAATATAAAAATTAAAAAAAAAAAAAAAAAAAAAAAACATTTGAATGGTGTGTAAATGCAAAATGGGGGCAAATTTTGGTGATGCTTGCCATTTACTTCAAGACACTATAAATTAAATTGACCAATACTTTTCATCAGAATAAAAAATTACCAATACTTTTCATCAGAATAAAAAAAAATGAGTTCCCTATCCTGTTTAGTTTTCATTGGAACTCACATTGGGTTGGCAACCTCAACCCCATTCACAGTACACATTAAGGGACATGGTTCTCCAACTTTATGTGAGTTATTGGAGCCATCATGGTGAATTCTTCTTAAGGTAAGAAAGAGCAGGTTTACCAAACCTTATGGGGTTAACAATATGGAGACTGAACCGCACTATCTATCTTTAAAGTAACTTCCTATAAAAAGTTATTCACTTCCTCACTACCCGTATCAGGTTAATACAAATAAAATACAAAAAGGGTCAGTAATATTTAATTCGCAATTCTTACAAATATTGATATTACCAATCAGTGATTCTGATATAACTAAAATTATTATTCCATAATGAAAAGTATATTTTTAAATTGCAGTATCTATGTACATGCTTGTATATGAATTCTGAATTACCAAAATCTTCAAAATTGCATGGAATATATTTGGAATAGAATTCTAATTCATAATTAAACTAACAAGTTGTAGAAGAATAATATGATGATAACATTTGCGTAAATATGTTCCCAATTATAGTATAGTAAATAAATTTTCATTGCTAATAGTGTATTTATATTTGATGCATTCGTAATATAATTACAAAACTATTTCGAATATATTTGTATATCATTTTTAGATTTGAGTATACTTGAATATAGATTATTATTCTCGTTTCATAATCAATAACTAAAAATAAATTTGGAAAAGAATATATTAGTACCTTAGTATACTATACTATATTATTATATTATAATTAAATTATGTTCCTAACATGTACTTTAGGAATATGATGATTATATTTACGTAAATATGTTTCCAATTTGCGTATATGAAATTCATTATCATTGCAAGTAGTGTATTTGAATTTGATGCTTCGGCAAATAACTACAAATTATTATTACAAAATTGGAAGAAGCATTATTGAACTGATGCAAAATGGGGGCAAATTTTGGTGATGCTTGTCATTTACTTCAAGACACCATAAATTAAATTGATCCTTACGAGATTTATGTGACTTCAAAAAAAAAAAAAAAAAAAACATTTGAATGGTGTGTAAATGCAAAATGGGGGCAAATTTTGGCGATGCTTGTCATTTACTTCAAGACACCATAAATTAAATTGACCCTTACGAGACTTATGTGACTTCAAAAAAAAAAAAAAAAAACATTTGAATGGTGTGTAAATGCAAAATGGGGGCAAATTTTGGTGATGCTTGTCATTTACTTCAAGACACCATAAATTAAATTGACCCTTACGAGATTTATGTGACTTCAAAAAAAAAAAAAAAAAAACATTTGAATGGTGTGTAAATGCAAAATGGGGGCAAATTTTGGCGATGCTTGTCATTTACTTCAAGACACCATAAATTAAATTGACCCTTACGAGACTTATGTGACTTCAAAAAAAAAAAAAAAAAACATTTGAATGGTGTGTAAATGCAAAATGGGGGCAAATTTTGGTGATGCTTGTCATTTACTTCAAGACACCATAAATTAAATTGACCCTTACGAGATTTATGTGACTTCAAAAAAAAAAAAAAAAACATTTGAATGGTGTGTAAATGCAAAATGGGGGCAAATTTTGGTGATGCTTGTCATTTACTTCAAGACACCATAAATTAAATTGACCCTTACGAGACTTATGTGATTACAGAAAAAAAAATAAAAAAATATGTGAATGGTGTGTAAATTAGATAGTCCCTCCAAAGTTTTATGTGACCTCGAAAATTCTAAAATAGAGAAACCTTAAACCCTAAACCGTAATCCTTAAACCCTGATCCCTGAAACCCTGAACCCTGAAACCCTGAACCCTGAACCCTCAAGCTTGAACTCAGAAATGGCCTATTACGCCAGCACTCCCATGAAAAGTGTGGGAACAGAAACGTGGCTTAAAGGTCGTGGTACGTGACTCTAATAAATCATGCCCTGGTGTGGCTATCTACGTAACAGATCTTGACATATAAATACATCTTGGTCCTTCGTAGAGAGCGACTATAGTACAGTAGTGGACCAGGTGATGATATGGACACTCCTACAGAAGTAGGGGGGACAGATCGAGATTCGCTGCATCATGAAATGGAAACCACCCTCACGAAAGTACTGCTGGATGGTTTATGCATCATGACATGTATGTTCCCTTCAAATTCAAACCTGAAGGGCTCGATCTTGTTTCCCCCTTCTGAATTGGCAGGGATTCTCCGTTTGAATTCTCTGCTGGACCGCCATCTCCTGATTCATTCACATCAATTCAGAGCAGTCTCCTCAGAGTTGTTTCATTAGCGCGTTTCGGAGTACCAGTTTCCTGCAACATAGCATGTCGTAGACGGGTTGTAGAACCTTGGACTGGTGGTAGAACCTGAGATTAGAGGGTTGCGGGGGACCAAGGATGGGATTAAGGTGCCGGAGAATCATTCGAGGAGGCGGAGGGAGCATCTGCTCGGGTGTTTAGAGCGGCCGATTACATTCGCAGGGAGCGCAGGTATGATCTCGGTCTTTCCTTGGAAGATCTTTTGTCAATCGGGTTTATTTCATTGCTCTTGAATGGTGTGTTCTATCTCCTGTACACGTTACATGTGCTGATCATGTGATCCATTGCGGAATCCCCTATTGTAAGTAGAATTGTTCATGTAGTTCTCCGCGGATTATGTAGAATTTGCAAAGTTATCGGGGGAATTTCTAGTTAAGATTAACCCTTGCATGTTGCATATTGGTGGAATGAACTGCACTTATGTGATTTCCGTGTTGTTGTAGAAATTATTCTGTACGGACAGGAATCTCACTCATCGAGAGACCCCCATCGGGAGATCCCCCGATCCTAAAGGATTTAGACCATAATCGAGAGATCCCTCGATACTTCATTGGAGATCCTCATCGGGAGATCCCCCGATCCTATCGAATTTAGACCCTCATCGGGAGATCCCTCGATCCAATAGAATTTAGACCCGCATCGAGAGATCCCCCGATACTTCTTTGGCTCTCGTGAAAATGGACTCTGAGAGTGACAGTGACGGTCCCCAGATGCCGTCTGTGGGTCCTTCCCGTCACGACTTCTCTCAGGAGTCAACTGCTCGCTCAGATGAGCTTCGACCCGGGCAGTCTGTGAAGCTTGTCGTCCCCCGTTTCGGAGATGTTGGAATCGGATCTGTTGTCGACGTTAATCCTTCTGGGCAGTGGCTTGGGGTTTGCATTCCACCTGGCTCTTCAGAATTTATTCTTGTGCGACCATCAAGCATCGTGTCGGACGCAGAGGACCTCTTCCTCGAACCACGCCAGAGAGGCTGCATCATTTTGAGGGATGCTTTGAATCGAACAGTCCTCTGGAGAGCTGGTGATGCGATTGCATTGTTGCAGGATCCTCCCACGAACGATGTTGAATACGTTCGTCAACAATCCTGGATTGGTCTGGAAGTTCAGAAAGTGGACCTTGCGGGTGCGGTTATAGCCTCCGGTAGAGTGTTCTGCTCAGAACCGGAGGAGTATTTCCGAGACGGAAGATTGGGCGAGGGATACATTGGAGTGACAATCCTCGACGTCTTTGTCGGGGACACTGATGCCATAATGAGTAATGAGCGTTGGTTGATATCTGAATGCAAATTCCCGAACGGCCCTTCTCTTCGGTCAACAATAGAGCACTTCTCCCGAATCCCAATGGAGGTAGATCCACAGGAGCACCTTGGAGGCAGACGGAAGGCACCTTACCGGTTTATAGTGCGGAAACCTAAAACGCATGAAAAACGTTTGCTGTACAATACGAAGACAACGGATGCGGAAGTGAGGAAGGTTAGCTCCGAACGATGCTGCTCGAAGCATTGCAGTCAGACATTTCCCCAGGAGCTCACGCTAATAGTGCGTAAGAAATTCTATTCGAAATCCTTTCAGGGAAGACGGGAATACGGGATTGCGGCGGGTAGACAGATGCATTCAGTCGACGGTGACCGTAGGAGGAAGTACTTGACGCTGCATGGTTCGGAAGTTTGCGCAACTGCGTGGTATCTTATTCACGGAGTTCCCAAGTCAACTTTTCATACCTATGTCCAACGATACAACGAAGGGGTTCTATCAACAGCGCATGGAAACAAGGGCTACAAGCGACCGAGGATCGGAACAGTTCAAGTCATGGGTACTATTGCTGCTATTGTAGACGAGAATGCAGATCAGATGCCCCATCAAATGCGAGGAATCGGAAATGGACGAGTGGACACTCTGAAATATCTTCCAGCAGGCAACAACTGGAAGCGGGTGATGGCTGACGCCAATGAGGTATGAGTCCTTGCTTCGCGTTTCTTGTAGTGTCATTGCATCGGGAGATCTCCCGATAGAGGTTACTTTCGTATTGACAGTCAGTTCTCTGTCTTATAATATCGTTGCACTCTACCTACGTCATGCAATTTAGAACTCTTTTTCTCGTCTTCGGTGATTTGTCTGAATTTGTCGTCTAATACTTCGAGCTTGTTTGCTTGCGTGCGTCGCTTTCTTTTCCTCACCAGCCATTTGAACGTACCGGTGCTTTGCAGACAAATGTTTCATTAGGTCTGCCTATAGTGAGCCAGTCTACAATTAGTAGAATTAGAAGTTCACTCTTCAACAATATCGCAATCAAACCGGTTGGAAGTTCTTTTGCGAAATGCTCGACGTGTGACCAACTTCAAGAATTCATTCTGAAGTCAGCCAACGGAAGTCCAGAATATGTTTACTTCGTGAAGCAACGGGAGGAGTATCTTGCTCACCAAGCCTCTTGTCGTCGTCTGTATGGTGCATGGCGCAAAGAATCAAAGCGCAATCCCAGTGAGATTCTGTGCATCATTCATGACAAGATGGATACTGCAAAAACCGCCCTTCCCCGGATGCGGGTTACAACAAAGGCTACTCAAGGTTTGGGCCAACTTCCTATGAACATCACTGGTATGGTTTCACATGGGCACGGGGATGGCGCCTATGCCCATTACTGTCCTCAGTGTTGGCCAGGAGATTCTAACGCCACAATATCGTCGTTGGCGAGGCTGTTCCGTCGACTGGAAGGCCCCTCATTTCGGGAGTCTGGGAAACTATTTGAGTATCCCTCGCAAAACTCAATGTTCGAGACATTGTTGAGGGGGAAGTCTAGGTGCCTCGACATTTTACCGCGTATCGAGGGATCCCCCGATGTCCAAGGGTCGAAACCTTTACCGAGGAAGTTATACCTTCAACTGGATAACTCCGCCAAAGATAACAAGAACCAATATCTCATGGCGTTTCTCTCCCTGCTGACTGCACGGGGTGTTTTCAAGGAAATTCAGGCTGGATTTCTACTAGTGGGTCATACGCACGAAGATATTGACGCCTATTTTAGCCATTTGTCGAAGGCATTAAAAAGCAAGAATACGTTCGTTCTAGCGGATCTAATGAAGGCCTTCATGTAGTCCCAGGAGTTGTCATTCATGCCGGAGTTCATTCAAGAGGTTGCAGACTTCAAGTCTTTCATCAAAGGCTATCAAAATAGTGGTGCAGCACGCCTTATTGGACTTGGAGAGATGCACCTTTTCAAGTTCTATGTGGACGATGATGGTTGGCCGGTTATGAGGTACAAGAAATCAGCCGTCGACCCACAATGGCTACCCCTCAACAGACCCCCTATTCGATTGTGGAATGAAAACATGGATGGCGGCCCAAAACTTCCTCACGGCTCACCAAAGCCGGTTCCGTTCAAACCTATGTGGGGAAGTGAGGTTCCTAAATCTACTAGGAATCAAGTGAAGGCAAGAGAGACCGCAGCCAAAGCTACTGAGAACAAGAAATTCATGAAGTGCGGACTCCAAAAGTACATTGAGTACTGGAAAAATGGAATGGCAAAATGCGAGGGATTTGCAGCAGCGTTTGGGCCTTATGTTGACTACTGGACTCGTTTGTTGTCTGAGCTTGATAAGCCTCTGGTAGTGACAAATCCTGAATTGTTAGAGGGTTTCTAGCCAAGCCATGACTGGAGGGACGTATCCAACGGAGTACCGCGCCCACGATTTTTACAATTTTTACTTGACGATGTGACTCTTGAGGATGAGGAACCAGAAGCGTATTGTGGCCCAGCAAACCAAGCTCCGGTGAGTCCTTTTAATCCGTGGCGTGATATTCGGCTTGGCAGCTGGGTTCTTTTGAGACCTGAAGATCCACTCATTTGTCCTGTATGGCAGGGAAGAGCAGCGACTGCTGTATGCAGAGAGGAAGGCCATGTAAACCATGGGAAATTTTTAATTCAGTTTTGGGAACCTCGTAGCGCGGAAAGAGACCTTGCATTGAAATACCGTAGCTGTTGGTCTGCTAAGTGGGTAGTAGAGACGTGTGCTCCGGAGTGGGTCTCTGTTGGTGCAGCTCTGTTTCAAAATTGGTCAAAAATCAAGGACCCGTCCACTAGAACCATTCCTAAGAAATCTATGGAGGCTGCTTTAGCAAACTTAGAGAGAGCTAACGTAGTTGATCCATGATCCTCTATGCCACTTAGGCACGACAGAGGGTCATCCCTTGATGATTACATCTGAGTCACCTGTCTTCCTCATTCTCTATTAAAGAAATAAGAGTCATCACTGCTTGACCGTTTCTCATCCCCGTATAATATCATCCTTCCTCGTGTCAATGATGTTTGTTTCTGAGATTTGTGACACTTTAAGAACCAACACAATCATGACTGCGCAACGTGGAGACTGATTGTGGAAGCAGATGGAGTAGTGGGAAACTGGAGGAAGCAAGTAGAAGCTTTCAGAACAAGGGGGGAAGGAGAGAAACTGCAGATTCATACGCCCAGTTCATTTGGTGTCGATAAACTTGAACTCCGGGCGTTCTGTTCAGGAGCGACTTTGGCAGCGGCAGTAGAAAGCAACGCAAGTTCCCGAGCAGGTGAGAGCAATGCACACATGCAGGGGCCATGGCCAATCGACTTTAGTTTTTAGTTGAAATTCTCTTCTTTGCGTTTTTGGTTGTGTTGCGTATCGAGTCTGTTGGGTTCTTGAGCAATTAGCAACACGAGTCATTGAGATTAGCTGGTGTATTAGTTTGAGCAGATACGGTTGGCATGTAATTAGGTTTTGGTCCACTGGAGTCGTCGTTTTCCTAATACGTATGGACATACAATGTCGACAGCCTGATCCCCCTGTATGTTGTTGCATTTTTGTCTAAGTTTTATCACTGTTATCGTGACGAGTTGAGCGGGTTTCATTTGTTGAGGTAAAGACGCAGTTGATTGATGTCTACTCGAGACATCTACTTGTTCACGAATTGGTAGTTTGTTTGAGGGGTACTACTGATAACACATGTCGATCGAGTACTTTTGTTGAGGTGGAAATTTGGCTAAGTGCTGCGATGAACTTGTAGAAAAAAGGATTTGCTGTTTAGGGTTCAGGGTTTAGGGCTCTGGAGGTGGATTTACATTCATATACATCATGTGTTTCAGTTGAAGGGTTTGAGATAACATATCTTGTCATCAGTTTTTTAGTTTCTTTGAAGTGTGTTGTGGTTATTGGTTCTTTCGGATCTGGTTTTATGAACTCCATGTGGGTGTAGAATTTTCTAATCTTTTTCTCTTGAATTTTTTTTTCCACAGTTCCCAGGTATGGAACAGGATCCGACTCTCACGAAGGGGAAGATGATGATGATTGAGGATGGTTCAACCTCCCAGAGGGAAGTCCAGAATATGGTCTTCAATGGAGATTGCGAGAAACCAGAACTTCCAGTCTGGAGAGATTCAGCAGCAAGGAGAGGTGGAGAGTTTCAATTCATGAAAGATGCACCTCTCAACCTGCCATGCCTACGACATTGGCTGAAGGATCTGAAGACATTTCAAGAGACAACAAAGTATGAAGTTCCTGATTATGACAAAGTTTCTGGGATGAATTGTGAAGGATGGGATGGAACTTGGAGCTCCATTGCTTTGAGGCAATTTGTGGCCGTTGCAAATGCAACTGGGGTGATGCACCCTCCAAGGAACAAGAAGAACCAACTCGACTACATGAGGAATCAGGTCCTTTCCATCATGAAGCACCTGGAAGAGACAATGGAGATAGAAGGGACAATGGAGACAGAGCCAGCTCCAGCTCCAACAGTGCCAGCTCCGACAATGGCAACTCCGAAAGCGACTGGATATTCTTTCGCCAAATATCAAGCCGCCATCAACAAAATGGAAGAAAACCTCAAGAAAATGGAAGAAAACCGCAAGGATTTGTAAGTGTGGTGGATGCCTTACGAGGAGGATTTTACTTCTGATGTAGCGGATATGTTGTAGTCAGAGACTTCAGGTGCCATTGAGGCAGGTTTTGTAGTTCTATGTTTCAGCGGACACGTAGGAGATTTTGTGTAAAAACATTCCTACTGCTCTCGTTCTCTGGACAAGTCTGTTTAAGTCCATTCTCACAGACTTTAGTTGCCATTGAGCCCGGTTTAGAATTTTGACTAGATGACATGAAGTACTCGTAATTGTAAATTCTCAATCTGTAATGGTGGTTGTATGAGCACGGTTACACCTATTTGTTAAATAGGTTTGAATGTGTGAATATCGCAATGCACTGGATCGGCAGGACGTAATTGACCGATTGCAAAATTAAAATAAATTAATTCCTCAGAAAACACAAACCAACATCGCACAGAAAATAACGCCCTAAACCAAAACTGTTTACAGTTTTTTGATCGGAGATCCTATATGCTGTTTAGGTACGACATCGGGAGATCCCTCGATGATTACGTCTGAGTAAATAAGTCCTAGTCCTAATGATGCAAATGATGAGTAAGCTAGTCCTAGTCGGCTACCAGCCGAGTAGGAGAGTAGGGGCTACTAGTCCTAATGATATTCACAAATAAGTCCTAGTCCTAATGATGCAAATGATGAGTAAGCTAGTCCTAGTCGGCTACCAGCCGAGTAGGGGAGTAGGGGCTACTAGACTAGGTCGACGTTGGCAATTAGTCGTCCAGAAAACCCTAGAGAAGTGGATTACTAGAACGTTTACCAGTTTACTAGACGAACTCGTCGGCTGTCTACTGTAGAAGAAGGTCGCATACTGTAGAAGCAGGTCGCATACTGTAGAAGTTAGTCGCATATTGTCCAATATTTTTTCGTTATGGGGAGGCGGGGTAGCAATGTGGAGCGACCATTTGGTCGGGAGACAACGGCTAACCTCGAGGAGCTCCGGCCGTGGTATAGGGCGGTGGTTGCCCGTTCTCGCAACACCGCCATTCCAGCTTTCAAATACATCCCACGCCTTCTGCAGCCAGGTGCGCGGTGGTTTTGGAGTATTGCTCACAGCATTGAGTTGTTGGAGATCTCTGACGCTTCCGGCATCGCCTTCCCACTGACGTTCGAGGAGTCCGAGGAGTCCAAGGAGTCCGAGGAGTCCGAGGAGTCCGGGAGTGTTGGCAGTGTTCACTTCAACCACACAGGGGAAATGTCAACGCAAACCATGTCAACTTCAGGGTGGCTCCGCCTTGTTGACGAAGCTTACGACATCTCGGAGGGTGCTGGAAGTCGGTGCTCTGGCCAAGATCAGTGGTGCGGAGGGAACGCAAGCCCGCAGTCCACGTATTCGTCGTTTGGATCCGTGCATCCATCCGTCGATACTGGGTGTAGTGTTGTCCGAGCCAAGTCTACTGCGAAGGACTGATCGTCTGTGGGTCCTTCCCGTCTGTGGGTCCTTCCCGTCAGATGTTTACAGTTTTTTGATCGGAGATCGTATATGCTGTTTAGGTACAACATCGGGAGATCCCTCGATGATTACGTCTGAGTCACCTGACTTCCTCATTCTCTATTAAAGAACGCCCTCCTCATGTTCTCATAGTAATAGATTACGTTCGCTGTATGTCTTGCGCAGAATTCCATTGCCTGATGCTCAGTTCGTGGTGATTGTCAAGAGGATGAGTCCGTGCTTTAGACCTGCACTTCTCGGTTTTAATCCCTGAACTTCATACCATCTGATCCTGTTTTCCTCTTTGCTTCTGAACTTGCAGGCATTTTCCACATGTTTAACTTCTTGCTACTAATCAGCTCAGATATCGGAAGGGGACTTTAGCAAGTAGTTAGCAAGACCGTTATATCCTACGATGTTTGGTAACCATAGATGTAAAAACAGATCACTTTCATCTTTTTGTATCTCTTGTCGAAGGTGTCCCCCGTGTGGGTTGTGAACTACTTTTTGAATGGAATGCCTTCAAAACAGAGTTGCTTTGAATAAAAAACAGAGTTTCATTTGATGCTTTCATATTTGTATATTTTGTATTCTAATATTTCCATGGTTTAGAATAAATTTAGTAGTAGCAAATCTAGAATAGTTTCAAAACTGCTTCACAGTATAATATGTCGGTCATGTTTGATATTGGGGTATTGCGTGAAAAATACTTCCGAGGCCGCAAGCCTTGTACCTGATTGTATGTTTGCCATGTGATATCCATGGTTCTACTCTGACATCGCGGGATCCCCCGATGAATGGTAGAGTACTTCCGAGCCCACATCTCTTCCTCTCTTCCGTTGGTCACTGTTGATGCAGTGGTGTATGCAACTTCGTCGTGGATCATGGATCCGATGTGTAGAATCATTCCCAAGATAGCCATGGAATCTGCGTTAGCAAATGTATTGGGAGACAATGTTTCTGATCGGAGACCCTATGTGCTGTTTAGGTACGACATCGGGAGATCCCACGACGAGTCCGTCTGAGTTAATTCTCTTCCTGAGTTAATTCTCTTCCTTCTGATCGGAGATCCTATGTGCCCCCATCTCTTCTATTCATTTGTATTACCGTAATCCCAATGTATGTATATCTCGGTCAAGTTGGGTGCTGGGGATCCCGTGATGAATATTGTAGAGCCGAAATCTCTTCTGTTTTCCGTTCCTTGCTCGCAATGTACGTATAATTATCTGGGTCAGGTTTGCTATCGGGGGATCTCGTGACACATACTCTGGAGCCCAAATGTCCTCTGCTCTTTAATATCTCCCTCGCAATTTACTTATATCTTGGTCAAGTTCGGTGTTGAGAGATCCCGTGATGAATACTTCCCGTCCACGACGGTTCTTCCCATACATTGTTACATTTATGCTCTAAATTTGAGGACCAATTATCGGGTGATTACTTAATTCTGGACTCTGGACAGTCCAGAAATAGTTAAATATGGCATCTTCTCCTCCACTTCTTCTTTCAACTTAGAACTCCTTAGAAGTCCCGGTGATGATCCAGCAGTAGGGTCATGGAAGAGATCATCTATCCCTTCCATCTTGTACAACTCCACCTCATCAGCACTAGTGAGCTCGGCTAGGCCTGTGAGACACAATTTAACATTTTTGAGCCATTTGCTCCGCTGGTTCTTGTTGGAGGTCTCTGCAAACTCCAACCAGCTCACAGGTTTCTTCTTGTGCTTCTCCATGATTATACCTCTCGCAAATTGCTTTGCTATCACCTTGGACTTGGGGAGGTCTCGCAGGTACACAATGGGGAAAATTTCTGCTATGCGGGCTAAGACTTTGACATCCTTGCATTCTCCATAATGATACCCAGATCTCCCCTTTCTCCCCTTCGCTGGCCCAAAAACGTCACTCACATCTTTGTAATGCAGGTCATGTGGAGGTCGGAGCTTGTGCGGGTTTTTACCTCTGCTGGGCAAGCCGTACTTGCTCTCGAACTCCTCTGCACTGACAGCACGGGGTGGAGGATGCGTCTTAAGTGATGCCAACTTATCAAGCTGCTTGTCCAAAGGGGTCTTCTTCACCTTTCGTCGACTGCACCTTCGGCCCGTGGACTAGCACGGAGATCGACACCGTCCCCATCTTCGTAGTCGTCACTCGCCGGCTCGTCTTCCTTGGAGAAGACCCTGCTCCGAACCATCCAATCTTCGCCATTGTAATCCATGTAAACCTAGGAACTGCAAGACAGAAAATATTTCGGAAATTAGGAGGTGATACATTGTAGGAGCAGAAAATACTTATAACGTAGAGGAGAGTTGTGCTAGAAACATGAGAGTTGTGCTAGAAGCAGTGAATGAGGTACTTCAATCTGTACACTATGTACTACGAGAAGTACAAAATCAAAAGCATGAAACCACACGATACGTTTCTAACAATGAGGAATCAAATGTAATCGAATGTTAGGAATACTAAGAACTCACCATGGCTGAAAACACTCCAAAGAGTGCATTTTCTCAATTTTGTGCGCAACCTGGAACAACTATTCTAACGACACGGATAACAACGTAGACTGCTCTAGGAGTATTATATGAGCCATTCTAAGAACACATGGTATTATGGTACACAACACAGACCGGTGGAAAGGATGTATGATCTTAGGAATAACATCGCAGTATAGAGTTGTACGAAAAGAAGTACATATTGTACTCTAACTTGTACACTAAGTACTAACAAAGTTACAAAATGATAAGGACGTTAAAATCGACAAACTTCTGACATGGACGAGTGGATTGTAATCAAACCTCTAATTTTCTGAGTTGTCATTATGTCTAAAAACACTCCGAAGAGTGTATTTACTCAACTCTATGCAGAACCTACAAGTAGAACTATTCTCACGAAAAGGAAACGGTCAACAGTACAAGATGCCTACAGCAATCGCAAGAGCAAGTGAGCAGGCAAGCAGCAGCCCAAAGCAGCAGAAAAGGGAACCCACGCATCTTGAAGAACGCTACGAGAACCTATTTCTTCGACAAGAGTACCGGTCATTGCACCTTCCTGGCTGAATTTTTGCCACATATTTTAAAAATCCACAAAGCAATTCCTATGCATGCACAAGGAAACGAAGGATAACACAGTACTCACCTAGTTTGAGGGATGTGTTGAGAAGCCAATTCTTGAAAGGCATGTTCTCGTCAACGAAGAGAACAACAGGAATCAAAAAGAAGGACTTAGAGGCGGCGCTGTGAAATTCCCTCATGGTGGTATAGAGAAACGACAAAGTCTTCAACTGCCGCCTTTGCAAATTCAAATGTAGAGGAGAGAATGTCGCTGCAAAAGGCCCCATATAACCTGGAAGTGTCAGGTCATTCTTGTTTTTATCGCCACGTTCTAGGAAGATGATTGGTCCATTGTGTACAACGAGTACGCTATGTACAAAACCAGTACGCGAGCTAATCCTAATCGTTTTTGATGGGCTGAAGCTCAAGTGAGGGCTGAAATCTCCGATGCTCTCAATTAGCCCCAATAAACCATTTTTGCCATTTGTGAATGTTAGGCCCATCTAAACCAAAACGTATTCTTACTAATTTTCAAAAAAAAAAATATCAAAAAATAACTTTTACGTTCTATTTTGGCCCACCAATCCAAAACCCCCATTTTCTAGGGTTTTGTGTTGTATAGTCTTTTGTGGCATATGAAAATAGTTGGGGATGTTAGTTAAGTACTAGAACATGGACTTTGGCTCTTTAAACTATGAGAATCTAAGCTATACCTTCACATAAAGAGTACAAAACACTTATCTTGAAAATGTGACAGTACTTTCATTTCAAATTCGTACTCATTATGATGAATTGAGGAATGCAAGCCAAAGATAGCAAAGCAATCTTAAAAAAAGACGAGATGTAAGACTAAGCCTAACTATTACTTTTAACAAAAAGTTACCAAGAATGGGGTTAATTTGGCTCCAAACTTACACCCTGCCATCAAAAATGCTGCCGTGAGTGCGATTTTGTACAACCGTGGTGTATTTTCACCCTAGTTCACACACTTTGATTTTTTCAAATTTTATTCATTTTTCCCTCTCATTGTTATTTCTTCTCAATGTCCGCCCGCGCCCGCATGCGCCCGCCCCCGCCCGTCTTCCCTCGCGCGCGCTATCCGCCACGCGGCCTGCATCGCGCGCACCCACCTGCGCCCGCCCGTACGCTTTGGAGCGCGCCCGATCTCCTGGTGCGCGCGCGTTCGTTGTATCGCGCCCGTTGGATTGCGCCCGTCCGGACAGTATTCGCCCGGTCGAGGGCGGCAGTATATAAACTGCCCCCTTGATTTGACATCCACCTTACCTCCTTGCGTGTTTCATGTCCTCGGTCTCCTTGAGGGCTCCTTGCTTGAAACTGTTAGCTTGGGGAGACACTTGGTTTGGGTGGGGGGAATGTAAAATTTCTTCTCTCCATAAATCAATGTGTCAAGCACTTTTCAGACACACTAAGTTATATCAGATAATAATCTTTTGGTACTACTGGTCCTATTAGTCCAGTGACTTCTCTAATCATTCACTATGGATCCGGTTGAAGCGGTTGAACCGGTTGAAGTGGTTGCTCTGGCTAGAGCCATTCCGAGACTCGGTACGAGAGAGTGGGCACCATGGTTTACGGTCAAGCTCAAGAAAGGATCACTGTCAATTAAGGAAGCCGACTGTATGTATTGCAGGACCAAGCTTTCGTACGTGAAGTCTAGGTGCCTTCAGCATTACGGTTGAGACCAGCCCAATCTCTCGAGGGTTTGCCGAAAGGCACCTACCGTAGTGAAGAGGGAGTTTCAGTTTTGCGCTGGAAAGATTCCCGGCCCTTTGACACAGGAGGAGATGGATGGTATGAGGCCAACATACCCCGCGTCAGTTCAACGTCTGTGTTCCAGTGCTTCCATACACGGCACCCTGTACGGTGGATCCGAACCCTCGTACAATGATACCAAAGAGGACCGAAATGTCTCCAGTGCTGTACCTAGTAGGGCCGGTTCGAATACCACTAGGAGCTTGTGGCAACAGGACATGAGTGAAGCATTCCAGATCTCCAAGCGAAAGGAGCTCGACATGTTGTGGTCATTCTTCTTTACGAAGCCAACGTCGCATTCAACGTGGCCAAGCACCCAGCATTTATTAAGGCGGTGAGCACAACGGCGGCTGCTAGATTTGACTACAATCCCCTTTCCTATAACGCGATGCAAACAACGCACATCAAGGAAAAAAAGAAGCAAATCTAGGCAAAGATTGATGAACGTACAAAAATGTCAACCGAGTTATACAGGGCTACCATTTGCTTTGATGGTTGGGATAATGTGAATCGCCGACCGTTGATGAATGACATGCTAGTATGTCCCAATGGCGATGTATTTCTTGGGTCTATTGATACGACCGGCGAGAAGAAGTCAATGGGATACATTGCGGGGGAGATGAAGAAGTATATTCGAGAAATTGGCCCTCAAAATGTTGTCCAGATTTGTACGGACAATGCAAGCAACATGCTTGGCGCCATGGATAATATCCTAGAGGAGTATCCTCACATGTACAAGCAGGGATGTTGTGCCCATATTCTAGATCTTCTTATGGAGGACTGAGGCAAGGAACGCTTTGTGAAGGATTTGGTCGCCAAAGCTAAACACGTGTGTCATTACATTCGGAGACATCTTGTTCCTATGGCCCTTTTCCGCAAATTTGAACCCAAGTTGTCCTTGGTGGTTCCCACTGAAACCAGATTCGCTTGTAACTATCTGATGATTGTGCGCCTTATGGAGGTTAAATTTGCTTTAGAGCAAGTGGTCATGGCAGCGGAGTGGTTCGAGTATGTCGACGGTTTATTCAACCAAACCGAGGGGGTGCGTAATCATGCACGCGCAAGCGTAATGCGTCAAACAATTTGTGATGATGGGTTCTGGCATCAGTGTGACAACTTCAAGCACCTGGTGAAACCAGCCCTGGTAGCTCTCAGAACTTTCGATGGAAACCAGCCAGCAATGGGCAAGGCATGGATTACAATGAGCAACCTAAAGGATCACGTGTACAGTCTCCGAGGAGACCCTTGCTTTTTCCCACCGAACATGGCAACAAGGCTGGAGAGGCGATTCGCCCGTAGATGGGACATGATGCACACCGATCTTCATTATGCTGCGGCGCTCTTGAACCCTTGGACCAAAGGGCATCGCGGCTTACAAGTCATAGGAGAAGCGAAGGCGGCTGTCAATCGGGTGTTTCGTCTGGTGGGTGGGCAAATGGGAATTCCATTTGCCGATCTCGTGGTAGAGATGATCGAGTTCAACGAGGTATGTGGCCCTTACAGCCTCCAAGTGACCATCGATATCAAAGCAGCGAATCTGGAACCCCATCAATGGTGGCAGTGGATTGGGGGGGGGGGGCCTTGGCAATCATTGCGAAGCGCATTTTATCTCAGGTCTGCTCCGCTTCATCATGTGAACGGAATTGGAGCATGTATTCGTTTTTCCACAACAAGGTACGCAACCGCTTGGGGTTGGAGAAGTCTGAGGCCTTGGTGTACATTTATACAAACAGCAGACTCCTCCGTGAACGCCCAAAGCCCAACCCCCTCAGATGGTACGAGAACAATGCATGGTCAGAGGAGTCAGATCCGGAGAGAGATCCAAGCGAAGAGGACGGAGATGACGACGATCATTACATACCAGTTGACCACGTAGACGGTGGGGATGATGATGTCAGGGGGCATGATAACGACGACGTTAACACGAATTGGCACAACGACGGTAATGGCAACGGGGGAGATGACGCTATCCGCAACAATCCTCGTGACCGCAACAACCATGATGATAACGGTGATGCGTACAACTTCAACAATGAACCAGAATATAACCAAGGAAACCCAGACATGAACATCTACGGAGACAAATTACCCACACTCCCGGTATTTGATGAAGCGGCTAATGCAGAAGGAAGAGACGCACGTGACGAAGGAGATGCTATTCCAGTCCATATCAATCCCGAGGACAATGACGGGGTTGCGGATGATTCATCCAGCGAGGACCATCTTGGCAACGATATCCATGCTGGCGATGATGACGAGGACAATGGCGAAGGGGGTGATGGAAGTCATGGACGGGCTGCAGATGGACCTCATTGGACCGGTCTTGTTAGTGGAGAGGGCAACTGGGGAACAGGTTTGACACAAGGAGACTCAAGCTTGCTTCAAGAGATTCCTCCTGCTCTTGAGAGAAGGACCGTTCACGCAATCCCCGCACGGACTATACCTCCATCGCAACCCACTGATATGGGGGGTAACGAAGCAGATACAATTGTGGATGGAGGCCTGGCTCAAAGGCCCACGGGTTCAATGAGCGCAAAAATAGCTCGACTTCTTAGATCATCTGCAGCGGCGAGGCCTCCACTCAATCGAGCTGGTGGTAGTCGGCGTGGTGCCTCCACCGCCAACCAAGACGCCGTGGCGCCAGCTATAGACGACGCCGTACAGAATGTGGCCCAGCGTGGTGCGAAGAAGTCCACAGACAGGGTTGTTAGGAAGCCACCATCACAAGAACCCCGTGGAGGAACACGAAAGACAAGCAGATGAACCGGACCTGATCCCCTCCCATTCTATAGAGGGTACACTGAAGGTGGGCCATCTTCTGGAACCAGGGTTGTTCGCACACGTGTAATCAGTGAGGATGGCATCACAGCCATCGGTAATTCCGGAAAGGAGAGGCCTATGAAGCGCCTAGTAAGTGCCAGAGATGGCGATACGGGGGAAATTTCCATCCAAGTGCGCAATATTACATCAGAGGTGGAAGGAGAGGTACGAGCTCCAGTGGTTGGTGATCCTGAGGATGAAGGTGACGACATTCGCTCAGACGAGGAAGACCCGGATTGCGACGAGGCGCCAAATGACGGGGATGTGATAATCCGGCACGAATTGGGGCCCACTTTGGCTCGGAAAAGACAATCTTCACGCGAGAAAAAGCCCCGCAAACCAAGGAGAGAGTAGATTGTGGTCACTTTTTTAGCGCATGAAGTAGCAGTAAATCTAACCATAAAATCTACCGGCTAAAATCCCAAAAAAAATACTATGTTATTCTTAATTTTTTATTTTTTTTGCTAGTATCTTCTTATTACGAAGACATATACTGTTACTTAGAGACAACCTAGTTCATTATCTCACACTCGAAGGAATTGTATGGTTGTACTCTGTATTATTTTTTGAGCGCTAAATGCGGTTAATATATTTCCATTGAGTAATTTCGCAGTGCTTTTTATTTGTAAACTGTTCAATATATGAGTATACCGTAGTCGAACCTGTATGTAACACTGCATATCCGGGCGCTTGCTTGGGGACGGGCGCGTATAGGAAGGCGGGCGCGTGCGCGGAGACGGGCACGTGCACGGTAACGGGAGCGTGAAGCGAGCAGGCGCGTACAGATTACCGGCGCGTGCAGGGTTACAGGCGCGAGCAGAGGGAGACTTGTATGCGAGCGGAGAGCGGAGAGCAGAAAATGGGGTCTGATATTTAAAAACAATAAGTTTTTTACTAAAATTAGACACTAAAATTAGAAAATTAGAATATTCTGAGAATATTCTTTGATTGTTATCTATTAAAAGCTAAATCTATGACCTATGACCGTGGAATTTTTTCAAATATTCAGGGAACTATACGATATTTTGATCCTATTACCGTTTTATTGTTTTAAATATTTTTGGTGGTGGATAAAAAAATTGACGCATTCCTGTGAATTTCTGCTTGTTATTGATCCCATTCCGTCTGATGAATGTTGGTGTCTGGTGCAATGTCCGTGAACTTAGGGCGCCAAGTCAATGCCTTAAGTTATTTAAGTTCAAGGTGAGAGGAATGTCTTCTTCATTTCCACCTTTTTGTTTTGTGTAAGTGACACTTCTGTTTTGTACCGATCCTCGATTATGGAGGACATCGAGGTGGTTGCTGTGTCCCTTGGTGATGTCGTGTGCCCGTTTCAACCTTACGTGGAGGTTGAGGGGGAAGACGAGCTGTTTGGATGTGGCGAAGCACTTACACTTCCGGGAGGTCGTGGATGTTGGAGTGGAGTTGGGAAGAGACCCTTCAGTGTTACAAGATCCTAGGGAGATCATAGTGGTTGAGGACGAGGTAGAGAAGCCGTTGCCT
The DNA here is from genome assembly GCA_014871385.1 of Ceratodon purpureus. Taxonomy (NCBI): domain Eukaryota; kingdom Viridiplantae; phylum Streptophyta; class Bryopsida; order Pseudoditrichales; family Ditrichaceae; genus Ceratodon; species Ceratodon purpureus. The sequence goes on from CM026426.1 coordinate 42,506,940, forward strand.
GCTCATGCATACTCTAAGGTTGGGAAGATCCCACCCGGGACTTATTCTAGGGAAGCACTTAAAGGGTCAAGTGGGAGTAGTCCATTATTGAAACGTCCCTACCTAGGTTTGGGATTGCCTAGAGTGGGACCCAAAATGGACAAGAATGTAGCTTCTCAAGTAGTAGAGTCTGATGTTGATAGATATGCTGAGAATGCAAAGGGCAAAGCTAAACGCATTAAGTACAGAGTATGAAATAGCTATTTGCAACAGTTTCTTGGTTGAATTAAATTAATGATTTATTATAATAATTCCGTGCTTAACGGGGTGAAGGGTACAAGTGGTCGAATGTAGTAATGTGACATGCATTGCATTATTAGTTGGACCAATTACTAGGCGTGTCAATCAATGCGAATAGTGGGACTCTATATATTAAAAAAAACAATACAGATATGTATTGCTAATTCAATACAGAGAATAATTCAAATAACAACTACTATGCAACCTAGTTGCCACCGTCCACGAGAAAGAACATGGACTAAAAGTAGCTTGCCCCCTAGTTTCTTGCTAAAGGGTGTGTCAGGATTCCGCTTTCGAGAAGTATCTTGACCTCGTTGAAGCTATAGGATGAAAATGTTGCATTTTATTGTTTTAAGTATTTTTGGCGCGTGGATGAAAAGGTCGTCGTCGGGATCGCGCTTGCAAACCTTCAATAGGATGAAATAAACGTGCTTACAGTAGGAGAATTGGACCCGCCCACAAAACTTAGTCATGGTCTTCCGAAATGTTGGGCAACTGCAACCGAGGTTGGAGCTGATGGTGATCTGGTAGGGGGAGACATTAGGTGGAATGCCGGAATCCAACCCTATGATGCAACCATGGCCAGGATGAGGTATCATGGTGACAGAACGGAGGCGAGCTCTCAGGGTGTCGGAGGAGCCCATGGAGAGTCGTTGCGGCGGATTAGGGCGAGTGGCAGTGCGCTTCACCATCTTCCCGTCTCTCTTGCCTGGGTAGCGGTCAGCACCTGCAGGAACTGGAAAGGAACTTAGATTTGCAGGTGGCGGAGCGGAGGAGAAGAGGCGTCGTGGGGAGACCGGCCTCTTCTGTGGGAGCTGGAATCCAGCCGCCTCTAATGCACGAATTTCAGTGATGTTCAGGTTTGTTCCGAGCTTGACAGGCTAGACGGTTGGAATTGGAGGCATCTGCTGGGTTGCAGAGTACTTAGCAACCCACTTGCGCCTTGAGCCCTTCACGCATCTCTCAATGTCGTCAGAACAGAAGAAGAATTCCGTCCTCTCCGAAGTGTTCCAGCGGATGTTGGTCCAAACTCCAGTGTAGGTTGGTGCAGCAGTAGCGTTCACGTTCCTCGCAATTTTCTCCGTACATTTCTTCTTAGTAACAGCTCTCTGGGCCCAGCAGCACTTTGCACAAGTCTTCAACAATCTTGCGATGTGCCATAACTTCACGTCAACCTTGGTCTCCTGAACAGCATTCACCTGGCGGATTCCAATCTCGTTTCGTGGGGTCTCCGGGATTGTCACGGCATCCTCTGTAGGAGACTGGCCTTCGTCGACCTGCGTGTCATCTTCGGTGTCATCCTCAACAATGATGGGCATCTGGGATGTGCGAGCCTTGACGTTACGGCCAGGTGCTTTTGGATGGGAGTAGTTTACCTTGTCCGGACGGTGAGATTCTTCCTCAACTCCAAGGGGTAGGTCGAGCTTCCGCTTGATGGATCCGAACACTTCCTCTCCAGCTAGGCGTGGCAGACGTGTACAGAACTCGTTCGCTCCGGGCATCTCTAGCATGGGGTCTTCAAGCACATGCGGTCTCCCTGTCAACTTTGCCCTGCGCTGTGCCGCTCTAAGCTTCAGTTCATTCAGGGATGGACCCGTACCTCCAACGTCCCCTTTCAGAAAGTGGTAGAAGTTGACAACTTGAAGAAATGCCCGCACATAGTCATCAATTGTAGCCACGTAGAGGTCGCCGCACTTGTTACCAGAGGACTGAAGCCATTTGCTGTGAACGGTTTCAGCAAGGTTACAAGTAGGCATTTCTGCAAGTTCATCCTTGGTAAATCTCTCCACGTCCAAAGGCTGCAGTGGTTAGATGTGGTTCGGCATTTAGTGCGGTGGGGGTAACTGCGAAGTAGAAATAGTAATGAATGAGTAAGGGAAAAAAACGTACCTCAGTCATGAAGCCGCCCCACCGGCAAAATCTGAAGTCCCGGAAATAGAGCCAGAGCTCCAATCTAGCTAGGGCCTTCTCTGAGACAGCTCCAGTAGAAACCCACCAACCTTAATTCCGAGGTAGAGTTTATCCGCTTCCTCCATTGTTTTCTCTGCGCGGTATTGCTGGCACATTTTCTTGTGTTGCTCCCACAATTCTTCAGGGATGTACTTTTAAGTATTATTGACCATGGACTGCGTCCAATGGAATAGGCAGGTCCTCTCCCGATCCTCCATACGGTCCTCCTTCTTCCCTGTCCCGTACACGATCCGTACTGCATTCCAGCTGGCCTGTGCGCTGTCCGCCATGAAGCCCTTGAAGTTTGGCGCTGGAACGCCATACCTCTCCATGACAGCATTTAGGTTTCTCCAAAACAGGATCTGGGCGTCACAATCCTTGGACATCATGTCACAGGTAGCAATCGTCATGACACGGCAGTACGTGGAGTCGTACACGTGGCATGCCAACGTGGTCCAATCGCGAACCCGCTTCACGTGGTCAAACATCACCCAGGCGTTCTCAAGATCACCGCCGGGCTGTATCCTGGACACGAGGTCGACACTGCTTCCTGGACCCACTTCCGACATCTTGAAGAGGAACACCTTGTTCAGATCTTTTCCTTGGCCAGGGAATTTGTTCTCTTAGACATATGCCCAGAGACCGATTCCACGCAGCTTTGTTATGGCATCCATAACTCCCTAATTCCTCAACTGACGGAATGACATTACCTTGTTGCGAATGTTCGGAGATGCCATGTCCTTGCACCTATCAAGGACTAGAATAAGCTCCTCCATAGTGAGTTTCTTAAGAGGTGCATCCTCCGGCTGTAGCAAGTAATTCCTGATTAGAACCTTGCTCGCCTCCAGCACTACAGAGCTCTTCGTTGCTCGAGGTGTGTTTTTGACCTGTTCTGAGATCAAACTATCGATCTCATCCTTTGAATCTCTATAGTCGCCAACCTTGACAGGGTGATCGTGAGTTCCAAGATAAATACACGCCCTGGTTTGGTTGACTGTACCATGACACATAAAAAATCCGAGCCCCACAAGTAGCAATGCAGGCGGGGTATTCTTTGCATACCTTGCATACAACCGTGGAATCTTTTGGTGGTGGCTGGTTGACACTAAAGGCTTGAAGTGTGCAGCCGTCAAAGTCGGTCTCATTCACATCACGAATCCGGGGCCGGCGTTCCAGAAATGGGCAGTCTTTGTTGATGCATCGCAGCCATCCGATGCAGGTGGAGGACCGGAAAGACAGCCCCAAGTCGTTGGTGATGTTGGTGGTGATGGTCTTGGTCCAGACGTGGCCGTCGTATCGTTTGTCCATTCCTTGCATGGACTTTGCTTGCGACCGTGATGCTCCTAGTGCCGAAGGGGGCAATTCGAAGAGAACTGGTCCATCGAAAACAGTAGGCAAGTACCCTACTCTCTCGTGTCGCATTCTTGAGTAATTTATTTTTTTCAGAACGTTCTTACTATTAGGTCTCTCGGCAAGTTTGCGAAGTGAATCGACAATACTGATAGTACTATTCTCTGAAGTTTGAGAGGAACTGGCGGACTTTACTGGAGGGGGGACTGCGGGCCTAGACTCTGCAGCGTCCAGCGTGATAGGAGGGGACGACATAGCAGGATTAGTTTCTTCATCTGAAGAGAGGGAGAAGACCGGAGTTTGAAGAGTAGCATCCACGCCAGACTCTACCTTGACCTTCACGTCACGAGGAAGCGGAGTTTGAACAGTGCAAGTGGAGGAGCGACGAGGAGTAAGAGTCTCTGTAGACGTCTGCATCTGAGATTTTGTAAGTCCATAAACTCTATATGTACCTGGATACAAGTGCCAGTACAGAATTCCATCGTCACCCCTCTCGGACAACTGACCTAGAGTGTGAGTGACCTCAGTTGTTATCTCGTCAAAAATCTCCTCCTCGATCCTGATTGTATCCTCTCTAAAAGTGAATCTCATACTTAGGTGCTGGGAGGACAGGCTAGCCATACCATCGGCACTGGTCTGAAAAGAGAGAGGGATTCCAAGGCCGTGAGCATAAAGGACGACTGTGCCTTGGACTTCCCGAGGAGCTGCGCACGCCATAGTGAAACGTAGAGTGGGGGGATATGACACTAATCGAGTGAAGGTGCACAAGAATGAGAGACTGAAGAGGTCGAGTACAATGGTTATATACAGTTCTAGTTGCATCTTAGGAAATGAATCTGAATCACGAGTAACGGAAGTTAGTTAGACTGTAAGTAACAGAGTTAGTTATCCCTGGCGCCGTAATGAGAATTTAAGTACACTTACATTAACTCGTGTTAGTACCACTTTAGATCGTGGTTTGATTTTTTGTTGAAGACATCATGTCTAGGATTAGCTCTAGCCGCCTTTAATTCTAGGACTCATGGCCAGGCCCTCAGTGATGGGTGACCCTTTGTCATCATTTCTATTTAAGTGGAGATTATATTGATTTCCAGTTCAATTTTGATTATATTTATTTGCACATGAACTTTAATTCAAAATTCAATTATCTTTAGTTATACAATGTCAGTGATCATTTTTTAGAGGTACATGTCACTGATCATTATTATTATGATAGGAGGAGTTGTTGAGCAGTAGTTAGGATTGATCAGTATATAAGCAGAGCTGATGTTCTATAGTGTCCTTTATTGTGAGGAGGATCATCAGCTTACATAGACACATGAAGGATAGTGGAGGGTCTACTCCCTCCACTTATGTCACTCCTAAACCGAGAAGAAAACCATGTAAGACAGATTTTACAAATAGGAGAGCGAGAAAGAGGAGAGCATCACGTAAGAAGGTAGATTTGAAAGGTGACCATTTGAGTGCACCCGTGAAGAGGAGAGGAGAGGGACTGCCTGTAGCCTTAAAGTTTTGTAGCATTTGTAAACTCCTTCTAGACTCTGTAGTGGAGGTAAAGGAGGAGTTTTTAGAGGACACCGTCGTCGAGAATCCAGAGCAGGATCAAGATGTACTCTTAAGTGGGGTTGCACGTGAGGAGATGACGGATGAATTAGAGTTTAATTGTAGTCAAAGAGAAGAGTCACCGCAGCCGTCAATCAGATTTAATGACTCTTCTGCAAGCGGGCCACACTCTCAATCAGATCCATATTTTAATTCCGATGAGGTAAGTCTGCCTCAACCGTCTTGAACGAGGGTATCGTGAATTATATGTTTTTGTGTAGTATCTTGAAATAAAGAAGAATCGATTAAAAAAAAGAACATTATATTTTCAGAATTGTTTTATGGTGAAACGATAGATTCAGGAGTGTAAAGCTTACTCTAAGACTTAGTGAGAGGGGCCGAGGCCCTTGACTCAGGCCGAGATTCAAATTTTTGCTATTCTTGTGCAGAGGAGAAGTGGATAAGAGGGGTCGGGGATATGCCTCGGGTCCCTGTTGATGGAGCTTGTGTCGAAATAGAGCATTTGAGATTCGAAGCGAGGCGGGCGAGGCAGGGCATAATGCAGGCAGGTGAAGCAGGAGTTGCTATGGCGGAGAGAGAGGCACACATGGCAGGGCTCGGCCAAGTGGAAGATGCGCAGGTCAATGCCGTCCATGCCGGAGTCGAGCAGCTCGAGGAGCACCAAGATGAGCAGCTCCAGGAGCAGCTACAATAGTAGGTCGAGGACGATGACGAAGAGGACGACGACGACGACCAGCAGGTAAGGAAACTTCGGTGTCGGTATGTAGATTTAACTTGTTGTCGATGCTTACAGATAGACTCAGGTGGTCCGTGTTGGGTGTTCGAACTTGATGGGTTCTCGAATTTGTTGGGTGCTTGTCAAATTCAATGCATGTTGGATGCTGGAATTTGATAGGGAATTCTCGGGATTGTTGGGATTCACTGCTTGTTGGATTCGGTGGAGGGTGTTGAGGATTCGCTTTTATTGAGTGTTGCGCACTGTTGGGGAGTGTTGGAAATTCGCGGGAATTTGGTGCAGGTTGAGTGCTTGGGGGTAATGGGGAGTGTTGGGGTTTTGAATTCAAGAATGTTGGGTGCTTGAAACTGTTGGGGATTCGGGTTTTTGTTGCTGGGGAGTGTTTGGAATTTGATTTTGGGGACTGCTTGTTTGCAAGCGTGCTCGCCGAGGAGGGATCCCCCTCCAATGAGGCCGCGGCCTCGCAAATGTTTTATTGTTTTCATTTCTTTCCCCGTGAGTGTTGGTTTATGTGGGCTGGTTTGTTCTCAGTGGCTCGCGGCTTGGGACTGTCCATCCGCAGTGAGTGGCCAGCTGGGAGCAAGCTAAGCGTAAGTGTAAGTCCAGGGCTGTTACCTCAAGTGGTGCCGCCGGTAGGGAGGGGATACCTTAGCACAACACCAATGGGTTGTTGCTGCGAGTGACTTGTGGAAAGAAGGAATAGCTACCTGGTTGATCCTGCCAGGTTGATTCTGCTATATATTTTTTTCTTAATGTTTACATATTTTTTTTTTAAAATGTAAAAATAAATGGCCCCAAGCCTACTGTCGGCAATGACAGTAGGACAAGGGCCTTGAGTTGGTTTTGGGGATTTTTTGAAAGTTGATAAGGCGGAGGCTGACCTGAATGGGGTGGGCCGATGATGTAGATATTTAATAAATATTTTAAATTTTGACTCTGCTGCTGCTTGTTGCTTGGTGTGTTTTTTTTTTTTTAATATGTAAAATTAAATGGCCCCAAGCCTACTGTCGGCAAAGACAGTAGGCCGGGGGCCTTGCAATGGTTTTGGGGATTTTTTAAAAGTTTATTGGTGAATTTATACTTGTGACATTGTGTTTTAAACTTATGCATGGATGCTCACAAAATTATAATAAAAATCTGAATGTTTTGAAGAAGACTCTGTTTTTTTATTGGTATTTTTTTTAATTTTTAAAAATTAAATGGCCCCAAGCCTACTGTCGGCAACGACAGTAGGCCGGGGGCCTTGCAATAGTTTTGGGGATTTTTTAAATGTTTATAAGGCGGAGGCTCACCTGAATGGGAGCCTTGTGATGGTTGTAGTTTGTTATAAATTGTATTTGTTTATGTGAAAATTCATTCTTCATAGTTGCTGTTTTTTCTAATACTTATTACTTTGTTTATGAAAAAGGAATCTGATGAAGATAACTTGGCGAGCAAACGTCAAGACCCGACGCCAGCAGAAACCGAGGTATTTCATTCGATTTACAATTTACATTGATTTCTTATGTTTATGAATTTGAGTTTGCCCTATACTATTCTTTGTTTATTACTCTTATAAAAGTGGAATTTAATCCTCACTTCATTTCTTCTACTATAGATAACGTCCGATGCTCCTGAGCTGTCCCCCACTTCCCCCATTTCTGTGATCAATGTTTCCGATCTTTCGGATTCATTTGATCAGTACTATTGTACATGTGATGTAGCAAACCCTGTAGGTGCGGAAAGTGGACCTTTCGAGGTCCACTCTCCACAGTACATGCCTACATCTCTAGTGTACATGCCTACATCCCCAGTGTATGAGCTCACCTCCCCGGGCTACATGCCCACGTCTTCTCCACAGGGTTCCCCGCCGATGTCTCCACCCTCTCCTTCCTTGCCTATTAGAGTCAAGAGGCCGAACCATGTGGTATTTGCCCTTCCGGCAATTCTGCCATGCCTTGTCCAATAGACCAGGCGATTTTGGAGGAGGCGCCATCACTGGAACTGTAGACAGTCTAAGGAGTACTATAGTCGTGCATCACGTAGATGATAATTGAGTTGTTACAAAAGAGTTAACAATATAAAATTATATTGTTATTTTCTTTTATATACTTGTCTCCTTTGTCTGACTTTCGTTAATGCGGTTCTTTTTTGTTAATTTTCATATCTTCTGGCAGGTTACGCAAACACAAGATGTGTTGGTCAAACCATCTTGTCCAATAAACTTGAAGAGTGCTAGAGAAGGGGAATTGCAACATCGAAAACAACACAAGGTGGACTCTATAGCCGTCATCAACAACCTCAGGATCAAGCCATCGCAGAAGTCCCGAATGTTGGTGCCCCTGTGCAGGATGATCCCAATGGCCAAGGTTAGACCAGTGGGCAAAATAGGGGTACAGCATTTGGAGCAGGAGTTTGTTAAGGGCTATAGAGATGGGGACCGCGTCCTGTACATCTCTATGTACAACAACGAAGAGCAGACAAGAGATGTTACGGATGAGGTCATGGCCGGTTGGAGCCCATTATGGAGGGACGCGAATGATGCTTTTGAATATGAGATTCAAGGAGACAAGGAGTGGTCGCAATTCTCGGGCAAGATGTTTTTTGTCTGGGAAGGTAACCATCGCCTCTCAGCATGGCTACGTCATATCAACAAGCACCACGCAGACGACCCATCATGGCACATATCTGTGCACTGCATAGTATAAGACCCCTGCGGCCATGTTGGAAATCTTCTTCACGCAATGCATGACATCAACTGGTTTTTCCTGTTTTTCCATTTTGTAAGCCTATCTTATCTCTATTATTCATCTTACGTATTTTATTTCTTTGGTCGACAAAGAATGACCACGTCAAGAGTAATCTCCCTGCAAAATTGTTTTGGATCCACTCATTCGGAATGCTGAAGCTGGAGGAATTTAAAGACCTACTCAGTCCTGAAGAATTTGATGTATGTTTGAAGAACAAGCCACCTAATTCCTCGGGGTGTTTCTTGACAACTAAAGTTTTCATCGCATTTTTGTACCGAGTGAGTTCTACCTCCTCCCTCTCTTTGCTCATTATTATTCAATAATCATGGAATTTCCTAAGGTGTAATTATCTTTCTACAGCGGGAAATCGCAGTGGCCTCGGATGAAGCAGCCAGGGCCTACCTCAACAAGACACCCGAGGATGAGCAGTCTGCAAGTGCGGTTTGGGATGTCATGAATGAGGCATCAGATAGAATGGTCGAAGCGATCAAGAAGAAGGACTTTACCAAGTACTTGGCCATTGCAAATCCCAAGAATGGTGACGACTTTCTCAATGAGGTGACTCCCTCATCATTGTCCAGTTAATTATTTTGTATCACTACAGCAAATTCTGTATTAATACTTATTAAAACTTCAGTACTTCTTGCAGATCAATCGCCATTTCAGTGACAACAATAAGATGTCACTCAATAAGCTTCAGAAGATTGTTCCAGCGGCCGTTGAGGCCAAATACGAGGCTCGTTGGTTGAGGTGGTGGAACTCATCTCCGAGTTCCCAAATGTCTTACAGATTTTTGCTAGCTAAATTCAAAGACACCGACTTCGACCAATGGTTGAACAAAGCTTCATTCTGGCCTGGGGTAAGCTTCATAAAAAATCCTTTCCAACTCCTTGTTCCTTTATTATCTCACTGATTTCTTTCTCGTCGCTATTGATATGAATTCTGTATTATAGTTGGAGGAAGCCGTCATCAACGAAGTCGAGGACATATTCAAGGCGGAGAACCTCGATATCAATTGGAGGGCATTTCCTGATGTCCAACAGCCGGGCGATTTTGTCGAGAGTTCACGTATTCTGTTGTGGGACAAGGCCTTCCCTACGTTCATTGGAAAAAAAGGCTGAGAAGCCCTTCGACAAGAAGTCCAACTTCGTTAAATTCCGTGGAACCACTCAAGTTGTCAAGCTGGTTACTTACCGGTACGTTACCTAACTTAATCGCATTTGCATTTCATAATTTTCATTCTACTTATTTCTTATACTAACCTTCTAAATGTCTTCTCTTAGGTACTTCAAGCGAGAGCTTCTATTGAAGGAAGCCATCACGGTCCAGCAGCTCCCCAAGTACTTCAGTGCTTGGACGATGAGAAGCTCGGACCAGTGTATCTATTCTCCACAGCAGTTAAAAAGGTATAAAGCTACTCACCTGGATGCTGGATGCTGGTATCTTGATTGTATTGGTGGTTTCACTATTGACTCGGAGGCGGACGTCAAGATGCTACACGATGGGGGTGAGGTGGTGGTCGAAGACTCGGTGGATGGTGCAGACAATCACGAAGGACAAGAGGATCAATCATCTGCTCCTCCACTGAAGAAAGGGAAAGGGCGGCGACTTAAATCACTACGTTCTCAATCAGAGGCATCACAGCAAACCAGTGCGGAGTTTTCCGCGCCAGGGCAAAAGGCACCAGAGCCTTCTTCAGGTAATGTCGTTACGAAGCCTTCTTCAACTTCTTCGCTAGCTCCTTCCTCGATCAGTGCTTCCGAGATCACTAGAAGTCTCCTTGAGTAGAGGAAAATCAAGCAATTTCCGCAGACTACCTCTTCAGCTGAAACTCCAAATTCCTCACAGGTTTATGTCATCAACTCCTCTGTGGATTCGGTTTTGCTTTGACACAAGGAGCTCTCTGACGTGGGTGGCGATCACGAATGGAACAAGGCTCTAGACATCATTCGAATGGTATGATCCGTTCCTTAGTGCTTTCCCTTCAATACGTACATTACTGTAAATCTTTTAATGTCTAACTCTTTGTTTCTTGTTTACTCAAGTTTGCAGGCCACGAGAACCCAGTTCCGCCAAGATGCAAAGGGCAGAATCACTTGGGATTCGACTTGATCGTTGCCGACATCCCTGAGAATCTTCCGGTCCCTACAATATCCAATTCCCCCTACGTCACTCCATCTTGGAACAAACATCATAAGGAGTATTTGGAGGACCTCTTTGAATTTGCAAGACATTTCTTGCAGTATGATGGTGCTCTTTGCATCATCCACAACAACAACCAAGATCTGGCTTCGAAGATTTCAAAGGTGGCTACTGTTGATGGCTTTGTATAGCACCGAGACTAGTGGGGCTTCAATGCACTAGGCTTGGCTCACCCTACGATCCCCGGCTCCTTGGTATGTACATCATAATCATTCCTTGTCTTTGCATTCTACTAAGCTTTCTTATTAAATACACTCACATATTTTGGTGTCTCGCAGTCTCTTCGATTCTGGGTGCGCGTCTTCATTCGTGGTGGTCATCCCCATCCAAGTTCTCTTTTCAAACGAAAAAATCCGATGTCGTATACAACGACCTCCACATTACTGAGAGTGATGCCATTCCCAACTTCACCGATGTGGAATCGCAGCACATGAATGGGGAGGTGCCGTGGAGAGGCCCAAGGGAGAAAGCCCCTGAGATGATGCAGGGCATAATTGAGGAGATGACCAAGCCCGATGACATAGTCTTTGAGTGGATGGCAGGAACAGGCAATCCTTCATTAACAGTTTCTGCATCTCCAATCCTCTGATTTTCTCCACATGGACTCACTTCTTTCTTGTGCTACGTGTTTTCAGGTGCTTCCATCAAGGCTTGTCAGAGTATTGGTCGTCATAATATAGCTTGTGAGGAGGACGAAGCCATATTCAACGCCCTTCTCAAACCATTTCTGGCTACGTCATCCGCCGTGGGCCCTCCAAAACATCCTCGACCAACAGCAGTTGAAGACGCACCTCCAAAGAGAGCAAGACGAGATAAGTACTGTAAGTTCTTCTTTACTTCTCTTCGCTAGTTCTCTTTGCTTCTTTACTGATTCCATCTTCACCCACTTATACTTACCACTCTCGATTTTCTTTTGCAGAGTAGTTGCGGCAACACCGCCACGTAGGCCAACACCCGTGTGCATTCCATCGTGGCATCTTCATTCCAGTCCGATTCAGCCTTTTATACTTCCGGAATATGCAGAGGGCTTAGCACAAGTGCTCCAATCTGGAGCCCTTACATATGTTCCTAGTCAGCCAACTACTTTTGATCCCAGTGCCCTTGTATTCGTCGATGAAGAGGCTGTAGAAGGAGATTCAGAGTCATCTGATTCTGAGAGTGGAAGTAGCGATTGTAGCATGTTCTGAGTTTGAAGGAGGCTTTGGTCTATCATTGTTTTCATCTGATTTGATTTGATTTAACTGGAGTTGATTGCATTATCCTTCGTCTACTCTACTGCAAACACCCTAAAGTAGTTATGATTCTCATTTTCAGTTTGTATCCGTGTATGTAAATGATGAAATGTTGCAACTGTAATGCTCAAAATGTAACATGAACAATGAAATGTTATAACTGAAATGCTCAAAATATATAGAATGCTGTAATTACTTTCTTAATCATTCAATATCTTGCATTTCCATAGCTATGTTACCTATTCTTGTGAGAGATCCAGATACCATCTCTCGAAGAAATTTTCTCTCCTTCCGCCACATCCGAGACCTGATTCCCATTGGCCAATAGCAATGACCTCAGCTGATCTAACTCAACGCAAGTAAGTTCTCCAAGGGACGCTGTCTCTAACCTGTCGTTGTAAATTGGATTTGCAAGTTTCTAAGAACTCCTAAAAACACTCCAGTTGATGTTGAATCGATTAACTTCGTATTCATCCTTCGGACTCCAATGGCGACCCTCGTACAAAAAGTAATCCCACCTCGCTAGCCGAAGGCATGAGTATTCAAGACTGCTGTCAATCTCACGCTTCCACCTCTTCAACACAGCACGAGCGTTCTTGACGTCTTCAAACGTGATTACCGTCAGAGGAGTCCAACCCTGCATTGCACTACTACCTATATGATCCCAGGGGTTAGGCCCATCCGCCATCCGCTTAAGCAAGTCTTGTAAAATCGTTTCACAAGCAACGACCTCAAATGAATCGCAAATATCTTCAACTCCGTAGCAAGTACAAGATTAAATTCTACAGAAATCATTGAGCTAATACAACTTCAAGGACATCTGCAAAGGTTTATATAGATCGTTGCTTGACATTTAAGGTACGAATGGTCTTATCTAAAGACAGAGAATTCTTCAACCAAAACAAGCACTCTGACATGGTATACATCTTGGTTTTCGCAGCTCGATTATTGTACACGAACTTTGAGATATTCCACGAAGGTTTCAGACCATTAACTTTAGCTTTTGTGATTTTCTTTTTCCTATACTTTTCTATTCAATATTTACTGTTCTGATCTAAAAACATCATGCTAGAATACTCGTATCTAGATCCAATAAGGGACCAAATCTAAAGGTTTGTATACATGACGTCATCATCACATTAGCCCTAATTTGTACCTCAAAAATAAAACGTAAAAAACTTTTTACCAGACATAACCCTGAATTCCAAAGAAATATCTACCTTTACTAAAAAAAGTAACAAAATTATGCCTTTTTAAAGTTTTTTTCCACGGTTATAGGGTTCCCTTTGCTTTTGAAAATTTGGCTAGATGTCAATTCTCTGCTCTCCATTCTCTACTCTCTGCTCTCCGCTCTCCGCTCTCCGCTCACATGCTAACTTTCCCCGACGCAAGCACGCGGGCACGGGCGCCTGCTGCGTCGGCGGGCGCACCCGATCTGGCACGCGGGCACGGGCGCGGGCAGTCTCCCTGGGCGCGTGTGGAGGCCGTGTACGCGCACTGTACGCGCTTACGGGCGCGATCATCCGAGGGGAGCATAAAAGGCTCCCCTTAACCCTTATTTTCTACTTTTCAAAGTCTCCTCTTCCAGGTGGCTCCTTGTCCTAGCTCGTGACTCCACGTGCTCTGCTTGGAACTGCAGGAAGTGGGAGCAGTCAGATCGGGTGGGGGGGAACTTTTGTTTTTTTTTTTTGGTGTCCAATTTATTATTCCAACTATGTCGGTCTCTCGTGGATCCGGGAAACGTCCCGCGTACTTAGATCTTGATGCTCCTGTAGATGAAGTGGTGGCAACCTCCACAGCACCATCTCATACAGGCTCAAACCCGTCATCGAGCTCCTTGGGAAAGAAGAATCGGAAACGGGCGAGTGAGAAGGACCCGAACTACCCACCTTCTCAGTACCAGGACTTTGTTCGAGAGCTAACATTGGAGTGGTATGGATGTCGTAAACGGGAGGCGATTACCCGTACATACGTTGACAAGAGAGAGTCGGGAATTAAGAACTTGAAGTCCCAGTTGGAAGAGTATTTGTGGAAGAAGCTGCAGACATCCGAGAGATATAATGATTGTATGAATTACTATCATTTCCCTAAGTGGATGGAGCAACAAACAGTTACAAACACTACAAACATTGTGCATGTGTTTGAGTGTGTCAACAAGAAGCCGAAGGAGGGCTACTCGCAGGCGCAGAAGGAGGAGATAGAGAAGCTCAAATATGTCCAAGATTCGTGCACGAGATTCTTGAGTAATAGGACGAGGGTGAGGCCATGGCTTGAAGCTGGACTGAAAAGCGCAATGGATAAATACTTGTGGGGAGTAGTGGTCTCGGTTCCAAGAGGGGTCAAGTTGGTTCCGCTGTCAGGCATAAGGAAAGGCGGGTATGGTAAAGTCCAAAAATTACATATTGTTGGCATGGAAACCATACCTGAGACTTGTGTCTTTACGGGGAAGATGTCCAAGGCTACTGACGAGACCCAGAAGCGGTACGAGACATCAATAGAAGCCATGGTTTGCAGGATTGACCATCCCGGCGTTATTAAGTTTTTTGCGGTCAATGACTGGATGATGGAAGCCTACACGCTTTGGTGGAATAGGGATTGCCTTCAGAAGTTTTCAAACATGGGGAAGAGCACAATAAAGTGGACCACAAAGTGCAAAATGTGACCACTAACAAGTGAATATGAAGTGTGCTGTTTTTGAAGGCTCAAAGCTGATTTTGAGGATTTTGGTGTAGTTTTTGAGCATTTTAGTCACTTTCTAAGGTGTTGTAAGGTATCTTACACACACCTTCATAAAAAGAACATCTTGAATTGAAACTAAATTTGACCACTAGTTCTAAATCATGAAAATGAACTTTTCCAAAGTCTTGATTTCTTCATTTGGGGCCCTCTATTGTCTTTAGATGATGTTTTTTTCAATTTAAAAAACAATGTTCGGTGAAAAAAAAGTGACAAAAAGTATCGCGGAAAAGACCCTCTTAAAAAGCATCCTTGCGATACTTTTGGAACCCTAAATCAATCAATGAGTATATGAATTGACTATTTTAGAATACCTTTTAAACATACGGAGGGCCCCACGAAATTAAAAGTGATTTCGGACAAAACCCTAAACCGTTTTGTTCACTTTTCCAAATGAGTCCATTCACTTTGCCCGAGTTCGACGTCTCCATTTTCCATTGTAAACTCAATGTCCTCTCTCGCAACTTTGGAAAGTTGAAGAAGATCAAGTCTACTTTCCGTATTCCAAACTCAATCTTGCATCGACATAACAAAGATCCCACTTTCCCTAGTGTTAACAGAAGGGGCTGAAATTGGTGAAAAGATAAGCACTTTTTTGGTTCACTTTATTGTGCTTCCCCCCACATGTTTAACTCAAATATCTCGGAGGGTACTCAGAACCGTAACATCCACAAGCAGACAGATCAGTCCATAGAAACACGTGACTGTGTTAAGGCCTTCCGCACCCATAGGTCCAAGCTAGCTTGGGCATTGATCTGTATTATGGACCGGGTCCATAAGGGATATTTGCAGCATAATGACATCTCCCCGAGAAACGTCTTGCTTCACTTCCCAGAGAATAAAGTGAGCAAAGTTTACATTGGAGTATGCGATTGGGGCCTTGCAAGTCGGGTGTGTGAGACAACTCCTTCAAGGTACGATTACCCAACTGCTGAGGCACGTACGGCTGCCTTCAAGGAACGTGGTAGTTTTGTCGCTCCGGAGTTGTGGTACACTTATGGTAAGCCAAATTCGGAGACCTCATATGAAAATCTAAAGAGGAGACACCTATATACGTAGGCTGCCGATGCGTACTCGGTTGAAGTGGTAGCAAATACTATTTGGAAGGACGTGGACGACTTCGACCTTTTCAAGGATGCAGCGGGGAAGGCTAGATTTGCAGTGGTGTTGAAGGAGCTCACAAATCCCGATGCCAAGAACCGCTCCACCTTGCAGTTGGCCCACGCTACCCTAGCATCCCCTCCGTACAATTTCCAGATCCCAGAGTGTTGTTATCGCAAACATATTTAGAAGTACGCAAGTAGTGACAACAATGTGATATTTCCAGTTCTCCATAAGAGGGGACATTCTTTGTAAGTGGTTTACTGCCACAATTTTGCAATGCTTTTCAATAAACATTGCACTTCCCAATTGCCCTCTCCTGAAATACATGCCCTCGCTTGTGATGTTGCCCGATGTCGCTCTTTCCCTACTAACCTGCAGCGCTCGCGCCCGACCGCCGGCGCCCCTGATGCAGCGCACTCGCCCAAACGCACGCGCCCAATACTGTACGCGCCCAATACTATACGCGCCCGATCCAGGCTCGCGTCCAAATGACTGCGCCCGATAAGTGTGGTCGCGACCGTCAACTCGATCGCGCCCGCAGCGACGCTCGCGCACGCGCGCGGCCAAAACGACGCACGCGCCCTCGCTTTCCCGCACTCCTGCACGCGCCCATGACATCGCGTTCGCGCGGATGCTCGCGCCGGTCGTACTGCTCGCGCCCACCCGCTCGCGCCCGTAATCGCGCTCGCGCCCGCACTAAATCAGCGCTAGGTAAATTCGTTTTACCCTTACCATGAGTCAACTGGTCAACGCCCTTATGTGACGGACACGGGGGTGTGTCTTGTCACCATGACGGACTAACGGACTAACGGACGGTCGGTCTGTTATGACAACCATGCTTCCGGGCTGAGGACGTTTTGACGCCGGAGGTACGTGAGTTCATCTACGAGTACATCAATACGGGCGGAGATCTGCGGGAAGGTTGGCGTATGGACGACATTAAGGACGAGAGAGCCCGGTTGGTGGTAGGGTTTATGAACTTGATTTTCCACCCGGAAAAGCTCAAACGGGTAACCATCAAGTGGGCGACCACCTTCATTGGTGCCATGGACGGATTGATCCAAGTGGCCTGGGGCGCTATGATCAAGACAATCGTCAACCGGCAGGTGGCCAATCTGAAGAGGGTGAAGAAACATCCCACTTGCCTTCCGACTTTCCTCATTCACCTCTACCGGCACAAGGGAATGTTGACATTCCGAGAGATAGTGGAGTACGATAGGCTAAAGAGCCTCCAAATGTACGCAGAACCGGAGGCGGAGGTTTCTGATGACGATGACAACTTGATGCAGATTTCGCCCACCCCGACGAAGAAACCACGGTCCAGTCCAGAGGAAGGGCATTTATCCAATACTCCCCGGTCCCCCACACTGGCTAGATGCAACCTGAGCACGGAAGCTCTAAAACCTATTGGTCCTCCAGAGCACACCGGAGATCCGTGTCAGGATTTGGCCAACTTGGCTGGGCAGATGATCGAGTATGTCCAGCACCTACAGGAAACCACCAAGCTTGAACACCGGTTGACGAAGGAGGTGATCTTCCTTACAGGGACAGACCGGTTGGAGGAATGCATTACTATTCTTTGCAACTATTGGGAACTGGCTCGCCAACAGTCCAGCCATGTCGAGGAATTGAAGCAAAATCGAAAGAAGATTATCAAACTCCAACAGGAGTTGAACGATGCCCAGTTGGACTTCCGGGAGGCCTGTGACCGGGCATCCAGAACAGTCCAGAGCGTGGTGGAGATCAAGACCACTCTAGCCCTTCCGGTGGATGTGGCCAACCAGTGCGCCGTCTATAAGGAGTTTTTGACCCGCCTACCGGATCTAGCCCGGAAGCTGATTGTAAATTTCATGCACGACCGGACGCAGGTGATGGAGGCGACATGGTTGAAGATGAGAGCCCTAGTAGAAAGCCTTGACGGGAATAAGTCCGGTCTGTCAGCACCACCGGGTCCACCGGCACATCAAGAGGCGCATAGGATTTTAGAACCAACAGCACCAACCTTGGGATCGGAACCAGTGCCGACCGTTCCGTCTCCAGTTAAGTCGGCCATCCGGTCACCTGTTCGGCCGGACCTGGGACAACCGTTAGCGAATCCTCTTCCAGATACCCTAGACAGACTTCACAATCTCATCATACCGGAAGGAGTGGAGGCCATTAACCCGGAGAACATCAATCTGGATGGAAGCCCTGGGCCACCGGCAGGAACACCCTTCGTCCCGGTACAAGGAACTCCATCCCCGGAACGAGTACGGACGGACCTCGTTATAACCCCGGTGGCTACCCGGTCTCCCTCCCCCGCAGTATAAACAGGTCGAGTCCGGAAGGCGGCCGACCAACCGGTACTAGATACTCCCGGAGCCGGCCCCTCACTGAAACGGTTGAAGAAGGGCGTACAGAAGAAGGGACGACCGGACAAAGGCCGGACTAGCCAAGGTTCGAGAAGGAGAAGGAGTAGGGTTAGGATAAGGACCGGATAAAATGGTAGCGACTAACGATGGGGCTCACTTGCACCCGGCTGTCAATCCGGATAGATAGCGGCAGTAACTAGGAATAGAAGGCGGCCACCGGTCCGGGATTCGCAAGGTCCAAGATCCGGAAATTCAGGATCTCGGTTGGCCACTTGTCCACTATAGGCTCTTTAGAAATTACTACTTAAGTCAAAAGTTTTCCCAAGGCCTGGGCCTTGTTTTTGTAAGCCGTTTTGATGTTGCAATTGAAAATATACTTTTGGATTTATTGTGTCGACCGGCTGGCTGGCAGGCCCGTTACCGTAACGGTTTGTTGGTACTGTTGTCTCTGATAGCATTCCCGGAGAGTGTTGAACACTGTGGTAGTTCGGAGAGCACCCGGAGAGATTGGAAAGGTGTCAAGCGTCGAGTGTTGACAATTTCTGATGTCCGGAAGGAGCCTAGAGGGAAGGAAAGATGTATTGCAGCTAGGGCTGGTAGTCTTAAGGACACGACGAGTCGTATGTATACCGGAATCCGGGATCGGGCCGGTCGCTTCCTGCCGATAGGATAATAGCCGGACTATTCACTGCAAACCAGTCCGGAAGAGAGACAATATAGTTAGGATATTGTGCAACCGTAAGGTGATGTCGTTGTGGTATAAGTTCCGTCCCTGTAACCGGTACTAAGTAGCTATCCGGACCGGTCCCTAGTCATACGGGAGGATTACTGCACCCCTTTTTGGGTGGTAGATAGGGACAGTGGGGTGTCCAACCACTCTAAGTCTCGGGACGGTGGAGAATCCAGCCACTTGAAAGCATAGACGGATCAGTGGGAACCGGCCACTAGTCTAAAAATCCGGAAAATAGGAACAAGGCAAAAACTACCAGTTCCGGACAAGCGGCATTGGGACGGAAGACGGTTGGAACCGGGTGGTGATTTCCCGTTATGGTCTAAAAGGAGGAAAACTATAGGTCTTGGTGGGAACGAACACGGAGTGGTTTACTTTGGAGGGTATCTAGTGTCATTTAAGTGTTTTCAAGAGGAATACTGATGCCACGTCGTGCTACTCAAAACAAATACCAACAACATACAATCGACATGCCATAGCCAACATCTAGATTGTTGTGTAGCAAAATGGAGGAAGGGAGAAGAACTAGCAAGAGGGATGATGAACAATGAGTTGTCGAGGTCAGTCGGAATCCACAAACGAGATGAGGCGGGTGGAGGCATGAGCAAGGACCTAGGCTAAGATTGGCAAAGAGCATGGATTTGGGGAAACAAGCCAATTTTAGAACAAATTTTGTGTTGTTGGAGGGTGCTCCAAAAATGGTCATTATTGAGCAGCAACATAGACCGCGAGATGTTTGGCATATTCCTCATGGAGGCAAAATTGTTCACATCTTTAAAATTGGCTGACTTGTCGAGTATGGTCCTTCTATTAGTCTAGTACCAAGCTTCTATTGTTGGCTCTTCTTTTTCAACCATCTATATACGCCTCTCATAAAGGACTCTTGATTATCGTACATTGAATGTTGTATTCAAAAGATTGCCAATGGCCCATATTGTAGAGTAGATATCGACTTGTTTCTTCTCTCAACTAGCCAACATACAGATGGTGAAACAATGTGACTTTAATGCTCTTTTGTATCAGAAAGCTACTATTTTATTATTGAAGGTTGATATCTTCTTTGCTTCTCCAATCATCACCTTACAAGTAGATGGCTTTGATAGATTCTTTTCTATCAAAAAAACTAGTTCAAATTCATACACGGCAAAAAGCATTGTAGTTTCAACAATCACTTAGTACATTGCATTCAATGAATGTTCAATAAAGAGATACAAGTGCTTTAGGAGATTGATGATCTTTATCTAGAGAAAAAGGAAAGAAAATTTAATTCAAAGACTAACTTGAAGACACTTTGTTTTTACTGAAATAACACAGAATATTTACAAAATTGACAAAGCTACAACCCGTAACTAGTCATTTTAGAATTTGTTCAATTCAAGCATATAAACATTCAATTTCAATTTTCAATATCTTACATATTGATTCATCAAATGGAACATAATTTATCTCGTATTACATCTCACAAGCATTTAAAAGGTTTTAGATCAACTTCAAAATCCTTAGCGGTTTGCGTTGTGTGAGCACTTCAAATTCCTATCTTTTTGTGTTCTTTAATTTAAAAGCGGTGTTTCTATGCACAAAATTCAACCACAAGTCTTAAATCTAGGATGAAAACAAACACATTATATTGTGCTTTCAAATTATATTGTACCTAAATCCTATCTCTTAAGTCATTTATTGATTTTAAGACGTATTTGGGTGAAGTAATGGAAGTGTTAACAACTTGCAAGTACCTTGATGTTGAAACTTCATGCTATCATTAGAGTCAGATGTAGAACACTTTCAAATCTTAATAACAAGCTAATGCAGTGAATAAAAACTGGCTAATGTTGGAATGCAAGAATTTTCTCAAATACAAATGGATTTTGATATTTCAAATTGTGTTGCAATGCTGATGAAAGAGTGTTTTAACTTCATGGAAAAATAATTTATACATACAAACCAGAAATGCACACAAGCATTTATATTTCTTATACACTACCTACCATCCAATACTTCCACATCTAATAAAAATAATTGCTTCTATGCATTTAAGTATATAAGTTGTTTCAATAGCTCTAAATAAACTTCATTCTTTACTTCTTGAATGGTTTCTATCAGTTCTTGCTTATTTGTTGACAATTTTGTGAGAATGAAGTAAATCTTTAAAAATCATGATGCACATGTTTTCAATGAAATTTAGATTAGGCAAATTTTGGAGGCCTCTCCAACTTCATGTGATGAGCTAGTCTCCATCTGCTAGTAACTAACTTCTATGAACAAGAGCACTATCTTGTATGAGTGTGACCTCATAAAGATTATTGTGCATGATATAAAACCCGCTCCAAGTGCTTCCATGCTCAATTTTTAAGAAAACATAAACAACTATTATTTAACGATTTGTTTCATTATTACCAAAATGCCAATAGATAAGCACGAATTGATTCAAACCAATCAAGAAGTGTGGGATGAAGTTTCATTAGAGCTATTGAAATAGTTCATTTCAAGAATGCTCAATTGCATATAAGTGCTCATTTCCACTAAAAGAAACTTCATATGTATACTAGGTGCTAGGAAGTATATAAGAAAATCACAAATACTTGAACAATTATAAGGTATAAATATATATATATATATATATATATATATATACATACATATATATAATATAATATAAATAATATATATTCTTTTTCACATTGTTAAAATATTCTTTACTAGCTTTTTAAATAAATTTGAAATTCAAAAATTAATTCATTTTTCCAATACATTTTAAAATTCCAAAAATCAATTCATTTTTGCGCAAGTTCCTACATTCCAAAATTGGTCAATTCCTTTTCTGCATTGGCGTACATAACTTCATGTCATGATGCAAAGTTTACTAACACTAATGATGTGAGAAATAGGGTAGTTGGCATGAGCGAACCTAGCTTGACATTGAGCAAACTGAGAGACATTGTTGAAAAATCCAAATCAACAATTTCAAGGGTCTTGAAGAGATACAATGAATGTGGCTCTCTAAAGCCAACAAATAAATATGGTAGGCCATATAAGTTGAGTGATTAAGGTAGGAGAAAGCTCATGAGAGGTCTCAATAGTAAATGTTGTGCTCCTCTTGTAAAACTTTGTGAGAATATTATACCTCGTGTGAACGTGGAGACTTTATGTAAAGAAGTCATGAGCTCGGTATTAATAGTTGCATTGCGGTCAAGAAAATGTTCTTGAATAATATACAAAGGACTAAGAGGTTGGCCTTTGCAAAACAACACTTGCTCTAGATGGTTCATATTTGGAACAATGTGATTTGGACAGACGAGATTATCATTTGAAGTCAGGAAACAATCACGTCAAATCCAAGTGTGGCGGATTGTTTGCGAACGCTACAATAAGGATTGCTTAGTACCTACATTCAAATCCGGAAGGCCTTCAATTATGGTAAGAGGTGTTTTCACTGACTCTACTAAGTCTTATTTGATATTATTTTTCCTCAACAAACCCCCTGATGCAGACTTTGTAGAGATAGTGTGTGAGGAAGCATTAAAAATTTATTATTGTCCTCATGACGACCATGACCACCTCATTCTAATGGAAGATGTTGTAGTGATATTCTGCAATAATGCACAATGTTTTTTTGAGGGAACAACTTGGATCGACAAAGCCTAAATGCCCACCAAATTCTCTAGACCTCAAACTTAGTGAGAATGTGTGGAAGCAAGTCAAAGATTAACGTCAGAAAGACAAAGACTCCAAAACATAGATGAAATGTGGACAATATTGAACTTGGCATGGAAGGAAATACCTCAAAAAAGCATTCAAAAATTAATTTCTATTGTGCCAAATCAAATGGAATCTGTGATAGCAGCTAAAGGTGGGAGTACTTCATTGAAATGGATGTACGTCTTTGTTTGAACATGGTTTTTAATGAATAAGACATAATATAAAAAAATTGTTATTGTAGAATTTTACGATACTATAGCTCTCTAATGGTACCTTATATGATTACATTTGTTCAAATCTTTGTGTAATACATGAACTTCTTGTCCTATGCCTTAAATGTGTTTTATAGAAAATTACAAAACTCATTAAAGACATATGGAGGAAAAAATTACTTAGACAATGTGAGTTTTTTTAATACAAAAGATGTGGACAATGATGTTTCCAAGAATCAATTTATTTTCAAATATCACATTGATTTTTCAATTAATTATTATATATAGTCACAAAAAATAGATAAAACAATTTATCAAAAATCGACTTCTTATTTTTAGATATTAAACTTTTATATGTTGATTAAGATACTATAAAGCAATAGATTTGATGGAATAGTTTTAATAGATTTTTTTATTTTATTTTTTAAAATATATAAAGGGTAAATCTTGAAGCCTTTATAGCAAGGTTACAAGACTTCTTGAGCTCCACTTTTAAAATGCCCAAGTAGTACAAAATCTACATTCATTCCACAGTGTTGGGGTACAAAAACAAGGACCTTCACATTGCATTTTGAACATAACAATCCTCTATCTCAACAAAAACTGGATGATTTTATCCTCGTCTAAATACAAAATATCAACCCTTAAATTGGAAGTCCGTGATCCATCCACATGCATTGTAGAGGCTAATTCAGAGTTATTATTTTTGGAGATCAAAAAAACTTGACTACTAACTTCGTTGGAAGATACTCCGAGATGGGTAGAGAGCCATCACAAGACTAAGGCCCAATTTATACTTCGGGCCTGATTGAAGGCCGGCCTAAACTCTCCAATTTTCAACCAATGGGATTGCTCGATTCTCTCAAATAGGGCCCAAGGGTTTTATACTAGGGCCGATCCCAAGCGTCAACAAATCCTACATGGTAGCTTATGTGGCAGTAATTTGGCGCCAAATCTTTGGGCCCATGTGGTGCAATTGGGACAAGGTTTGCTTTGGCCCGAAGTTGAAACTTGGGCCCGATTATGCATCTTCGTTGGATCCTTTCTATTTCCACCGTCCACCAATGGATTGTGAAAGAAGTTCTCTCCCTGCCTCTCTTGCATCCTCTCTTGGAGACCTCTCTTGCATCATTTGTTCCCTCCTTTTTAAATCAAATCCGGAGAATCGCAATCCAGACAGAGATTTAGCACTTCTGCGCATCTCGGATGCTTATGAGATGAAGCACAAAAAGTTTAATGAATAGTTGCGGTTTGGGTATCTGTTTATGGATAACCCAACATGGGTTATCACGGGGCGACGAAAGGGTTTACAAGATGGAGAGATGACGACGGGGAGAAAACTCTTCGCAGTTGCTTGGTGTCATTGAATTGCTAAAGAATCCTCGGAATCCGTTATGTCTTGTCACGTTGGTTACAATCACTCTGTTCGTGATTTCTTTCAACTTCAATGTTTGTGATTTTTTTCAACTTCGATGTGAGTTAATTCTTGATCTATAGTCAGTTTGTTAGGATGGTTCAGGTTACCGTCATTACACCATGCCTCCACTTACACTGCTTGTCATGCGTTGCTTGACGGCATTACCCTGGACTTGGGAAACATAGAGAATCTCCAAAACGATGATGGGTGAGAGGTGGGTCATCGTCGTCACACTACTCTTATCGCTATAGCAAGACTGACTTCAGAAGCCGAAGCCTCAAGTGCGCCTGATTGAAATTTCTTGAAATTGGCTTGAGGTTTGGTGATTTAAGCTTTTCGGATTGAGTTTCTTGTGAATATAAAAAGACAGTTTCTATGTAAATAGT